>JAKWBJ010000512.1:0-1200000 GCA_023159175.1 Wohlfahrtia magnifica
GCCGATAAAGCTTTCACACGATTGTCGCACCAGGGTTGCATTTGATTGGAATAAAGAAGCACAATAACATTCTGAGTTGCCGTATGAGACAATAAATTGTATAGTCACACGATTGGCATATAAAAAACACTAATTATTGGTGCATTACGACAATCGTGTGATCCTACCTTTAGTTATTAAAACTTATATATGGTATAACCCACATACACACCTTCATGATATTGAGGGTTTAGAATTAGTTTCAGGCAAGATCAGTAGGTATGAGTACTGATTTCGTCTATATTAATGATTTAGTATCATCTTAGGTTTTTATCTAGTCCCTACTAAGTAGTATAAGCAGCTTTATTGAATTGAATTGTATTATACACAGTTAACAAGCAGATTCTACAGTGCATTTCTGCAAAGAAACACAGATGATCTTAAATGTTGGGATTTAGACCGGATAGTTATAAATTGGGGAGAAAGGATAAAAAGGATAACGAAGATAATAATATAAATAGTGGTAGCGATGTGAGCCGAGTTTTAGATATTATAGAATGCAAATGCACATGTACATACATATGTATTGTATGTAATATCAATTAAAAATGTTTTTGTGAATTTCTTGAAAATGACAATTTCTAGCCTGATAAATTTCTTATGTCTCTCGGTCATAACATTTCTTTACAACTGATTTCTCTTCTATTCTTCCTTGAATGATCTATTTTCCCCTCGCATGAAGTGGCCGAAGTAAACAGTTTTACGATGCTTTATGATTTATAATAGCTTCTCTTTTCTCAGTGCTCGTACTGGTAGTACGTCAACGTTTGTAAGTCTTTCGGACCATGATATTTTCAATTTGCAACAAGTTCAAATGTGTCCAAGTTTCGATACCATACAAAAGAATTGATTAAATATATGCGGCCATATGCAAAAAATTTAACAAAACTTGTTAAAACTTTGTTAAGCAAAGTTCTTTAATTTTGTGTCCAAAAACGATTATTAGCTAAAAATCACTTTTTTAAACCTAAACATTTTAAAGTAGGAAGCCACCTATCTTAAGAGTACTTTAAAGTGATATTTATGTTATAAGAATTTAATATAAAAATAAAAATAGCATGTTTGGCGTCAAGAAAATTTTTTGGAGGTATAAAAACTTACCCAAAAAAAATGTCATCTTTTAGTGACATGGTAATCCAAGGCAGACCGCTACAATTGTCAAAGAATGGATGTTGCAATGGAAATTTTAGGTAAATTAGTGATCACCGTAAAACCCTTATGCCAATTCAATGCAGAACTTTCGGACCATAGTAAAACAACGCCTGGAAAATTAATTGGACTATGGCAACGAATATAATATGAATGGGACCAGATTTCTCTTACGTTCTTTGGTAATATTGTAGGAAGTATGTTTAAATTCATTCAAGACACCACAAAAAAGGAGTTCTAAGAATAGTGTTCAAAAATATAATATAAATATAAATCTCTATATAAGCGAAAAGTGAAAAACTAAGTTCTGTTATATTATCGTCTTTGTTCCATTCCAGTGTTTGAATATTATAACTTTTGTTAATTTTTTTTTTTTTGAAAGGACTTAACAATGAATAAATGTGTGATTTTTTGTTGTATTTGATTGCATATTTAAGTTTTTATAGGAAGTTTTCTGTTCAACTTCAAAACATGCACTTGGTTTTGTACACCACTGTGTGTATAAAATTTTTTACATCCACTTTATCATCCTCGGCATTATTTTCGAACCTTTTTCTTTTAAAACTAATTATTTTTAAATAAATAAACAATAAACAAACAATTAAAGCTCGTTATTTGGGTATTTATTATACCACTAATAAAATTAATGGTGTTAATTTTTTAGAATTTAAAGAATTTTTGCAATAAATACAGTGGTAAAAGAAATAATAGGGATACACCAGCAAATTAATTTTCTTTTTGTCAGACTATATCACGTTGTTCTACTTATTACAATGCGGGTGTTGCATACTCTAAGCTTATATTTCGTTTGCTGAGAAGAGATATTTCTTATTCAATTAACCATCAATGATATATTGCAAATTTGATGACATATTATTGAAAAAAAGAAAGTGTCGCTCTTATTTCTTCCACCACTGTATGTATAGCATTAAGTAATATATAAAAAGATAATGAAAACTGAAACAGATTTATTAAAAAAATGATTTTTTATTAAGTTAATAAAAATAAATCTTTTTTGGTTCGACTACTCGTATTTGTGGCATAAAAAAATCATAGTATTGCCAGCATGAAAACTTAAAATTTATTAATGCAATCATTAGCTAATGTAGAGTTTTTGCATACGTTTTTTGACAAATGTTTGTTAAACTTCTGATACGTATGCATGAAAAGGAAAAAATAGTCACACGCATACATGGAGAACTTACACACAACGTATGCGAGTGGCCTTCTCAGTCGGTGGAGTACTGATAGTGGGCTGAACGCTAACTCAGGAAAGACGGAATTGGTACTATACACGCGTAGGTACAAAGTTCCGTCATTTTCCCTACCGCGTGTGCAGAGTGTTGAGCTGGGGCTGTCGGACAACGCGAAGTATCTGGGGATAATCATGGATTCCAAGTTATCCTGGTTCCAAAATACACGTGCGATGGCGGCGAGGGCAAATGTTGCGCTGTACGTCTGTCGTGGGGCCATTGGAATGTCTTGTGGTCTAAATACTTGGAGTTCCAATTGGATATTTAGCACGTTGGTCAAGCCTATGGTGTGGTTGTATGGTGGCGCCCTCTGTAGAATTTCACATATTGCAGAATCTTTGATAGGGTTCTGCGGAATGCAGCACTGATGATTACAGATGCGCTCAGATCTACTCCTTCGAAGGCTTTGTTTGTACTACTGAACTGGCTTCCAGCGGACCTGATGGCTAGGTAGATGGCGGCCATGTCTACAATAAGGTTGAAGATGGCAGGGGCAAGTTCGGACAGGGTCTACGGGTATGCGGCCATCTTTAGGTATTTGGATACGATCCCTGATGGGATAGATCACCCAAACCCTTCCTGGATAGAATGTTCTCCGTGTGCATCTCACCAGAGCTGGTAATTGGACCCGGTTCTGTTGACGTATACACGGATGGATCAAAATCCTCGGAAGGGGTTTTGGGCGGTATCTTTATCCCTGTATACGGGATGAGGGAATTCTTTAAATTGCTGAACCACTGCAGTGTCTTACAGACGGAGGTCTCGGCGATAAAGAGGGCAGTGGACTGGTTGATGTACTACGGAGTATATGATAGTGATATCCGGATCTGTACGGACGGTCAGGCTGCGATCAGGGCGCGCTCCGGAGCTTACTCGACATCGCGACTGGAGTGTGAATGCCTGGCATCTCTAAACTAGATGGCGAGGCATTCAGACCTGGAGATTATCTGGGTAAGGGGTCACTCTGACACTCGGGGGAACCACGTGGCAGACGGTCTTGCGAGGGTGGGCTCTTTTCTCAGAAATGAGGAGATTGACTACTCCGTTGGGATGCTACTCTCTCTCGATACATGTAAGGAAGGGCACAGCTGGGAGGGGTGATGGTCCCACGTGCTCTGTAGCAAGACAAATCTGGCCCCTGTATGATCGGGCTCGTTCGGAGTCTATTGTGGGGACGCCGCGACTTAGGCTGCGAACTCTTGTGGCTGTGATTACTAAGCACTGGGTGGCTGGTGCGCACGCTTGGATTGATTGGGTCTGCCGTTCAATGATTACTGTAGGGATTGTCAGGATGAGGAAGAGGAGGAGACTGTCGAGCACTTCCTGTGCCAGTGCCCGAGTCTTTCGGACATTAGGGCTGCTTTCCTTGGCAATCCATTTCTGAATGTATTGTCGGATCTAGCTGATGTGAATATTGGCAAGATATCTTCTTTTGTGCATGCGTCTGGTTAGTTCGGATCGGACCGGAACGCGGAAATGTAGGTTGTTCATTTTCTGGATTACTGATGGGTATCACAGGTGAGCTGGACAGTTGTCTGCCTACCCGTCGTAACTAACCAACTAAGTCTAGTTTCTATTTTGATCTTTAATACCTATTAAATTAATTATAATTGGAATAACATTGACCTTGAAATAGTATATACATATGTATGTATATATGTATGTATGTATGTATGTATGTATGAAGGAGTAAGTAAGGCGTAAGAAGTTAATATTATAAATTGATATCACATATTTAAAAAAGAACAGTATTATTTTTGTTTATGGTTTTATAGCCAAAAAACAAATAATTTATGTGTCAGAGTATATTTGTTTTCCTGATATATTTTAAAGCAGTGATCATCTCTTTTTGGGTGATCTTTTAACATTATTTATTATTTTATATTTCATTTTACGATTATTACCAGCATAAAACTTAAAAATTTTTTTTATCTATTTATGTGTATGCAACATGTGTTTGTAGTACAGTTTAGCATTTATGTGGCATCAGTACTGGCCACAATTACAGTAAACACCAACAACAACTAAGTAAATAGATAAACAATAAGAGAAATGAGTGAAAAACTACATTCAGTTAAACGAAATTATGTAACTGCAACAGAGAAAGAGAGAGAGAGAGAGAGCTATGATTGTTAAATGGGAAAGTAAAAAAAGGATTTTATGCCTTCAAGTCTTGATCTCTTTAAGTTTTTGCTTTTTTGTTATTGTTGTTGTTGGTAATGCTAGTTTTGACCTTGAACTAATTTAAAGTGAAATCATAAAAACTAAACGTTAAACGAAAAAAATAAATAAATAAATAAATGCCTGCACTCTTTCTCAGGCACATAAATTATGCAAAAGTGTGAAATGATCGTATTTTTACCTTCAAAATTATTGCTGCCGTTTTTGTTCCTGCTTTTGTTCATATTTTCTATTGTCATGTTTAATGATCATTTACAATTATGGTAAAAATGATGATGATGACGTCGTTATTGGTTATTTTATGGGTCCATAAAATAGAAAGAGTTAAAAGGAAGGATATTACTTCGTGGACAATGGGTTGTTAATGCAACATTATTGCTACTCAAGGTCATTTATGCAATACTTTTGGTAGGCAAATAAGTATCATAATAATAAAACAAATCTCTTCTTATTTCCTTAACATACTAATCGTCGTCTGTGAGGTCCTAAAGTACAAAAAAGTAAAAACGAGCATCAGCTTGTATAACGAACAGTGTGTTAAACAGTTATAAATGAGAAAACTACAAAAAACAATTTATGTTTGTGCCCATACGATGACAATTTGTAATTATTTTCAAAGCCAAGATTTCATACTAAGGTAATACGCTCTTTAAATTTTACTAAAACAAAGTAATGCAAAGTAAATAGGCTTTTGGTACGGTTGTGACAATATACATCATTCGTCTAGAAGTGGGCGAGGTTGGATAAGTAGGCGTGGCATCTCTGATTCATATTATATATGAAATTTTCTATATGTGGAGAAGGGGTACCAGTAAAAGTTTCGTTATCCATGCACCTCTGCCAAAAGCTATCTTACATAGAAAAATCAATATGTTTTTGTATGTATGTACGTATGTTCGGTTAAAGTCTATAGACAGCAAAACGGCTCAACCGATTTTCTTGAAGTTTTCACAGTATCTCCCTGTATGAATGGAAGAAACTATAGGATATACAGACATATTTCAAAAATTCCAAATGGGCGATGCCACACCCATACAAAGTAAACATTTATTTGTCTATATATTCAAAATGGTAACAGCAAGAGTCTCTAAATTTGGTCCAAATAGTTTTATAAGCAATGCAAACTATCAGTTGACAAGTAAGTGGAATTTTATAACTGGGCATTGTACCTTCCATATAAAGAAAATATTGATTTTTTTTCTCTTGAGAACGGTTAAAGTTGAAGTTTCTGAATTTGTTCTGAGCGATTTCATAGTCAATGCAAAACATCAGACAAAAAATGTGCGATATTGGATAAAAGAGCGCAGCACCTTCCATTCATAATAAATATGGCATATTTTATATGTGAAGAGCAGCAATTAAAGCGGTAAAGAATAGATAAACGGATATTGAACAAAGCACACCGGGTTTTTATTTGAAAACTGTATACAGCTAAACAGCAGATTCTACAGTGTCTTTATGGAAGAAACTGTAGCCTATCTTTCATGTTGCAATTTGAATCGAAAGGGAATAAAATGGGAAAAGAGGGTAAAAAATTATAACTCAGATAGTAGTTAAGATAATAACTAATATATAGGTACCGAAGCAAGCCGGGCTTCAGCTAGTTTAAAATAAAAACAATTTTTTTATCTTAATTTTCTAAATACAACTTTGTATTTAAAATTCATCCATAACCGTTGTAAATGGTCATTCAGAAAAGTCTGAACTTGTGCTTGTGACTAAATGTCTGCAATTTATTGTTATTATCCACATGCACAATTGAACGCAAATGGAAACGATTCCATTTCAATTCCTCATCTCTCTCTCTCTTTTTAATTGCTCGCTACAACGGAGAAACTGACAAAATATTTCGATTGTTTTTCATTTTTTGTTTTTGCCGGAATTCAAGATTTTCTTATTGTTTTGAGACAAAAGCTAAAATGTCATAAAAAGAATTGAAGTGTAATAAAATTTGTCATAAAAGCGAAACTAAATGGATTCGTTTAAGTATTTGCTATTTGGAGCATTGGTTGGACATTTAATCTGTCTGTCGGATTATTTAGAGTTTGTTGATGGGAGCAATTTTTCTTTTGTTAATGGTGCACAATTGTTTCGATTAAATGTTGCATGAATTTAATTTTAAGTTGTTGCTAAAGAAAAGAGAAATGGAAAAAATGATTGGATAGAAAAGAAGAAGGCACAGAGTATTTTGGTTCCGACATTTTAAACATCTTTAATTTTTTGTTTAATATTTCTTAGCAGTTTTATTAATTGTTTTAAGACTAGAAACAAATTAAGTAAATTTTTAATATTTCGTTCTGAGATTGATCGTATAACATGTAGTAAAGATCGTTGTACCAACAACAAGCCAAGGAAAATAGTCACCACAGTGTATATTGTCAGTTTACACGGTTGCAATACATTGGTCAGAAAATCTGGCAATCCTATTGTAGGTATGTTTTTTCTGACAATAATTCAGATATTAAAAATTCTGTCATCTGATGATGTTGAAAAACAAAAATTGTAAGTTCTAACGATTGTAAGACATTTTCTGTACACTTTCAGACAATTTTATTACATCGGACAATCGTCTAAGCATAGCTTTATAAATTCTATTAAGATCTATTACACTGGTCTACAGCAAAAAACTCCTTTAAAGAAAACTATATGGAATACAATGATTTTAATGCGCTGAATTCAAATCCGTTTTCAATTTTAACTTGAAAACGACTTGGCCGATTTTAATTAAGTACCACCAAACGTTTAGCAACAAAATTTCCTATCAATCACCTGACAACATTTTTTTTGTAACTTCAACAGTTTCTGAGTTATTTACAACTTAGCTGCGAAATTGGAGCAATTAAAAAAAAAATTTTCATAAAAAAAATTTCCGAATGAAAATTTTAGATGTTAATCACTTACATTACAGCCTTAAATGTTGATAACAAAAAAAGCTATAAATCATGAAAATCGGTTGGCTATTGCTGATTTTATTCAATATAATATAAATGCAGGTACCTAACTTTGACCAAAATTAGCGAAAAAATGTTTTCTCGCAAAATTAGATGAATTTTTTTCTAGCAAAAATCGGCCAAGTCGTTTTCAAGATATGATGAAACATATTGACATTACTACCATATTTCATTAAAATCATTATATTTCATATAGTTTTATTTAAAGGCGATACATTTTTTTTGTAGACCAGTGTAATAGATGGGGTTGCCAGATTCAACATGGCAGAGTTCTTGACATTTATAGACAAGAATCTTGATTTCGAAAAAGATTTTGACAGTCATAAAAGCTGGTATTCTGAAAACTTCAGTCACAAATTGTCAATAGATGATTTTAAAATGTAATAGCTCTGGTAATATTAACTGCATCAGCATTATAGCTTATTTGACAAGTACGAGAAAAATCAATGAAGAATTAAAATGAAGCTTTGTGAACAGTGGTAAAGCCAGGATTGATATCATGTAAGGTAATGCTGAATATCTGTTGGGATCGGAAGGGAAGTTCCTCTTGGAAGCTCTGCTACGGTTGCAACTTTTCATTAAGTCTGCAAAATATTTCTATTGAATTAATTTGGTTTAAATGTTATTTTATGGTTAGCTGGGCATTATATATGAGTTTTGTGCAACGGACTCAGTTTTCATCGCCTATAGCGATATTATGGCAAGGACGAAAGAGAAAGTAGTAACGGACTTTTGATTTTAATTTCTTTGTATCGCAATCATTGGGAATATCGTTTCACAAACAAACTCTTTCTATAATAATCACAATAGGCGAACACTGCACAGTCAACCACGAACGCATATGCTCTAAGGGAAATAAGAGTATCACATAAGTATATGCGCTTTCCTTTTATTGCAATCCATTGTTGTATTAATAAAGTTGGTATTTCACAGCCATTAATGAGCATTTTCGGCCACAGAGTTGGACGTATGAAATCTCTTCTAAAAATGCCCACAAATAGCATATATAAGAATTGCTTTTAGACGCATGTTTTTCTGATCTGAAGTAAGGCTAAGCGCTTTTAGGTGTTTGAAGATTGTTGCTTAATCTTCTTTTAATGCTCTCACAAGCACTTATTGCGTTTAACACCAGTCTAGAATCATTCTGTTTATTACGAGCTGAAGCCCGGTGTGCTTCACTACCCCTATATTAATTATTATTTTAACCAGTAAAATGTTATCAGTTTTTACCGCTTTCCCCGATTTTATTCTATTCCGGTTCAAAACCATTTATTTATGATAGCCTTCAGGCTGTAATTTTTATATAGCTTTTATCCGGTGTTCTTTTTGGATAAATGGCGAAGCTTTTATTGCTGTTCTTCACATATAAAAAATTCCATATAGAATATGAATGGAAGGTACCTCGCCCGTTTGCGCAATCTCGCCCATTTTTTGTCTGATGTTTTTTATTGACTACGAAGTCATTTAGACCAAATTCAGAAACTTTAGCTTTAACCGTTCGCAAGATAGATAATTAATATTTCCTTCACTTATTGAATTCCGCCCACTTTTTGACTGATGATTTGTAGTGAGTATGAAGTCATTTGTATTAACCACGAAGTCATTAAGACCCAATTCAGAAACTTTCACGTTAAACGTGCTCAAGATAGACAAAAATCAATGTTTAGTTTGTATGGCAGGTACCGTACCCATTTTTTGACTATGAAGCTATTTGGACAAAATTTGAAGATCCCACTGTTACCATTTTGAACATATAAACAAATAAATATTTACTTTTGTGTGGGAGTTGGACTGCCAAGATTGAATTTTTGATATTTATATGGCCTATAGTTTCTTCCACGCATGCAGAGAAATGCTGTAAAATTTCAAGAAAACCCGTTCAGCCAGTCCATAAGGCATAAACAAACAAACATACATAAAAATCGGGTATATATTTTAGAGCTTCATAAATTTGAGTTGGCAACATTGTCTTATTTGATAACCAATTTAACAGCTGATAGTTGATTTGTGTTTAGTTTGGTTTCACATTTCATTACGGATAGACTTACACCAGAAAAACACTTGCAAATTATTGGCATATTGTATCAAAATAATGGTTCTGTTCGTCAAAATTCAAAATTTTGTTCTCCGATGAAGCCCATTTTTGGTTGAATGGGTTAGTAAATAAGCAGAATTGTTGCGTTTGGAGTGAGAATAATCCACAAGCTTTTATCGAAATACCATTACATCTACAGAAAATTGCGGTTTGGTGTGCTTTATGTGCTGTCGGAATCATAGACATTTTTTCGTATCCCAATAGCTGACATTTGCTGACATGTGATTCCAACAGGACGGAGCCATATACCACACAGCGTGCGCAAAAATTGATTTACTCAAAGAAACTTTTGATAAAAGAGTAATTTTAAGTAATGGTCAAATTAATTGGCCTCCAAGATCGTGTTATTTAACCCATTGGATTATTTTCGTTGGGGTTATGTAAAATCATTTGTCTACGTCGATAAACCAGAGACAATTGAACACCTGGAAATCAACACTCGAAGAGTTATTGGCGAAATACAGCCGAATATGGTGCGAAAAAGGTTGCGAAAATTTCTGTTCCAGATTGCATTTTGTACGCGCCTGTGGTGGCGGTCATATGGACGTAATCATATATAAACATTAATATTAACGATTTTCCATTCAAAACAGCCGGTTTCATTGGTATTAAAAATATATTTCTCTGTTTTATTATGATTCAAACTGGTGTAGCTGTAAAACAAAACACCCAATACATACAAACACATTTTCATTTTCATACATAAAATAAATCGCTCCGTATAAATTTGCACATACCAAATGAGGCCTTTCGTAGCAATTTTTTAAAATAATTATTAATACAAAACTGCCTTATAAGGTATACTTTTTGTATGAAACTTTTCATGTTCTTCTTAACCTTTGAATAGCAGTAATTTCGTGCGATATTCGAAAAGCTGTTACTATGCAGTTAACAAATTATGGATGACGTACCTAAAATTATTTTGATTTTATAAATTTATGTTTTCAATTAAAATTATCAATCACTTGTTATCTTTTCTACAATATTTCCAATCAAATAAAAACTGTTGATGTGATTTTATGATAAAAACGATAAAATTAAGTCGATTCTTAGTCACTGATTTCAATTTTTTTTTATAGAATTTTTTGTAAAACATAAATTTTTGTTTTAAATTTCAAATCAGTTCATTAAAAACGCATTTTAATCGATTTTATTGAAATTCCTTTTTTAATAGTTTTTCTTATTTGAATTCTCTTTGACATATTTCATTAATAGAACTGCGTGTGCTTGTGTGCTTTTTTAATTTCCGCCATATTTGAAATTCAATGAATACGAAATGGAAATGCTGTTAAAAATCCAAAATCAAATCATTTTACGATATTTAAGAACATCTACATACTCTTGTACATCCATGTATTTATAAATATAAATACATATATATGCGTACGTACATATGTATGCACTTATGAACACTAAATTCATGTTGAATTCCACTTTTAATCGTCTGTCTCCACATCTTTAAGCTGTTCTTTTTGTATCTTTTTCCTTCATCTTGAACTTTTCGGTTTTTTCAATTTTTGTCTCAGTTTCTCTTGCTCTTCTCACTATTTCTGTTCATTTATTTTAAACGAATTTTATGTCTTGTCATGTGTCAAATGAAAATGATAATTTACGATTTTGTAATTGAACAACCGACACTGACGACTGAATGCAATCAGGGAACAACAATAACAAATTTTAGGAAAAAAGGGGCAACAAAATTAAATTAAAAAAAAAAAAATAATAATAAATAAATGGGCATCTAAAATAAGTACCGATTTAACTCAGATATTCATACTCTTTTTCACGTTATACATTTTTGAACTGAAATGCTTTTTAAGTGACGATATATTATATGATAATGGAAATGATTTAAGTGAATAAGTATGAGGGTCACCAAGAGTAACGCATTGGCTTTTGAAAATAAATGGGGTTTTACATAAATTAAAGCCTATCGAATTTAAATAAGGCTTTTGGATGAAGTAACATACATACGTACACATATTTACTTAATGATTTCAAATTATGCAGAAGCAGACGTTTACGGCATTGGTCAGTTTCAAAGATTTTCATAGAAAAAAATTTAAATATTTAATACATTACCTTAATAATATTTAAAATGAATTACATTCAGAAAACTGATAAATTTATTTATTTATTTATTTATTTATTTATTAAATGAGGTCTATAGATTACATTTCCTTACAGACTAAAGTAAAAAAGCAAGTATAGAAAATTCAAAAACATTAATTTATATATAAAATAATTTTTATCTTTACAACATCAATATAATCACAGAAATCAATTAGGAAAAATTTACACAAATTTGATTTTTCATTATTTGGACTAAATTATTATTTTTTTATTTTTTACATAATTATTTTTATTTATTCAGTTATATATTATAATGGAGAAATAACTGAAGATAATCGGCCATATGCAAAAAATTGAACAATGCTTGATAAACTTTGTTAAGCAAAATTCATTAATGTTGTATGCAAAAACGATTATTAGCTTAAAACCCCTTTGTTAAACCTAAGTTAAGTTTAAAAGTTTTAAAGTAGGAAGCTATCTACTTTAAGAGTAATTTAAAGTGACATTTATGTTATGAATATTTAATATAAAAATAAAAATAAATAAAGGGTCTAAGGTTTTTTTTCAACTAGTGCTTATTTCGTGAATGGTAACACTTAGCTCATGTCTGATTTGACAGATAATTAGTTTTATCATTCCGCTGAACGAATATGGTTGTGTATACGCTTGAACAACGCTGAGAAATATTGCGTGCGATCGACTTACAGAAGATGTCGATTTTGCCAAAAAAAATCTTCTTTTCAGATGAAGCTCATTTTGATCTTGGCGGGTATGTAAACAAGCAAAATTGTCGCATTTGGGGCACAGAAAACCCGCGCGCATACATTGAAAAGCCGATACACCCAAGACGTGTCACTGTTTGGTGCGGATTTTGGTCCAGAGGCATAATTGGACCATTTTTCTTCGAAAATGAGCAAGGAGTGGCCGTTACAGTCAATGGCGATCGTTATCGGGCCATGTTGAACGAATTTTTGTTCACAAAAATTGAAGAGGAGGATATTAGCAACATTTGGTTTCAACAGGAGGGCGATACGTGCCACACAGCCGAAGCTACACTCGTTGTTTTGCGCCCTGTTTTTGAAGATCGCATTATCAGCCGCAGAGCTGATGTCGTTTGGCCACCTCCGAGCTGCGACTTGACACCGTTGGACTATTATTTGTGGGGTGCCGTCAAAGATAAGTGTTATGCCAACAAGCCGGAGACAATTGACGCTTTAAAGGACAATATTCGTGAAGCCATTGGTGAAATACAGCTGCACACAATCGATAAAGTGCTTAAAAATTGGACCGATCGTGTAGGCTACTGCATGGCCAGCCGAGGCAGCCATTTGAATGAAATTATTTTCCATCATTAACCGGAAGGATCGTACTTTCAAACAAAAAAAGAAATTTGAGAAAATATTCATTATTTTTTTATAGCATTTTCAAAAAAAAAAAAAAAAAAAAAATTATTTGGCGGACCTTTTAGCATGTTTTGGCGTCAAGGAACATTTTTTGGAGGTATAAAACTTATCCAAAAGAAAAAGTCATCTTTTAGTGAAATGGTGATCCAAGCCAATTGTAAAAAAAAGGCTGTTGCAACAAAAATTTTCGGTAAATTGGTGATCACTGCAAAGCCCTAGTTTTAACCCAATGGGTAATTTTTAGACAATAGTAAAAAACGTCTAGAAAATATAATTGGATTTCGTGGAACATGTTGAAGCTATGGCAACGAATATAATATGAATGGGACCAGATTTCTCTTACTTTTTTGGGTAACATTGTAGAAAGTAAATCTATGTAAATTCTTTAAAAGCGCCACAAAAACGAAGTTTAAGAAATTAAAGCGAAAATAGTAAAACTAAGTGCATGCAGATTCTTTTATATCATAGTCTTTCTTCATTCCTGTGTTTGAATATCATACCTTATGTTAACGTTTTTTTTTTTTTTTTGAAATGGCTTTACAATGAATAAATGTGTGAAGTTTTGTTTTATTTGATTGAGTATTTAAGTTTTTATAGAAACTTTTCTGTTAACTTCAAATATGCCCCTGCTTTTGCACCCCACTTTATGTATATAAATTTTTACGCCCACTTTATCATCCTTGGCATTATTTTCGAACCATTTTCTTTCAAAACTCATTTTTTTCTAATAAACTTTTTTATTTAAGCACAATAAAATCATATTTTCTTTAGTGATGTATATAAAATCCACACAAATACGCAAAGCTCGATATTCGGGTATTTATTATACCACTAATCAAATTAATGGTGTTAATTTTTTAGAATTTAAAGAACTTTTGCATTAGATATGTATAAAATTAAATAAAATATAAAAAGGTAATGAAAACTGAAACAGGCTTATTAAAAAATATGATTTTTTTATTAAATTAATAAAAATAAATCTGTTTTGCTTCCATTGCTCGACAAAAGAAAGTCGTGGTATTGCCAGCATGAAAACTTAAAATTTAGTAAAGCAATCATTAGCTAATGTAGGGTTTTTGCATACGTCTTTTTAACAAATGTTTGTAAAGCTTAAAGTGTATGGTAACTAACGTGTACTACAAGTCTACTTTTAAATATTTTTTGCATATGGTGTTGTTACTACTGCAGGTATTTTGTTGTTTATCTATTGTAATAAGTGACTTTTCTTTTAAAATGCTTTTTTTCTATTTAAAACAAAACTTTTTGGTTGCTAACATTCCGATTTTGCTAACATTTGGAACACAGAGAGATCTAGCTAACGAAAATGTTAGAGAGTATGCGTGTTTCAAATTGAGACATTTGAGATTGTCGATAATCTACAAATGTATCGTAATTCTCGCTAGTTTCATGCAACTCGAAATAATTTGGACGCCAACTAATTTTTTTAACTCATCAAGAGTTGATTTTAAGTTTTCATTGCATTGCATACAAATTACTTCGTTGACTTGTAGAGACTAAAAATCGTCGCTAAAGTTAATAATCAAAATATGGAGTTTGTGCTAAAATTTTTCGAAATCCACTTCTTGTTTTATTTTCTAACACTATAGGCGCTACATCATCATCTCCGTGGTTCTCCGAAATGGTTTCACTGAGTTCATGCCCGTTTTCATCGGCTGATAAGTCTACAATGCCACTTTTTATCAATAACTGGTAGAGTTCTTGCTCTAACAGTCACTAATTTCGTCTAATTTTTTTAGATTTTAGCACAAACGTGCAGCCATCTAAACAGATTAATATTTCATTACTTATGGGTCACTCTTTTCATCGAATTGCTTATCAGAATATGAAGATTCAGTATCAAAGACTATTTAGTCAGACGAAACGAATTAGAGATAAAAATGAAGTAAAATCTGCATAATAAATTAACTTTGTACGAGTTGGTACGCAAAAACCGCATTTTTAATCGGTTGAGGGGAAACTATGCATATGCGCTTCTGAAGCTGTCAGATAGCTTAAAAATGGTGAATAATTTAGGAAAATGACGTTTCCAGCCGATTACACAAATGGTCATACAATTGTAAAACTTCTTACAACTTTCAAAATATACGTTTAAAAATGATTGATTATAATCAATCACAATTTAGAAAAAAAAAAATAGTTTTCACATCGGTCAACTGTTTTCTTTTTTCCGGAGAGGCTAATAAATAGCATTTCATTTTTATAAATTGTATACATACATATGTATACATAGATGCAGTAGATTTAAAGTTCAACGGGTCATCTAGTAGTTAATATATGTTACCGAAATTACATAGAATTTCTCTCTTTTAAAAGCGAATTAAAAAATTAATAAAAAAAAAACGAGAAAAACATGTGCTGGACCCATGGAATCTTATTTTGCTGAACATATGTTTATGTAATGCCGGTTAAATCAAGATCCCGTATAAACGTAATAAAAATTATTTTGGACCACCATGTTCTGAAGAGGATAAAGTTGCCAAGCATGTCTCAAATTACTTTGAAAAAATAAATAAATAAAAAAAATCTCATCTGTGTTGTAATATTTTTTAAATTGTTTCGTATATTTTTCAGTTTTTATGTACGAGCATCGATTTATTGCATCTGCAATGGGCCTTAAGCCCCTGGTAAGCGGGCAAACATGTTTGACCAACATTTTGTATGAGCAAATAAAATGCTCACATGCATACGTTGTGTGTGACAATTTTTTATCTTTGAACGTACGCAAGCACAATGCTGGTCCAGCATGTTTGCCCGTATATCGTTTTAAAACGTTTTTCATTGAAACAGTAGATTGAAGGACAACAATAATTACAGATATAGAGAGTATATGTATGGAGAACAAGTCTAATTTTAAGCATCACAAAATGGAAATCGAATTGAATACAATTCGAGTGTTCAAAAAACAAAAATTTTCAAAAATAACAGCAACAAGAGTTTTATTTCAAAAAAGAAACAGACAGACAGTAAAAAGACAACGAATAATGGAATTTAACATAATGAGAAAGAAAAAAAAAACAAAAATAAAATGGGCAGTGTCTGTATCCAGTCGGTAGTCGCCACCACCATCATTATCATCATCATCATATGCATGTATGTATGTATGTATGTTACTATAATAATACTTTGTTTTCCATGACAACCGTCCAGCTTTAATTCTTTTAAGTGGAACGAAGAAAAAGGCGCAATTGACGTCAAACTGACAAGAAATTCTCTCTTATTTCTTTTTATAAATTTTATTGAATTTTATTTTTAAGCGAATATTCATTCAGAAACACTAACATAAATTTTATTCTGTCGGATATTGAATTTAATTTGGAATTTGTTGAGATTAAAACCTTTCGAAACAAAAGGTTTTCTTTCAAATCGATGTGTATGTATGTACAAAAAAGTTCAGGTAAAATATTTTTTATATATCTTATATATAAAAATGAATTTGTACATGTACATATATATACATACATGTATGTATGTTTAAAGTCTATAGAGAGTAAACGGCTGAACCGATTTTCTTTAAATTTTTACAGTATCTACCTGTGTGTCTGGAAGGAACGATAGGCTACAATAAATTGCAAACATTTTAAATGGGCGGTGCCAAATAGCTTCATAGTCTATACAAATCATCAGTCGGAAAGTGTGCGGAGTCGGACAAGTGGGCTTTGTACCTCCCATATTGATTTCTGCATATCTTGAGAACTGTAATAGTAGAAATTTCTAAACTTGGTTCGTATATAACGGACATCATCAGTTAGTAACTGGACGAGATTGGATAAGTGGGCGTGCAACCTTATATTCATACTATATATGGAATTTTATATATGTGTTAAACTGTAACAATTAAAGCATCGTTATCTATCCACATCAGACTGCAAAAAACAAAACCTTTAGTTACTTTCTGGAAGGAGCTATAGGCTATCTCAAATGAGTGCATTTAGACGAGTAGGGTATATATTTATAGGATATAAAATGGGGAAAAAGGTCACAAAAATTTAACTAAGATAACAGTGAAGACAATAATTAAGATAGGAGTAGCGAAGCACGCCAGGTTTTAGCTAGTATGTACATAAATGTATCGACCCCTTTGCGCGAAATTATCGTATGTTACATATTTTACAAAATTGAATTTTGACCATATAATAAAACATAATATAGATATTCGCTATACGCTATATATATGAAGATATTACTGAATTAATTTTATCGTATGTAGCATTGTTGTTTTTACGGTAAACGAAATTATCGTATATGCCATACAAATTCTTACATACAAATACAATACTGTACAAATAAAAATGTAAAGTTGTATTTTTAAGATTCTTTTGAGCATGCCTTTTTCGTTATACCGTTATTTGGGAATTCTTTCCTCTTTCAAATATAACAACGACTAACTAAGTTGCATATTAAAAGAGAGCACTAATTGTTTGGATAATTTATTTTACCAAACATTTTTAAGATAATCATGTTTATACGAAATCATCTTCTGCCTGCCTTAAATGTGGCTTCTGACTCTCCGTTAAGATTCTTCTACTAACTGCAAACATTTTCCCTATACTAGGTAACTAAGCAGATTATATTAAAAAACAACTATTAGGAATATAATAATTTTCAATTACTTTGCTTTAGTATGCAAGAGCTGGCAGTCTAAGTAGCTAGTGCTCCTTCAATTTTAATAAGATTTGTGTTATTCATTCATAGTTATATAATAATAATTTTAATTTTTGGATGCAGAACAAAAAAGAATTTAAGACGCATATTAGATACAAAGTTGAAAGCAAGACCCTATTTTTGGTAGACCAAGTAAAAGACAAGCTCTGGCAGGCTATGTGTCAGCTAGACGCTAGCTTTGCCCTGATCCAGGAGCCGTGCTAAATGAATGGTGGTGTTAGTGGTATTCCAGGAGGGATGCGCGTTTTCACTGACGATGTGGGAAAGGCTGCGATTGTAGTTAGGTACAGTGACGTGCACTGTACGAAATTACCTAATAGCCAAGTGGAGATTTGTGTTAGGGTTAAAGGGCGGTTTGGGGAGATGTTTCTGGTGAGTATCTATTGTAGGCCTGGCGTTTCATTGGAACCTTATCTAGGGTACTACGGTACGGTACTACGCGCAGCGAGTAGTATTCCTGTTATCCTCGGCCTAGATGCGAATGCCTCCAAAGCAGTCATAGCCGTCGCATTCGCAGCCGGCACGTCAATGTCACTCAAATCTTGGGACAGAAGCCATTTACTTAGCACTCCTCTTCGTATGTGGTTCAGTAAGATCTCAAGACTTGAGTCTGGACATCCGAGCCTTATACGAATGGGACGGCAATGACTGCTTTGGACTTTAGGTGGAGCGTTTGTGACGATTGGGGCATAAGTGACCATAGTCTTATTGAGGTTATGATCACTTGTCCACAACGGACTTAGGGAGACTGTGGGCGATATACGATGGCGAACGCGAGACATTGATTGGGACTATTATCGGTACTGTGTTAGGGAGGCATTGTCATCGGTGCCAATTGAGGGCTTGAGGCTACTGACGATCGACGACCAGGTTGACAAAATTGTCCGAACGGCATTTGCAGTGAATGATACTTTGTTGGGCCGAGCGAGTTATGCGAAGCCAAAGAGGGTCAAATGGTGGATCTCTGTATTAGAGACGATGCGGCGGCATGTTTAACACCTCCGGAGACGATTCCAGAGGGGTAGATGTGCCAATGTTGAAGATCTGGCTCAGCGTAGAACGGAGTATCTTCGCAGCCTTAAGACGTACAAGAACATTATTGTGACTGTTAAGGCGGACGAGTGGAGGATTTTTTGTACAGGGCAATAGAGATGACTACTGGGGTAAGCTTACCCCAGGGATAGGAAGAGTCAGGTGGACATAGAATGCCTCAACGTTGGCGACACCGTGTTGTATTCATGGTGGGACTGCACGGACGCTTTGTTGGTGTTGTGGTGTTCAAGGGCGGAGTCAGTCAGTTATCCTCCTCCTCTGGTGGAGATTACTGATCCCGCTTGGAGAGGTCGGAAATAGATGACTGTATTTGTCGAATGAGAAGTAGGAAGTCTCCAGAATTGGACGGGATGACCAGAGAGATGTGTAAAAACATCTGGAAGGCCATACCTGAATACCTGGAAGTGGTGTATGGTAGGTGCATTATTTCCCGAAGTCATGGAAATGTGCTCGTATTGTGGTGCTTCTTAAGTCGCCTGATAAAGTGAGAAGTAATCCTCGCTCTTATAGAAGCAGCAGTCTCTTGCTAGTATTTGGAAAAGTACTGGTAAGAACCATGGTGTACAGACTTAAGGAATGCACCAGCGAGGGCACCTCATGCACCAGTTTGGTTTTAGGGAAGGCAAATGCGTTGAAGACGCTTAGATGTATGTTAAGAGTCTGTCGAACAATCATCTTCGAAGTATGTGCTTCATCTTTTCATTGATTTTAAGAGTGCCTTCGATTATCTTTCGTGGGACAATGTCTTACGAAAGTTATCGGAGATTGGCTGTTGTGAGATGGGCATCTGGCCTAGCTATTTCGAGGGTAGAAAAACGTGTGTTGTTGGATCATTTGAAGCGGTTTGGATGGAGGTTGTTAGGGGTTGTCCGCGGAGGTCTATCTGTGGCCCATTCATTTGGAACCTCATCATGGACACTTTGTTGAGGCAGCTCGGGTTGACATTTAAACTGTGTGCGTATGCGGATGATTTTCTCATCCTGATCGAAGGCAAGTCGAGCTGAGCTGGAGAGAAAGAGTGTTCAAGCCATTTGTATCGCTTGTGAGTGGGGTAGAGGTTGGTGTTGACAAAGACATATTGTCATTAGAATTGGTGAAAACAGCATTCGTTATGTGACTCAGGTCGGGTACCTCGGTATAGTTATGGAAGAGCGTGTGAGATTCCACGCTCATCTTCCCCATGTTAGGCATTGACTAGCGGTCATTGTTGGAGAGCTTAGGCGCATATTGAGAAGTGATTGGGGACTCAGCAGGCGTGTCGTCCGTAGCGTATGGCGCATCTGTGTGGTACAAGACGGTTATATCTCTTGTTGGACAGCGCAAGCTCCCCACGTGTCAGAGAATTGCACTCTTAACATGTGTTATGGTGTGTCGAACAGTTTCTACCGATGATTTGCAAGTCCTTGTTGGTGTACCACCGCTTGACTTGGAGGTAGTACGCCGTAGTATTGCCACTTGGAACGAACGATTGACTTTCTGATTCAGAGCTCGAAAATGAGAGAGGTAGGTAGAGGGCCCTTTTGCAAAGGTGCTTCGTAGATAGGCGGCAGACGAGATGGACGAACAGTGTCAAAGGAAGGGTCACTTATGAATTTTTTCCGGACGTTACGTTCGTACAGGAACACTCAGACTTCGGCTTTGGCCTAGGGTTCAAACTGGCGGCACATGGCTCTTTCAATGTAATTTTGCTTCGGAGTGGTCTGACTGAATCAGCTGACTGTCGATGTGGGAGGGGGACTGAGGACTGGAGGCACGCCCGGACTATGATAACGTTAGGTTTTTAGATATTATGGGTATTACTCATACTGGGGGCTGTGGACTGTTGTACTGGTCTAACCTTGTTTTTGTTTTGTGTATTGTGTCCTTGGCGCACGATGTCACTTTGAGTTCTCCCGTGAGGGTGGCTCCGTTTATTGTTATGTTATTGAGCGTTTTACGTTTGTCGTTTACCATCATCATGGCCACAAGTCCGGATCGTTGGGGACTTACACTGGTAGCCGTATTTATGCTACGAATCCTGACCGAATTGGTACTCACTGGTGATTTTAATCATAGGTGTGGGCGTTGGTGGACGCATTGTATTCACTCGTGCTTTGGAACCCTGAGGTAACGTCCTAGAGCAGGCACTCACGTAAAGCCACTGAGTTAATGATACCAGTAGATTCCGCGTATTGCACGAATGAATCTTTTGTACGGAATAGAACAGTGTGGGTGCCTAGTGAATGGCCAACAATAGTTCGTTGTATTAAAACTAATCTGTCTGGTTACAAGTGAATCGAAATGAAACACACCGACTTTCAAAATTGGAAATCATTTTGAGGTTCATTATTACCTTACTGAATTAAGTTCAGCTTCAATTGAATTACTGCATACATACTTATTCCGAAAGATAAACTTAAATCATCGATATCAATCAATCAATATCAAAATAAATATTTCAATTGGAATCATTCTTTAAAAATAAGGTATTCGCTTAATGAACCAGATGACGAAGAATAAATTTTTAAGTATAATTATATTTCGTATCAAATACTAATTGGAGTTTTTAATTTTTAACGAATCTAATGTTGAAATTCATTTTATGTATGTTTTGTTGCTTTGGTTTTACTCAAAGGTATTTACTGAAATAAGTTTTCTAAATATCATAATCGTTCAAAATTCTAGCATAGATAAGCTCGTGTTAAATTTAAGGTGATATTTCAGTTGTTTTTAAGTTATCGTAAGTACCTCACTTAACAAAAACATGCATAAAATATCGTATGTGTCAAAAAAGCTGAATTTTTCTAAATATATAAGCTTTTCTATAAAAAGTTTTCAATTTATCTTAATATATCGGTTATTGATCAACATTTAAAAGTTGGTATTGATGTAACCAACCAAAACAGAGAAATTAAGAAAAAAACGCTGTCCTGTAAAATTTAGTTTTTATAACATAAAGGTCAACATTTATATTCATTTTAAAACATAAATATTGTTTCTTAAATTTTCTAAAACGAGTATTATTGATTTTAAGCCAAAAGCAATTTTTATCAAATGGCCCTAATAAGAAGCATTATTATGCTTTGCTTTGTATAGAGTGTTTTTTTTAGCTGCATGAGAACTAAAGATATGGATAACTATTGTTTGACAGCTGAGAATGTCAAATTTTGTTGACATTTCTGTTGAGTAAGATTTGACAATTCATCATGAATCGTTTAATGACAGACTCACGCTTCGAAATTGTGAAATTTATTTTGAAAAAATATAAGTTTATAGTGCTCTTCGTGTTTAGTGATGGAGCTCATTGCGTCAGTAGGCAAAATTGCCATATTTGAAGCAAAGGCAATCGCTATCGACCATACGGGCTGAATTTTAGTTCCAAAACTAAATTAACTAAAAATCAACGAAATTTGGTTTCCACAAAACGGCACAACTTGCAATTTATTGCAAAATTAATAAGGTTAACAGAAGTGGTGCTGTTCACTGGATACCGCGTTCGTGCGATTTATCGTCTCTAGATTACTTTTTATGGGTCTATGTTAACTCATTGGTTTATGACTACAAACTAGCAACTCTTGAAGTATTGGAAGCCAATATTTAAGCCACGATTGACGCCATATGGCCAGATTGGAAAAAGTAGACAAAAATTAGATTATTCGAATGAACCAAGTAGCTTGTAGCCGCGGCGGACATATACCGGAAATCATATCTAAAAAGTAAATTCCATGGAATTATCAACCAGATTCAAAAAAAACTTCATTCCAACAATTTCCGAATTTGTTAGTAAATTAGTAGTTTTTACATGTATGAACTAGCTTTACCCATCCGGCATTGCCCGAAAATCTATACAGTAGTGGAAGAAATAATAAAGATACACTAGCGAATTAATTAATTTAATTTTAATTTTCTTTTTGTCAAACCATATCACGTTGTTCTACTTATTACAATGCAGATGTTGCTTGGCGTACTCCAAGTTTATATTCCGTTTGCTGAGAAGAGATATATTTTATTTAATTAACCATTAATGACATCCTTAAATTTGATGACATATTATTGAAAAAAAGAAAGCGTCCCTATTATTTTTGCCACCACTGTTTGTATATATGTACTTTAAATGGGAGATAAATTTCCTTTTATCCCGATCCTATCCGCTTTTTTTTGCCACCTGTCTGTCGTTATAAAGAAAATGCTAAGAGAGATTTTGACGTCTCCTGCTGATATATATATATATATATATATATATATATATATATATATATATATATATATATATATATCGAGATATACAATATACAATACAATATATATATATATATACAATATATATATATATATATATATATATATATATATATATATATATATATATAAATATATCGAGATATACAATATTTATTACCTTTTACAGGTGGTGCCACGCCCACTCTTCCTGTGAATTTAATTTTTGATATTAATATGAAACTTGGTAATAGAATAACATGCGGAAGGTTTGATGACTCTATCTTTTACGGTTCCCAAGATATACCGTAATAGCAACGTGTTTCTTAGGAATGGACTATGAATCAAAAAACTCTCCTTTTGTCCTTATTAGATCCTCAAAGTGCAACTTTTGAAAATGTACTTTTTAGTGGACATTTTAGTGGATGATAGATGTTAGCGATTAAAAAGCTCTGCTTTAAAAAGAAAAAATGAGTGTCATTGCGAAAGACAATTTATTAATTTATATCGAATGTCCCCGAAACCCAATTAAGAAAAAAAAAACACTTTTTCGTTAGCTGGACCTATATATCTGTGCTCCAAATTTTAACAAAGTCGATTTAATCGCTTATGTGTGGTTGAATCATAAACTGAATAAACACAATTTTCATATGACCTTATTTGGCACGTTTTTCACCGATTTCAACCTAAGGTCCAAATTTGAGAAAAAGCATATCCTATAACCTATTCTGGTGGTTGTTATCACTGGGCACTGGCTTGTTGGTGCGCCAGCTAGGAGACTCGGCCTACCTCAGGATGATGTGTCCGAATCTTTCGGAAATTAGGACTGTTTTCCCTGACAGTGCATTTCTGCATGACATATTGGACATAGCTGATGTAAGTGTTAGCAGGCTTTCTTCCTATATGGATGCGTCTTGTTGTTTTGTTTCGGGCTGTGGCGAGAATATGTAGGTCTGCTTGGACGCTATGGTCAACAGAGTGGGATCTGTATTGGACACAAGTGAGCCGGATCAGTGTCTAGCTGACAGTTGCAACTAGCTAACTAACACACCCTATTTCTGTGTTCCAAATATCATTGATTTGCATATAATCCAAAATGTCATCTGAGAAGAAAAGCCAAATATTTTCCCGATTTTAACCACTCCTGGGTGCAATTAAAAAAAATTTATGAAGGTATGAAGAAATCACACTGCATAAAAGTTGTCTATATACTCGTACATATCTATATATATAAAAAGAAGTGTACATTTTGATGTCATCACTAACTGCGAAAATGGGACGATCAATTTCAACAAAAATTGCAGGGTACGTTGGGGATGGTTTGTAGATGTTTATGTGAAATTTGCACGAAATCGTCTCAGTGGTTCCGGAGATATGATTTTCTTATATATTCCCATACAAATATCAACAAAATTTCCTCCATTTTCCATATTATGATTTTTTATTGTTGCTTGAAAAGTTACCAAACCATGTATCGTAATGTAGTATGTGTATAATGACAAGGATTGGCAAAAACCCCGTTTTTAAAAGAAAATCCATCCCACCGGGTTTTATTGGGTTTTTTGATAGCTTTTTGGTTTTTATTGGGTTTTATTGGATTTTATAACTGCTTTCAAATCTCGTTTAATTCGACAATATTTTGTGTTTGTTAATATAAATACGTTGTTTTAATATTTATTATGTAATTTTGCATTCTTAGTAGGATCAAGGCGGCATTGTGTGCTATTGGCTACTAAAATCCGGTATCCGGACAAGTTTGCAACTACTTCGGTTGAACCGAAGAAAAACGGCCAGAATTCAAAGACATATAAAGTTTTCATTTTTCGTGGCAAGGTTGCCACAAAAAAAAATGTTAGAAACGATCAAATTCTCCAAACATAGCTCCTTCTAACTATTGGCTTTCGATGGATGCAATATCTATTGCAATCAGCGTTGCCACACAAGAAATTAATTTCCTACCAAAAAATTTTCAAAAATTCTACCAAAACCGTTTACAGCCTACCAAAATTAAAAAAAAAAATATTTTTTAAATAAAATCGAAATTTCTGCTTAGTTATACATACCTACGAGTATATAGTAATAATAGCATCGCCATCTAACGCGGTTGACAGCTTTTGACTTTCCCTCTTCCCATGTTAGATTGTTCTGTCTCAGTTCTTGGATAAAAGTGCGTCTCCAGGTGTTTTTTGCTCGACCACGGTTTCTTGAGCCTTGAGGATCACACTCCAGTGACTTGCTAGTGGTACTTTCTGAACTTTTTCGGATAGTGTGACCGATCCATCCCCACTTTCTTTTCCTTATCTGTTTGAGTATGGGTTCCTCATTAGTTTTGCTCCACAGTTCTGTGTTACTTATGGTATTAGGCCAGAATATTCTGCATATGATTCTGAGGCACTTGTAAATGAATACCTGGAGTTTCTGTGTGATGTTATTCGATACAAGTCAGGTTTCACTGCCATACAGCAGTACCGATTTAACACATGAGTTGAATATTCTGAGCTTAGTTCGCCCAAATGCCGCTCTCGCTTTGTTGAGCCTGTTATCACGTCTGTTTTTGCGCCACCGTTTGTAGTCAGCAAAAGATATCTACATACTCGACTGGCTGAGCCTGTAGCATGATGTTTTCCGTGCTCGTATTGTTTATTCTCATGGCTTTGGTTTTCTTGATGCTTATCTCAAGCCCAACACTACGAGCCAATCTTTCCAGGTCCTCCAGTTTCGACTGCATATTGGAAATCTTATGCGAGCGTAGACAAATGTCATCCGCATAGTCCTAGTTTTCGAGTTGGCATGGTACCTCCATACAAAGAGTTGAAGTTTCTAAATAACTTGGCAGTCAGTTTAAACCATCAGTTTAAAGAAAATATGGAATTTTGCATGTGCGGAGAACGATATCTATCCACATCAGTCAAAAAGCAAATAAAGCAACGTGGGAGGGTTTACTTTTCCTACAGTATCTTTTTGGAAGGAACAAATGGTTGGATTTTGACCGGTGTAAAAAATGTTACTAAGATAGTATTTAAAATAAATATTAAAAAATAATTAAAATGTGATTAGCGAAGCACACAGGGTATTAGCTAATAAACATATAATTTTCACTTCGTATCTTTTAAATTCCAATTCAAGTGTTGTATAAAATTAAAAACTTGTCAGTTTTTTTTGGTCTAAATTTGCCACATTAACTACTTCTTTACCAAATTCTAAATTAAATTTAAAAGCGTCACCTGTTGTGCAAATAACAAAATTCCTAATCGTAAACATTAAATCGAACATTAAATAAAATAATAACAAAAATCAGTAGCACATTCGATGCAGTTAAATTAATTATGGAAATTATTTTTTTTTGTTTTTAGCAAATTTAAAATAATTTTATTGAATTTAATTTCATTCCATCTGCTTCATCACACATTTAGCCAACCATCAATCTGTGCAACCATCAATAAATCTATTAAACGCTATAAGTAACTATTTTCAAAATGTGTACATACAATATCCTAACAATTTAAACAATAAGTGTTTGTATGTCATAATATTTTATATACAAGTCATAACAATTAATTATAATGGCCATAAACAATTTGATTTCATAATAAAAAAACACAAAAAAAAGAAAGAACTAAAACGAGTTGAAAATCTGGCCATTCATCATTCAACTCATTATTGATGAATGATTTTAATGGCGAATTCTAAAGTTTTTTTCTACCGTTTTTTATTTCATTTTTTCATTTCTTGTTTTGTTTTTTATGGACGATGATAATTACAAATATTATGATATGATTGCTATAAACATTAAATATTTTTACATACAAAAACGCCAATACAAAAAAAAAAACACTTCCATAAATAAAAAAGTTTATAAAAATAAAAATATAGTTTTATTAACACATTAAAAAATTAAAACTAAAAAAATACCATTTATACGACCGTAAATGTGGACGCACTTACAAAGCAATTAAAAACTATTTCAATACATTTTCTAGGCAGAATAAATAAATTTTAAGAAATGTTCTCTCTTTTTTTTTAGTAAAATAGTTCTTTTGCATAAATCATATAACTTTTCAAAAGAGAAAAATTTTTGTAAAAACTAAATATATTTTTCGATTTTATAAAGGAGGCCAAGGATATAAAGCTTATTTCGGAAAGTGTTGGTGAATTTCAGTCACGACTTTTGCGAGAGAAAGACACAAAATAAGAGATTCAGTGTATGTTTTTCTTAAATTCATGATACCAGCGCTCATGGAATGATCCCTTAATAAAGCCGAGCTGCTGCTAGGAAAACAGATTATGAAAAGATTTCAATTTATGTATATATATTGTAACTAGCTTTAACATTCCGGCGTTGCCCGGAAATCCTTACATATATGTGTATATTAGAAATAGGAAATAAAATCACTTTTATCCCTGTCCTCTCCGTTTTTTTTTACACCTGTCTGTGTTTATAAAGAAAAGACGATTTTTACGACTCTCGATTATATACTTATTGAGATGTACGTATTATTTTTGTGGAAATATTATTTTTGTGGAAGGTGCCACGCCCACTCTTCATATAAAGTTAAGTTTTTACTTTAATGTGCAACTTGATAATTAAATAGCATATGGAAAATTTGTAGACTCTATCTTTTATACTATAGTACCCAATAACCACCTGTTTCGTAGGAATAGACAATGAAGCAAACATTCACTTTTTAACCTTTATTAGCCTCTCAAAGAGCAACTTTTGAAAATTTACGCTATTACACCTTCTGGGTTCCAAATTTTTAACAAGATCGATTTAGCCGGATACGTGTGATTGGCTCATAAACAAAATACTTTCTCATACAACCTAATTTGGCCCGTTTTCACTCGATTTTAACCTCTATTAGGTCAAAATGTGAATAAGAGAATGTTCTATATATAACACACTCGTTTGTTAGATCTAATTGTCTTTCAAATGTCAACAAAATCGGAATGTAAGCAAACAAAAAAGTTGTGAAAAAATGTAATTTTAGAAGAAGAGTCACTAAATTTATTTTCCCTGATTTCAATCTCTTCTATAATGCATAATGCGAGTCGATGGACAATAAATTTCAAATCGATGTACCCTACCGGAAATACTAGTACTACATAATAGTATGCTTTCATATTCCGTTGTAAAATCGATAAAACAGTGAAATGTACTCTAATTAATCAATATAATTGGATAACCTATGTCATTATTGAGTTGGTTGTTTGGTTATCGTAGTAGTTCACTGAGCGCAAGCAACCGCAGAGTCGAAAAGACCACACCAGTCGTTAGATGTATTGTTATGTTCACCAATTGCAGAAACGGTAGAAAACCGTCTCTTTCTTCTCCCTGTCTTTCCAACTGCGACAACAGTTGTTAAAGAGCAGCCCAAGTCAACTTGCTTGCTTACTTATCACCCAATGTATGATTGGGTGCCAAAAGCTCGACATTTCCCTTGGAACGGGTGTTTTTTAGAGGTTCATAATTTTGAGTTGACAACACTGCTCTATTTGACAAGCGATTTAATAGCTGATTGTTGCTTTTGGTTTAGTTTGGTTTGACATTTCTTTATGGATAGACTTACACCGCAGCCAATTCGGCGAATGGGCTGAAGCATAAATTGATAGTAATAATGAATTTCCATTCAAAATTTTGTTCTCCGAGGAAGCCTATTTTTGGTTGAGCGCGTACGTAAATAAGCAGAATTGTCATATTTGGAGTGAGGATAATCTACAGCTTTTGCCAAAACATCATTACATCCACAGAAAATCATTATTTGGTGCGCTTTATGGGATGGCAGTAGGATTGCCATATGGTTTTGATTTCGCTTGATTTTCAAAAATATTTCAGCTTGTCAAGAATCAAGAAAAAATATGGTTTGTCAAGATTTATTAAACACATTTTTTTAAAGTTTTCCTTATACAAAGTTTAGTAAAAATCTATTAAGCACGAGCTTTATTAAACCAAATACATGTCGTGTGTCATTTTTGGGGTAAAGCCATTATGCCGTCGGTGTAGAATTTCTGAGCGAAAAACTGAACCAGTCGCGTTTTAAAGGCCTTTGCGGAATTTAAATTTACACCATTAAGAGAGTTCTGCAAACATTAAAACAAATGATAAAATGAAGGTGCAAGGTCCGGACTATATAGTGGATGCATCAAAAGTTTCCAACCAAGCTCTCTCAGTTTCAGCCGGATCATCAAAGATGTGTATGATATGACGTTGTCATGATGCAAAACAAGACCTTTTCTGTTGATCAATTCTGGCCATTTTATTGAAATTGTTTGCTTAAATCTAGTTGATTGTTAACAATAAAGATCATGATGAACAAATCCTTTTCAACCCCATCAGTCACACTACATTTCTTTCTTGATGTAAATCCTGGCTTGCCACTGTTTGCGAAACTACATCTTGCTTCGTTCATGATTTTTTCGCACATTATTGTCGTATGTGATCAGCTTTTCATCGCCCGTAATCATTCGACCCACCCAACAAGCTTTTTAGAACCATCTCCTAACAATTTGTAACCGAAGATTTCGAACCCCAAAAAAATCCAATGTCAAGATGTTTTTTCAAAATCAATTTTTTTATGAATGTCAAGAAAATTTCAACGTTGAATCTGGCAACCGTAGCTGGTAGTCGTTAATCCATATGTCTTCAAAAACCATGATGGTCAAAATATTACTGTCAATGGTGAACGGTATGTGGACCAGCTAGCATTAATTTTGTTGACATGTGGTTCAAACAGGAAGGAGCCACATGCAACACAGGACGCGCTACTATTAATTTACTCAAAGAAACTTTTGAAAAAATAATTTCAAGGAACGGTCCAATTAAATGGCCACCAAGATCGTTTGATTTAACCCCATTGCCTTACTTTCTTTGCGGTTAAGTAAAGTCACTTGTCTAAGTCGATAAGCCAAAAACAATTTAAAAACAGGAAATCAACATTTAAAGAGTTATTGGCGAAATACGGTCGCATATGTTGTGAAAATTTATGTTCAAGATTGCGCCTTATATGCGCCATCCATTGCGACTACATGGCTTAAATCATATTTAAACATTAATTTCATAAAATATTCAATCCAACAAAGCCCGATTCATTGATATTACAAATGCATTTCTTTGTTTGATTATGATTGTAACTGTAAAAAACACCCGATATTACTGGTTACATTAACTTAGTCACCCTACAAGTGTTCAAATTACACTACCTATTTTCAGTCTTTTGAAGAAAGAGTCGGAAGATACTACTTTTAATAGACACCAACGGAATTGCGGCTGAAACTGTGTTAGATGTATTCGTTCTGGCTGGCTGTTCATAACCATAATAGACAAAAACTAAAGTAATGATAGAGAGATGATAGCTCTAGCCAAACTTGACAGATCCGTCTTAGACTGTCTGACCAATAGATATGTACTCGTAGTTGTAGATGAGTTCTATGACAAAAGCACTGTCTGACCATCGAAAATTTTTTCAATATTGACTTGAATATTGCGGTAGCTTGCAGGATACCATTATCGCGAAGTTATTAATGACTACCTTCACAATTTTTCAAAATAAAGTCTGAAGTACCGGCTGAGAATTGGATTACGAATAAAGATTTAAAAAGAACAGAGGCTTCTGGCACTTGAAAAAGGCAAACAAAATAAAATGATAAATATTAACGGCAATCACAGTGATTTTTCATTTTCAGAAAATCAGGAGCATCCGCGTACTTAATACGAGTACCATAAATAGATTAAATCCTGCTCAGACGATTGTCAGATCTAACAATATTTTCATACCTAGAAATTTGCTGACAACGACCAAACAATGGAAAATTACCAACACAATGTATATTGTCAGTTGTCACGATTGCAAAACATTTGTCGGAAAATGTTAAAAATTCGGACATCTGAAAATCTGTCAATGATCTGACAGTGCTTTCTTCAAAAATTGTAAATTCACACGCTTGTAAGACATTTTTGTACATTTCCCTGACTCTATTGTTAGATGTGACATAGTCACAATCGGTATGATTTGTAATTTGTGGCAATTTTGGGTATTGTGCGCATCAATATTGTTCATGTTTACTCTTATCTTATGATTTTCCTAGATCACTTGTGAACGTGTGATTCATATTTCGCTTTTTCGCCATAATCTCCAAGTGTATCGGTTTATGTTCAAATAAATATGAATGACAAATATTTCTTGCATCTGTGAAAGAGTAGATGCGATAAAATGGAAGAAGAAAGGGAGGGTCGATAAGAAATATTAGAGTATCTGCGGCTATCTCTGAATATCTGTGTAAAGGATATTTTTGCAATTTTAAGATATTGTCCAAAAATATAACTCCCTCTGAGGACCTTTTTCAATATAAAAAACAACTTTTACGATATATATAAAATTATAAATGGTATACTCGTACATATGTATGTACTTATTTAAAAATTTATTTATTTTATCCCAAATTAATCATTTCAAAGTCTTATTTTCAAAATTTGTTCAATTTTTCAAGTTCAGTTTTCCGTAATAATTATTAAAAGTGCACATGCGCTGCCACTGTAGCAGTGAGTGGATGTATATAAAAATCATGTTTTGTTGACAAATTGTTATTTCTATATGTTGTACTTGTATGTATATTTTTTCCTAATTTCAAATGTATTTGTATATTTTTTGAAAGGATATGCGAAACATGAACAAAAAATAATATATTAATTCGAAGCACATGCCACAATTTCCATCCACCATGAAATCTCATATCGTATTGTGATGAATTTAGGTTGCTTAACGGTTGGCTGGTATCGAACTGAATGGTTTAACGCTGTCTAGATTCATTCGCATAAATATCCTGTTTTTCTTTATATATATTTGGTATTTAAATTTTGCTCGTTAAAATGAAAGAAATTACATTTTTCTGCAACATAAAATATAACAAAAAGTTTTCATTTTAAGTCCATTATCATAAGCATCAACATTAACGTCATTTTCTACAGCAGCATCAGCAGCAGCAGTAGCAGCAGCATTATTATCAAACGACATAGTCTAAGGCATTATTGAAAACATCCATCTATTTTCATTCAATCTTCTATTCTTTCAAATACGCAATCAGACATAAGCTACTTACTCACTCCCTTCTACCTACAGAAAAATTCATATAAAACCGAATAACGAAAAATTTCATCGGTCAAGTCGGACTATTTGTTAAACTACACACTACTTAATCTATTTAACCTGAATACATGAAAGTGTTATGTTTAGCTATTAGTACCATGATTGGTACCAAATATACGCTGGTTTTAAACAATATTTGATCGATGGCTTTGCAAATTTCACACCAAATTACTTAATTAAAATAGGAGGTTATTCGAGGTTAAAAATCACTGCGACCGAACGAAATCTATTGTGCAAGGCATATAGCATTAACGACTCTTCTCAAAGCTCTAATATCATTAAGGTGCTAAAAAGGACAATCGCAAGGAAAGTGCACCGAGTTTTTAGTGTCACTGGAGGCTTAAATCAAAAGGCTTGAATCTGTTCTGCTTAGCAAAATCAACTTTTCGAGGATTCCGCTGTTAGGAATTAGATAACATTTGGCCTAACACTGACCGACGCAAATATGCCAGTGTGCAGCGAATTGTAATAACGGCGTTAAAGTTCTCTAACGTGTTGAGAAGATCAAGTCACTTACATACCATTTTTGAAGTGACTATGGTTTATTGATGGGCTTTAAGAGCCGTTTGGCTCTCCGAAAATATATAGAAGAGGGTAACTCTCATCCACCTATGGAGACATTCCCCTACACATATTGCGATGGCATGAATTTCCGCCTTGAAAATTGTTAGGTATGTGGACACCCATTGGAATTGATTTCCTTAATCTGGGTCCATTGATCTCTGCTCCTCTTTTACCATTTTCCAGTTCGAACCCATTAGTACCCCATACCTGTGATTCTGACTCGAAGTTGATAAAGTTGATAATTATACAGTAGTTTCTAAAGAGCACTATTCTTGATGACATTATGTCACCACTTTGGAGAATTAAGCTATACAGAAAGTTCCACAAAATGCTCAAACGTCTCTTGATGCCACCTCATTTTAGCTCTCAAATTCTCCTTAATCTCACTACACTAAAACGGGCTTCTCTCTCTAATATTATCGAAAGCGGTGAGATATCTAAATACACCACTTGCATCAGTCAGATAAGTACTCATTGCCACCGTGATGCCAACACAGATGGTGTAAGACTAATATGTAATATTGAGTTCTAGTGAAAAACGAAAACCTAACGTAACGTAAACGAAAACGTTAAACTTTAATCCCGGCAAATATGACCCCAAATTATCCAAATTTAATATAATAAGATAAGGGACAAATTACACTGCTCAACAAAACAAAAAAAATTTTCTGTTTCCTGGGATTTTGTGATTTGTTTCTGTATCAAATTGACGATCATTTTTCAAATATGGTAACAGTTTTTCTCCAACAGCTTTTGTTTTTGAGTCATAGCTAACTATTCTTATTTACAATTTTTACAAAGATTTTCAATTTTTTATTCTTTATTTTACTAAAATATATCTTCTTGATGTTTTAGATATGGCTTCGTTAAGAATACGTTGTGTGAATATATATTTGAAAAATATATCGGGCTTTGTGAAAACTGTGTTATATCATACTTAAAAGAAAATGGGTATTTTTGATGGGCCACAGATTGGGCAGCTCTTAAAAGATTCTAATTTTGTCAAATCAATTAATTCGTTTTTTTATGAGTAATTTTCTAAGCAAAAGGAAATCTTACAATCATGTCGAGTATGTTCAGTACATGATATCGAACTTACATAAGCTAGGGTGCAACATGAGCTTAAAACTCCACTTCCTGTTCTCGCATTTAGACCGACTTTTCACAAAATATGGATGATTTTAGCGAGAAGCAGGGTGAAATATTTAATCAGGATCTTCCGACAATGGAAGAGCGTTATCAGACTCATATATGATGGCAGACTACTGCTGGAGTTTGCAAGGAGATCTATCTAAAGCCATTTATTCAAGGAAATCTTATAAAAGATCATTTGATAGTGTTCAGTAGAAATTTTGTAAAAATTTTTTGTATTTTTTTGCTGAAGTTATTAGTCTTTTATTTCACAATAAACAGCTGTTAGCAAACTCCCAGTATTTTTTTCATAGTCAGGGCCATAGAAATACCCAATAATACAAAAAAAAAAAAAAAAAAAATAAAGAAACAAAACTTGGGTTGAGCATTGTTATAGAATTAATTATAGAACGATACTAAAAAAATTATTTTATTTTACCAGTAACGTCAAGGTGCAAGACTTGCCATATGTTTTAATGGGTAAAATGGGTATAAGTGTTGGTCAATCTGAAATTATAACGGCAAATAAGTTATATCGACATTTTTATCAACCAGTAATATTAAAGTGAAGTTTTTATGGTATATTTAGTATTATGAGTGAGGAAATTTTATTATTATGAGTCGAAAATATGAATTTCAGGTAGGAAATATTGTTTTCTGTGTTACCTCGGAATATAAGCAGGCGTAGGAGATACTCAAAACATTAAATGGTTTGAAATTAAAACTAATAGCGTTCAAAATAAGAAGTTCACATAAAGCGATTGCTGGACTGTTGATTTAATGTGTTACAAACATCTGTAGCATCGGGTCCGCCATCGAACGTTTTTTTTTTTCAACTAGTGCTTATTTCGTAAATGGTAACGCTTAACTCATATCTGATTTGACAGATAATTAGTTTTATCCTTCCGCTGAACGAATATGGTTGTGTATACGCTTGAACAACGCAGGGAAATATTGCGACATTACCTTCATCGATCGACTTACAGAAGATGCCGATGTTGCCAAAACAATCATCTTTTCAGATGAAAAGAGCAAAATTGTCGCATTTGGGGCACAGAAAACACGCACGCATACACCCAAGACGAGTCACTATTTGGTGCGGATTTTGGTCCAGAGGCATAATTGGGCCATTTTTCTTCGATAATGAGCAAGGAGTGTCCGTTACAGTCAATGGCGATCGTTGTCGGGCCATGTTGAACGAATTTTTGTTCACAAAAATTGAAGACGAGGATATTAGCAACATTTGGTTTCAACAGGACGACGCTACGTGCCACACAGCCGAAGTTACACTCGATGTTTTGCGCCCTGTTTTTAAAGATCGCATTATCAGCCGCAGAGCTGATGTCGTTTGGCCACCTCGGAGCTGCGATTTGACACCGTTGGACTATTATTTGTGGGGTGCCATCAAAGATAAGTGCTACGCCAACAAGCCAGAGAAAGTTGATGCTTTAAAGGACAATATTCGTGAAGCCATTGGTGAAATACAGCTGCACACAATCGATAATGTGCTTAAAAATTGGACCGATTGTGTAGGCTACTACATGGCCAGCCAAGGCAGCCATTTGAATGAAATTATTTTCCATTATTAACCGGATGGATTGTACTTTCAAATACAAAAAGAAATTCGGGAAAATATTCAGTAGTTTGTTTTTTATAGCATTTTCAACAAAAAATGTATTTGGCGGTGTAAGTCATCATAATCCTGGGTGTAAGGTGTCATAATTCTCTCATTCAATCGTTCATCATAGACGGACTATCAGCCATCCGTTCATCCATAATGTAATTTATTCACATTCGTTCTTTTACTTTTTCGGGGGTGTTATGACAAAATATTTGTCTTCGTACATAAATTTGCTTTTTCTTCGTTTTGATCATTTTTTCTTTTTTCTTTTTTGTATTTCGCATCTGAATCTTGCGTATTTTTATTTATTTTTTCTTTCTACGTTATAATGGTAGAAATGGTACATAAATTAAGAATTTTTTATGACTCATCAAAATATAATGCAATTTGCATATAAATTTGTAATAATGAACTTCTATAATGATCTGATGATAATTTTAGATTACGCGAAACACATTTTTTAAAATTTTATTTTTGTTTTTTTTGTATTATGATTATTATTATTTAAAAATAGCCAAAACAGCGCAACAGTTTTAATGGCTTTTAAATTTTGCTTTAAAAATATAATATAAACCAGTTCAAGTATTTTTAGAAATGAAAATAGTATTTAATCTGATTGGACCAACATACCTATGTGTTTTGTGAAGTTTTATTTTACGTCATATTAAAACGATTTACAGTGAGAGTCAATTGAAACTGTCATTCTCTTGAATTTAAATACAATAAATTTAAAAATTTTCAATATTTAAAATATATTTAAAAATTTTCAACAAAAATGAAAGGTACTCTATAATTTACGCGTCAAAAAAAAAGTATACAGGAAAAGACTTTGCGACAAAAATGAATGAAGTAGAAATACCTTGGAAGTGTTCACATTTAACATACACTTCTTTTCTTTAATGGCTCTAAAGAAGTATTAACACGTAGAGCCTGAAATTGTCTTCCAATATTGTAAATTTACCGAAATACTTTGAACAAATGGGAAATGAAAATTAAAAAAAAAATTTATTTTATTTGCATTTCGGAATTTTTCTTCAAAAATTGTGTTTCCGCTAATTGTATAAGACCACACAACCGTGTTTATTTATTTTATCTTCAATAAATCTTATATAAAATTGAATGAGAAAAGCAGTCTACCGACAGCTAAACTACTGAATTAACTTTATTGAAATTTTAAGAGTATCTCCCTGTCTGAAGGGTAGGAACTAGAGGATATATAAATCTCTAAGATTCCAGATGGTGCCGCATCCGTACAAAGTAAATATTTATTTGTCTATATATTCTAAATGGTATCAGTAAGAGTCTCTAAATTTGATCAGAATGGCTTTATACAATACAAATTATCAGTCAGAAAGTGGGCAAAATTGTACAAGTTGGCTGGCACCTCCCGTACTAAGTAAATATTGATGTTTGCATATCTTGATCTCGTAGTCAATATAAGTCATCGGTCAAAAGATGGACCGAATTAGATAAATGGGCGTGGAAAACAACGTTGTGGACATCAAAATCATCAGTCAGTGACAGTACGAAATTGGATAAGTGTTCTTGGAACCTTCCATTCTTACGAAATACATTTTTTTTAATAAATGCAGAACCACAATAAAAGCTACGTTATATAGACGGCTATTGAACAAAGAGCGATCTATATATATGTATACACTGTATACAAATTAATGCTTACAGCTAAAAAGCAGATTCTACAGTGTCTTTTTGGAACGAACTATACGATATCTTAAAATTTGGATTTGAACCCGAAGGGATTAAAATGAGTAGAAAGGGTAAAAAATGATAACAAAGACAGTAGTTATGTGCAAATAATAATTAATATAGGAGTTCCGAAGCACGTCAGATTTTCAACTTACTACTCAACATCTCCTGTTAGAACTCGAAGGCTACTATTGCCTAATATGAGTGAACTTAGAGCACTAACGGGCTCATTTACAGGCAATCTACAGAGCCTTACCGATTTGTGATATAACTTCACTACAGCTCAAGTTAAGTCAAGTTTTCTATGGATTAATCGAAAGATAAGAAACTTTTTATAAGAAAAACATAGTGCGCATGCAAAATTAATTAAACAAAATGGTGGAAATATGTTCAACCAATACTGACCGCTTCACTCAAATCTAATTTTTTGTAAAATTAAGTTGAACAGTTAGCAGAGATGGGAAAGTTGATACGCTCGTACCTTTTTTTGATACTATTTAACTTAAAAAACTGCAGTACTCACCTTACAGATTTAATACTCTCATAAATATTTCCCTCTTTCTAACTTTTGTACATTTCTTTGTTTCAGCTTTATCTGTTTTTGATGTATTTTTAGTATTAACTCGTTAGTAGCAACTCGTTTACACCATTGGACAAAAAAGAATGAAGTTGATATACGTGGAGAGTGATATTATTTTTCTGATAGGCACTATCGAGTGAAATATTCCAAACACCTCAAAGTTACGAGTTATGGATTACAAACCGGTATCTATTGCCTTCATGCACTTATAAGCCGATAACTTAGATGAATATTAACTGATTTTAGGTTGCTGATAGGGAAAGAGGTGAAACAGAAATATAGCCACGCGGTTTGTTCGATGTTATTCAATTTGCATATCACCCACCGTATTTACATAAGAACCCTGGAGAGTGTGCATAACATGTCGAGAATTTGTTCATGAATCCCGGTTGTCTGTGGAAGACAAAGCGAGACACTCGACGGTTATCCTTACTTAGGTTCATGGATATGAGGACATTGAAGGTAATTGCATGGTGGCTCTACTTGAGCAGGGAGATACCACTTCGGATCCAAACGGATCGATTTGGATGGCTGGTTTCACAGATACTTCACTAAATGCCGATCAAATTATGGGGAAATGAACTCACCTGCTATGAGACCAGCAGAACCTGCCCACATTTAGGTTACTGGAAATTGGGACAGCTGTTGAGGCTGCTTAGAGCGCAACAAGCAACCACTCGGATATTGGCGGACATGCTCAAAAGATGAAAATTACTTACAATTATCTTTGCAGAAGTTGCAATGATGAAGAAGAGGAAGAATCTATGGAACACCTTCTTTGCCACTGCTCAGAACTCAACAATTTGAGGCTTTCAGTGCTTGTTAGAAAGATACTGGACGATAAGGTTTACTTCCAAAGTATTCTGGTCTTTATTACTAAATGGCTATCTGCTTCTAGACAGGAGATACGAAGACAATGGTGTGTAATGGACATACATATGTTAACACAACGGGATCTACAATTCGGACCAGAGTGAGCCGATGGTAGCTGCCAAATTAACCTAAACAATGTTTAGTTAAAAATAAAACGCTACTTTGCTTTTGAAAATCCTTTGGAAATTGACAGTTATTAAATTTTTTATTAAAGCAACTCATGAAAAAAACTTTTTCTTTTTAAAATTTGTTACTCTTGTGCCGAACAAAAATCCCATTTCCCATCACTGACAGTTAGAATATGTCGTATTTGAGAAAAATAATCAACTTGATTGTGAACCAAATTTAATTAACGATCGCAATGTGTATTGCTTGCATTACGAATGGCATCAATTTAAAGAATATTGAAAGCAGGTAGTAGAATTGCATAGTAAAAGTTTTGAAATTAAATATTCGATCAAAACTCGAGTAAAATATTTATTTTATGTTAAAAATTTGTGACTGCATTGTCACAAGCACAACTGAAAGCTAATATATATAGAACATGCATACTTACATATATGCGTATCATTGACTTTTGTGTCTGTGTTTTCTTTTTAATCTTTAAAAATATTTTACGACTTATAAATTATAATTTAATTGTGTATTTTTTCTTTTCTTTTTAATTCTGTTTCTAGTACGAAGGACATCAAATGCCCAAAAATATAAAAAATGCTTAAAGTCAGTCATACAAAGAATTTTAGGTACATAAAATGGAACCCAGTAAACAATTATTTTAGAAAAATAAAAATAGTAATTGTCGAATGTGAAATGAAACACCATTACAACATTCACAATAATTGACTATTTGATGTGAATTTTTATAACAAAAAGGGAATCATTGATTTATCTATTTGCGGTCGTATTAAGCTTGTACACGGGTGTCATACTGGTTGGTTTTAATTTCCGTTGAACGAAGAGTAATGCATAATATTCAAGATTATGCAAATAAGAGATACATTAGATTCAACAATCTTAGGTTCAGTAAAAAATTTGTTCTTGGTTTTTTGCCGTGGTGGCTGAGAGCAGACATACGACTAAAACGGTAATAAGAACTTACGGGCTGTGAACGGACATACGACCGAAAAAAATTTGCGGATTTGGATTTCAACTTATTTTAGTTAGAAAGTATAAATAAATAGTTTTTATGCATACCTAAGCGTAAATTTGTGAAAAAGACTTTATTCAGTATCATCGGACTTATGACTATCGTTGCTATCAACATCATCGGCAACATCATCATCCTTATATTGAAGATTTTCTGGATTTTGTTCAAATATTTATATGCTCAGCCCTTCTTGTGGAAAATTATTACCTTTTTTCTTATAACTTTCTCATATTGCAAATAATAGGATTGGAAGTCACTAGAAGTCTTAAAAATATATCCTCATTAGATTTTTCTCCTGAACATTTTCGCGTAAAATTCTCTCTAAAACTTTTTAAGCCCCTATTTCGAGCTTCTTGGGCCTCTTCTGATAACTGCCCTATCGGTAATAAGGCATGAGTGATTATTTCTGGTCCATGAATTCAATATTTGTGAACAGTTGGAGACATATATAAGGATACATTTTCACAAAATATTTAGCGGTATCAGTTGCAAGCTCCCGAAAACTGTCAATATTTATTTGAAAACCAATTGATAATGTTACCATTATTAGGTGCATTCGCTTTACTAAACTGACATTAAGGTTTGTTATTTGTGCCGAAATGTCTGTATTTTGGAAGAAACTCCTTGCAGGGTTGCCGTCATTGGAATTTTCAACCTTTTGACGCCTAAGTTCACTTTGGTTGAGGGCTTTGTTAATTGAAACAGTTTTCTTTTCATCTTCAGAACTATCGTGACACTTCATTATTGGAAGTTTATACGATAAATGAAGAAACCATTTGAAGTATCGAATTCATCCATGAAGGATTGAAAGGAAAGGTTTTTACTGACTTTAAATAATGCCTACGTGATTCATAAAAATATTTTTAGGAGTAAATATGAGCAAGATTTTTTTTCACCGGTAGTTGATGGAATATTTGTATTTTTAGGAAAAATAAAAAACTTCGCTTAACTCACTACTTTAAACAACACAAAAAATGTGTACAGTGATTAAGCATAGAAATAAAAAACGCAAAAATAGTCTCACTAGTCTGAAGTTAATGGTTCCATGTATAAGGTAGTAATACATTATCCTTTAAAAAAAGAAAAACTATAGAAATTTCACTTTGAAAAGTAAAAATCTGTGTTTTTACTTTTATTTAAGAAAACATGAACAAGCTCTTACCTTGGAAGAACGCAGCAACATAACGGAAAATGATACCAAAAATATTTTTATGCCTAGTGATAGTAGCAGTTATCTACTTTAACATGATATAAAGTTTTTACTGTTTTCTGATTTTTTTTTATTAATTCCCACTTTCGGTAAAAAATACTCCAATAAGCATCATCGTATGCACAATGAACTTTGGTTCCCAACATATTATAAGATAAACATCGATAACTTATGGTGATACCAAGCTATCGAATATCATATAACGCTACTTGGTTATTTTGTTATTTTCTTTGGGGCTACGTTAATTCAATGTCTGAGCCTTACAACTCAATAAAATTAAAACTCGGACGCCTTTGTGTAAACACCCTGTATAATTTTTTTTTATGTAGATCAAACAAAACATATTAGTTTCTTTCGTTAAATATTCATAAAAGCATGTTATAGTTCAAAGTGAAACAGTTGAATATGAAATAATTCGAAAATGTTTGCTGGGTTTGGCTACTCTTAGGCTCATCGAAAAATTCGTCATTGTTGGTGAGTTTTCAGTATTGGATTCATCCAAACAAACACAATCGGAAAATTTATTTCTTATTTCTTATATTTTTATTTTTATTTTTTTGTTCAACCACATCGAAATAACGAAAGTCAGTATCTTAAACAACCAAGGAACCATTTCTTTCCCAATGTAAGACGTATACATGTGTGTATGTATCATTTCTCATATACTTGAGTGAAATTCTAGACATGAGATGCTGCTTGCTTTGACACTGCTGGTTGTGGCATAAATTTAGGGCTGTTCCATTAAAAATGTGACAGGCGAAATGAAATTTATGACCATGTGTTTCTGACATGATGGCCAACTACACAAATTGTACATACATACATACACATATAAAAATGCATACGTATGTGAATGCCATATATACCACATAGAAATACGAGTAGATATTAGTATGTATTTGAATGTATGTACATCTGTGTGTCTTAAGGTATACTCTTTCATTTTCTTTTTTGCTTTTTTTCGAGAAATACCAACGAAATACATTTAGGAGAGTCTTAAAAATTTGGAAAATAAAACGAAATTTCCTTAATTTCCTTGCTTGGATAATATTTTTTCTTAATTTAAAATAAAAGGAATTTGTAAAAAATTAATTATTAGCATTGAAAATAAGTTTCAACACCTCCAAGCTATAATATACGTAGTCAACTTTCTTCCTAGATGAACTAATCCAATCAAAAGTTATAAGCAAAAATATATTTACTATATAATATAAAATAAGTATATACAGTATAGTATACATATATGTTTTAGGGAGATCGATTGTTCGACTTTTTCAAAATCCGGTTTTCGAATACTTCGAAAAAAGCACTTTTTAAAAAACCGGTTGTCGGCTAATAATAATTCAACTAACCGGTTAACCGGCTCTTTTATTTAAATAAAAGTGTTCCTAATTCTTGAAGTGTAGAGCTGGACAACGTCGTTTTAAAAATAAGCAGAAGCTGATGGATATTTCTAAACTTAAGTTTCGAACTATTCAAGGCGCTTATTTCATTTGTGTTCTATTACTTAGTAGAGAATGGAATTAAAGGCTTGTCATTATACTTATAATTTAGGTGTCTAAGATAACAAAAATTAAATATTTTACTTTTTTGCCTCGACTAGAAAATTTTTGCTTAGACTCCGAGCAGTATTGTATGTAAATTTATGCAACACGTATTTAATGGAGTATGTGTCACTGTGGTACAAACGTATAAAAATTGTACTTATTTAAATTAACCGGTTATTGGTATTAAATTTACCGGTTTATTCGGTATTCGAAAAATGAAGCTTTTGAAAAAACCGTATTCGAAAAAACCACAAAAACCAATTAAAACCCGTCGAATAATAACCGTCCGATCTTCCTAATATGTATATGTTTGTATATATATACGAGTATGTTTATTAAATGTAAACTTTGAGAGCTTCAACTGACTATTTTAATTTTTAGACTTAACATGTTATAGTTTGTCTATTTGTTAAATGAATCTATAATCCAAAACCATAGAACCAGAGACTAAGACCGAACCCTAACCTGAACCCGAACCCGAACCCATTGAACCTATGTGACTAGTGGTTAATGGGTTCAGGTTCAATGCTTTATTTGTCAAACCAAAAATGAAAAAAAAAATTGACTGTCATTTCATGATTGTTGACTATTTTGCAAGCACACGAAAGAAAGATAGTTTTTAACGCATTCGAATAAAGAAAACAGTAACGAGAGAGCATTAATAAAGAAATAAAAAATGTTTACGGCAATTTTATTTACACGAATTAAAATTAAAGAAAAACAGGTTCTTTCTTATGGTAAAAATCATAAATTTTAAAAATAACAACTATCAATTATAACAACAGCAACAACAACAAAATGCCAAAAACTATTTAAAATGTATTTGAAAGTTTTTATCTACAACAAAACGCATTGCTACTGTTTGTTTGTTAAGCATTAAATCTGCAGTACACTACAGCGGTATCACTTCATAACCTTAGCTAAGTAACTGGTTATGAGCAATTAAGTACTACTACTGAAAACTTCTCTAATGCATTTGCCGTTCGTAGCCGCCGTTATACTGTAGATCCCTTTCAATTGACTGAGAGAAGTCCCCGTGTTCCTCTATAGAATGATATGGGAATTATGATTATTATTATTGAATTTCACATTCACAAAACTGCATCAATGACCAAAGTTTTGCTATTGTCGGATGCAATCCGAGTTTTAAATCCTTATGTTGTGGATTTATTTGTGTTACGAATTCCCTTACTATCGATGTAGTTTTCATAGCGTTTGCTGTGGTCTTTGGTACAGTTGACAGTATTTGCACGATTAGTAAGTTCAGAGTTGCTCTGATTAATTGCGATATTTGTGGTTATTTACGGACTTTTGTGACGAATATTTCTGTAATTATGTTGTCGTAATAAAGTTTATTACGTATGAGTTCGTTTTGTTGTATGCTGTGGAGTATTGATTAAAATCAATCTATTCAGTAAAAAATGTATTCTACGGTTTCGATACTCGGTCCGGCTGCAGCTTACAATAGGCAACTTCCGGCAAGTGGTGTACAACCGTTGAGTATATGCGCTATAGTTTCAGAGGCAACAGCGCATCTTCTGCACCAGTCTTCGGTGTAGTTACGGGTACATATTAGACCATATTGTATGGCTATCACGAAACCTTTTATTTACGGGAAGAGATTTCCATATTTAAGGAGTTATTCCCAAGTTGGGCACAAATGCGCTGTTGGCATTGTTGTTTGGTATTTTCCGTGTTTGGATTTGTAGTTTATTTTTCGATAAGGTCAGTATTTACAATTAGAGTTTCCCATGGTTGGTGGTGTTAGGTTCTTATCCGCTACTGCCACGGCTCTATAAATTTTGAATGTTTTCAAGAAATAATTTCGGGGGCATTTTATTTGTCTATTGTGCAGGATGTGAATACTTAGTACACCTGCTGCACGAGTGTTGTTCTGATTTTAGTTTCAAGTGAGTTTAAGTTGCTATTCGATCATGTCATAATACCAAAAATGTAAGTTAGGATAGATATAGCATATGAGTTGATGAACTTTACAGGGTTTTTGCTGTAAGGGCGATGTTACAGATCTTGTTAGGCTTGGTTACGAAAACATCAATTATCGTACGTTTCTGCTTGGTAAGTTTTATTCGGATTGTTTGCTGTATACCCGGACTTTTAAATATCGTAGGTTCTTAAGCCTCATATCATCTCAACCTTTGTGATTATGAAATCCCCAGAGGTCTGCATTTGTGAATACCAGAATTAATTCCTATATCTTTGGAGAACATATCCATAATATTCAGTTGCTTTTTCAGATTTTACCTGTTGTTTGCTTACATTTTCAGGTCATTCACGTTTAAAGAATGAGATATTCTTCTAATGTTATCCGTGATCTTAAGTTGGTAACCATATCCGATTTGGTTTAGTAGTGGAGATAGGGGGCTTAGTTATAAGTAGAATGGCAACAGACTGAGATAGTTTCACTGATTATGCGCCGTTTAATTCTTAAATGGTCAGATATAGCGTCTTTGTTATTAATGGTTGTATGCAGTCTAGTCTTCCTTGAATGTGGAATGCTTTCAAAAGCCTTTTGGTAATAGAAAAGGCTGCGAATATGTTTTTTTGTTCCTGACTACTTGGCAATGCTATCCAGAAGTAGTTGGCCCTTACAGCCCTTTTTTTCTGAGCAGCACACTTGTTGCTAATCTGCCATGATATCATTCGCCCTACAGTACTTACATATTAGTATAGTCAAACACGCTGTCTAAAGTTTGTATGCGACACGCCTTCCCCTGATATAATCTGCCTACAATGTCCACAACGCATTTTTAAAAATACGGCGCACCTTGTTGTATATACGTACACTACGTGTCACTATATATTATTTCAGTGGATTGTAAGTTAGAACAGCTTTAACATCCTTAATATTTTTCAATAAAAAATACTACATAATTTAAAATTTTACTGATTTGTATTTATTTACAGCTTTACCCATCCGGCGTTACGTATAATATGTGATTTAATAGTTTTATTAAAGAGATTTTTCGATAAACTAATATATTTATTAAATCGCCAGTGAAGTTGACAGAGCTTAGTTCGTCACCGTAAATTGGAGATAAACATCCTTGAACGACAAACAAACAAGTAAACGTACAAACTGACAAACCTAAATTAGAGCGTTAAGCATTGCGTTGGCATTTGTCTAGCGTTGACGCTGAACTGACATACTTAAATAAAAGCATCAAAATTGTCTCATGAACTGTAATTAATTTAAATGTTTTAATTTTTCAACAAAAAATCACAAATTGAAATTAAAGGGTTATTAAAGCGCTGTGTTTGAGGCGAAAATAGCTAAAATGGCACTACTTTTTATTTTCATTTTCTTTTATGTTTTTTCTTCGCAGCCAACTCCACTTTCTAACGCGTTGTCAAAATTGAAATTGCCTATTGCAAAGCGTTGACGCCGCCTCTTATGGTTTGCTTCACACAATTTTTACGGGCATGAGAATTTTTGACAGGTAGATAACCCTTAGCTCTCTGATTAAGGTTGGGCTGTTAGAGCAGTGACTTAGGTTTGGTTGAAAAAATTTTTAATCTACACAAAATATGACTTTTTTTATATTTTTTCTCCGTTACTCCTCTAGGGAGCATATTGGCTTTCCACAAAGCATCTATTGCTTTGTTTCAGTTTCTTTAATCAATTTGATATTTCAAGCTAAGTAGCTTCCTCGATATGATTTTTTTTTGTGTAGTGGTGAAAGTCCTTGCTAGTTGGTGGTGATCTTTACTTTAGCATTGTAATTTGTTCCTAGTAGGTGGCGTATTTTTCCTGATCATTCGTTTGATGTTTGTCATCATCGCCAGAGGTATGCGAGAAGGGTCCAGAGTGGCTTTTTTCTTTATTTTGTATTGTATTTTTTTTAAATGGAGTTGTCTGGAGGGCAGAAAAAAGTTGAAGCCTTTTTTATTATTAAACATTCGAAACCTGGGGCTCGAACCCGGGTTTGTGTTGTTATGCGTGCGCTCTAACCACTACACCAGCCCCCCCCCCCCCATAATATGTATATGGATCTCAAAAACTCTAGTTTTGCTTATGTATGAAGTTTGATTACAGGTTTATTTCTTAATTTAAAAAACATTTGTTGTTAATAGTTTTTCGACTCTACATGATGATGTATATCATCTAATAAGAATAGAATTTGACAACTTAAATTTGTTTATATAATTTTTTTACTCAAATTTGATTTTTCTTTGTATTTCAATTAATAAAATTAGAAAACACACAATGCTTTTATTATCACACCCTTTAATTATGTAAAAAAGGCTCACTTTGTAGCAATTTCAACATAATATTCTTTAGTACTTCCCAGGAGTTGAATAGTAGTTACCAAAATTAATATATTTTTTTTTTAACAAACCCATCTGAATATCCGTATGTGTATGTACACATGTATGTATGTATTTTGAATTTTTGGTTTTATCTTTTTTTTGATTTTTTGTTCACCAACTACCCCTACTACCCCTATTATAATACTTTTAAGCCCATATTGTTGTTTTGGATTTTTATGACTTTTACTTACAGTTTTATGGTCAAATTCGTTTATATTTTTTCCTCTACATTTTTTGCTTTCACCCCTATTCTTTGGCTTAACTTCTCCATTAAATGTATTACTTTCTCTTGTTATTCATTTTTTCAAGTTTCCTTGGTGCGATTTTTCTCTTGTTATTTTTCTTTTAACCACTAAAAGGAAGAAGAAAAACAGAATGACTGAAATTTACGATCTTAATTTCGTTGTTCGGAAAATAAAACCCCCATTTTACCATTACATTCCACTCCCATTTTGTATTATAAACACAAATACAAAAACAACACACTGCTACTAACACATTGAGATTTATTGCGTATCCGCATGGTCTGGTCTTGGGCTTGGATAAGCTTCCGGACTTTAGGGTTTTTCTAACATTGTGCCTTAGGAATGGAACATTAAAAACTCATTTTCATGTTTATCAATTTCAATTCCATTTACGAAAGTTAAATCTCAAGTGTAAATATGTGAGAAAGAGAATAAACATACGAGTATCGGCCGCATAATCACACAAATAAAATTTGAACAAAAAATTCAAAAGACGGAAATGCTTTCCTCCTCAATGGAAGCGTACACATGATCTAGTATACAATGGTGGCCAGGACTTTAGGGACAACAATAGTTTGCTTACTGACATGACTATTTACAAATTGTAGGCAAAAGTATTCAATGTTTGGTCGACATTAAGCTCTTTTTATCATCCGAACCATATAAATTAAATTGGATTCATAGCAGTATTCAAACAATTGTTGTCTCCAAATAGCTGGCCACCACTGTATACAAGACATATATATAAATATATACATATATAAATATTAAATTTATATATCGGGTGATTTTTAAGAGCTTTCGGACTGGATTTAAAAAACAAAAATTTAGACATTCATGAAATCTTTATTTGAGTCGATAGAACGATCTATATAATTCAATGTTTAAAGATGATTTCATGTAAGTGTTGACCGCGGCTACGCCTCAAACGTCTCATACGCTGGGCCAAATTTTAGCATACTATCTCCAAAATATCGGCCGTTATCTCACGAACAAATTCTTCAATATTTGCTTCCAGTACATCAACCGTTGCGAGCTTGTCTCTATAGACATTGGTGCACGATCTAGGCGCCCAATTGACTGGTCCAAAACGTGAAATAAACATTTCACCGAACTCGCCTTTCAATTAGTCCACTGTTTCGAATGCCGTGTGATATGTAGCACCATTCTGTTGAAACCACAAAAAATTTTGTAATCATCGCACGGTAGCACTAGCCATTCCTGCCTTCGTCGCCTTTGAAAAAGTACGGTGCAATGATGCCACCGACAACAAACAGTGCATTTTTCGGGATGCATTGTCAGTTCTTGCGATGCTGCTGGCTACTTTTCACACCAAATACGGCAATTTTGCTTGTTCACGTATCCATTAAACCAGAAATAAGCTTCATCTCTGAACACAACTTTCCGAAAAAAGTTCTTAGCCGAGCATGATTTTTGATAATAAAGTTCAATATTCTGCAAGCGTTGTTCGTTTTTGTAAGGCGTCATGGTTAAATTATACACTAAACTCAACATCTTTGTTAGTAACGTGTTACACGAAAACAGTTGACTGCCAAAAACAGTGCTGCTAAAAAGAAAGTCGCTAAACAATCACCTGATATAATAAGCAAATATTTGATATTCTCATTAGTGTGTTAAACGTAGGACAGCTCTGTTATGGTATATTTTCATATATTCAAGTTAATAAGAAATGATGAAGGCATTTGCACCCATATATGAACTATTGTAAGGGTTGTTAGAGTAAAGAAAGGGATGAAATCTTTACGACTTTGGCAATCTGCATTAGTTGTTGCACATGTTGTTTGCGAACTTAGATGGCATTCCGTCAATTTTAATAAAAATTTTTTTTATCAAACGAATTATTTAAGCAAGCAAAACTCTGCTTTTAATAATAAAACATTAAAAGATGAAGCAAATGATTGAAATAATTTTAAATATTTTTTAAATTAAATTTTATTTCACTTAGAGATGGTAAAACCAATAAGAAATTTATGATATTTAAGTAAATCTGTTCCTTTTTTGATAAGAAATATATGTGTTTAAGTTACTATTTCAGTTGCCAGATATCGACTTTAGTTGGTAAAGGCAAACTGACTTGCATTGCAAAATCTTTTAGTCCCACCATTATTTTTTCCCGTCAATTTAAAATCAAATAATATTGTAATTTTCTTGTTCTTATAAATACAGACGACCACTATAATCGGTATGTGACACTTTGCTAAGTGTCACAGAGCAAAGTTGTAGCTCTAGATACCTCTAACGCGTTTTATAGAGTTCGGAACTGAGCTTCGAATAATATTAACTTTTCATGATATTGCTTAATATACAATATTTTTATTAACGATTTTATCTTTTTTAATTCTAAACCTATTTAATTTTGTGCAGATGACAGTAATATTTGGTGCAGATTGGCGTTTTTTAAAGATGATATCTATACAGTTCTGTTGGTTTATTAGGACATCATCGCAATAAACTCTCACAGAATAAGAGATATTCTTACGTAGAGCAACGCCTTCGAGAGAGATCGATAGAGAGAGAGAGAGAACTCGTTTTTAGTTGCTAACTAGAACAAAAACTAGAATGTTTTCAGAAGCTATCAACTTAAATATTATAAAAATGCCGAAAAACCAATTTGTCAATAAATTCAAAAAGAGACGTTTTTTCTGCGGTTCCAAATTTTTTGATTTAAACATTAAAATCACAACATTGAGCTCACAATTAAGTTTTTTTGTGCTTGTGATCCAAATCCGCAAAAAAAATGTTCAAAATAACAGAGTTTTCTATTTATACCATATTTTGGAAAAAAATAGTTTTTCTAGATATAAGAGCGCCAAATCTTAATCTGTGAAAAAGGAGGCGATTTTTGGCTTACGTCTGTCTCCGCATCGCGTTCCAATGCAAAAGATAAGATAGTTTCTCACTCCTTTACCAAAATTATCAATCACGTTTTTCAATAAACTGTTGTCAATGGTTGATATTTGCTCGATAGTGTTGGATTTAGGCTCTTGAAATGTTGTGGGATTATTGCTGTACACTTTCGATTTAAAAAACTCCACAAAAAAGTCTATAGGTGTCAAATCGCACCATCTTGGTCGCAAATTTACTCCTCATTTACGAGAAACAATGCGATTTTTGAACTTTTCTTTCAAAAGATCCATTCTTTCTCTTGCTGTGCCACAAGTGGCACCATCCTGTTGAATCACATATTCTCTACGTCTAAATAATCAATTTTTCGCCACAAAAAGCTTTGGATCATCTCCCTGTAGCGATTTTCACTGATCGTAATAGTATTTCCATTTTCGTTTTAAAAAAATATGGTCCGATGATTTATCCGGAGCGCAAACCACACCAAACTGTAACTTTTTGTTGATGTAATGGTTGATTCTCTTCACCCATAATGCGGCAATTCTGCTTGTTGGGCTTCATCGGTGAAGATTATTTTGTTAAAAAAAATTTCCGAATTTCATATTGAAAACTTTTGCCATTTTCATGTTCCCTAATTATTATATTTCCATTTGTACTTTTTTGTCCAGAAACCGTGGAGGTATGAATGACGAGTACGGTGAACGGTTTTGTTAAGACTTAAAATCCTTTGAGCGTGTTTTTGGAACCAGCATATGTTAGTGACCATTGTTGTCTTTAACTGTGAACAAAAATTATGTTAACAAGTGTGATAAGAAATATATTTAATTTAATTTCCAATCATAAAAATATTTGAATTCTCTGCCAAAACGTACGTTTTCCAATACAAAAGTAGTTTGGTATCCAAACATCATTTGCATTTAATATGATATCTGATGGCGGCTTGATGCATCTATTAATAAGTAAAAACCTAGTCATCATTAACATGTTGATTGATTTTTTAAGGGTTATTCAACACTTTTAATTTACGAAAAAGAACGTCATCTTTTTTTTCTGTGGCTTTTTAATTATTTTCCAATTAATTTTTTAGTAGAATAAAATTTGAAACAACTTGAATTGTTTTTTGTTTGTTTGGTGTTGTTGTTTTAATTGAAAAGATGTACAACCAGCCCTGGTGTATTTGACTTTTATTTCAATATAATCTGGAACCTGTAAATATTTTTTATAGAAATTTTTATGTCTTGTTAAATATTTATCTGAAATACATGAATGAATTCGGATAACACTTCAAATGGCCAATAAAACTAATAACGCAAACTCATCAATGGCAAATTTAATGATAGAAAAAACAAAAACCTAAACAAAAACAATCATAAGCAGCAATAACAACAATAATAACAACAACAACAACTACTACAGCAGCAATAAGAGAATACAAGTCAAATACGAATTAAGATTAATTGGCCATTATTTTACAGTCAGTCATAAACTGAGTTATTAAATATGGTTAATTTTTATTTATTGTTCGATAATTAAATTTTATCCACGAAACAGACAGATACCACACACACACACACACACACACACACACACACACACACACATACATATGTATAGGAACTTGAATTATGAGCCAGAAGCTGTAATGGAATTCTTATAATAGCCAAAAAGGAATTATTATCATGCAAGTGTAGGTATACGGTATCTGGTATTTAGCAAATGTTGTAAAATTATTTCTCTCATTTTATATCTTTTCTTTTGGCAATGACATAAATAAATTGTTAAAAACAACAGACATTCAGGCCTGCCATATTTGCCGATTTATCGGCATTTTCGAGAAAAACTAAAAACGCGGCTACTTTATTTATTATAGTAAAATTTACAGTTTTTAAGAACACTGAGATACTTGCGATATTAAAAAGAGACAACTGTTAATAAGTCAGCGCTTCTTCTAAAGAGAAAAAAATAAATTTATTTAAAATTAAGTACAGTGACATCAGCGTAAAATCGGATAAAAATTTGTCTCATAGATAAGCCCTCTAAAAGTAAGGAATAAAACAAGCATGTTTACGTGTATTCTTATGAGTACAAAGAAAAATAGCATTTTATCCAACAACGCCTGTACGTTTATGCGGAAAAACAAAAATAACAAATTTTTTTTTTATCGGACAAAATAAAGTATGAATGAATACTTCAAATGCAATAATCGGGCAATCAGTAACAATTTTCATATCCTTTGTAATCTAGAACAGTCAGGAATTCTTAGAATTGATTTTGATAAATTTTAGCAAACTCCCGGCTCTATAAAATAAATATTATTATTAAATATTTCTAATAAAGTCACATTAAGCCTGGGTTACCCACTGGGTAGTCAATCCAATTATATTTAAATAAGACGCTGGCGGGGTTATATATTTTTATTTTATTTTTTGTATAATCAGTAAAACAAATATAATTTAAAGGTTTTCGCAGTATATAATTTATGCATTGGGAGTAGAAATTAATTCGGGCCGCATTTTTAGCACAAAAAGTGAATTTATTTTAAAAGATAATGAATAAACAAGTAAATCAGGTAATTTCCGAATTTTGTCTCGAAAAAACTTCGTGTCTTATAAGGCGATAGAGGTGAGCTGCAGAAAAAAGAATGTCCGGATAATAGGATGGGTGCGGCAACTTTTGCGACGTGATCGCAAGTTTTGTCACGCAAGATAATAACGTTATTATGTTAGTCTTCATATTCTGTCCTTTGCTCTCATAATTCACGGTTAAAACGAAGTAATTGCAGCTCGTAGTAGAAAAGACCAGTTGGTTCTACCAAGAATGCACAGTTGCATTATAAATAAACACAAATAAAACCCAATAAAACCCGGCTGGGTTTTTTTTTAAAAATCTCAGGTTTTTGCCACCCCTCCTTTAAGCTGAACAAGAATTTCGACTTTTTTTGATGTACTTCCCTAGCCAATTCACCCCAAAAATGTTCAATTACATAAGATTTTGTGTTCTAGGCGGATGTTATTTAAAGTTTGGAACAGTTAGGGGTCAACGAAACCTTACTTTACATTTTCTTTTTCAATATTGAGATAAGCAAATGCGACCATTGAAACAACAATAAAATGCAATTTGTTTGTAAAACGTTTATTTTATTTCATTTTATTTTATTTTATTTTATTTTATTTTATTTTATTTTATTTTATTTTATTTTATTTTATTTTATTTTATTTTATTTTATTTTATTTTATTTTATTTTATTTTAAATTATTTTATTTTATTTTATTTTATTTTATTTTATTTTATTTTATTTTATTTTATTTTATTTTATTTTATTTTATTTTATTTTATTTTATTTTTATTTTGAATTGTTCTGATTTGTTATTTTTTGTTAATAAAATTAATTATCATATTTAGAATGATAAGAATGACGATGTTTTATGCCAAATATGCTGATTTTTAATCAATATCATCTGGCACCCCTGCAAATATTCGATTTATGTTGTTGTTTTTATTAATATTATATATGTGTGTATGCATGTATATATATTTATCCATACGTACAAATACATACATGTATATAGAAAACAAAAATACATATTTATGAACCACATAGCAAAACATTCATAAGAACCAGCCAATCTATAGCCATATAATTATTGCCATTTGTGTTATAGGAAAAAAAAAAAAGAAAATAAAAATAAAAATAAAACTCAACCATTTACACAAAGTGTATGGAATTAGTCAGTAAAAATAAACATGTTTTTCTTCTTCTATTTTATATACTTTAAATAATTTTTTATTTATTTCTGTTTTTGTTATTGTTTTTTTATTTATTTTTATTTTATGCAAATAAAATTTGCCAAAAGAAACCATAATGACACGCTTAAAAACCAACTTATCTAAATTTGTTCGGTAATGATTTTTCTTTTACCGTTATTTGGCACATTAATTCAAAATTTCCAATAAAAAAAGAAAACAAAATTGAAAAGAAATCTTTGGAAAATCTTAATTTTCCGGAATATAACCCCGTTGAAAAAAAAAACTAACAAAAATCAAGTAAAACGAATCCAAAACACAAAATTGAAAACATTTAAAAATAAAAAATAAAATGATTTATAAATAAAAACGAGATATTTATTCTTTCTTGTTTCGAGTCTACGCTCTTGGCGTTTTTTTGGCAGACAATATGACGATTTTTAAGACTTAAAAGAAAAGCTGGCCAAGTTTAATGTTTGCTAACACGAGTTACGAGTATAAAATGTTAAGAATATTTTAAAATTTTTTGTTACTATCTAAAGTAAAGAAATTATGAAATTAATCTTTTAGTAAAATATCATCAGAAATGTATGTAAATATTCTACCATGTTTCCTAGGAGGGCCGTTCATCAAAATATAAGGCACGTTAAAGTTTGTTTTTACAAGCACACTTTTTTCTTTATATATATAAAAATTAGCAAGCGTATTTATCGTATTTGATGTTTTCGAGTTTCTCACAAAAGTTTACGAGTACAGTCGAAGGCTCTGTGGCCCATTGTAATGTTCTTTACAGGACAGACTCATTAAAGTGGCCGAAAGGTCGGACTTGGGAGAGATCCAAAAAAAAATCCACACCTAAAAATTAAAAAATTTCAGTTTTGAGCCAACCGGTACCCTTGACGAAGTCTATCACACACATTCCTAAGACTGTCCAAATCACGGAAGTGACATGCACCCACCGAGCAGAACAGTCACAGAGAAGGTGTTGCACCGACTCATCCACTTCCTCATCTTGACAGCTCCTACAGTAGCTACGACCAAAGTATTCTTATCATAAAATGTCCGATAATCACTCACGAAAGAAGCCTAACCGACCCCCTTCTAAGCTTAAGAAGAAATTTAGTCTTCTCCATAGAAAAAGAAGGCCAAAGCATTCTGAATATTCTACAAGTGGTGATATTGGTCCACCTGTATTCCATCTTTTTCAGTTCCCATCTATCTATCAAGCTCGACAACGCATCCAGAGGAGCATGCACGCAGCCCTGCACGAGAGCCAGAAAGGACCCCCTAGTAACACACTCAGTAGTAATTTCATTCCCTCGAGTGACCGCATGACTCGGAACCCTAATGATTCCATTCCAGCCTGGCCAGTGAGCGAATGCAGTTGAGAAGACATTTCGGTTTAATCACGCCCGAGTTGAGAGCACTGATTGTGGTGGGACTCTCTACATAAGATGTGCTTCAAAATGATAAGGTCACGTTAATAATTGCTCGATTCATCCAATCTATAAAATGTTATGTACGGTGACCTTATTATTCGCTCTTAGAGGTGTACCGTTATATTATGTTTATTTAAATTTATGTAAATAAGTGCAAAGTTCAATGCGTCAAAATGATTAATTAGTGTGATTAATAAGCAATTAATCTAATCAGAAGGTATTGTTATTTTTTTTCTGTAATAATTTATAATTTAAATAATATCTGCGCGGTATGGGTCGCGGGAAACCTTTGTCACCTTATGAACAACGACAAATTGTGGCACTTCATGAGCAGGGCTTGAGTATGCGTGGAGTGGCGAAAAAACGGACACGATCTTTGTGTGTTGTGCACAATTTTCTCAAAAACAGAAAAAATTATGGAAAATTAAAAAGCACGGGTCGTCCAAAGGTCCTGACTGCCCGTGAAACTCGGGTAATTTCAGGAATTGCCTCGAATTCTATGAAAAGTGCGGTAACAATAAAAGAGAAATTGAAATTACAAGCTTCAAGAAGCACAATTCTAAGAGCCATCAACGCCTAGCCAAACCTTATTCGAGCAAAATTAAAAAAAATTACCTGTATGACTAAGCAGTATAAGATTAAGCGTAAGGAGCTTGCGAAAAACAAAATGGCAAGTAACTGGCATCGGGTAAACGTTTTTTTAAAATGGTTATAAGATATTCCCTACATTTTTGTGTTTGTAGGTAATTTTTTCTGATGAGAAAAAATTTAACCTGAATGGACCAGATGGTTTCAATTGCTATTGGCAACATTTAAGTAAGGAGCCCCTGTTTGATGGTTTAGTCTGGCTTAAGCTCACATGGTACCGTGGAATGCTACTTTTCTTCCACTCGAATGGATAGCTTAGAGTACCAGGGCGTTCTGTCTGAACGTTTGCTGCCTTATTTGGCCTAAAATGCTGACAAGACTTTCACCTTTCAGCAAGATAACGCAGCAATTCATGTCTGCAAGTCGAGCAGACAATCTGGACAAACGTTCTGGACAATTTAGTAAGTGCGATGCCATACCGTATTTTTAAGACAATGGAAGGAAATAAGGACTGCATAAATTAAAAATAATTGGTTAATGCTTAGTTTAAATAAAAGTTTATATAAATGAATCACTGACTGATTTTGATGCTTTGAATTTTGCTCTTATTTACATAAATTTAAATAAACATGATATTATTCATTTATTTGAACGTAAATTTTTTTTAATAAGGTTACCATATGTAACATTTTAGAGTTTGGATGAATTAAGCAAATATTAAGGTGATATTATCATTTTGAAGCACACCTTAGTTCCTAATAGGCCTTGAGCTTCAATATTTAATTCCCGGATACGCCTATCGGTCCTGTATATAGCGTAAGACCCTCCCTAAAAAACAGATCCAGATCATCAGAGTAGAAACTCGACCAAGTTCCCGTCCGTCATCTCGGAGGACAGATCCAGTAGCCCACACATCCCTAGAAGGTATCCTACTACCGTAAGCTCTACCGGGGCCAAAATTAGTTACCTCCCAATCTGTTCGACGCGCCAAAATAGGTCCACCCACTTTCTGTAGGACGGTACCGAGACCAATGCGAACGTGCTTCAGTCCACTCGACACCCTGAGTCCAAGTGCAAGCTTTGCAGAGACACATTTGAAAAAAATATCCAGAGGTGGTATGCTGAGCATTGTCTCCATATCGGTCTGAGGAGCGAACTTATGGCACAGGTGAGTGCAAGAAAGACTAGCTTCTGCACCTTGTTAAGAATGGTTAGTTGCGACCCATTATCCATCGCCTTCCACCAGACATGAGCGCCACAGGTGAGAATTGGTCGAATGACCGTCGAGTACATCCTGTCCATATATGTGGTCTAAAACCACATGTTTTCCCAAAAATTCTCCTAAAAAATGTAAAGACACATCAAGTTTTTAGAGATCATTTTTAACTTAATTTTTCCAACACAGTTTCGATATGCCTCCTAGTCTGTTTCTATCTTCGACCATTTTAAATCATGCGCACAATTTGTTCTACATTTCGACACATATTTACTACAAACTAATTTTCTTTTGAAGACATCAAGAACAGCTGTAAAGGCTCTAACATTTCAAAAGTTATTGATGAAATACAGCCCCATATGCTGCGAAAACTTTGTGGAACTTTATGTTCCAGATTGTGCCTTGTACTTTCCAGCCGTCGACACGTTATAAAATTTTTTATCCAAAGCCCGTTTTATTGATACAAATTGATTACAAATATATTTCTTTGCCTTATTATGATTTAAATTAGTGTAACTGTAAAAAAACACCCGTTATATCTAGTGAAGTTGATATACTTCAAGAAAGCTTTTGATACCATTAAAACAAAAGCCACTGGTAGAGCATTCAAAATAATACGCATAATAATTTACTCAATGGGACCACTAGTACAACTTTTACATCGACGCGGTAGTAAAACAAGGTAGCCTCTGTCGCCTTTTATTTTTGTAGTAGTACTATATACGAGATTATGTCTAAAATATGCAAAAAAAAAGAATTGTTTGGAACTTCAACCAACACCTAAAAGACTATGCTGGCGATATATGCCTTATATCTCAAAAATTTTTGTGATATGCAGTGCTTAGAAGTCTGTTTTAGAAATTAAAACAGCCGAAATAAACCGACAAACAAAAGCTTTTTTATTTTAATACATAACCAGTCTGACATATGTGTAAACAACTTCTGTTACCTGAGATGTGTGATGTCAATGTTACTGACAACGGCATGGAAGACGATATCTCAAACAGAATCAAGAAAGACAGGTCGGAATTTTGACGAAAACATATTTTATTAAAAGTCATTCGGTTCACAAAAGTAAAAATAAATCGATTTATAAAATATAAGCGCTTCACGAACAAACAAAAGCTTAAACAAAATTTTTGTACGATTTGTTTATTCAATGCCATGAAATACATAAAAAATAGTTAATGGTGAGATAAAGTATATGATGCACATAAAAAACAAAAGTTGCAAAAAAGAGTTAAATCTACATAAAATCGTAAAGTAAGCAAAAATAGCTTGCAACGTAATTATTAAGTATATAAAAATAATTTGCTTAAGCAGGAAAAAGAAAATTTAAACCTTTTGTTTCATTTAATTTTTTTCAATTTTCCACTTTTTAAGAATTTCTGCTGTGTTTTTACTATTGGCATAAGCAATACTGACATGCAATTGCTCAAGTGGTTTTGGATTGTTAGTATAACACTTGCATCTAACGTACACTAAAAAAAAATAATAAAAAAAAAACGATCAGGCAGCTCAAACAACAGGTCCATTTCGTGAAATAACATTTTTATCAAAATGACTTTTCAATACCTTTAATAATGTCAGAGCAACATCCTGTTTAAACAACAAATTGTTCATCTCTATGCATTGATTTTTGGAAATCAAAAATTTATTGAGCAAATGTAGCACAGTGGCTCATTTGTCCAAAAGCCGTAGCAAAAATATAAAATGTAATGACAAAATTTTGTGAAATGAATAAATACATTGCATAAAACAACTTCTTAAGGCCATGACAGACTATCCTACAACGTCGTACGATTATGTCAAATAAAAATCTGACAGATTCCTGTCCTTCATAAGAAAATCAAAAAAAAAAAAAAAATAATAAAATGTGTGATGGGATGCCACACTGTCATACAAGCAAGAAGCAGAACTTCATAAAAAGCAACTCTGATCTCACAAAAATACGATTTTTTTAAATTTCCCAAAGATTATAAAAAAAAAAATCTGTCGCACATACGCAACTTTTTTCCACACTATCACACACTCTACACTCACATTAAATTTCTGACATATCGAACGACTAAATCTAATAGTTGATCATGGCCTTTACTGATCATGATAATTGGAAAAAAATTATGGTTGTAGAGCTGCTCAAAGTCCGCAATTTTTTTTTTTTAGAAAAAAGATGGATTTGAAAAAAGACAATTTACACTTTAGAATTATTATCAATATTGCCGTTTGATCACTACTTTTTTGGTATTCTGTTTGATCAGCAGTGGACATTTTGAGACGCCCTACATTTAAGTTAGTTTTGCAAATAATATAAAGTGTAACTAACAATGTTCACAAATGTTTACTAAGCTTTTCCATAATGAATAACCAGGTTTTGTGAAATTAGAAGCATTTTGTTTCAACTTTTAAAGTAAACTCATTTTGGTCTTTTAGAATCCTTAATTTTTGGTTTTTGTATATTATTTGCTTATTTTTCTATATACTCGTATGAGCGATGCTAAGTCTACTTATCCAATTCCGCCCATTTTTTGTCTAATGTTTTTATTGACTACGAAGTCTTTTGCGTGGCAGGTACCATGACCACTTATCAGATTCCGCCAACTTTTTGACTGAAAATTTATACTGACCACAAAGGTAATTGAACCAAATTTAGAGGCTCTTACTTTTTACCATTTGGAAGATGTAAACAAATAAATAATTACTTTGTGTGGTCGTGGTTCCTTCTAGTTCCTTCTAGACATACAGTGGGATATTGTCAAAATTTCAAGAAAATATAAATAAATACTTAATAACTTAAAATATATTAACTTATAATTGAGTATTAAAAATATATAATATAATAATAGCTATACGAGTACATAAACATAAATTGTTTTTATAAAATAAACAAGTAAACATTATGCCGAAAAAATATTCCGTAATTGACTACGATCTTTAAGCATTGTTTTAAACATCATTTTATAGCCTTTCTTTAAATTTTTTAATTTTTTTCTTAATTATTTGAAAAGTATATCATAACTTTGCTAAGATAAAAGTCGAAATGAGCCACTGTGCGTCGTTAATGTACGAAATAAACTGTAACGGCAACACATACATACTTCATTTCAAAGGAAATAGCTATTGTTGATGGTGTTGTTGAACAATCCACACCAAGTAGACAATTTTTAGCACAATAGTGTTTCATATAATTATTCTGAATTGTTTTCCCTTCATATATACGACAGTAGTGCTTATCGAAGTATCCATTTAATAAGAAATTATTCTCATAACATAACAAGATCTTCGGGTAAAATGTAATCAGACTGCAATTGTGCATGAGACGAATCGTTAAAATACGACGTAACTGATGTCCAAAAGGCTTCAATTCTGAAACAAGCTGAGCCGTCTATGAGACCTTTAAGGCTTGAAGTACGCATACTAATATTTAAAGGGTTGATAGATGGGCAAACAGGCTTGACCAACATTTTGTTTGTGTTCATTATGAATCAAGATTTGAGTGTACTCACTTTTTCAGTATTCGTTACTGATCTCTAATATGTACATATGTATACATGTGTATGTAAACCCAATTCCAAGAACGTTTTTGGTTCAAACAGTAATCCAAATTAATCAATTAGTGCATAATGTTCCCATTTGGTAACATTCACAAATAATTGCACAGCAGCAGTTAGGACCAATAAATCAAATTCCCTTAAAGTCTAACGTAGTTATTAAAAAATATAAAATAATTAAAATTATCCGCTTGACCACGATATTCGATAAAACCTTCACCTTCGAACGTTTGGCAAACATTTCTCTGATAAAACATTCGAAAACGATTATTGGAAGCTCACCAGTCTCTCAGTTTGTGGCAGCAAATCCTTCGATCTGGAAGGTTTGCCTGTAATATCAACAGCGAAACTTTAGCAATATCTAAAAAGAATAACTTTAACGACATCACTAAATATTCGCTAACAATATTTTTAATTATTTCAGTTTGATACCGCTAAACATTCGTTTCTAATAGTTTGCTAACAGTTCGAGAACGAAGCCTTTTTTGTTCTCTTCTATTTTTATTTATGCATTTTTTTGTCTCTCCATGCTAAAACGAGAGAAATGGTTTGCTTGTTTCTATCAATATTGCCAATTTCTGTGTAATTATCCAAAAATGAGACAAATTTTATTCTTGAACTATTTTAGAACCATACAATTTTTGTGTAATTTTGTTTCAATAATATGTCATAGAGAGTTTTTATTTAGTTTAGCGTTTGTTTTGCGAAAACGACAAATGTAGAGCTCACCATTCGTTATTTGATTTTAGAGAAATACAACGAAATTGTATTATCTTTTAAATGATGCTATAACTGAGAAAGGCATACCATTTGAAAACCTTATTGGATTCGAATCAGTTATGTTCGGAAAGTAAGTAACTTAAACATTTAAGTGCTCCTGTCATTTAACACAATCTAATCATAATCTAACTAATCTACTTCAATAATTCCAAGTTATTATGGTGCTTACTTTAATTGTAGTTACTTATGTCAAAACAAGCTTTAGGAGTTTCAGCTATATTTTTAAGTTAACCACCATAAAAAGATAATACTTTGATTGGGTTTTGGAACATTGCGATATATTGAGACTTTTCTCTACGTTGAAAGTTTACGAATATTTCTCCAATGAAGCAAAGTAAATGTGAACTCCAGTCAACTGACCGCTCTTGTATTATTGAAACAGTCGTAAAAGTAAAGTGAAGCTCGGTGGCCAAACGCTAGTCAACTGACCGTCTTTTATATTACAAAAAAAAGACAAAAAAAAAAAGACAAATGTCTTCTCTGCAATCTTAAAGCTTTTCTTGTATAAAATTGCACTTGACTTTTGGCAACACTAGTTTCTATGCTCTCTTAAGCAGTTCAATATTATTTAAAAATGTTTAACGAGAAGTTAGCTAAGAAATTTATTTTATTATAACATCCAGGATGCGTTTCGAGAATTCTTCGCTAATAGTTCGCTATTGCAAAAAATTCGATTTTGTTTTTAATTTAAAACAATTTGGCAAATATTTTTGTTTCGAAAATTCTTCGCTAATAGCGAAAAAGCTCGTATATTCTTGAAAAATTAATTCTAAACCTAAACTTGGGATTTAATAGGTTAAGATATGAAACAGTAATAGATTTAATTGTATTGTTTAATTTGCAGCTTCTTCTTTGGTACAAATAGAAGCGAATATGTTTACAGGGTTAACTAAAGTATTAAAACAACACCAACAACAACTACATAATGATTACAACCGTGTGTTTATGTTTCGTGCTCTCATACGTAACTTCCATTCTTCATAGTGCGGATATATTAGTTAGACATGAACATTTTTGCTACACATTGGCCCAAGTATACGAGTACACTAAACACAGCCTTACCAATTGAGTGCTTTTAAAACTGTTTTAGTTGCTTTTCAAAACGGAATACGCAACACGTAACGCTTTTTAATTATTTTTTATAGAACATTTCGTTTTTTTTTTTGGAAAAATAATATACAAAAAAGAAAAATAAAACCGTTTTAAAGTTTTTCCTTTTTTTCTAATAATTCTGCATTTTCCTGTGCCACAAAATACGTTTCTAAATATGAATCCGCTATGGGCAATTTTTTACTGATGGTAATCGCTACAGCGGCTTAAGTTTACATAATGGTTATCCGAATCGAATTTCGTATAAATTCATAGTCGTTAAAATTGCTTAAGAGAAATAAATAAATAAGAAATTAAAAGAAAATAAAAGAAAATAAAAGAAAATAGAGGTATAACTGCTTGGTTTAATAGTGGAGCATTATTCACTACAATGACTAGAGATCGTACTTTTCTTTCCGCTAAATGTTAACCGTATTACACTATGCTTTTACGCAAAATATGTACATAAATAAGTGTTTATTTTTCAATGATTTTTTAAACGAATAATAAAATACTTTCATGGAAAATAACCTTTTAAATATCGTTACTAGAAATCGTTTGGTAATTATGACGTTAACTAAGTAAATATCAATTTTATTCATAAGTATTGGCTTAAGTAATAAGTTCGTAACATTTTTATAATTTCAAATAGCGACGAGCATGTCACCAAGATTTTGCAAAAATCGGAAGATTTTAAGACGATGGATGATGAGTGACTCCACTGCGTACAACTGATCTCAAGCACCACAAACGGCTCAGTTAAACTGATCTTCATTTTTATATTTTCACTGTTTTAGTAAACGAAATGGACATTAACTCTTAAAAACTTTAAAAAATAATTTTATTCAATTACTTATCAATCTTAAAAAACGGAATGCATATTTAAAATGAGAGCCAGATATAGCCATAGAAATAGCTTTTATTTGCTCTGATCCAAAACCATGTATACTTGCGTTTTTATTATATTATATTAACATTCATAGCACCAGCTATTCTTTGCTTTTCATTTAGGCCAAAAAGATGCTGAAGCAGATCGAGATATTTGCAACGCGAACAAAGAAATTGTTCAAGGCGACTCTGCACAAGAATGTTTAGCAAAGTCAAAAATGGTATTTTGAACGTCGACAAGACGCTGAATTCGTCTCACGCGATGATAAACAGCGATCATGACAAGATTCTCCATCATCACAATACCATAGGATTGGTATTGTTCCAATAAAAACTTTACGATTTTATTACCCAAAACAAGATATTATGATGAGAGAAATTGCTTTTCAAGTTAAACTATGAATTTTCTAACACAATTAAGAACATATTTCGAATTTAATTTAAAATCTTAATATAAGAATACATATTATGTGATAATGTTAAGTTTACGAACTCCTTATAACTTAAAGAGATCTACGAATGGTGGTTAAATGACAACAAAAAAGCTGTGAATTTTGCAGATTTATACTTATAAAATTATGTTAATTTGTTTATATTTTAGTTATTTAAGTCGTGAAAAAGCAAAATCTTAATATTTTATTTCTTTGGATTTTCTACAATATAAAAGCACTTAAACAAGCGGTTTGCAAAGCCTTGGCGCCCAAAGTTTCAAAAAAAATCACTAAAAGCACTGTAAAAAGCATTGAGTTGACAACGCTGTTTAAGACCCCCATGCATGTGCGTCAGTTTTTAAATCAATAAAATACATACAATAACAACAGCAAGCAGAAGAGAAAGAAAGAGCGTAGTAAATAAAATGAGAGTGTCGATGAATAAAAAAAAGTGAAAAAAGTGAAATATATAGAACAAAAGCAACAAAAGTACATACAGTGAATAAATGCGATTCACAATAATGGAAGTTCGTTCTTCAATGGCGATATGACTACAACTACTCCACACCACCATCAGTAATATATTTACTCACTCACACACTTCTGTGAAGACACACATTTTCTCAGCATACACACCAAATTTTCTTGTATATGTATGTACGTATGAGCGTATGTTTTATTCTGATCAGGCTTTTGTTAAATAAGAAAATCATACGAAAATTGGACGTAAAAGAGATAAAGAAAACTGAAAAACAACAAAAGTAAATAAAACAAATATATATATATATATACGTATATATATATACTGAATTGTGTGTATAAGTGTGTGAGAAAGTTTATATATGTGTGGGTATGAATAATTTTGTTGTTATTGTTGTTTTATTTTATTTGTATTTTTTTTTCAAACCTCAATGAGTTTTTACAACAAATTTTTATGGCATTTGGTCGTAAACTTCTTGTTGGCATAGAGTGCGACGACGGTGCGCTCCTCCGTGTGAATTTTAACACAATAAATAAATAAACCAATACAACACATATAATAATAAATAAAAACCGATTATAGCGAAAAGAAAACGACAACAATAATAACAAAAGGAAAATATAGCACAATAATAATATATAAACAAATAGCAACTACAACAACAAATAGTTAATGCACATAAATAAGAAGATATGTTATTCAAGGATTTACGAATAAAGCTTCCAGTCAGTCAACTCTTCTAACCATCCAATCAGTGAACTAAGAAATCTAACGTTATAATCTAATTCTTAATGTTAAATTCCCAGCAGAAAAGAAAATTAAAGAAAAATCAAAAATATAAGAAAAAATACTAAAAAGAAATTATTTTTTAACATGATCATGAATAAATATGTACAAAAAAACAAAAACAGCAATAATGAGTGATTTTTATATAAAATTTGTTCAAATTTGCTATAAAATTGTGTGAGAAATGGTGTAATTATTAATAAAAAAGTTCTCAAAAATACTAAAAACTCAAAAAGAGAAAAAGTAAAAGACAATCGAAAAGCTTTAAAAATTTTTGTTAAACTAATTATTACATAGGTAGTTAAAAAATTTGTTTGTTCTTTTTCCAAATAAAGTGCAATACGAGTTAATGAAACAAATTTTGTGTGAAATTTCATAAATAATCAACAACTTAATGTACATGCTTTTAACATAAAGTAAGTAAAATTTCTTTTGCTCAAATGTTGGCGTGTTTTATAACAAATTCTCTTTTTATACAATTAAAGTTGCTTGAAAGTTTTTTATTATTGCATTTGGAAAATATGTACTTCAACTTCACTTCATTTACTATTTACTACGAGTATTTTTGTTCTTTCATAATGATTATTAATGAATGCAATTCTAAATCGACATATTTATGATTTTTTTTTCTTAATTTTTGTGGTATTCATGTTTTGTTGTTGAATTTTGGGTTAGTTTTGAAAAAGAAACAAATTTTTTTTATGGTAATTTAAAGCCCATTACAGTAAAACTCTTCTATACAAACGTCCTAACTTTAATATGAAATAAAACAACAACAAATTAATGACTTATTCTCTTTAGAGCAAAATTCAATGTTTTAAAAATGATATCCAACGGATCAACACCGCATCTAGTTGTTATATAAAACATTTTGTGAGTACACTTTTTAGAATATTGTTTCTATAGGCTTATATTGACTTTCAGGTTGTTCTAATATTAATTTAGTATTAAAGTAATTATTATTATTACACATACATATATTGTATCAGTTTAGATAAAGCAACTTAATCGAATGTCTAAGTATCGCGATACATTCAAGTTTTCTAAATGATTTAAATGTGTTTGCGCCTGCACTGTTTCACTTTCCTTGTTGATTTCGCTCAAAAGCTGCAAAAATTACGCCGTCAGAAATTTAGCGCAATGCATTTCACAGTCATCAATATTTTTTTTTGTCAGATTTCAAAGTTTATTTTCACCTGATTAGTTATCTGTTATAGTCTCTTGTTACCAACTTTCAATGGACTCCAGATGGCAGAAAATAATATTTTTGTTATCATCCTGACTAGACACTTTTGCAGAAAACTACGATGTAGGATAATAGGGAGACATTGCGGAAAAAATGAGCTGCAAATGAGAAACGGTACAAAATTGTTTGTTTAAATAACAGTTTCTTGCGTTGTTGAAATTCCAGTATTAAATTTATATGCTTTTGGTGGTTAATCAAATCTTTTGTTTGTAGTTTAATGATAGATACGTTTTTGGTGAAGGCTTCAGAGAGGACAAAACCGTCACTCTCTCCCTTTCTGAGTCTAAATTAAAATTAGGAATACTTGTGGGTAGCGTTGCCACAACTTCGATTTTTTTGTAACCAAATATCAATAAAAAAGCAACCAAAAAATAACCAAAAATTTAGAATCATTATTTTAATACAAAAAAAAACACTAAAATATAATTTTATATATAGAAATTTATAGCAATATTGACTGAATATAGACTGGTCAAAAAAAATTGGCAAAACAATTGATGAGGCATATTCTCCTATTCGTTCTAAGCATTTTAATTATGTATTAACAAACTCCGTACAATAGAAAATATCGTTCTCTCAAATCTTTAGTTATAATGAGGTTTTAAAATTTATTTGTGAATCGCTAAATACCCGAACCAAGCAATAGCGTTGAAGTGAAATGTATCTGATATTTATTCTCACTTAGCCAATAAACGAAATAGTAAAACAACAAAGTCTTATTGCTGTGATTGCTTGCCAAAGCTTATCCCGAATATGTTACACCGATCTCAACGTAATCAATATTATTTATGCGTTTTGATGTAATGATAAAGGAAAAAATCCCAGGTTAGGCAAAAATGGAATTATTATGTGAAGATTATTTGCAAACTCAAAAAGCTATTCAAGCTGGAAAAAATTGTAGCGGCATTCAATCATTAAGGGCGATGAAAAAGAGATCTATTAGGACAACGCTCGCCCAAATGTTCCAAGATCAGGTGAAACTATTTAAAAAATAGTTTCAGACGCCTTATAATCCCGACATTGCCCATCAGACTACCATTTGTTTCGATCGAGTACCTTTCTCTTTAAAACAAAAAAATTTTTTGGCACGAAATCCATATGATACCGGATGGATGTGAAAGATCATAGTATACTTACAACAAAAGAAAATCCAGTTTTTAAAGAGATACACTAAGTTAGAACCTGAGTAATAAACGTTAAAAGAAACCATTATCTTTATTTTTTACTTCGAGAAAAAGTCACCAAAATTGAAAAGAAGTACACATCCACACATCAAAGAAAAAAATAACCACTTTTGGTTAAAAATAACCAAAACGGCGACGGTGCTTGTGGGTCCTCAAAATAAGAAAATTCGAAGGATTTAATATTCGAGAGTCCCTGAGTCTACGATGAACGGGCTACCTGGATCTTCTTATAACTTTTTTTTAAGAAAATTAACCCTAGAAAGATAACGTTATTTTTTTGTTCATTGAACACATACAAAATGAAAAATCTCTAGAAGAGTTGTTGAGATCACCTATTTAACAAGATTTTTTTTGTTAACATAAAAGTTTGGTAAGTGAAAATTGTAATAAAAAGAAAATTGAATTTCTATCGAAAATTAACAAAACAATAAACAGACTTTTTCAGAGGACTCCAAAATAAATAAAAATAAGAAATTTTGATATTTCTTCTTAATAATGGTGCGAATAAATGTAATCGCACCCTGCTTGTGCAGCAAACTAAATGTAGATCAAAATACAGACAACTACTTAGAAGCTGTTTAACTTTTTCTTCAGTAACGAACTCAATTTGATAGCAGACCAGCGTAATGGCTCAAAACAAATAACTAACGCTTCTTTTAGATACAATAGCAGTTTAGAGTTCTATAATACTAATGCTAGAAAGAATAAAGGTCCATTTACATTAATCAGTACGTCAGTGAAAAAAATAATATCGCTTCCTAAGTTTTAAATGAGGAATTCACACATGTCCGGCACAGTGCCGTTGTTTACTGTCAGTGTTGCTCCAGTTTCAGTTCGGTGATTTTTATATACGTTTGCAACGATTTTTTCCTCTATTTCACTGACGTGTTTTAGTTATTTTATTGCAAATTGTGTTGAATATGGATATTAATCAATGATAGTAATAATTAATTAATATTAATTAATATTATTAATTAATGATAGTAATAATTAATTAATATTAGTATTAATTAATGTTAATATTAATTTATTTATTAATATATACATACATATATAAGAATTTATTACCCTTATAGGGTAATAAAAATAATAATTACCCTTATAGGGTAATAAATTCGCCATTTTTCTGTACTTCACTGAGGTGTTTTAGTTATTTTATTGCAAATTGTATTCAATATGGAGGTAAAATTAATTAAAATTTTAAGAAATTATTCAGAATTATATGATTTGTCAAACCATATATGGATACTGATTCTATATCTGTAAAACAAAGTCATTACTGCACTGAACTGAAAGCACCGGACATACAACTGATATGTGTAAATTGATATCACTGATTAGAGCAGATTAGCATTGTTACTGAACTGATACGGTACTGATTGATGTAAATAAACTTTAATCCTGTTGAAATACTTAATAAGGTACATACAAACTATCGATTTTGAATTTCTATCTCAACTTTGTAATGTCCTATTACCAGTTAAAGGTCTTTGCAGCTCAAATGGAATTATAGCAGCTGAAGGATCGCTATCATTTTTGTATTTGTCATTTGAACCACAACAAAAAACATATATTGCTGAAAAGATGTTAACTGTTAACACTAGATTAGATAAAATACAAAACAAAAGCCTTATAAACAAAATTATTTCACAAAGATTTATTCAATTATTCTACACATTTACTTAAACGCTTATATGGATTTAAACATTGAAAACAACTATAATGTTTGTGATAATGAGGTAATAGCAAGCGAAGAAGATAATCACTGTATATCGTTACTTGCAGAAAGTGAAAAGTGTCAAGTTTTGAATTGACTCACTTTGGCAGTACAAGTGCGATATGTATGTATATCTTTTACTACTAGTTTATCTTTTTACTAGTTTATTATAAAATTACTACATTTTACTTTTGATTTAAATAAACTGCGAATAATCTTTTTTAATCGTAATTGCAATTATGAAAAACTGGATTAAATGCAAACCCTACATATACGGTTTATTGACATTTGACACAAAACATATTTGAATTTTCGAAGGACAATATATTCTTTTTTAGAATCAGAATATGTTTCAACGATATCTTCATTTTTGGCCGCATCAGCAACTGAATTTTAAATGTTGTCACACAAAGATGGAGTTTCAAGCCCTATTTGCATCCAAGATGTCGTTTAAAGCGAATAAATTACTTTCATATATTCTTAATGACTTGGCTTTTGATAAATAGAAATTGCGTTCGAAATATATTTGTTGCCGAATTCTTACCAGCGTTTTGAAGTAATCCAGCAGTGCCTACTGTATTATACTGTCAAAATTTGTAGCAGCTGGAATGGGTCCATCGACTTCGTCAATTTATATATTATCGTCTTATCACTTATCACTTTGAACATTATCATTCATTATTTCATTCTCTAATCTAAAATACTCTGCAACAAGGCAGCAATTTGCTCATCCAATTCTAGTTTGCATGCCATTAATTTAACAAATTTTTGAAAAAAATGTTCGAAAAAATAACTAAAAACTTCAACAAAAATAGGACTTACAAAATTAAACGAAAGATAACCATACGTCTCCAAGAAATAATATCAGCTTATTCCACAAAAACAATGACCTCTAGCAAGCTCCTCATAATTGCTGAGAATACTGAGCATAGCAATTTTCTCTTGTAACGAACGACAAATATGGAATACAAAATTAAGAGGTATACGTCTGATAGATGTACGTTGTCTTTTCAGGCTTAAAAACTACTAATTGCGAAAATATTTTTTGAAAAAATTCGCTCAAAATTCATTTTTTACATTCCCATTTGGTTTATTCCAGAAACCTTAGCACACTTTGAGCGAGTGTTGGGGACCAGCATTAGTAGGAGTGTTTTAAGGGAAACAAGTAAAAATTTATATGAAATACGAAATAAAGCTCTTCATTTCCAGCTTTTTGTAAACTAATACTACTCCTACTTTTTTCATTCTTTCTAAATATCTCAAAATTTTAAAAGTTAGATATGTATGTTTCACTATTTTTCCCAAAGATAAATAGTTTAAATTAATAGCTCCATGTATATTTAAACTATAAACAAAAACCTTGTAAACTGGTGTAATTAATTTAAATTAAAAAAAAAAAAAATTAAATAATTTTTTTCTAACCATTTTAGATGCAATTTTTATTTTTATTTTTGTTTGTTGTAATTTTTTTTTTTTTTTCGTTTAAATTTTTATATGAATTATTCTGTCTGTTCATAAAGAAATTCAGTTTCAAGGACATCACTTAAAAGCAAGGGTTAGCATGTAATGTCACTATTTTCACGAAAACATTTTTTAAATTTACACAATCCTGTGCATTTTAATTAGGTGCTACATTTTCAAGGAGACTTTCAATCATTCCAAATGATTTCCTTTATGTTCAAAATAGTTAAACACATGATTTTTAGTTACATATTTAACGTACAATAATCATATTGATATACTAAAACGACCTGTGCAATTATGAGTTTTCGAGACTTTTTCATGGCAATTCATATATATAACAATATGCCAACAATTTAGTGATTCATTCAAATACATATTTATCGGGTCTATCGGGTATTTGTTTTACAGTTACGCAAGTTTAAATTATAAAAAAAGAATGAAATATACTTTTAATATCAATGGAACTAACCATGCTGGATAGAAAAATTTTATGGCATTAACGCTTAAATATGATATCCGCCAGGTGTCCGCCACAACCGACGCGTACAAGGCACAATCAGGAACACAAATTTTCATACAATTTTTGCAGCATATGCGGCGATGTTTCGCCAATAACTATTCAAATGTTGATTACAAGGTGTTCAGTTGTTCCTGTTTTTTCGACGCAGATAAGTGACATCACATAACCCCAAAGAAAATAATCCAATAGGGTTAAATCGCACGATTTTGGTGGCCAATTAATTAGACCATTACGTGAAATTACTCTTTCATCAAAAGTCTCTTGGAGTAAATCAATTGTAGCGCTAACTGAAGTACGAAAACTTTCAAATTATGTCCCTGTACCGTTCACCATTGACAGTAAGATACTGATCATCATCTCTTTGAAGACACATGTATATACCAATGACTTCGCCAGCCTATAAAGCGCACCAAACATTAATTTTCTTTGGATGAAATGGTGTTTCAACAAAAGCTTCACTCCAAATGCGACAATTCCGCTACATTTCGTACGCATTCAATCAAAATTGAGCTTAATCGGTTGCTCTGGTGTGTCTATGTGAAATCGGTTGACAAATAAAAAAGCATTGCCAACTCAAAGTTATGAACCTCAAAAAAAAAAATATTTATATCGCTAGCCTTGAAAATGACTTAAAACGGTAAATTTTTTTAAAACTTTTGCAAGTTGTAAAATATATTGACCTCATTTGGCCTATTTTAAGTTGATGAACTAACCGATGAACTAGTGATTAATGAGTTATTGACAATAATATCTCTTCTTTATGGTAACCTCTGTATGAAGTAAATCGAATTATTTAAAAAATTGAAAAATAATGCAAAACAAATGTATGTCTACATACATACATATGTATGTAGTTGACAAAATTGAATTTAATGCAATTTCGGACGAAATGGGAGAACATATAATGCAAAAATACTTCTTTTAGCGTAAAATTACCTCAAAAGTGGGAAAAGTGCCACAAAATAATAAATGTTTTTAAGAACCAAAATTACGCGTAGCTAAATTCAGAGTTAAATTTTGTGGTTAACTGCATTTCCAATAAGGCAACTTATACTGCTATTGAACGTAAACGTGGGCCATTCAGTGCAAAATCAGAAATTGGAAAAAGAATAAAAGCCGTAGACTTTGTGCCAGACTTTGTAAAGCTGATACTAATCTTTGCAGGAACAACCACATCAATAACTTGTTAGAAGTTTCTAATAGGGGCTGTTGACACATCAGATCCATTAATTGCCACAACATTTTTGAATAGTCGTTTACAAAATCGAAATCGATAAATACATCCACCCGAAGTAATTAAGCTATTAGTTTGGCTCACAGAAGAATATAATCTTTGCAACCAAGACTATAAAATTAATTATCTCTTTGATTAACCTCTACAAATTGAATTGAATTTAATAAATAAGTATTATATATAGAATGTATTGTTACATTTTAACCGTTTTAAAACGTTAGAGTTCTTTTAAATTGCGTAAAATAAAATAAATACATCGAATGTTTAACTTTTTAGACTTTTATTTTAATTACACACTTTATCTTTAAACAGCAACTTCTTTAACTTCCACTTAATACACAATAACTCAACACTTACGAACGCCTTAACACGACTTTACTTTATGAATTTTAAATAACAACTTTACATAATGACTGCCAAACTGTATCTAACTAGCGTACGCAAAGCGGTGTTCTTTATATACTTAAATGCTTAAGATGCTATTAGACGATCCAGAGCGGTTTGTCAGAACGGTTTGATGGCAAGCCAACCAGTGTAATAGCATGTTCGTCGTGCTTGACAAATTCGCAAACACGAGCTGATTAGCTAGTTGGCTTGCCATAAAGCCGTGCTGACAAGCCGCGCCGTATCGCCTAATCGCCGCTTTACAGTTTAGAAAGTTCTGGAAGAGTCTTAAACCCTCTCAAATTTTCTCTTTGTCCATTAATTTAAAAAATGTAAGATCGTGTTACCCAAAGATGGTCGAATTGACAATGCTGCCATATACACAAATAAGTAGTGCATTGCTAGGGTGACACATTGACAGCCTTGAAACAAATCAATAGATCAAAATCTCAAAATATAGTTTTAAAGGCACTGATTAGGTGTATCTTCTTTTTAGGACATTTTTTTTTTCATAACAGTATTTTGTTTTCAATAAAAGCGACAAAAGGGTTAAAATTTGGTCGCTAATGGATTAAATTTCATTTTTTTCAATTACTTATGAAATCCTTACAGGTTTTGGTTTGACTACTATAAGTTTATAGTTGTATTTAAATGTGCACAGCAAAAGTGGTCATTTGACCTACAGTGCAATAGAATAAAAATAAAATGTTCCAGGTATGGATAATAATGGTACAATCTTACCATACTATAGTATAGCTTTTTGGTTTTTCTTTCCTTTGGTTTAAATACATTTCTCTCTCTCTCTCTCGCTCTTCATATTGTAAAATGGCCATAAACCTTTTAAGATGCACCAGCAAAATTCTCATAAACTATTGCTCTTGTTTTATCTCTCAATTTCGTTTCACTCAATAAATATTTTTTTTTGAAAATTATTACTTGACACTCGTATTCAAACACACACGAACACACACACATACAACTAAACTGTAAACGGAAATTGAATTCAATCACCATTAACATTTATATACCAGTAGATTCAGTAGTTTTATGATCATGACACTCTCTAGTTATTAAATCATTATCATTTTATTTTATGCCATTTATATATTCATACATACATACATACATATTTGTTATACATATACATACAAATATATTTTTATTTTCTTTTACGTCCTTTTTATACAATTTTACCTTCATATTCAGTTTTATAACTTTTGCGTAAATAAGCACACAATTTTTGAATCACTATCATGTTTGCACGACTTAAACGAATAAAAACGGTCTAAATAACGAAACGCATAAAAATTAAAAAAAAAAATAATTTAGAAATATTTACTAATAACTGTGCAGGTTTTTTTTAAAGAACTCTGTTACAAATTTTGTAAATTTTCAGTTCAAAGCTATCTTTTATTGCTTCTTTCGGATTCAATAATATATGTACGTGTTAAAATAATCGGTATTACAGAATAGGACAGCCCAGAGATGTATATAAAGGTTTTATGACATATGAGTAAGCTAAGCTTCATAATTCTAAGTTCGCCATTGGTTTTATTTACCATCATTCAGATATGAATGCAAAATATTAGCTTGTGATCTAACAAAATAAAAAAATCCATAATATAAATAACGTTACCCAGAGTTTTCCTTCGAAATAATAGCTGGTCTAAAAAACGAAAAACAAACCGTGTTGAGATTTTTCTAATATTTAACTCCAACAAATTAATATTACACCATTCAGGGAAACATTTAACTCAATGTTATGAAGAAAATATTTAACATGCATGCGATTTTCATAACTTAGTAAAAAAAAGTTAAGATATATTCAATTTTTCCATCTATTGGAGATCAAAATATAAAACATGTGTTACAGCGCCACATACGAAATAGTTCAAATTTTTTGCACATTTTTGGCTAAAAACGTAAATTGTCTATCATATGTATATTACATCTACTGTTAATAGAGATAGTTGTCTTTCATATATGGTAGAACAACAGTAAAATAGGAGGAGTAGGGACTTAAATTTAGTGGTTATGTGACAGCAGGATAGGCCGTTAAATGCAATTTATGAGCAATAAATAACCAAAGAGGTTTTCATTGAGCGAAGGAGTTGTGGAAGAGCTTGTACACCCATCAGGGTTGTCAGACCTGGCGATTTCGCTCCAAATGTGGCGATTTTGAAACCTGTTTGGCGTCCTAATTTTTAGTTTGGCGACATGGCGACTTCTTGGCGATTTTAAAATTATTTGGCGATTTTCTTCGCTATTTTTGATGAAAAATACGAAAAATTACCATTATTGTTATATTGGTGTTTTACTTCATAAAATTGTGAATTTCACACCCTCATTGTGTATTTTGAGTTTATCATCTTTTTAATTTATGTAATCTGGCAGCCGTTTGCTATCAATTTAAAGTGAATGCATGCACATAAATGTGTATGTATGTCATATTATTTGCTCATATAAAAAGAACTAACGGTAAACAGAAAATATTTTCCTTCAAATAGTGTTTGTATAAATTTTATACAAAATATTAAAAGCCTGTTATGGCATCTTCGCCGAAAAGTCAAAATTACCTATTATTAATGGGAAAGTATATTTTAATGATAGTATTCCATCTAATTTAAAATCAATTTTGGCCTAAAGTTTATAACTATAGAGATGCAGCAGGTATGTACCATTTTAAAGAACTCGCTTTGGCTGTGCTTTATATGCTAGTAATTCAAACTAGTGATGCCTGTGTGGAAAAAGTGTTCTCAATGATGAACTTCACCAAAACTCGGCTACGAAATAGAATGCAATATGAACTTCTTGACGCACTTTTGCGAGTTATAAATTATATGATAACATATGTTGTACTACTTTTGTACCTACTCAAGAAATGATTAATAAATTTAAAAAAGAGAAGATAATGAGGAGTGTCTAGACGAGAAACTATATAGCATTTTAGATACATAACAAAACCGAGACCATATATTTATACCCAAATTTATTTTATATTCACCATAAAAACTATTGGTTACAGCTTCTAGTAAACAACAAACTATGTATTTTATAAATAATGAATAACTCTTGTTTTAAATAAGTGTTTTTAATAAAAATTAACAAAATATATTATGGCGATTTTTTATTCACTTTTGGCGTATTTTAGCGATATGGAATAAATTACATATTATTATTAAAAAAATATATAGATTTTATAGTCAAACTGTAAAAAATAAGTGATTTGGCGATTTTGGGGATTTGTTCAATTAAATTTGGCGAAGAAGCTAAAAATAGGTCTGACAACCCTGACAGCCATATGAAAACAGTGTTAGAAATATGAGTAACATGCCAAACAGAAAAAGACAAGTTTAGAGCTGTTTTTTTACTTTGTGACTTAAAACATAATAACAGACCAGAGATAAATTTATATTAGAATCGGAATAAAGAAGCAGTTGATATTTCTGATCAACTAACACAGAGTAAGTTGCCAGATAAAATCCAGCATGTGGCCTTTTACTGTCTTCTGTAATTTATTCGATGTTGTGTGGAAAAATTTGAAACCTAATTGAGAAGCAACGAAAGCCAATACATTTTAAAAACTATGCTTAACAGGAGTTGCCCAAGGGCTTATTGCTCCTGAAATTCATCAAAGGTTAAGAAATGAAATACAAATCCAAATACAAACAAAATAGTTGTTACGCTTCTTCGTCAAACATTTAACAAATGTGACCGTAGCTTTAGAGACATATATTAGTAAAATTTGTAACACTTTTGTGTCAGTAAGATAAGCGTTAAAATACTCCAGACGTCGACAGTTACAATTGGGTCAAGCATCAAAAATAAAAATCAAGCCAGCAAAGTATACTGGTGCTAAGTCTCATTTGTTAACTTTATCATACGTAGTTAACTTGATCATACGTAGTTAACTTTACTAAAATCAGTGTAGATAACATCTTAGAAGCCGTTGAACGCAATGTTTGAAAAATATGTCCAAATGGAGATGATATACTTATATAGATGATAAATTGTACATTCAATTATTTCACATATATTTTGGGATTGCATTCAGTCCAGTAACCAAACAGTTATTGTTCGCTCGCTTTTAACCGGTTATTTGAATTTCCATTTTTCAAATATCGCCGGTTGTTCCAACACGAATAACCGGTAAATTTAAATATTTATAATTTTTGTTGGTTTTTAGTTTTTTTATTAATACTAAACAACTTTTCTGTTGATCAAATTTGGCCATTTTACTTGAACTGCTTGTTTTAATATAGTTTATTATTAACAGTAGATATCAGAATTAAGCGTTTAACCAGATTGTAGAAGTTCTTAATGAATCAGTGCCTTCTACTTCCAACAGACACGCAACATTACCTTCCACGGTGTCAATCCTAGCTTTGTCTGTGAAACTTCACCCTGCTTCGTACATGATCTTTTTCACACATTATTTTAGTATGCCATCCACTTGTCATCACCCGCAGGGTTGTCAGATTTTTTTCAAGCTTTTTCGCCGCATTCAATTTCAAAAATCTCCAAAATCGCCAAGTCAACTATTTTTACATTTTGGCAATAAAATTTATATTTTTTAAAATAATGAAAAAAAATTGTTAAAACAAATAAAAAACAATTTGTTCCGAATTCTTAAATTTCGCGAAAAGTGGAACAAAATTCGCCATATTACATATTTTGTTAATTTTATTAAGCAAAAATACTAGCAAAATCAAAACGTGTACAATGTTTACTATAACATGGTTTATAGCTTACGGAAAGCAAAAAAACTAAAAAATCATTATTATGGTTAATATAAAATACATTTTGGATATATAGTAGATATGTAGTCTCATTATTGTTTAACATCTAAAACGTTATACACTTTTTCTTTCACAAATTTCACATTGCCTTGTATTGAAATTAAATTACACTATGCGACAAAAAAGAACAAAGATAAAGTACCTGAAAAGTTATACTATTTTTTAATAAACGCTATCTAGTACAACAAGATTGGCTTTTTGAAATTTTCTAAAAACCTCCAGAATCTTTAATTACGGGCAAAAAAACGAATTTTCTTATCTTCATGCACTTATAGCCTTATAATTTAACGGAATACTATCCGATTTTAAGCTTTTCAGTGGATTCAGAGAGGGGAGAAGTAGACCTTTTAAATGATGATGAGATATACCTCATAGCCCTGAGGTATGGATATGTGTGAATTTTTTAAGGACACACATTTATTTTTTTTCCACATTTGTCAAGTTTAGAGCCAACAAAATCGCCAATTAATGTACAAGTCGCTAAAAAGTCGCCATATCGCCAAACCGAAAATTAGGAGGTAAAATACTTTTAAAATCGCCACGTTTGGCGAGAAATTGCCAGATCTGATAACCCTGAGCGCCCGTAATCAATCGCTTCAGAAATGGTTCGATTTCGTTTCGGATTAGCATTGAATGGCAAATGGAAATTTAGTCCATTACATTTTTCACTATTAATTCATGGGCCACCCAAACATTGAGCTTCTTTGTGTATCTATATTTCTTCAAATGGTTAGTAACTGTTTAATGATGAATGGCTAGTTCTTTCGCAAAGTGCACATTGGATATCTTCCAATGCCCACAAACTCTATATTATAAGATACACTCGAGTTGTAATTTATGGCCACGACCTTTAAGTATAGGCCGCTATTATTTGCTTAGAGGTTGAGGACTGTATCTGTGTCAGGCCTGAGGACTATAACGAACGAAGTCGACGAAGGTCATTTACTTCCTATGTAGAAACACAGACTTCCCAAGTTAAGGTAACGATATTCCCAGCTAGCATTATCAACCATTGACGTCTGACTGTCTATGGCGAAACCATATTCAATTAACTTTTTTGTGAAGCATACTGTTAGAGAAAGACACAAAGAAATAGAAAAATTAATCCATGAAAAGTATCAAAAATTATCAAAGAAGATAAATAATAAAAGGATTACAAAAGATATTTTTGCATAAAAGTATGATAATGTATGTATATGTACCATATATCTATCTCTTTATTCCATAACACCTGACACGGCATAGTGACATATCTATACATCACAATATATAAGAACAAATTTACAATACATGGCACTTAATTTAAAAATACATTTAACTGATACATAAGTACAATTGATTATGGCTATTCAATCTACTACGCTGTCTGCATTCCGATCTATCATTGCGATATGAATTGCCAAGTCTTGTTATAATCAGTGGTATAAACTGATCTGTTAACCGCGTTGGAGAACTTCCACTTCTTCCCGTACCCTCAATCTTTCCATCAACCATTAGTCTTTCCATGGTACCCCCTCGTCTGGCAACATGTCCAAAATACCTAAGGTAGGATGTACTTTTTTTTTCAACAGGCTACCTACTTGCAGTTCTTGTAGAATTGATGCATTTGTTCTAAGCTCAGTCGAAGATACTCGAAGAATTCTACAATACACCCATAACTCATAGCTTTCAATTTTCCTTCTCTCTGCTTGCTTTAGCGTTTTCTGCAGCATAAGCAGCGACTTAGTTTTCATCGTTATACTCCTATTTCTTCAAGTTTTGATGAGCTTTGTAGCTGCATGAGCTTCAGCACATGCGCCATTACTTCGGATTATTGAGCTCAGATGGTTAAATTTGCTCAACAGATCAAAACCTGCTAATCTATCAACAATCATTACTTTTGTTTTCGATGTGTTTATTTGAAGACCTGCTGTATATATCAAGTTTTCTCATTATAATTTAAAATTCGTCTGCACTCGATTCGATTATAGGTATACCATCAGCATATTGCCTCCTTCCCACTCATCCAGCACTTCTCTCATTATTATACTTCGGTATAGGCATTAAATAGTGTTAGAGAAAGTGTGTTATGAAACCTTATCGCGTACCAGAATTTGTCTTAAATGGATGTGAAATTCTATTCTATTAAACGAATATGTTGAGCTAGCCTAGCTTTTAAATAACGTATCATAGACGATTTCACTTAACTGAATCGTAAGCCTTTGTATAGTCTATAAATTGTAAATAAGCTTGAACATTGCTTATACCTATACCTATATAGTCTTATACCAGAGTAACGCTTGCCAATTGTAGATATTTTTTATAAAAATAATGATTCTGTTCGTCAGACTTATCGTGCACATCGATGAAGCTCGATTTTGCTTGAATGTGTGCGTAAATTAGCAGAATTGTCGTATTTGGAGTGGGGATAATCCACAAGCTTTTGTCGAAACACCATTACATCCATACTTGTGTCTTCATAGAGATGATGATCAGAATCTTACTGTCAATTGTGAATGGTACAGGGACATAATTAGAAATTTTTTCGTACCTCAAGTAGCCGGCATTTATTTAGCTGTCATGTGGTTCCAACAGAACGGAGCCACATGTCACACTACAATTGATTTACTCAAAGAAACTTTTGATGAAAGAGTAGTTTCACGTTATGATACAATTAATTGTTTTTTTTTTTTTTTTGTTTGGGGTTATGTATACGCCGATAAACGAGAGACAATTGAACACCTGGAGATCAACATTTAGCTGCAAAAAGTTTGTAAAAATTGGTGTTCCAGATTGTGTCTTGTATGCTTCAGCAGTGGCGACCGTGGACGAAATCATATTTAAACAGTAAATTCATAAAATTTTCCATCCAACAAAACTCGTTTTATTTAAATCAAAAATATATTTCTTTCTTTTGTTATAATTTAAGCTTGTGTAACTGTAAAAAAACACCCGATATATAGCGATTTTAAATACAATTCTCTTTATTTTCCATTTTACACTAGTGAATTATTATTAACGTACAACTCGAGAAACACGAACCTAAATATTTATAATCAGACACTATAGAAATTAAGCTACAGTCACATATGCCAAATATTTGACGAAAAAAACGTAACCACGAAAGCGAAAGCTCTGTACAAAGTGGATGCCGCATGAGCTCACAGTCGACCAAAAACAACAACGATTTGATGCTTCAGATGAGTGTTTGGCGGTGTTAAATCTCAATAAAATTGAATTCTGTAGTCGATATGTGACAATGGCTGAAACATGGCTTCACTATTACACACCAGAATCCAAAAGCAAAAAGTGTTGTCTCACCAAGACAATGCAACGTGTCACAAATCAATATAAAATCGAGTTTTATCAATATTTTGTTTTTTCTTACTTATCCTACGGACTTATTGATTGATTTGTTATGTAAATAAAAATCACACTTCATTATTTTGAAGCATTTCTAGTTAGAAAACAACTACAGCAATAGTAAAACGTCATTTTACTACTTTTGCGCAGAAATAAGCAGTCATTTGGCTTAATGCGTATTGTAAGAATTTATAAGCCACACTAAACTCATTATCATTATGCTTTAGTTTTTTAATGAGATACATACTTACTCGTATATTCGATGTCACAGAGTGTGGTCATTTGGTATGTTGCACTTAAAAGTTAGTAATTAAGCCTTCACTTTAGTAGTGATACGGAACTAATATAATAATGGATATAATTTTTATAATTGTTTATACTCCCATGTCAAGAGAATGACTAACTGACTCTATCTTATCTTATCGCGTGAAATATGTGACGTAAATCACAACTAATTTAAAAATACAATGACTAATTATTCGTGACAATCAGAAAACCTTAAAAATAATAGGCAAGAAAGCAGAGTTGTTGTAGTTCTGTCTGTAACCAAGCTATTAGGCTATGTTATGTATTTAGGGTTGTCTTTAGATGTATGGAAGAAATGTTTTTTCAAATTATAAACCTTGTGCGAAATGTGTAGTTTTCTGTAAAAATACGTTTTGCAAAAAGTTATAGGCGTCGGATAAACGAATGGTGTGGCGTATCGCCCAAGATTGGTAAAATAATCAAAAAAAAAAAAAAAATTTATTTGCTTTAGTATACGATAGTGATATAACTTTTTTGCTATAATTTTATTAAACATATGTTAATTACCCTGATTTGTTACAAGCATTTTGATTATAAAAACTTATGGGGAATCAGATTTAAAACATTGCTGCAGCAAGTAAAGTGTTCTATGTTCATATATCGTGAAATTAATGAGATTTAAATAAAGATTTCCTACCCTTTTCTTTTTAATAATCTAATTTTTCTACAAGGTAGCAAGCGATCGGAAAGGACATTTTTATTCACTATGCCGTCATCACATCTATGTAATTATTTTAAGAAGTGTTTTCAATGAAAAAAATGTAATAATCATCAGGGCCTACTGTTCAATTACAAAACAAATTTAGGTACGCATCTCAAAGTCTTGGAGTAAAGCAACCACGTGATGATTATAAAGCACTTCTTCAACTGAGTATAGTTTTTCTTGGTGATACATTCTCGCTATTTACCTAAAAAAAACCAGAAGCATTTCTTTATGTTCGTTGAATATCAAAAGCTATTTATTGGCTAATGTTATATTTATTTTGAAATGAATGTAAAATGACACAATGGAAATTAAACAGTATTAGAGATATTTGTGTTTTTGGTGTAAGAACGTATCTAAAAAAAGGATACAAGCACCAGTTGAAACAGAATATCGTATGCTGGATTTAAATTGCTTAAAGATTTGCATGATTATATGAGATATATGAGTCACTAAGCAAATAAAGTAATCGTATTGTTACGTTGTTAGCTTTTTAAGAACGTGTATTTATGGGTTCGTAGATTGTTGTTAAAATGAAATAAATCTTGTGCTTAGTTTTAATTAAAAATCCTTTATTTAACACAGTTTTGTGCTCCACTGCTTGTAACCTTTTTACAGGCAATAACAATTTTCTATTCTTAATTACTCCGTCTGTTTACAATCTTGTAAACAACAACAATTACACGACAGGTCTTTCTACTTAAAGATCTTCCAACCCGATCGTAGTTATTACTTAGGTTCGATCACAACCTTTTCAACCAAAGGTTATCCACACTTAACTCTCCTTACTGAGTTAGCTCCAACTAAACTGGCTTTTTACTTCACGATTCACTTCACGAGTTTTTTACTTATAAACTCTCTTCACACAAACTGCACTCGCTTTTTACTTTACTTAAACTGATTGTTTTTCGCACCGATGTGCTTTTTATATGGCTGAGTAAACAATACGTCGAAAGCCTCGAACTTCTCGATATTTCAGGTAGATTCCATTTCTTTCTTTTAATTTATTTTCAGTTCTTTTGTAGCCATGCGTATGTAAGCATCTACCTCTTTCAGCTCTTAATATTTGTTGTTGCTTGTTTATTGTCTGTTACTTATTTTCTTTGCTGCTTAATTATTGTTGTTGCCGTGTTATTTTTATTTACTTTATCTCTGCTAATGTTTGTTGTTCTATACTTGGTTATTTGTAAACAGCACGTATAGTTGTTCTTGCAGCTTTTGTTTATTTATTTTAGCGATGTAATAAACGCTGGGGTGCCCAACCTTATTTTCGTAACAATATGTTGTTTTGAACTCCAGAAACAGCAGCGTTGCCCTTCCTTGATCCAAAGGTGTCATATGAGTCGAAAAAGTTTATGGTACAAGTTCTGGAGAATCCTACTAAACCCGAGTTAAAAAAATTGGTCGTATAAGGTAATATCACGTTATAAGCCAATATCTTAACAAGAATTTTGTATATTTATATCGCAAAAATCACATCACTTTTTCAAAGGTTTGGTATTCCAACAGACTTTTTGAACAAAGATCTCAAACTTGGGAAAATGAACCCAGTAAGGCCTTAATACCGTTCAAAATATAAGAGTTGTAAATGATTCAGCAGAACGAACAGTTAAGCTAATGGAAGGCCTTAATTTAGTTTTATCCAAGAATGAAGAAAAAAAAGGAATTATTAGTTCAAGTTGTAGCGAATTATCGAAACTCTATCTTGATATGAACAAATGTTCTCTTTTGAAATCAAACAATATCTCGGGTGATTTTTTAGCAGTTTTCTTTTTGGCAACACTGTTTTTTGCACAGCAAGTGAAACAATGGGCCAATTGAGAGGCGAATTCAGTGAACAATTAATTTAACGTTTGTGGTTGAACAATTGGCCGCTTAGATCGTCCCATTTAACGCGGTCAGACTATTTTTTTGAGGCTATGCTAAGGCTCATATCTTTAGGGAAAAGTCTGCAACAATTGACGAACTGAAAGTCAATATTGAAGAATTTATTTGTAAGATACCGGCCGATATGTTGGAGAGAGTATGACAAAATTGGACACAGCGTATGAACCATTTACATGAAATTATCTTTAAACATTTATTATATAGATCGATCTATTGACTCAAAGATTTCACACATTTCTCTAAATTTTACGTGCTTTTTTTAATCAAATCCGAAAGGGGTTAAAAAGCACCCGGTACAAACTAATAAAAATAACATTTCTCTGTCTTTTTTTTATTATTAATTTTGAGTACGTACATACATTCATTCATACATAGTATGTATGTGTGTTAAAAAATATAATTTTAATAAATATCAAAATTTTGATTTTTAAAATTTTTAAGTCAAATTTCAAGAGCGATCTCCACGTTTTAACCTCGCCAAATTGTGACAATATTTTTCAGACAAGATTTTGAAGCTATAAATTTTTAGGGGAAGTTATGCTCGAAACAACAAAGTTTAAAATTAAGGATCACCTTAATGTACACGTCGACCTATTTCAACTAAACTTATATACAAGTTAGGTATTGTGACAAATATTATTTGTTTATGTTTCGTTGAAATCAGAAATCGCGTTTGCGCGATAATGAAGCACCGATATCTTTTACATGTTTATATATGTATTAATTACTTAATCGTTAATACAAATCATAAGTCAAAAGGGGAGCGGAGTCGGATAATAGCCACTTAAGTAAGTAAGTACCTCCCATACAAAGTAAATATTGATTTTTGTATATCTTAGGAATGGTAATGGTAGAAGTATTGGTTTAAACAACTGCTTGGACAACACACATTATTAGTCAATAACTGGGCGAGATTGGATAAGTGGGTGTGGCATCTCCCATTCAAACTAAATATGCAATTATGTATGTGTGGAGGACGGTAACAGCACAAGCTTCATTATCTATTCACATAAGCCAAAAAAGAAGAAAGATTGAATAAGTGGGTATTACTTTTTCATAAATTGATAGAAAATTGTACCGGGTAAATGTTATCTACATATATGCATGTATGTTAAAGTCTACATACAGCTAGAAGGCTGAACCTTTTAGCTTTGGTGCCGGAAATAGAAGAAATATAGTAAAGGAGTAAAAATTATAATTAAAGTAGTAATTAAGGATAAGTATGGCGAAGCACTCCGGGTTTAGCTAGTGTATTATAAAAAGTTTTCTTTTATTATTTTTATATTTTGGTTCTTATATCCACTTCTACGAGTTTTATGTGAAGACTTTTATTTTTTATTAATTTTTTGGATAAAATTATTAAAATAAATAACTAATAAATTATTAATGTTAATAATTAAGCGCAAATTACAGAAGTAATTAAGAAAATATTCATTACAAAATACCTATAAATCTGCTCGTAAAAAACACCAGTTAATTTCTTAAATATCTCCTATAAAAAAGAACAAAAAGCTGATTTGTGCCTAATAAGCAATAAATATCGTTTACAAATGGTCTATGGATTACATTTTCTTAGAGACTAAAGTCTTGAATACAAGTATTGAATATTTATACATGTAATTAAAAGTACGATTAGTATATTGGACTGGAGAATATCGTAAGAAAAATCGTTTATAAATAACTGGCTTAAATTCAGCGTGCGTCGCTACCCCTGTATTAATTATTTTATTAAATATTCTTTTACTTATCATTTTATCCCTTCCGGTCCAAGTTCAAATATTATAGTTTAATTATAATTGTTTCCAGACAGACACTGTACAAATTTCAAAATAATTGCTTCTGTTGTTTAGTTGCATAAAGACTGTATACACATTTACTCGTACGTTCATATTTATGTCAAATTTGAGGTTAGGAAGTAAATTGGCTTATAAACACTTCTTTTTTTACAAATTCAGTTTTATTCATACCAATATCAAAAAGAAGTATGGGTATTATAAACGATGTCGGACAAATGTCCACCTCTAGCACGTCGGCAGACGTTCGCTCTTTTCACAAAATTTTGAACCACATTTTGCAACAAAGCTTCACTTATCTCGTCAATTCAGTGCCGAATTTCATCTTTCAGTCTGTCAATATTTTGTGGCTTGTTCATGTACGCCCGGTCTTTCAAATGGTCCCAGAGAAAATAATCCAGCGGCGTTGAGACATAAGAACGAGGCGGACAATTGACAGGGAAATTTTTCATACAATAACTGAATTGTTTGGATTGCTGTGTGTTTTGTGACGCCGTCCTGCTGAAGACAAAGGTCACTGATATCAATATTAGCCAATTGTGGCAACAAAACATTGGTTAACACGGTTTGACAGCGCAGAGGATTCACGGTGGCGGCGTTTCTTTGCTCAATTTCGAAAAAATACGGGTCGATGATGCTGCCCAACAACAAACCGCACCATACGATCACTTTCATTGGATATAATGGTTTTTCGAGGACTGTTTGTAGATTTTGTGAGCCCCATATGCGAGAGTTTGGTTTGTTTACATAACCGCCTAATTGAAAATGGGCCTCGTCACTAAAGATGATTTTGTTGAAAAATGCGCTGTTTTCATTCAGTTTTTCAAACAGCCAATTTACAAACGTTCGACGCAAACAATGGTCGGCTGGTTTTAATCCTTGAACGAGTTGAACTTTATAAGCTTAAAGATGAAAATCTTTATGGAAAATGTTTGCCCAATTGTTGCGAACGTCGACGAGTTGATGTTTGCATCACTACGAACACTTCGAGCGTATTGTTTTGATCTGCTGTCAGCAACAGCTCCATGAACCTCGAATTTAGCGAAGGGTACAGTAAAATTTTCACTATTTTGATAGTAAATTTTCACAATTAAAATTCTTTGTTCAAGAATGTAGCGTTCCATAGTTAAAATTTTCTAATTTTTTACTAAATAAGTGTCAATTCGTGACATTTCATCATTTGACAACCAATTTACTTCTAACCTCAAATTTGGCCATCCTGTATAACATAAAATAGCTTTTACCAGGTTGGCTTATCCAATCTCTCCCGCTTTTTGGCTGATGTGGATTGGTAGCGAAGCTTTTACTGCTACCGTTATCTACATCTACAAAATTCCACATTTAGTATGAATGAGAGATGCCTCAGTCACTTATCCAACTCGCCCAATTTTAGACTGAAGATGTGTATTGTCCACGAAGTTGTTTATACAAAATTTAGAAACTTCTACCATCAGCTTCTGGGTTAGTTTAATTTTGTAGTGAAGTAGGCCCAATTCAAAATGCTAAATTTGCCAAGCTGTTGTCTGCTAGAGGCTGAGTTCTTGTGAGCCACACGAAATCGTCTGCCTGTGATTTTTTTACGCACTATCACGGACAGCGTTGAAGTTTCAGTTCTTTATGTATGACAATTGCGGCGATTGTAACTTTGTTGATAAAAAAAAAATTATCACATGAACATACATATTTCCGTCCAAAACAGCTAAATAAATGAATAGAAAATACATTTTCGGGCTTCTTTTACTTGCATAACTACTTCACAGCGCCAGTTCGTAGAAGATTCGCATAAATGTCCGGTTAAATAAAATGTGAATTTTTTAATTTGAATCCCATATTTCTTGCATATTTTCCATTTCTAAATAATGTTACGAAAATGAAAATGCTAAAGACAAAATTCATCACGTCAGAGCTTATTATGAGCCTTTAGCTAAAAAAAAAGTTTATTGGCTTGTGTCAAGGCTTAAAAACTTCTAAGATTACCTGAACTAATTAAGAGTGATGCCAAGTGCCTGGATCGGTTACTCTTTCTGTTATTTTAGAACATTTGAATTAACGGCGAAAAATCGCAGATTCGTGTCCGTACTAGAATATTCTAAGCTAAGATGAAACACTATAAAAGGCGGCGAGTTGCGGCTGGTGAGCTAGTTCGTTAGTTTTGAATTGGCTGTCAAGAAGTAAAGTCTTTTTAAGGCGCAAATAAAAAGTGTTTAAAAGCGAATTTGGTGCATTAAAGTACAGTGGAATTAATAAAGAAAAGGACGGATTGTAAAACAACTAAAATAATAATTGAGTTTTATTTTATTTGAATGCAATATAAACGAACTCAAACGCTTTTTAAAAATGTTAAAACGTAACAATAATTTTATTTTGTTATTTCCCCAAGAAATTCTATAGGATTTGAGTCTGTTAATTGCTATTGCTTAGTTAGCCTTTAGAATGATTGTCCTGCTTAAACTTTCACCTCATCATCACAACATTATGAGAAATTGTCAGCGTTTTGTTCGGAGTCTTCTTTTATTGTTGAGAGTTTCAATGATTTTTAGAAGGTGCGATAACCTTCGTTGTTTTACTATTGTGCGATTTTGTTTATTTGAAAAGAGTTTTGTTTCGTGTGATAAGTCTTTTGTTTTTTTTATTAAATTTTTAAGTGTGATGATCAACAAATGATTTATTAAGACTTCTATTCACTGAAAAGTGAATAAATTTGCAAAAAGAAAAAAATTAAAAAACTACAGAGTATGTGAATATATAATTTATTTACATATGTATGCCAGTATATTATTTTATGTATAATTAATATTTATTAGCAGAAACATTGTTTTATAAAAAAAATGTAAACAAGATGTGATACGATTCCTTTTAAAGCAAAAGAAAAAATGAAAAGGTTAACAAGAAAAAGAGATGGTCATATGTAGTATGTATGTTGGTGTGGAATGTCTCATTTTAATTCATTGACAGCCATAATTATGGCCGATATGAATAGCCGTCGGCCATTAAAGGCACAGCCATAATAAAACTTCAAAACAAGAGAAAGAGAAAGACATAATATTCTTGAGGCTTAACTTGCTGCGCCTGTTTAGATAATGAAGCTAAAACCCCTGATAAACGGGCAAACATGTTTGACCACGATTTTGTATGCATGCGTGAAAAGTAAAAACAATTTGTTGAGAATTTTTTATCTTTTAACGCACGCAAACACAATGTTGGCCAAGCAGTTTACCAGTCTATCGTCGGCTTAAAAGTGTATTGTGAGTTCTTCGTACGCAGTTGTTGTTGGTGATGTGTTGTATTATTTTTGTTTTCATTTTTAAGGGTGACAATTATTATGGTTGAGTGTAAAAGACATTGAATGTGCGTAGAAAAGAGATAGCTTGGCAAAAAAATTTTGTTATAATATAACAGTTATATATATGTATAACAGTTTCGTTATTATATTAAAACATGTAAACAAAATAAATAAATTTATTTAAATGATTTTAAAAAAATATATAATTTTTTGTCTTCTATTTTATCGCCATTCTTTCTCATCATTTTGATTATTTTCTTTACAACTGTTGCTCTCTTAATGCGGTATAAGATTCTTTTTTACAGATAGTGTGTGATTGTGTGTGGCAGTATGTTTTAATGTTTAATAAAATCAACGCTTGGTGCGCTGTGCATTTGTGCTCATGGTTTGCGTATTCGATACGGGTGTGTGTTTCTTAAGTAAGCTGTGTTTAATAAACATTTCATATTAAATGAAACCGGATGTTAAATATTAAAGGTTTTCATCGAAGGGTTATTTAAAAATATTTTTATTAAATTATGAGTGTGTTTAAAACAATTTTGAATGAATAATGAAATTATAGTGGACTTATTTTTTAATAGTTTTTTTGATAAAGAATAAAGCATTAAACACATAGACCACAGAAGGCCATAAGACTTCAGGGCTAGGAATACTGTTGGCTATATATTTATTTCGAAAAAGACAGCAGGATTGTTGAACAACTGTCTGTTGAAGAATATGTTTAAGCGCTGCCGCTTTCAAGCTTTACATACATATTTAAATTTTTTTTTTAATACATACATATACATATATATGTATGTACATATGTACCAAATTATATCAATTAAAAATTAAAAAAAAAATATATAAAGGGCCCGCCAAATAATTTTTTTTTTTTTGAAAATGCTATAAAGAAAACTACTGAATATTTTCTCAAATTTCTTTTTTTATTTGGAAGTACAATCCTTCCGGTTAATAATGGAAAATAATTTCATTCAAATGGCTGCCTCGGTTGGCCATGCAGTGGCCTACACGATCGGTCCAATTTTTAAGCACATTATCGATTGTGTGCAGCTGTATTTCATCAATGGCTTCACGAATATTGTCCTTGTCAATTGTCTCTGGCTTGTTGGCGTAATACTTATCTTTGACGGCACCCCACAAATAATAGTCCAACGGTGTCAAATCACAGCTCCGAGGTGGCCAAACGACATCAGCTCTGCGGCTGATAATGCGTTCTTCAAAAATAGGGCGCAAAACATCGAGTGTAGCTTCGGCTGTGTGGCACGTAGCGCCGTCCTGTTGAAACCAAATGTTGCTAATATCCTCCTCTTCAATTTTTGCGAACAAAAATTCGTTCAACATGGCCCGATAACGATCGTCATTGACTGCAACGGCCACTCCTTGCTCATTTTCGAATTATGCCTCTGGACCAAAATCCGCACCAAACAGTGACTCGTCTTGGGTGTATCGGCTTTTCATTGTATGTGTCCGGGTTTTCTGTGCCCCAAATACGACAATTTTGCTTGTTTACATACCCGCCAAGATCAAAATGAGCTTCATATGAGAAGATGATTTTTTTGGCAAAATCGACATCTTCTGTAAGTCGATCGCAGGCCCAGATTCCCAGCGTTGTTCAAGCGTATACACAACCATATTCGTTCAGCGGAAGGATAAAAATAATTATCTGTCAAATCAGACATGAGTTAAGTGTTACCATTCACGTTGAAAAAAAAAAACGTTAGATGGCGGACCCTTTATATATGTATACAAGTAAAATGTTTAATTAATATAATACTGGAAATCACTCTTTGTTACAAACAGGTGTTGCAAGTTTTGCAGATGTAGCCAACTTGCCATGTTTGCAAACAAATGTTTGCGAATGTATCACCCCTTTTATGCATATTTGCTACATAGAAAAATCATTGCAAGTTTACTATACTGAAGCTATGGTTTTTCTTTTATTTTTATACCCAGAACACCTAATCTTACCGCAAGGCTTTATTCTTTCTCCCACTCTATTTCTAAAATTTTTTAACGACTTTCATCTTCTCACTTCCAAGCCTATCTACTCTTTCACAGATGACAGTAACATTTGTCATTCGTATTTTTTTGATCGTAGGCCGAGATTGAGGCGGAAAAGGTGAATATTTACGACACACTAACAATCGACCTGGTGAAAATCTCCAAGTGGCGTCGTGCGAACAAGGTAGATTTTAATGCTCGTAAGACCAATGTTGTCTTTTAACACACATATGTGATGGTGTGGTGTCATCTGTGTCTATGGGTAATATAGATATTGAGGAATCAGATGCTCTTGATGTTCTGGGCATAAGGTTTTACTGTACGAGTGTCTAAAGAATCATTCAAGTGTCTCGATTTTCTAAGACTGTGCATGAAATACTTCACTCCATCTGATCTAATTAATATTTATATATATCCTACCCACATTGGAATAAAAGTCTTATGTATAGGCCGGTGCTTAAAAGTATATTTTGGAGCTTCGTGACCGCGTACAGAAGAGGGCGGTGGTACTCATTAATGACGGTGGGGTAGCTAACTCTATTGATTTCTCATTGTTCTGTTGGTACTATAACGGAATGTGCTCTTACGAAATTAAGGTATTAATTCCTGGTAATTATATATTCTTACATAGTAATCGTAGTTCTCGTAGAGTGCACCCCTTTGCCGTTAATTTTCCAGAGAACCGCACAATGGATTATAAATAGAACTCGTACTTTAGTCGCACTGTTCGTTTGTTCCCTCGAAAGTTTTTCCTGCTACTTATTATACGAATAAATTTAAATCGAGCGTTCATAAGCTCTACTCTTTCTATCATCCTTCCCACAACCTATTATCTTTGTATGAACACAATGCGCTGCATGAGTAGGGGTTATCCCCTGGGTGCTCGAGAGAAAAAAAAAATCATGTAAAAACAGGATTAGGTGCAAAACAAAATAATCTTTTGAAAAATATTTTTTTTTTTGCAAAATTATTTATTTTATACTTTTTTATATTTTTAATTTGCTAAGCATTATTTAGAAGAAAATCACTGGTGATTGCAGATATTTAGAGTGTATGTAGCAAATTGCAAATTTAAAAATAATAGTAACTTTCGCTTATATATTTTATATTATTAATTTTGTGTTGTTGTTTTCTGTTTAATAAAAAAAGAATTTTTATGCTTTTATTTATTTTATTATTTTATATTGTATTGGCATCACTTCTCTGCTTATTGTCGCCTAAAGAAACACAATTTAGCCTAAGTTTTGTGGCATCTACAGTGGTGATGGTCTAGGCTTGTAGCTATATTGTTAAAATGATCGTCTTCATATTAATGTCTGTATTATAATTTTGATAGCTTGCAGTCAGTAGCACGGTGCGGTCTATATTTCTTATTAAAGAGAGAGAGATTTAAAACTGTTACTTTTTAAAAACAAAGGTTTTCAAATTTCTATATGCATGACGAGAGAAGCAGCACGAAAGATTAATTCATATCATAAAATAATGGATGTTTTTGTGTACGTAAATCACATATTGTGCTGGGGTTATATTTTAAAGCTAAAAATGGAAAGAGTTAGTCATAAGCTTGGAATTATAGCATATGACATACAACAACTAACCTCTAAAGCTTATTTCTGTAAAGCGTATTTTAAATAGTGTCAGCTTTTATTATGGACTGATCACATCAAACCGGTCAGGTACAGTTCGAACATCCGTCAAATCAAGAACTCAGGGAATCATTAAAATAGACTCGAAGTTGGGCCTTTACAGTATCGTACCGGACACTTGTTGACTGCAGCTTAAAGAAAATGTGGTAGAAAAATCCAAACGTACTTTGGAGAAATACTACACAATAATAAGTTGGTCAGAAAAATCATATTTACGGCCGAAAAATAATTACCGTAGAGAAGAAGTATAATAAACAAAATGACAGCAGGTATGCACAGTAGTCTAAGCAGCATTTGAGCTTATCCCACACGTTGAAAAGGTCGTCATTTACTTTACGATTAGGCCACCGACTTGCATTTCAGTGTACAAGGGGTCAAACTATCGTCCAAAGCTTACCAGAAAAACGTTCTGAAAGCTATCGCAAAGTCACTTAACCATTTCCTATTCCAAAATCAGCCGTAGATTAAGCAACAGTATTTTATGACTTCTCATAAGGCTAAAATGATGCAAATGTGCGAACTTTCAATTGCTCTAAAAAATTATCTTCTAGAAGTCCTAAAGTAGACTATCTGGATTACGAATTATAGACCCTTTTGGTGGTCATGCTTTGTCACAACATATAGCCCAACATTAATTTTCCTCTTTGGTTCGTGAAGTGGTCAATTTTTCAATGGATGAGATACTTGATTGGCCAGTGCAGATTAAGATTTTAACACAACTAGGACACAGTGGTTTTCAGTGGTGTTCTAGTAGTCGGCAGTCCAAAACTTTAAAAACCATTTTGATAATAATAAAATAATTATTGACATAATAAAGTTGGCTTCCCACAAAATTTTTTATTGAGAAAACAAGCATTTTCTCAAAAGTCAAAATACTGTCAAAAATACAATAAATAAAATAATTATTGACATAATAAAGTTGGCTTCCCACAAAATTTTTTATTGAGAAAACAAGCATTTTCTCAAAAGTCAAAATACTGTCAAAAATACTTATCTAAAATCAACCCGTTCTTAACATATAGAAAGCTAAGAACGTTTGTAGATCTTATTTAGCTTTGTTTTAATACATAATTACTGTTATTCCAATGGTGTTTTCTTTTCTACAAAAGAAGTATTAACCTGTTAAAAGATGCATTCAAAAAATGGTGGTCAGCCTGTAATAATGTAATTTTTTATTTGAGAATAACCCAACCCAAATACTAAAAAGGGGAATGCCCTGTGCTGAGATAAATTTAGTTCTTCTTCTACATCAGATGACGAAGATGAATCTAATAACTGATTTATTTCAATTTTCGCAAATAAAATAGATGCAGCAATATCAATATATACACTTTATATTTTTTTCAAATACATACCTATGTAGGTATATATCTTTTGTTTTGTTTTCAATAGAATATGTAAATATGAAAAAAGGTGTTGCCAGATTGATAATTTTTCGACTTCAAATTTTGATCGTTTTTTTATAGCAAAAAAATGTTGTTAACACATTTCTAACACGAAATGCAATTTTTTTATGTAACTGACCAAGTAGCTTTAACAATCAATGAAAAAATTAAATTTAAAATTGGACAACGATACCAGGCGACTTTTTTTTAAATTCATCTGGTAGCCCTTTAAGTAGAGCTGGAAAACAATCGATAGTACTATCGATAGTTTTGTTTTTGGCTGCCTATCGATAGTTTTTTTCACTATCGATACTATCGTCAATTTTTATGAGTAAATACGGAGGCCACTAAATGTAGTCAAAGTCACATTTGCAAAATATTGTTCGACGCAGGCTGTCAGCCGTATAGTTACATAGGGACACAGCCCTAACAGCCTTTTTTTATTAAACTGAAATATAGTATGAATTGTAACTGAAATATGTTCGTGCATTTTGTATTTAACCCAAACAAATTAATCTGCATTTCGTCAGACCATAGCATGTTGTTTTACCTACTACGGTGAAGGTGTTGCTTCTATTTGCTGAGAAACGATACGATTTGAGGACTCTTATCCATAAGTTTAGCTTCCATAAGTTTTTTACTTATTTTCTTTAAACTACGAATTAAAAGTTTACCAAAACTGACAGTTGTTCCACGCTTTCTTTCAATAGTCTGTGCAGTTTTCTTCACTGGATCTCATTAATTACTTTAGTTTTAGATCACTTCAGTGTCTGAACAATTTTCGCTATATATAAGGATTACTCTTCCATTAAAAACTTCAATAGGTCAAATTTTATAACATACCGCAAAAAATAAAGTGTCCCTATAATTTGTTTCAATACTGTGTATTATTAATATGTTCCTTTAACTTAAATTGTAATATTGCCAAAAGTAACACTTAAGGCTGAGTTAATGAAAACGTTGTGAAATTCTCTAACATAACCAATGCACGTTGGTGCTTACGTTTTCATTGTCACCTAGAAAGTCTACAGACGTTTGATTTTTACGTTGCAAATGTCAACTTTGGCATTACTTTACCAATAAATGGCGGACTGAACTGGCTGCTGCGATACGTTTTCACTAACTAACATCTAAAGTTTGACAATAGTGCAACGTCTTACGTTTTACATAAGCAGCATTCGATAGTAACGATAGTATCTATAGTTTTGTTGCAAACTATCGAAACTATTGAATGAGCCGACTATCGAAAGTTTTGCAGCTCTACCCTTAAGTAAACAAAAGACATTTGCTTTAATGGGATGATACATTGGCAAATATTTGTTTGCAAACATCGCAAATAGTCAATCGCATTCAAGGAAAAGTAAGTTATTCATGTATGCGCTTGGCTATTTGCAATGTTTGCAAACAAATGTTTGCCAATGTATCATCCCCTTTATACAGGGCATAAAATGCAATGCCTTCCACCAGTGGCAAGTGTGAATTTTTTAGAACGAAACATGCCATATTTGTCAGATAGCGAAACATTTTTATGAAACAAACACAAAATGCACATTTTTTGGTAGAAAGAAAAACACCATTAGTTATTTGAGTATAAATACAGAAAAAATCGACTACAGATACATGTCGACCTTAAGAATACTTAGCCTATATCAGTCTACTAAATTCAAAGCTCGGTTAAGCTAATTTCTACTAACAGCTTTGAGTGAAATTCATAAAAATTAAATAATAAAAAAAATGAAAAAAGATGCTTAAGCTTTAAATATTCATAATATTGACGTGACTTCCCATATCGCCATATCAGCAATCATAGTTGAACCAACTAAAATTTAATTGATCGGTAACCACTAAATGTAATTGTAGCTTTAAGCTGTAAAATTTGTTTTCTTTTCAGCACTATCTACTGTTGCCAAATTAATGCGCCACGGAAAAGAAACAATTTAAGCTTAGATGGCGTTTTGAAACTGAATTTTTTTTTGTAGAGGTTGATAAACTTCGTACTTGAAACTTCTTGAAAACTCTGAACTTTTAATATTTTATTAGTTTTCATTGCTTTAAGAATAATTAATACTTACATTCAGATAGACGCAGCACGTCGACTTTATTCCAACACCATTCCGACAAGTTATCCGGGTATCCTTATAAATTTCTATGAAAAAATTCTGGTGTCAGATATTGTCTCCCTCTTATATTGGAACAAAGTAACAAAAATTAATTTACACAACAACAATTTTAAGTTGGTAAGGGAGAACTGTTGCAAATTGTTGAGTTATCCGGTTTTTTCTCGTTTCAGAAATAAGATCCTTTAAAAATTGTCCCCGGTGTTCTGTGCAAGTGAAGTGTTAAGTGCAACTAAATCTACCGCGATAAAAAATAGTGATAGCGGTGTCCGTCTTTAGTCCAATAATTTTTCAATCTTGTCGATATCTCTTATTGTTTTATTATAATAGCTTGTAATTTCTGACTTAGCCGTCAAAGTGTTTTCTGCAGACGGTGTAGCATGCATTGAAGATAGCATTATTTTGGCTCTTTAATGTTTTGCCACATACGAACATAAAGTCGCATGTTTTGCTAAATTTGAAATTTTTAAAAATTGTCCGAAATATACGTTTGTTTGTTCTAACTATTCCGTGAGCGTTAGATTCCTCGAACTTATTTCTTTCTATAATGCAAGATATAAAAACGTTCTTTCTCCTATAATTATCTGATATTTGCTTTTTATTGTTTTTTCAGTATACAGATATCCGTATAACTGCTCATCTATAGTCTAAACTTCCAGGATCGTGACTATGATGTAAATTAGCATATCACATAACTCAAACATCACGAAATGATGTGGTTTTATTGGATTTGGCAAGTGATAAACGAGTCCCATAATTATCGAATTTATAGCCACAACTAATGGCAAATTGGTGGGTATCACCGGCTCAGTTAATTGCTTTCTATCTGACTTGTGATCACCAGCATATATCTAAATAGCATAAATTGAATTTAGTTCATCTGCTCCGAAAGTCTTAAAGATATGGTTTTTAGCGGCAAGGTTTTCTAATGTGTAATTTTATAAATTTAAATTGTATTTTTTTTCATATTTTTTGTCTCCAAAAATGTTTATTTGCTATGAGATACCCACCTTGTAGTACAAAATGTATAGTTTTTTGTCAGTCACGCAAGGGTTAACTAAATAAGTTACAAAGAATACTTTTCAATACAATTTTTTTTAATTTCTTATTAGAATGATTTGTAAAACATGAATGTAAGCCTGAAGATGGCTCTGTATTAAAACGTTCCAACTGCACTTTATTAATATTTTGCAGGCCATAGAATGATGATATTCAAATCAATTGACAGTTGGCAGTTGACAGATAGAATGCTGTTACTTAAGATACGTTCCTATTAGGTAAGTATTTAATTTTCCCACATCAGCTGTTTTGTTGTTTGCCTTTTAAAATACTTTGTGGTCAGACTACGACAAAGACATATTTGACGTTTTTTGTGTTAAAAATTTGACTAATCTGAACGTACCTTTACTCATTTTGAATTAATTGTTTTTTTTTTTAATTTTAAGTTAAAAAGTAAGAGTTAAATTTAATTTTCTTCCATTAACTGTAATATTTTAAGCCATCTTATGTGTATGTATATCTATGTTCTTTTAATAAAACCCTAAAACTTGTAAACGAGGTAAATGTAATTTATTTAGAGGAATGAAATTAAGTGAAATAATGAAATTCTTGAAATTGATACGAAATAAAATAAAAAAAATTAAGAAAAACCTTAAATTTACAACCTTATGCTTAACAATGCGTATCGTTTTTGAATCAACAAACAAGTCCTTGCACACTTATTCAAAATTTCAAATACAGTGGTGTGCAATGAAATAGAGTCACACACTTTTCAATTTTTATTTTTTATCATTTCTAATGCACTCTTGCACGTAGTACAAACATATATGTTATCTTCACTTATGTGTTATTGATGTGTTCTTTTATAATTATGCATATAATTATGTAATGAAATAGAGTTAATAAGAAAGAAAAAAAAGCAGAAGCTAAACGAGTCTTAAATTTGAAGCACAATAAGAGTTAACCTTCTTATTAATATTATTCTGTAGTAGCCTTAGTAAATAATTATTACACAAACCTCAAACAGGACAAAGTAAAGTAGTTGTAAGGGCGAAAAAGGAATAAAAAACATAAGGAAGAGTAACGATATACGGTAGGCTAAGACAATACCATATAAGTATATAAATATTCAAAGAAATTAGTGGAAAATGCTGAAAATATTAGAAAAGAGAAACCGGAAGAAATAAAGTTGAAAATTTCGTAATAAGGGAGTACGAACCAAATGTTGACATCTTTAAAATAAGAAAATGTCAGTTAAAGACAATTTAATAACTAAAAGTTCCCGAAAAGTTTCGTATTTTTTAAAACGAAATGTAAAAAAATTGAATTCGCCGAAAAACAGTCAATAAGTGGCTGAAAATTATGTGGGCTGATGAAACAAAAGTGAAAACTTTTTACTTTAAAAGCAACGTCAACAAAATATCTTACTATTATGGCACCCGGTCTGGATTACATATATTTTAAGTGACAACATGACTAACATTGCAAACGCTACAAAGACCTAAAACACATATCGAAGAAGTTAAGAAGTTTCAACAACATCCAAATCGAAGGTTGAAATAGGTTTCAAGGAAAAGAACCCACTTAATAAGTATGTTCTACAGACAATGATTTAAGATTGATAAAAGAATACTCCAATATAGACTTGTAGAAATTTAATGGATTCAATGCCAAGTTGTTGTATAACAAAAATGAAATTAATGGCTGCCTACTAAGTGACGGTCTAACAACAGCTGGTCTGGCAAGGCTATCAGCTGTTAAATATCTATCTAAAGTGACACTTATTTAGTGAAAGGCTTGTCATTTACGAATATGGTTCGTTTAACAAGCGAAAAATCGAAGAAAATAATTAAAATAAAATTTACAACAACAGTGGTGATTCAAACGTGGCCGCTTTTCGATCATTACGGGGTGATTATTGTCGCTATAACAGACCAACTGTGCAATTGGCAAGATAATAAAGAAATTTGAGGAGACTGGAAGCGTCAAAGATGTGATCAGTGTTGTACATTATCGCAATGTACGCACTGCACAAAATATTACTTCTGTTTATGAAGGTGTGTCGGATAAACCAAATTTGTCGATTCCACGGCGTTCTCAGCAATCAGGCCTATCTTAAGTCTCATTATGGCGTATTTTGCCTTTGGAGTTGCAATTAAAAGCCTGATGACTATTCAAAACGCCATAGGTATGCTGATTTTTCGAACAAAATTTTCTTGAGCGATAAAGCTCATTTCTCACTCGGTGGTTACATCAATAAGCAAAATTGTCTCATATGGGCCACGGAGACCCAGAAGTGGTTGTGGGAAAGCTATTGCAACCGGGAAAGCTAATTGTTTGATGGTCATTATGGTGTGGAGGTATCATTGCATAGACATACTTTTTTCGAAAATGACACTGGAAGAGCCGTTACCGTCAATTTAGAGCGCTATACCCATATGATAACCGTTTTCTTTTAGCTTACAATTGAATATTTGAACTGGACTATATGTGGTTTTAACAAGTCGGTGTCGTGTGCTACACAACATTATCGATTTTGGCTGTATGGCATGAGAATTTTCCCGGTCACGTTATTTCTAGATTTGGCGACATTAATTGGCTACATAGATCATACGGCACGAAACGTGGTCGAGAACTATCTCAAACATATCGCCTGCTGAAATCAATCCAGAGGCGGTCTTTTTTATGACATTGTGTTTCATACATACACTTTTATTTTGAAATCGATAACAGTGTAATAAGGCAAAATTTGATTTGAATTTCTTATTTATTTACCTTAAGCCCAATAAAATTCTTAACTCTTTTTTGTTTACAGCCACAACCAGCTAATTTTAAAGATTTTTATTTATTTGTCTTATCTTAAGTAATTTCTACTCTATTTGACTGTTTGTGCACAGTAAGTTACCACGAAAGACATCCTAATATTCGAATTCGTTAGATTAGTATTGAAATTAAAAGCTTCACAAATAAATTTTTGTCGAATTTTTATTGTTTTGACATTTTTGTCTAAGTGTGACTGTATTTCATCGAACATCACTGTATTTTGTTGAAAAAAAAAAAAAAATTAAAATTGAGTAGTTTACTGAAATAAAGCTCAAAACTAAACTGACGAGAGGTGTTGTATTTTATTCTACTGTATTGCAAACTTTTCTGTAATTTGGATACTTGGTTCGATATTACAGATTACAGTTGGATTACTTGAGGAGGGACCAAAAAAATGTTCTTGTTTCAATATAAATTTTCTGTCAATCAAATAAACTTCTAATAGCTCATATACAATGTATATTTACTAGAAAATTAGTTTGAGTTTATAATAAAACCTTTAAGCTTGAGAGGCGTCTATAAAAAGTGCAGAACATAAGTTTTTTATAAACAAATGTACGTTTAAAAAACGATCTCAGTGTCTCATATGTTGTAAAAACTGCGTCGGTTTCCCCTTTTTAAACTTAGCCACGTACCGCCTATTGACAAAAAGAGTTAAGCTAAATAAAACAACAACAAAAGAAACAAAAATAAAGACAACTTCAAACAGGACAACAATTTCATTTTTAGAAATTTTAATTACTTTTGCAAAGAATTTTAAAAGGAATCCAACCACCCACCTACTTTCGAATCGTCTGTTCACTATTTTCATTATAATTTTTTTTCTTATAAACTTTTGTTGTTGCCGTTGAAAGAAAACAGGACACTGGCAATAAAATCTAAATGAAAGATATAATTTGGAATGAAACAAAGGTTGGTTGGACGAATGATGATGGCATTCGAGCATTGTTTTACAAGCATTACAAACAATTTTAAAAAGGATAGAAGGTAATAAGAATATATGTTTTTGTTTTCGACACTACAAATGAAACAATTTTGCTTTAAAAGTTAATTTTGAAATATTTTTCATTAATTTTATAGAGATCCCTTGTAAAACCCTTTTTTTATTTCCCCAAGTAAATGTTTTATCCAAAGTAAGCAATGGTAGAAGAAATGTGTTGCGACCCATTGCTTTAAACAAGGCCTATTTATAACAGATTGGTACAGGGAGTAAGAGAATGAGAGGATGCATAATGAATTTAATTTTGTAAAAATGATTTCCTACACGCAATTGGGATTTTAAAGCTTTATTTTCAAAACTTTTAACAGAATTAACTAGAAAGTATAAAACATTGCCCAGCACAAAATAACAAACTTTGTTTTTTAAATGGTTCTCTCTGTTTGAATATAATTGTGAATGTGTTGCTACACTTGAAAAAATTATTTTTGGATTCTAAAATAAATACAAATAGTAAATAAATTATGAGTAAATGAGCCATTCACTGTGCATATTGATTAACTCCACTTTCTGATTTTTAGATAGTTATGGCAAAACACTGTATTAATCCTACATTATATTATATTTAAAACAAATTTCTTTGATCTTAAGTATCCACACTAGTAAATGACAAAAATGTTTATAATTTTTAGCTTTATATTAAATTAGTTTTTTATTTTGCTGAACTTTTTAAAACTAAACTTTAATCAATTTGTGCACTGAACGACTCAAAAAATATAACAGAATGGGCTAAACAATCGCATACACATACAAATTACGTAGATAGACGTTGATTGCGGTAGGATTGCACCAGTTTGGGAATCAATTGAACCGCTAAGTTTAGATATCTTTGGAAAGGTCGCGGTCTTAGTATTATGAATCAATCAAAAAACTTTCGTTTTTGTTGAAAAGTATGAAGATAAATATAAAATAAAAAAGTAAGTAAAAGTAAGTTAAGGATGCTTTATTATGTATTTATTCTCTATCACTTTGTGTTTCATCAGTATTTTCGTCACTACTAACGTTGAAATGCGTCTTATCAGATTATGAAGGAGACATACATTTGGCTTCCTTAGGCACAGCCATTCGGTTCTGAATTTATTAAAAGAATGCTAAAATACATTTTTGAATACTTTATTAATAGATTCTTGCGTTTCTTCAGACAAAGAACCAATAGATAATTTTGAACTTTGAATTACTTGCCAACTGTAAATTGTTTACAAACGTTTCTGCATATACACATATAAATATATTGTTACGGAAATAAAAATACAACAATGCATTGTGGCATTTTGGTATATTTTGTGCCACCCTGTCAATTTGGCAGCACTGTCACATCGACCATCTTTACGTTACATTTGAATTAACGGATATGGAAATAGAAGATGGTCGATATTTCCTGAACCTTTCAAGCTATAGGCAATTAGGTATATAAAGGGCTGCTATACCTACACGTCAGTTAGTTATCGCTTGGCTGTCATAAGATAAAGTCTTTAAAGGGGAAATAAAAGTGTGGTATAAAAGAATATTAAGTGTTGTATTAAGACAAACAGTATAAAAGTTATAGTGAAGTAAATAAAGAAACTGTAACAACAACAAAGTGGTTTAACTTTACATTTATTCTGGATATTTTTGCTGAAATTGAATTTTTTACCGCCTAAAAAAAATATTCTGGAAGTAAAGTGTGTTTTTTATAGAGGAAAAACTGACTGTTTGATGCGCTTTATGGGCTGGTGGAATCATTGGTCCGTACTTTTTCAAAAACGATGGTGGCCAGAACGTTACAGTGAATGGTGATCGGTATAGAGCCATGATTACTAACTTTTTCATAACTGAATTGAATAGCCATGATGTCCAGGAGATGTGGTTTCAACAAGACTGCGCAACATGTGACAGAGCTCGTGCCACAATAGATTTATTGAAAGACACGTTTGGTGACCGCCTAATTTCACGTTTTGGACTTGTGATTGGCCTCCAAGATCTTGTGATTTAACACCGCTAGACTACATTCTGTGGGGCTATGTAAAGTCATTGGTCTATGCGGTAAAGCCACAAACGCTTGACCATTTGGAAGACAACATTCGCCGTGTTATCGCCGATGTACGGCCACAAATGTTGAAAAAAGTCATCGAAAATTGGACGTCCAGATTGGACTACATCCGCGCCAGCCGTGGCGGTCATATGCCAGAAATCATATGTAAAATGTAATGCCACAAGATTATCCTTCGGATAAATAAAACTCATGTCAATCGAATAATCAATCGTTGTTTTATTGCAACTTAAAGTTCTATAACTCTATAAAAAACACCCTTTACATTCACCATTGTAAATACCATCACTAGGCTTTGGCTGATCTAGTAGTGTAAAATTTTTTTTAAACTCATTTTTAATTATCTTCTACTAACTGCTTGAGATATACACCGATATTCCTCAAGGCTACTTAAACGAATTATAAATCAATTAAACTCTCTGTTTCTTTTTTTTCAAATCCGCTGAGAAAATTAAAATTAAATAATTCAAATAAGCTATGAACTTATAAGATCATGAATGTGCGAGAAACCGGTTTTTTATCCGTATTTTAATATTCTGGAGGTGTTAAAAAATTTCAAACACAGATTCTTGTTGTACTCGGCAGCGTCTATCAGAAAAACTGCATCACATTCCAGGTGTTTATTTGTCTCACCGTATTATTTACTTCCATAAAATAAACCAAAACGAAAGTTCTGATAAAGTAGGTCTGAAATTTCAAAAAAACAAGTGTTTTGGTGCGCAGCGATGGGTAGAACGATTACTATCAATGGAAACTACATACTTTGGACTAACTAACCCATATAAAAAAAATATGCTTACTAACCCTTAACAGAAAAAATACACGCCTTGAAAAATGAAATTTTGATTTTTTGATAAGAAAAAATTCGATTTTTTTAAATCGATCCTACACCCCGACGTATTATTTGAATTCGTGTAGTTTAAATTAGCATTGGTATAACGACACATATATATGTCTAAGAGTAAAAATAAAATAATAATAAAATTGATGGCATTAATATCTTATAACCGTTCAAAATTGGTGGAATAAAAGCTAAGTTTTATAAATATTTTCTTTTTAGTTTGAAGTTTGTATTTTGAGGGTCCGCCCTTTGTCAAACGCGAAATAATTTTAAAAAATTCAAATGCGGTTCAACTAAGAAAAGTGTAAGCTTATAAGCCCCATAAAAATGTTTCCTTAATTCTCATTTTTTAAAAAGTACTTTTTTCCAAAAATTTGTTTGGGCTGCCACAAGGTGCAATGTTTAAAAAACTTGCTCAAGATATCTTAGCCGAATTATATCTTTTGCCCGTCATATATAGATTGCCTATACCTGATCCATTATCAAGCTGCTTCAGAATAAATTTCGCAGACATACTTCTCATAAGACAATTGTTGATTTCACTGATCCAATTCTAGAGTATGCATCTGCGGTCTGGGATCTTCAATATGATATTCACACAAGTAAAATTGTATCAGTTCAGAAACAGTTTCTCCTTCTTCGTCGTCGCAATCCATACGATATTGTCTGGCACTCAGGGCTGTGTATAACATCATATCCCGCATTGAAAAAGTAGGGAGAATTGAGTTATAAAAAACCAGGCAGATGAAAAAAATAATTAACGCTAAGAAATTTAAGCAAAGTAGCAAAAAATAAAACCAACACAAGTAATTTAGTTTGTCAAGTGGAAATCGATTATGGTAAAGCGTATTACGTGAAAAAATCTTAAATTTGATACAAAAACAAAAATTTTTATTTCCGGTTGTTAAGAAGAAAAACGCGCTCATTGGTGCAAAATATTCAAAACATTCAGATATGCTACAGAACATATCGAGCCATAATCGCCAAAAAGACGTAAACGGCATTTTCAATTTCCGGCAATTTCCGTTTTTTGATAACAATCGACAATACTCGACCATTCGCACCATCACACCAAATTTGAAGGTTGTAAAATGTACGTTTGTGACTAACACAAAAAATATTCAAAAATCTTTTCCTGTAAAATTTGTTTTTGTCGCTTACGTCTTTTTGGCAGTTATAACTCGATTTTCGTTTAAATTACGAGGATCCCATTATATTGTTTCTAGTGAGGCTAAAATGATTTTTTTCTACAATGATAAACTCCAAAAAGTTTAGAGAAAACCTCTGACAGCACTATAAAATAAAAATATAATCTGACAGTAAAATTTGAAAAACTTTAAGTTATGGTATAGGATTATATACCCAACAAACGATTTGGTGAAATAGAGATTTTAGACAAAATAATGACCACAGACCTGGTCAAAAACAAATTGATCGCCAGCCAGCGTAATTCTAAGTACAAAAATTACCAAAATTATGTTTTGATGAATAGTGATTAATTCGATTATTTTTAATTTTTCAGCACGAGATATAATTCTGTACACAGCCCTGATAATATTTCAGCGAACCTTCTAGTTGATTTGCCCTTATAAAAAGAGAAATACCCCTTGTTGTAGTTTGATCAATTTGTTATTGCTGAACGCATTGTGAATTTTTTTACATACGACAACATTCGTAAGAAACTCAAATTTTTTTTTCGTAAAAAATTTAATTCTAAAAAATTCCAAAAATTTCTTATTAAGAGGGGTTGGCGTGGTGTAGTGGTTAGAGCGCACATATAACAACATAAACGACCCAGGTTCGATCCCTATCAGAGGATATGACGAAGAAAAATTTAATTATGTTTCGAATGCTTAATAAAGAGGCTTAACTTCAATTCAGACAACTCCATCTAAAAAAAAAGACGAAGCTCCATGACTATTCCGCATACCTCTGGCGATGATGACAAATATCAGACGAATGATCAGGAATGTAAATATCGCCACCAATTAGCAAAGATCTTCACAAGATCCTATGAAGGAAGCTACAGTGGATTAATGATCTACTTAGCTTGAAAGATCAAATTGATTAAAGAAACTAAAACAAAGCAATGGATGCTTTGTGGAAGGCAATATGCTCCTTAGAGTAGTGACGGAGAAAAAAAAGTCCTTATGAGGTACAGTAACGGAAAGCTTGCAGAAAAAAATTAATATTTTAAGAATTTCTTGTTGAAATTCTAAAATGAAAATAAGTTTCTTATTTGTTTTCACTTTGAAAACATTTATTTGACAAACTGTATGATATTTTGATAAATATTATTAATACATCCTGTAAGAATTGCATAAAAACTAACTGTATTTTCTGCTAAAACTTTGAATTTTATTAATGACAAGACAAAGGTACAGTTAAAAATTTTTGTGTGATCGAGAGAGTAAGAAGAAAAACCGCTTAAGGTCGTATATGTAATTAACTTATATGTGTTAACCGCGTGTTCCAAAATGCAAATACTGGCAAAATGTGAGCTAAAAGGTTGATGTTTAAAATGAATATGTACAACATGGGGCTCTTATGAGCTCTGCTTGTGTTCCATATTCCTTCTCGAATGTTATTTTTTAAATAATAAATAATTAAGAAACAAAAAATTTTGACAATTTCTATTTACTTAGAAAAAATTATTAAAATTTAATAATAATTTTGGCTGCTTCTACAGACTTCGTTCTGTCAAAATTCATTGGCTTGTTGCATAGTGATTACTTTATTTATTGTTTCAATAATAAAAAACGTTTACTTACAAAAGAAAAGTTTTCTATTTTGTACTCTGCAAGGCTTTAATAAGGATGTGATAATCTTTTTTTCGGAATTTTTTCGTTTTTTCCCTTCATAAGAACATTTTCTATGCCTTAGGGAAAATATGTAACAAAAGTAAACAAATTCTACGTGGAAAGTCTTTCCCAAGATATACATACAAATATATAGGGTCCGCCAAATAATTTTTTTTTTTGTGGAAAGCAGGGCGCAAAACATCGAGTGTAGCTTCGGCTGTGTGGCACGTAGCGCCGTCCTGTTGAAACCAAATGTTGCTAATATCCTCCTCTTCAATTTTTGTGAACAATAATTCGTTTAACATGGCCCGATAACGATCGCCATTGACTGTAACGGCCACTCCTTGCTCATTTTCGAATTATGCCTCTGGACCAAAATCCGCACCAAACAGTGACTCGTCTTGGGAGTATCGGCTTTTCAATGTATGCGTGCGGGTTTTCTGTGCCCTAAATGCGACAATTTTGCTTGTTTACATACCCGCCAAGATCAAAATGAGCTTCATCTGAAAAGAGTCGATCGCAGGCCCACTTAGCGAAGCGCAAAAAGCATATACACAACCATATTCGTTCAGCGGAAGGATAAAACTAATTATCTGTCCAATCAGACATGAGCTAAGTGTTACCATTCACGAAATAAGCACTAGTTGAAAAAAAAAACGTTAAATGGCGGACCCTTTATATACATTTTTCCCGCGACATCCTAAATGGTACAGGGGGGACATCTTTCAATCATTGAGCTACACTTGACTCTTCTTTTAGACTCATTGGGAGGTGCTACTCGCCCTAATTGAATGCCACCAATTTCTTACTAATGGTGTGGATTGACAATGAAGTCATTTAGATAAAATCAATAGTTTCCACTTTTAACGTTCTCAAGATATACAAAAATTAGTATTTGGTTTGTATGGGAGGTGTCTCTGCTACTTTTCCAATTTCGCTTATTTTTGCAGTGATGATGTGAATTGACCACAATATTATTTGGATCAAATTCACTAACTTCCACTTTAACCGTCTTTAAAATATACAAAAATCAATATTTAGTATGCCACTCCCACTTATCCAATTTCGCCCATACTTTAACTGATGACTTGTATTGAACAAGAATTTATTTGGCCCCAATTTAGAAACTTTTACTGATTTCACTTTGAAGATATAAATAAAATTATTAACTTTGTTTGGGCTTGCGATCGCTCAGTAGGAGTTTTTGAATTTTCTCTCCGTAAAAAATAAACCTACGCCTTAATTAAAATATTAATAAAATTTAGCCGAATCGGTCAAGTCGTTATCGAGATTAGCGCTTAGCAAGGATATTTTGATTAATGTTTATCTATATAGAGATTAATTTTATAATTCGGTATTATTGGCAAAGCTTTAAAATTCTTATTTCGGAATTATTCATTATTTCTTCAAGTGTACAAGTATCCCTTCTCTCTCTTTGTGTTTTAAACAACACCATCCACTAACAGAAACACGCAAATTAAAAATGAGCATCACGCGCCTTTATTTTTGTATTTGCTATTATTTCGGTTGGCATTGCTTCGACTTTAATAAGTTAGTTTGTCCTCTTCGTTTATATTCTAAAGGCCCAGAAACTTTTCCAATAATATATATGTATGTTGAAGGGCAACACCATGTATGGGGTAAGTAAGTAAATATATGTTTGTGTGGCGGTTCATTTTCTAAATTATTATCAGACCCAGCCTTCTGTGTTGAATTTTGTAGTGATTTTGTGTTTTTCTTCATTTTTATTCTTTAACATTGAAAATTGATTACGTAAAGTTTTATATCCTATTCCTTTTTGAGTTTCGTTTTGCTAACTAGAGCGGACAGACCCTTTTTTGAACTTCTCCTTTTTGCTGTTGTTTGTTACAAATATTACTGATTTTTTTTCAATTATTTTAATATTTTGTAATGGAATAGGGGATTATTTTAAATTTCAATGCAAAAAAGGGTTGAAAATAGTTCTTAATGCAGATGTTAGGAGATCAATTCAAAAATTTGAAATTAAAAAGAAAAATTAAATTTCAGTTAAAGCTTAAAAAAATTTCGAATATTTATTAAATATATAGTATATGTATATGGGTATGTATGTATACGTATATAAAAGCAAAAACGCAAAAATTAATAAAAAATTTTCATAATAATTGTGTGTTTATTTAAATTCTTAAAATCATGTAAAATTCCCATAAATAATTCAGAGGTTTATTTCGTGCACATGTGACAGGTGATAATGATTCAAAATTTTTAATCCTCCACACATACTCGCACATACTCCTCGCAGTCACTTCATACGCCCCATAATATGTGGATTTCTAAAGTTAAATAAAAAAATAAAGTAAACGGCTGCTCCCTGTATACGAGTATCATTTGTTGTATTAGATAAAGTACGTATGTATGTATCCATATATGAATATGTGTATGTTTAAATATGTATATGTAAACTTACATGTGTGTAAGAAGGGAGGATTTCATAAAAATTCAAAAAATTTCAATAAAACATCTAAATTTTTAAGGGACTTAAGCTACATGGCTATGATAAGAGAGAATATTCTTTAAATATTTTAAGTGATTTCCTAAGATATGCTCTAATTTAAGTGTGAAGGGATATATATACATATTTACGTATTTAATAATATTTTGTATATATCGTTTCATGTTTATTTAAAAGTGTTTCAGAGTTTCTTTAAGAAAAATTTTGTTCCAAAATTCGAAGAAAACAAAAATATGGATTGAAAGCAAAATGGGGAAAAAGAAAATAGCCATAGACGTACATACATATGAAGACCGGAAGGTCTTAGTTCCGCTTGAAATGATTTCAGAAATAATTTACATGCACAAATAATATTTTTGCTATTCGAGCTAAGAAAGAACCAGTTCGAGAAAAGAATGTATTCATACAATATATAAGGGTGTTTATTAAATGAATCCAATGAGTTTACACATCGATTTAAATATAAAATTACTACATTGTGCGACAAATAAAAATACCTGGGAAAGGACTATTTTTCTAATATCTGCTATAATTATTTGTTTTTGAGACCTACCAAACATTCTGAAATTTCTTGAGTTACGGGTTAAACCCTGTTTCTTCATAGCAAAAGACAAAAAATTAATGATTTTATGCAATTTTTATTAAAGAGAGAAAAGACATAAAAGATCTGTTCGTACAGATTTTTCAGTACTTCATATCTATAAGACATCAGGAAGAGATTGAGAGAGGATAGATAGCAATCATTGTTTTTACCTTTATTCTTAAACAGTTCTGATGGTGAATATACCATACCATTGCTTGTAAGAGTTCATATCATTTTTAAGGTGACACCTTAACTGCTTATTATAGGGATAATGGCTAGAAGTATTAAGAATTTTCAAAGTCAGAAGTCTGTTCAGGAGGTAGTGGTGCACAGTGTGACTAACTAGGGCTAAACCCTTGTCGGAAATACAGATAGATCTAGCCAACAAAAGTGTTATATGATATTTCAAAATTGGACCTGAGAGAGTTTGAAATCGGAGGAAAACGAACCAATTATATCTACTTGGGAGTTTGGCATACTTTTTAACTCCTAATTAAAATATTAATTTTGTTTAAATTTTAAGCGCAGGTACATAGATCAGCTGATGAAAGTGTAAACTTTTAAAATTGGTCCCAGGAGGGTAAAAAATCGGGGGAAAACGTGCAAAATAAGTGAATTTTCAAAACAAAGTTTTTTGTTTACTTATATTCCGATTTTGATGAAATCTGGAACACAGATAGCTTTAGTTAATAAAAGTGTTATTGGGTATGTTTTTTGAGATTTGGATCAGGGAGAGGTTAAAATGGTGGTTAACGGTACAAATTAGACCATATGACAATTTTGTATATTCAGTTTGTTTATGAATCAATTACACGTAAACGACTAAGTCCATGTCGTTGAAATTTGGAACACAGATATGTAGACCCAGCTAATGAAAGTGTGCTAACTATTAAAATAATGACTTCTTCTGCAATGGCACGCATTTTTTCTTCGGAAAGCAATTTTTTTTCTCTGCTATATTTTTAAATGACAAAGTTATAATGGTTTATCTTAGGAACTTTAAAAAATGGAATCTTCAAACTTTTCGCATGTTCTTCTAGTATCGAGTTGCACATTAAGATCAAAAAATATCTACACAGAAAAAGTATGCATGGCTCCTCACATAAAAAATAATACTTACATTACATCTTACATACTTACAGTACATCTCAATAAATATATCAGCGGGAGATGTCAAAAGTCGTCTTAGTATTTTCTTTATAAAGATAGATGAAGATAGGTAATAGAAAAGAACGGCAACGCCAGATGGGTTTTCCATAGTTTTTGTGAAATTGTTGGTCAAATCTATTTTGGTAACGGCTCAGACATTTATAATAGATTTGTGAGCCAAGTATGTATTTGTTATTACAACATTGCCTTTGTCAACAAAAATTAATCATATGCGAAATACCGTTAACCAAATGACAGTCATTTAGTGAAGTCGTAAGTCAACTTTAGCAGTGAATTAATAAAAGGACATCAAATATCACTTTATTCCTAAGAGCCTGTATTTTACCATATCCAAATTTCAGCTGCTTCTGATTGCTCTAATTTATTTACTGATTCGTGATATTTTCCAACAGTGGCTGGAGTTACAGAAAAATAATTAAACAGAGAAACAAGGAAATTAATTAAGGAAATTAATTTTTGTTGTCTTTTTTTAATTTGTCGAAAAAAAAACATTTTATAGGCAGACGTAATCTTGCTCAGAATTGAAAAACATTCTGGACGCCGCAAATTATAATCGTAATTATAATTATAAAACTAATGGCTGTACAATATTTCATTAAGTACCATTCTTTTAAGTTATAGAAATTTTTGATTTCAGGATGTCATACATACATATGTATGACAATGTTTCGACTTGTTAGCAATTTTCAGAATGAGTTTCTAGCCATTTCTATGCGAACATTGATTTCCTTATCGCATTGCCAAGACTTTTGTAACCAACAGCCGAGATATTAAAATTGTGAAACTCATTCGAGAGATTTGTTTTCTATGTTTCAACTCGTTCCAATATATTAATTATTATTTCTGCTAACCATCATGTATTTCGTTTTGTCTATATTAATATTCAGACCGAAATGGTTACTTCTGACTTTGATTCCAATATTAAGATCATTCAGTGCCTCTTGGAATATGAATTTCAAGTAAATATTAAAAAGCAGAGGGGATATTGATGCAAACAGTCTCTGTTACGATATCACTGAAACGGACTTCTGCATTCTGATTCCAGCATAACGATTTAATGCAATTGATTTCTTTGATGTCTATATTCATATAACTCTCAAAGTATCTATTAATTTGTCATGTTGCACCCTGTCGAAAGCTTTCGCATAGTCTATAAAGCAAAGGAAAACAGAGCTTCCCGAGTGCGCATAGCTTCTCTGAAACCGAATTGTGTTCTACCCATAGACATTTCACATTTTTTGTGTTAACGTCGGTGTATTTTCAGTATATATAATTCAGTATAAGTCTAAAATCATGAAGCTTTATTCAACTATTCTTTTTCAGCAGTGCTATAAATGTAGATTTAAGCCATTTTCTGGATAAACTCCTGTGTTATATACATGGTTAAAAACTTTTACCACAAATTTAATACCTTTATCATCTAAAAGTTTTAGTATTTCGGATGATAATGATAATTTTTATCAGACGTTTCTAGAACAATTTCGTTTAAATCATTCACCAAAATAAACAAATCGGTACGTTTTTAACTGTTACACATGTCTTTCATATTTTTATGTGGATTAAATTCATCATGAATAGCCTGTAAGTGTTCAATTTCAATGCACTGGTGCTGCACCGAATTTCTTTCTAATTAGGTTTCGTAAGCGATTATATTCAAATTCGTTACTGCTTTTATGTTTTCGTCTTTCATTCATCAATAATAAGATTTCTTCCGTAATATATTTCCGGTTTTTTTTTTTTTTTGGTTTGAAACCAATATTTGTATATGCAATGTTAATTAGCATATTAGTTGTTTCATCACATACATCCAGTGGATTCGCCTCAATGTTCATATGTTCGATTTCTTGGTTTATTTTTGTAGTTATTTTATTTTTAGATTGAGCATTACGTAATTTTTTCTTTTTTTTATAGAAGAAAGTTTAGTTCCTAATTCTGCAAACAAATGATTATGGTCGGATGGTATGCATATCAGCTCCTGGGTACGTCGTAGCTTTGATTATTGATGAAGTAAATCGTCGGTTTATAAGAATATGATCTATTTGGTTAAGTACTATATTTCCATTACAATATAGTGGTGATGTCCAAGTATACAACTTTCTTGGATGTAAGGCAAAAAAAGTACTTGATATTGTGAAATTATTATCTTGGCAGAATTGTATTCAGGGGTCACCTCTACCATTTCGATCTCCCAGACCAAAATTTCCGGTGACACCTGAAGTTTTCAGATTGTCAACTTTGGCGTTGAAGTCACCCATTATTATATTTATATCATGACGTACAGTTAATTTGGAAACTTCAGATATCTCATTATGAAGCAGTTTCTGAAAAAGTTATTTCAGCTTTTTCTTAAAATGAATAGTGATTTTTTACCAACACCATAGCTGCTAATAGTACTTTCTGTCTTATATCCTTTTGATATAAATGCCAAAACAAAATAGTTGACAAACAAACAGTGGTTTACCTAATGCAGAGTAAAATTTTAATTTGCATTAGTGAGTTTTTAATGCCAATTAACAGTATCGTCAGTCTACACTATGAAACATGTGTGCAAAATTTCATCATGCTGTGATAGCTTCTCATATTTTTGGCCAAGCGTTATATAAAATAGCGACACAGTGTGGTGTAGGGTTAACCTGGTGAACAAATCTATATTCATATACATATATGATATAATTCCCAGAACTCCCCAACTGGAACAAGAAGCACTTTAACACGCACCTGATGCATTAGTTAGAGGAGTTTTTCATTGCAGAACACACATAAATAGTTGTAAGTTTCTCTGATGACGTGATGCCGCTGTTGAAAATTTTCAGACGGTCTGGCCTGGAATTGATGCCAGGAGTTCGTGGCTGGTGGGCCGGTTTCGGCACACGGGGGCAACGAATATAGCATCAGAATTATATGAATGGTTAGATAATGAATTTGTTGGATCTGGTGTTTTCTGGGACTAACTTGTAGTATTTTTCAGGCAGAAATTTTCACGGTAATGTCAGGAATTTTTGTCAATAGCTAGGCGAAGCTTCTCTCATTCCGTTAATAATAATAATTTGGAATAATCTGGACGTAGACGTAATTACCTACAGGCTTAATCTTATACCACATTAGTATACATTACGATGTAAATGTGTATAGGGGTGTGATCTTGTCAGAAGGTGACCTTTTCTTGTCTTTCTCTGATCTACTTAACTGATTATTAACATTCATCATCCACAAAAATTTTTAATAAAAAGTTCATTTTCAATAAGTGGTAAAATTAGAAATTTAGGTTCATAATCCATTCCTACGAAACAATTACACACATATCTTGGAAAATATGAAATACAGAGTTGACATTGTGTGGCATCTCCCAGAAAAAATTATATAGATTACCATATATCGTAATAAGTACGCTATAACAGCTGGAGACTTAAGACCTTTTTTGTATCTATAAAAAAATAAAATAAAATAAAATTCTTATAACAAAACAAATATCATTGCACTGTTTAGTCTTATACAAAGGAAAATTTTTATTGACACGAAAATATGTAGCCTCAGGCGAATGTAACATTTCGCAGTTCGATTTGGAATTATGAATTCGAAATTCCTAAACAGGACCTTATAGATTATCTATGAAATAATTTTTGAAAACAAATTCATATAAGTTCGTCTGCTCTTTGTAAATATTAAATTAGATCATTGGATCAATAATTCAGGATAGAGCGCTAAAGATAAAAATGTAAGGTACCGTAAGGTATAACTACAAGTACCATAAATAATGAGGGGAAAAAAGTCTCTGTAAATCTGTACTAGTTTGGTGAATTATTCAGCCAGAAATTTCTTTAAACCGCAATTATCAAATACATTTACTCTTTTGAACAGAATAATCAAGATCATGTTTTAAGCAGATTCAAATTTTCAAAATTTATTAAAGAAATTTCTTAAACTCAGAAGACCAAATCATTGGATTTCTCTGTATCAGCATCATTATCAGACAGAGATTTGCAAAGAATCGCAAGTTGTATTTTATGATGAGAATTTTTGTTGTTTTTTTCTTCAATTATTATTCGTATATTCTATGGGGAATGTTCTTCGTCTTTCTTTGCACCCCCTTGTTAAAGTTAAATTCTAAAAAACTAAAAATGAGCAGAAAAAAACTAAAAATGTGAAAATCATTTCTTTGCAAGTTTATTTGTCTGTTTGGCCGTTTGTAATCTCATTTTTTTTCTTTCTCGGAGATAAACATAAAATACATTTGGCACAAAAAATGAGAAAACCAAATAAAATTCAAGATATGGAAAGAAGAAGTCACAGGGATAATACGAATGTGAAATACTAATACAACCACTAATATATTTGTGTATTGAAAAGTGAATCTTTATGTATTCAGATACACAGATGTATGTACATAATATAAATAAACAGATATATGTTTGTACGCATTATATATACATACATATATAAGGGATTGTGTTGATGATGTTGGTTATATATGGTATATATAGGAGATTTTGTTGATTTGAATATAAGTCAACAATGTCACAGACTCCAAGTTTTCTAAAGATTGTTGTCGTCATTTCCCAAAGGACATTCCTTCCATCATTACCAGCAATGACATCGTCGTTGATAATACAAATAAAACAGAAATGATATCGAGATAAAGCAAATTAAAGTATCAGGAGTGAGTAAGGAAAGAAGAAATACAATTATTTTGACAAACAATCTTAAGTTTTGAACTTTCTTTTTTATTTCCTACATAGATAAAAATGCCAGAAATACTATATAATGAAATTAAACTTATTTGTTGTACTAGTGAATACTCATGTATATCGTATAACAAAGAAGAAAGTTGTTTCTCCTTTATAACAATTTTTTATTTTATTTTTTTGCTGCTGTACAGATTGCCCTGATTTCGTGTTATTGAAAATTGTCCAATAAAAATGATAGTTCATGTCCTCTTCTTAATCTTTTTCTGTAATATCGCTAAAAAAAAATAAACAGAAATTACGCAGAAATTTGTTTATTTATGGTGACGTAAGTACATACATATATACAATATAGGAATTATTCACTTTTTATCAAAGTTTATCGACTTCACGTCAAAATGTTATTCCTGTTATAGGTCGAGTGGACTACCGTAGTCAGAGAAGGCACTTGATTTTATTAAAATTAAAAATTTCATTTATTTAGTCCTTTTATAAAAACATTCGAACTTCAATTTGAAATGAAATGACTGAAGTTTAATTAATTAAACAATTTCTTACTCTTTTTGAAAGAATAGATTATGTTTAGTAGCTGTTACATAACGTGTCTAAGAACTTCAGATGTTGTTTTAATAATGTCCCAAATGTTTTAATAAAATATTAAAAGAGCATCAAATCTAATTATCAACAGGACCTTGTTTTAAGATAATAATGTAACCAAATTGACTTTTCAATAATTAGACAATTTTGTGAGATGTATGGTACGTAGCGCATCTCATTAATATATAAGATAATACAACGGAATTCCCGCGACATCTCAAAAGGAACAACGTGGACTTTTCTCAATCAATGAGTTGCACTCGATTCTATTTTTGGACTCATTAAAGGGACCTACGGCTTAGAGAAGTTTTTCATAGCGATATCAATGTTATGAGATGATACCGCTGTTTGAAAAATTGTCAGATTGTTTGGCCTGAGATCGAGCCGATGGCCTCTTGGTTGATAGGCGGGTGTCTTACCTACCACACCACGGCGGCATACCAATATTCGGCTTTGTTCACAGTATAATGTTTATCGAGTTATCTGGTTATGTGCTTATATTAATACCAGCAGTATGGTCAACTTTACAAGACCCTTATCCTTGTTTACAAATTATGTGGTTATTTAATTATTAGTAGTGTGAGATCATAGTTATTTATCGTTGGACAATCAGCTTAAAAGCGATGAGCTTTACGAAAAAAAAACGAGTACTGCGGAGTTAATTCTTTTATTTGATCAGAACTTATTCCATAATATGTAGTACGGACATGTGGTTTCAACAAGCCGGTGCCACATGTCATACAGCACGCGAAACGATTACCCAATTGAGAGGCGAGTTCGGTGAACAGTTCATTTCACGTTTGGAAACAGTCAATTGGCCGCCTAGGTCGTGCGTTTTAACGCCTTTAGATTATTTTTTGTGGAGCTGTGTTAAGGCTCATATTTATAGGAGATGTGAGATATTTTGAAGAGAGTATGCCAAAATTAGACCAAATGAGTGAACCATTTGGGGCGTAGCTGCGGTCAACATTTATATGAAATCATCTTTAAACATTGAATTACGTATGAATATAGATCGGTCTATCGGCTCAAAATAAGATTTCATGTATTTCTCTAAATTTTGTGTTTTTTTCTGAAATCAAGCATGAAAGTTCTAAAAAAATCACCCGATATTTCTTGCATCGCCTTAAAAACCCGAGACACCTGAGTGCTTCTTTCAACACTCGGAAAATGTTATTGTTCCAGCGGACATCACAATGAATCCTTTTACCAGAATTTCAAGAGTATCTGACTCCTCAATATCTACATTACCCTTAGTTACAGACGACACCACACTACCATGTCCGTGTGTCAGAAGAAAACATTGGGCCTTGCGCGCATTAAAATCGACCCGTATGACCCCACTCGGAGATTTTCGCCAAGTCGCCTGTGATTGTGTCATTCATATTCCGCCTTGTCGGCTTTGCCATCAATAAAATATGTATGACAAGTGAAGAAAGATTAGAGCCTTGTGGTACCTCTGATTTTATCCTGAACTCGTCGGATGAGAACCCATCTATAACCACTCTTATAGAGCAGTCTCTGAGAAAGCTCGATATAAATCGAGAAAAGTCACTACCTACACCAAAGGCAGTAAGTTCCGCTACTAGAGCCTCATGCCAAACTCTATCAAACGCCTTGGAAATATCCAGAACCACAACTTTGGTAAAATCAAAACCATGAATAGATTTGTTCCACCTCTTGCGGAGTACCATCAGCAAGTCGTTAGTAGAACGGCCTTTACGGAAGCCGTATTTTCAATCGCTTAGCAAATTGTTGGATCAAATCAAATCATCAAATATTTCACAAGGTGGTGATTAACCATACTCTCCATAACTTTGGAGAGTGCCGAAGAGTCTGCTATTGGACGTTAGTTTTCAGGGTTGGTAGCCTCACCTTTTTAGGGATTGGCGTAACATTAGAAACCTTCCAGAAGAATAGAAAAATACCGGCGCGATATGACGCACTGAAAAATTTGGCTAATGGACGCGTACGCTCGAGGAGCACTGCCTCGGAACCAGTGCTAGTATGTCATCCGGCCCAGATGAATTATTAACGTTGAGATTTGCAAGAACCCATAACGCGATAACCCAAAACAGTCAACCTAGAATCGCCATTAAGCATACATTCATTTAGGCTATATTGAGCATGATGGCCTGGCCAACGTTGCTCTCAAATAAATATAACCCATGACGCCGGCAGCTTAAAATCTATACCAAACGGTGACTTTTTCGGGATGCATTGAAAGTTTCTGTATCTCATGTGGATTGATATTGTCCCAAGTTCGAAAATTTTGTTTGTTGACGTACACTTTCATCCAGAAAAATAAAGCTTATTTTCGATGAAAATTGCGGTTATAGTCCAACTGATCCAGAACCCTTTCAACGAACAAGCGTCGTTTTCTCCGTCCAGCTTCCGCAGCAGTAGTTATGATCCGCTAAAATCCGAGTTCCTGTGAGCGTTGGGAAATCGATTGCCATAGATTCTTCTGCACATTCTTAGCGATAGTAGAAAAAATGTTGCGAACTTACGAATATTAGTTCACTGTGTCCTCTATGTAGAACGATTATGCCTACCGTATAATAGAACAGAAGGCCAATTTTGAAAAAAACAATATTATTATTTGCGTATGCTGTTGAACGTCATACGTCAATTTTGACTTGGAAAGACAAACTGAATAAATGACAGCTTATTTGACATGTACGTATGAAGCGTTCACCATATGACCACTATCAAGTGTTCGGTATTCTTTATTGGTTATGCTTAACATTTGAACAAGCAGTTACTAGGAAAACCAATTATCTTCCAAATAAATTTCGTTTAAGTCGAATGAAACGAGGATTACAGATTTAAGACAAAAATTCTTTCAACTGTTAGATAATGATCTGATCTGATTATATAACATAAATAGGAATAACTTATAGTTGTGAAAACCACAACTATTTTGCGTATTCAGCATATCAATGAAATAAATTAGTTTTTAAATATTTAAGAAAATGGAACATTTGAACAAATTTGATGAATCCATTATATTGTCATTAACATTATTGATACAAAATTTAGGCAATTGAGAAAAATTTAATCATAAATAAAACAATAAAAAAATTGAAATTTAATTTTTAGCCATAACCGACAAAAAGACGTAAATATCACGATTTGCCATCATCGTTTCTTGATAGCAATCGATAATACTCGATACTACTGTATTTTAAAGCGCTTAACACCACCTATGTCGGGATAAAGTTCGCAGAGCTCAGGACTTATCGACGTTCATTTTTATTCGAGGTTCATAAATTTTACGATGGATCTTTCTCTCGAATACACCTAACACCGTTTCATCCGCTCTCGCAAGTACTCATGTTTCGGCGTCATACAGAAGCATAGGTAATAAAGGTTTTATATACATACACTAGAAACAAATATATTAAAAAAATCATCTCCTGTTAAATTTGTTTTTAGTTGCTTACTCCTCTTTGGCAGTTATGGATCGATATTGCTATAAATTCCAAGCAATTTTGATTAAACAAAAACAAAACAAAACAAAACAAAGTTTAAAAACTAAATACTTTTATAACAATAAACAAAACAGGCAGCTTAAAATTATATAAAATAAAAATAAATTTTTCTATTTGATTAATTGATTACAAATATGGTATTAGTTGCCTTTCAAATGTAAATTTATGTAAAAAATTCCGAGAAATAAGACGTTGATTAATATATTGTTGAATATATGTTTCTTTTTAAGAGACTTGATTTATTCTTTTCGATATTAAACTTTTTTCATATGTATTATTTTTATTTTATTTTAGTATCACAAAATATTATAAACTGTGTTCAAATATTGACAAAAACCACTCTAAATGTTGTATTAGCGGTGTCTTTTTCGAAGTGTTGTAAAAAAAACGTCAAAGTATTGTTTTAATTTTCTGCTGAATTAATTTTATTCGTGGTGTACATATTTACAGAAAATATAACGTGTAATGAAGTATTACGAATATTTTATGTTCGGAAATTAATGCATAATCATTAAAAATTACAAAAACAAAGAAGAAACACGTTTTTAGAATATTTAAATATTTGTATTTTTTTTTTCTACATCGAATTATTAACGCGAGAAAATGTTAATAATTTTTAAGAATGTATGATTACAGTGCACTCAAAACATCAACGGAGAGCATGTTAACTTTGAAATAAGAGGAGACTGTGCTTTTTTTTTTTGGTTGTTTATGTATATTAACTTTTGACTTATACTGTTATTACAAAAAAAAAAAAAAAAAAAAAAAAAAAAAAATACTGTGCTTTTATTTCAGATGGTTTTTATGATATTATAGATAACGGTGGGCGTACAAATAAAGTGTACACCATTATGCTTTAACAATAGGCTTTATCCAGTAGGTTCCATAACTCTGTCAACTTCCATCGGATTTGAAAAAATTAAGTACAGTTTTATTCATACTACTTTAATAAATTCATAAGGAACCGTATTTCCTATATAAAACAGCGTATAAAATATGTCTGCTTGAGAAATATAAATTGATTCCTTAAGTTTATTTAAGTAAAGTATAAATCACTTAATATGGCTGTTCCACTTCTTTCCAAATCTGCTAAGAAAGTTTAAATCGCTTATATTTATAGCTAATAAGTGCCTGCTTTTTCCTTTATTTTCAATATTTCTTAATGACTTTCTTTCTTACTCTTCTAATCCAATGTGTTCATTTTATCGTAGAGCAAGCCTTATATAAATTGGCGCAAAATACACTCGGAGGTGATCTGGAAAATAAATCTCGAGTGGGGTCGTGAGAATAGGTTTTAATTTAATGTGAAAAAAACTCAATAATATTCTTTAAAAAATAGGCGCTGTGTTATTGAATATGTCGTTATATCTCTGTCTAATTCCAGCGTAAATATTAGGTGTTAAAATGCTGATGTTCTGGGCAAGAAAATTCACTGTAATGTCTTCTGGAATACTCATGTTATTTAGTGTTGAACGCAGCATTTAAAAGTTTTTAAACTTCTTAATATATACTGGACTTTGATTTGATCTTAAATTGAATAAAACTCTTATGTATGAACCAATGTTTGAGAGTATCTCGACCTTCTAGAGAAAGAGATAAAACCATCTTTGTTGACGGTGGGGAACTCAACTTTGTGAGAACATAATCGCTACGTGCCACGTATTTTACTATCACAGAATGTGTTCTGATAAATTAGATTTGGTTAACAATAATCTCATATTAACATCCGTTTGTGGTGTATTGTCTAGGAAGTCGTACCAAATATTTTTATTTATAATTCGTTTTTTAGCCACACCGCACGCTTTCGTGACTATCTTATAGCGAAAGTAATTCTTTGCAATTGCGATAAAAATAAATGTTAATTTAATGTCGGCAAACTGAATGATTTGCATGAGTAGGGTTAATACACTGAGTCTTAGCCTCATGTGTAGATTTAAGAATCAATTCAATGCATGACTGCATGACAGAGCCCAAATACGAGACGTCGATAAAAATTAAATAAAAAAAAATAATTTTGTTTGTCTCTGATTACAGATAGACTCTTCCATTAATTCGCAATATACCGCATAGCATCTGACCAGCATTTTAATTGAAAATCAATGATAATCGCATTAAACCAATTAAGGCACACCTACAGTAAGAACATTTTAAAACAACTTCCATGCTATTCATTGGCTTCAATTCTGCATTTAATGGCAAACTAAAAATGTAAAACGACAACGAAAATTATAATAGTTTTTCTTGTACAATTTTATTATCAAAAAAAAGGCTTGTAATGCCAATGCAAACAATGGGACATTGTTGCAATCGATATAAATATTCATAAGCAAATAAATGGACGTATGCACTTATGTAAGTATATATGTATATATGTGTGTACGAAACAACAATGACAGCCAGTATGGCCAGATTTTAAAATAACATAAAGTTAAATCGCGTTTAAAAAAAGCTAAAAAAATGTATTTTTGGCTAAAAACATAAACTAAAATTTTAAATTGTTTTTTAACATATATTTTTTGAGTCGGATATTACATAAATTGTTTTCTTTAAATCTAAAGTTAAAACAATTGTTTATGTGACAAACTAGATATCACTTTTAAGCCTATTTGATGAGTATACAAGTCAAGTCAACTATTAATTGAACAAATTTCAATAAGAATTCAAATGAAATACATAAATTTAGATAATTTTCAGTTTCATACATATTTCTTCAAATCCATATACATATATTATAAATTTCTTTGTTTGTTTGCCAATCATTCGTAAATGACTGAACCGATTTTGCTGAAATTTTCAACACAGAAAAAGATCCCGGTAACGAAATAGGCTGCGCTGTTTCCAAAATTGAACGTGGGAAAAACGGGCCATATAAGTCACAAGAATTGTGACTTACTTTAAAAAATTTATTAAATTGGCAAACTTATAAGTATGCGAGTAAAACTAAGAAATAGTTTTGTTTATTCAGTTCGTATATGAGCCAAACATTCATAAAGGACTTAACTGATTTTGTTGAAATTAAATTACTTACAAAAATGCTGTAGTTGATTTTTTATTTTTTATTAGACATCGGAGACGACTAAACTAGTAACTTTTCGCTTTGGCACGTAATTTTTCTTTTAAAACCAATTTTTTATTACTAACAGTCATCATCTACTTCAAACGTCTATGCATTTTCCTCATAAAAGCAAATAGGTGGCCCAAAAGCTTATAGGATCGAGATAAAGGAGAATGTTAACCTCGTTTATAATATATGTATGTATATAAATTCTCGGACAAGACCGAGAGTAAAGGTAATTTTAAATAAAGTTGCAGAACAAATTTTTTGAGAATTTTGGTTTATTTAGTCAATTTTATTATTAGTCATGGGCTTATATTTTATCTTATGTTTATAAGAGTTGAGCAGAACCTGAAAAAAGATCGAATCCGGTCGCAAGGGTGCATGATTGAAAGTTCCCAGCCAATTTTCGGCGAGTCAAATGGACAATGGACATTGGTTTTGTCATAATTTAACCTCGTATTTCCTTTTTCATCCCCCGTACTGATTCACTTAAAAAATATAAATTTGTACATTAGCGACGATTTGAAAAACTTCATTGACCAGAAATGTAAATTGAAATGTCATCTTTTAAGCAAGTGCTCCATTTGTAAAATCGAATTAATTTTTTCCGATTTATGGGAAAAATTTTATATGAGTAATAAACACAACACAGTCGATTAAGTTCATAATTGCAAAAAAACAAAACCAGAAAAAATAAATAAATTTCATAACTAAGGTAGTAACACTTTTTGAGACATTAAATGAAACAAATCTAGAATCAAATTACTTTATTGTTTATTTATTTATGGCATTTTCTTTTCTGACAAAAAATTTTGTACTTCTTCTATTCCTTGTCACCAAACGTCGTTTAAAATTAAGAAATATCAAGGATTCTCGAAAGGCAACATTTTCAGAGATAATCACAAATCCCTTTCTTTGTATTAAATTAAAAAAAAATGAAAGGATAACAAAAACCAATATTTTAACTTTTCTATCGAACTCATATGAAGAAGTATATGAATTTACTAATTATATAAGCATGTAAGCAATGCAGAAACTATTGCTTCTGTGATGCTATTGTATTATTTTTTCTCTATTATCCTATTTTGTTGAAAGGGCTAAAAAAGCTAAATGAAAAATGTCATAGCCAAATCGAACATAAAAAGCTAAATTTAGCATAAAATAGCTAATATGGTCACACTCATGACAGCACACATAAAATGGGAAATTAAAGTAAACAACATGAAAACAAGTTGTATTGGATTGCAATGCATCCAATAATTATTTACATTTTATGACAGTGGGCTTTTAATGCCTAACCGTATACATACATGTATAGCAAAAAAAAAAAAAAAAAAAAAAAACGAAAAAACAAAAAAATAAATTTGCATTTTTTCAACTCTTTTTAATATCGAATACATAAAATCAGAAATTTACGAGTATGACGTTGTCAAGCCCACTACTACGATTCGAGTTTTATTAAAAAAGAAATAGATATTTTTTTATTTTAATAGATTTTTTAAATATTATGAACATAATAGCCAATAAAACAAAAATTACAAACACTTAGAAAAACAATTCAAGCAAAAGACATTATTTTTTGACAATAATAGTACGAAATTAAACGAACGAACTTGAAATATTTTAAATTCAATGTTATATTGTTCCATTTTTTCTTTTAGCATATATTCCATTATATTTTGGTCGTATTTTTGCAATTGTTCTCAATTTGACCTCCGGAAATTAACGGTTTGTACTTTTTTGGAAACATTTTATATGTCGACAACGTTTTAGCAAGACCGGAAAAATTAGCATTAAATAAATCTTGTTTGACAAGTTGGCAAGCAGACAGAGGCTAAAAGAAAAAAAAAATTATATCTTTTACACATTCACATAAAAAACTAGTGTATCAGAACAGAATTAACAAACCTAACACATTTGTTTTTTTATTCAAAGGAAAGAAGAACATTATAGTTGTTAAAATTTTAAATTAGCATATACAGTGCACTCACGATAATGTAAGCTAATTAAAGGCGACAGTACAAAAACTAAAAAATTTGTACGTACATATGTACTACATATGTATGTCCAGGTAGATCTCAAATGTTACTATTGCTCAACAAGTAGCGGACTTAGAGCGATTATGTTATTGGTGGTCTTAAATATGATCAACATACATATCTTAAGCGGGGATCACACGATTGACTCAAAAATAAATATAAAATTGCGCACAATAATAAAGTTGTCCCAATTAAAAGTTCTATCTATACTCACACGGTTGTGTTATATTATACAAAATTTATTGTCACAAGATGGCGCGATATGATGTCCCAACGCTGTCAGACGATTGTTCTAGTTTACGACAACTCTGTGAATCAGCTGTTGTGGTACATTAATTTTTTTTTGTGTTCAAGATGGTTCGTTCTTTAAAAGAAAAAAATTGCGCCCTCTTTATTTATGTGAAGAGCATTTAGTTAACAAATAAATAAAGAAAAAAAAGAAAAAGAAAAAGAAAAAGAGTGTTTGGATCAGAGATTGGCCATTGATGGTGCATATGAGAAAACATTTCAATAAATTAACAAAAAAAAAAAATAATAATTCGCTAAAATTATTATTTATTTAAATTGGAATATAATAACAAATTATATTTAATTCTCTAAAGTAAAGATTATTCATTCTCTAAAAAATAGAAATTGCATCGGCTTCGATTATGAGGTGCCCGCTTGATAAAAAACGTAAAAATAATGAATAAAAGAGAAATGGTGGAAGTTTCTGAGGCAATTTACATATAAATAATTTAAAAAATGCATATTTTAAGGGATCACAATTTTAAATACCATATAAACATGGGTTTTTCAGAAAAAAATCAATTAAAAAATAAAAATTGGTGATATTGTCTTCTTCAATTGCCACACCAGAATTCAGTAAATATTGGTGTATTTTTGGAATTTACATTGGTGCATGATTGCTGGTAAAGCTTTCACACGATTTTATAATATTTATAATATTGTGAGTTGCCGTATGAGCCAATAAATTGTATAACCACACGATTGGCATATAAAATACACTAATTATTGGTGCATTACGACAATCGTGTGATCCTACCCTTAGAAAAAGTTGAAACTAATTACTGAAGTTTCTGCAGAATGCATGTTGAGACATCTGAATACGTACTAAGTATGCTATTTCAGCACACAGGATAAAGTTCGTAGGGAAAGCTAAAGTAACTCCAAAAAGGGCAATTGCTCTCTCATCAAAAGAAAAATAAATAAATAAAAAATAAAATAGAATAGAATAAAATAGAACAAGTGGCATGGTCCAAAGTTTCAACCTGATGTGATGAACGTATTGTTGGGATAGACAAAAGATCCTTTTGGTCGTGGTGGATATGCCCTCAATAAATCATAATTAGAAACTGAAGACAAAATTAATTAATTATTAATGCCATTGCGCATTCAAGCGGGCAAGCATTTATGTGAGAACTCGAATACGCAATTGACGCATTTAGAAAAATCTCAGATAAAGATCAGTTTAAAATTCAAAAACTATTGTCCGTTTTAATCTTTATTTTATTGTTTCCATATTTAAGTTTAGAAACCGTCTTGCCAGATATTTTTTTTTTTTTTTTTTTTGTAAAAAAAAACGTCTTTTCTAACAGCCAAATCTTAATTAAAACGTTGAGCGTTGTTTATCTGTCAAAAAATCTTAGGCACATACAAGTTGTATGGAGCAAACCCAAATAGCGCGGCGTCAACGCTTTGGAATTGGAAAGCGCCTTAGAAAACTAAGTTGGCTGCGAAACGCTTAAAAAACAATTTTCACATCACATTGGCGATTTAATCAATTTTTTTTTGTTGGAAATTTAAGTTGCCATTACTGTCCAGGCGCCAGTCAACGCAACGTTCGACACTCTAATTTAGGTTTGGCTGTAACGCATTTGAAGGCAGAATAAGTCTTTACGTTCTGTTACTTTTCGAATCAGCTGTTTCTGTTTTGAACATAAAAAACATATATAAGTAGTAGGGAGATCGGACGGTTATTATTCGACCGGTTTTAACCAGTTTTTTTTTTTTTGGTTTAGTCGAATACGGTTTTTCAAAATCTTCATTTTTAGAATACCGAATAAACCGGTTGATATAACACGAATAACCGCTTAATTTATATAAGTATAATTATATACGTTTGTATGTTTTTTATGGCAAATATCGAAAGAGATACGCTCACTTGAGCAACAATAACTTTCTCATCTACGGTAAATAAATATTGATTTTTATATATGGAAAATGATCAACTAGACGCATTGAAAGCGACCTACAAACGCTGTGTACTGTACATATGAAGTTTTTTTCTTTAATGCAAATCTTCATTCGTATATTAAAAACAAGCTAAATTGTATACGATGGTTTGATATCATTTCATATATTAGGGAATCAGGAAAGTGTCGCCAGGAGTTAAATCTAGAGACTATGCTAAGGTAGCATATACTATGCTAGGATAGCAGTTCGCATATGATTTGCTTTTTATCCAAATTTACATATTTTGTTCTCCGGCACTCCTCTAGGGAGCATATTAGCTTTCTATAAAATATCCATTGCTTTGTTTCAGTTTCTTTAATCAGATTGATGTTTCAAGCTAAGTAGATGATTAATCCACTGTAGATTCCTCCATATGATTTTGCGTAGTGGTGAAGATTCTTGCTAATTGGTGGTGATCTTTACTTTAGCATTGTAATTTTCTCTTAGCAGGTGGAGTGTTTTCCTGATCATTCGTCCGATGTTTGTTATAATCTTCAGAAGTATGCGGGTTAAGTCAGGAAGGCTTCTTTTTGATTTTTTAGATGGAGGTGTCAGGAGAGAAGTTTAAGCCTCTTTACTCAACATTCGAAGCCACAACTCAATTTTTCTTCGTCACATCCTTAACTGGGACTTAAGCCTGCGTTGTTCGTATTGTAGTGCGTGCGCTCTAACCATTACACAACTTCTGTCATGCGTGTTCCATTCGAAAGCTCTTTTGGAGATATTTTGACTGGGTTCGCAATGTTCAGTCAATTTTCATTTTCTTTCAGCGTTTCGTGCGTTTTCTTTCAATGATCTATATTGGAGATAGAATTCAGCCAGAATATACGGCATATAATTTTTTAAAAACTTATTTATATGTGCGTGAGGTTTTTGAGTGACCGTGTTTGCAGCAAGCCACGTCTCACTTCTAGAGATGTTTTTATATATGAATTTAAATTAAACCCACCCGGGTTTTTATTTAATGGTCTTCATAGTTTATTTACAACAAAAATAAATATAATTTACGTATTGGGAGTATGAATTAATGCGATCAGTTTTTTTTTAGCTAAAAAAAAGAAAATGGATTAGCAAATTTTTCAAAATAATAATTTATAAAATTACTGATTAGATCTTTTCACCGCCTCTGAGCTAATTTCCAAATCACGTCGCAGAAAAAATTCTCGTTTTAAAGCGCTCCAACTTTCAAAGGAAGTGAATTGGTGACATGCTTACAGATAAACTCATACCTCTTTATATGTCCTAGATAGGTTCTGAAAATGTAGGTCGCAAACAAGATGAATATGTGTTGCATTTGTTTTCCTTACACTTTTTGTTAAAAACACGGCGAATGCCATAGAACGAGGTAATTTGCGTCGTAAAGCGAATGTGTTCCGACAGGGCGTTATAGCGAAATTCTGTATAAAGAGATATGAGTGTATTGCCTCCGTCGCAACAGCCAATAATCAGACGAATCAATGTTCGGAAAAAACGGCGGTAGAGACATTTGATCATTTCTAATTATTGTTTTTAAACTTTTGAGACGTTTGGCCGGGTATTGTCATGCAGAAGAATAAATTAACCGTGTCTGTCTTTATACTTATTCCGGAAGTTTCTTTCATAATGCATGCTTCAAACGAAGTACATAATTGTAATTTGCTCTGATTACTGAGTTTTAGCAGCACACAAGTACCTGCACAATTGCATTATATATGTTAAAACAACATAATTGTATTAACAAACAAACAAAATATTGTCGACTTGAACGAAATTTGGAAGCAGTTATAAAACCCATCAAAAACCCCTATAAAATCCTGTGGGTTGGGTTTAAAAAAAAACTCGGGTTTTTGCCAACCCTAGTTTGAAGAGATCATTGCGAAAAAGCCATATCTGGTTAGCCCCCCAAAACGTTATTCTTGCTTCACATAGTTTGTAGCACATCTCTTCTTCAATACCACCAGGGTCATAGTCATACGAGGCAACAAACACTAGTTACGAATTATATTTCCTGATTGCTTATTATAAAGTTTACGAAGCTGTTGGTGGGAATACATATTACTTTGGCTTTCTTAATGTTCCATTCTAGTCCAACAGCTCTGGCAAGAAGAGCATATCGATCAATTTGATTGTTATATCGATGTGTCTGTGGCAGATTAGGTATACACATATCACCAGTTAGTGGTCGCTATGGTATGGTAGGTAAGACATCCACCTACCAAGCGAGGGTTTCCCGGTTCAATCCCAGGTCAGACCGTCTGCATAAAAAAATTTTTTGACTTCTCTATTGCATGTTCTATTCGGAGCCTGTCTCTTTTAATGAGTCTGAAAATAAAATCGGATGCAGTTATGGGAATTATTATTATGTCATCAGTAAAATCAAGAATGTTGTGCACTTTAGTTTTTTAAAAAATAAAATAATTTTTAAAAATAGAGTCGCAGCTTAAAGATATCAAAAATATTTTTAAATAGAGAAGTACATATTAGATAAGTAAAAAAGTAAAACAAAAAACGGAAAATATGCACGTTTCAACAGCTTAAAGAATGGTGGTATAAAATTTCGTATTTTGCACTCTTCCTTTTTGCATTGATAATCTCTGGACGGTTTAACGGATGAAAAGAAAAAAAAGCAACAATGTAATAAGCCTCTCCAAAAGAATATTAAGCAAAACAAAAAAAAATAAATAAAATAAAATAAAATAAAATAAATAAATAAAAGCAATATTGAAACGTTTTCGGAATTTTTGATTAGATAAAGCGGCAAATATTAAAAAGAATACAAAACAATAAACAATAAAATAAGTAAAAAACAAAATAAAACAAAATAAAATAAAATAAATATGTGATATTTTCTTTGTTTTTTCATCTACTCGTACATGTGTATAAATGGAATATACATATGTATGTACGCCTACAGGGTTAAAATATAGTCCATGATCATGAATAAGCATTCAATATGAAAAGTAAAAATGGCTTTTCAAAGTTCACAAAGAAAAAAAGGACAGATAAGAATAGTAATGATATGGTGTTATAGTAACATATGATGCATAGAATTGCTTTGGAATACATACGTACATAGAAATAAAATATATATACACATACATACATACATACATACACATGTGCTCGTATATATTTCAAGTTCATTTAGTTGCTGTTACCTGATTATTATTAGAAATCATTCCCATATTGCGTACATTTTTACACTGATCAGTGGTTTGCTTTTCCTTTATTCGATTTCTAACTACGGCAATAAAAAACATATTTTAGTTTCATATCCTCAAATTATTTGCCATAAAAAATGATTTTTTTTTTTCATAGCACATCTCGATAAATGAAATCAGTGCATATGTGATGCTTAAAAAGCACTTGACGCACAAATGAAAATAACCAGCCAACGCAACTTTACGCTTTTTATAAGAAGAAGAAAAAGAAAAAAAAACAAAAAACAAATAATTTCGAACAAGACATGTAATCATGGATGCGTTTGTTGTTGCCATTAAAGAATCAGCCCAATAAGACTCTGGTTTACAGGCCAAGTTTTGTTTTCAATAAAAAAAGATATTTTTTTTTCTACAGCTTTAAATGGCTTATAAAGACGATGCTTACGACAATGTTCACGATGATGATGATGATGATGATGATGATGATGATGATGATGATGATGATGGCTGTTGGTATTATTCTGACCATATATTCTGTATTTTTCTTTCCCTTTTGCCTGTTGTCTGTTGTGTTGCTTTGTTTTTAATATTACCCATTAATTCGATGAATTTATTGGCAATACATTCTGTTGTTTTCTTTATTGCATTTTGACAATAAGACGCAATACGAGATTAGAGGCAACGATAAAAAAATATTTTCTTTCGAATTCCGATTTTAGTTCTTCTTTTGCATTCATTAAAAGTGAAAATGGTTATCATGGAAAGCATATTCATACATACATATGAATGTTATACGTAAAAGCATTTGGAGGTCTAATATAAAAGGATTCAATGTACAAAAATATATAAACGAAAATAAAAATTATATAGAATTAAAATTTATGAAAGATTGGTATGTACGTGTATATTAATAAATCTTTATTTCAATGTCAATAATTTGTAAGATAGTGGTGGGTGGTTAATTAAATTTAAAAAATTTAGTTTTTTTTGATAATAATAAGTTAACCTTCATCCTACTCTCAAATAAACTTATGTTAGTTACCCTTGTGTGTGGTTTCCACATATATAGATATCTACGTAGTTTGCACTACAAGAAGTCCCTAGAATAAGTAAAAAAACCAAATTTTGACAAAACTAGATTTTACTATTCAACATAGTTGCCTTCGAGGGCGATACGACGAGTATAGCGATTTTCCAGCTTTTCGACACCACTTTTATAGTACGAGATATTTTTCTCGTCAAAATAGGCTTCAGTTTCAGCGATTACTTCACCATTGGATTTAAATTTTTTTCCAGCAAGCATTCTCTTGAGATATGAAAACAGGAAAAAGTCGCTGGGGTTTTAATCTGGAGAATACGTTGATTTGTAACACGGAGCCATGTCTTGGTGAGACAACACTTTTTTTCTTTTGCAAATGTGGCTGTTTCTTTGCGATCTCAGCCTTCAATCTATTCAAAAGTGCAAAGTAATAGTCGATGTTGATGGTGGTTCCTTTTTAGAGATAGTCGATGAATACCATTCCATTCGCATTCCAAAATACAGATGCCATCACCTTACTGAAAGACTGTTGCGTCTTTGCTCACTTTGGATTCGGTTCGTCGTCACATATCGACGATAGAATTTCATTTTATTGTGGCTTAACAGCGCCAAAAAATCCTCGGAAGCATCAATTGGTTGTTGTTCTTGGTCGACTGTGAGCTCACGCGGCACCCACTTTGTACCGAGCTTTCGCATACCCAAACGTTCGTGTAAAATGGATTTTTTGTGAATTTTTTATATGTTTTCTGGAATAACAGTCTCACTTAGGCGTCCAATGAGCTCTGCATCTTTTAAATTCTTCAATCCACATCTCTACCGTTTGTCTAGATGGAGCAGATTTCAAACTGACAAAAACAGCGAACCGCAGGATATACCTACATATGTGTGTAGCTTTTAGTGCTTAACTTCTCGCTATCACAGCAAGCTTTTCCTTTGATTCTGATAAACATCTTTGATCTTTAAAGAGGAATGTAGAATGATAGTGATGGACTCTCCCAATCTAAAAATTCATTAAAAGAAAAGATGTAGTCTGGATAACTGAACCACTGGAATCCCCCCCTAATTCATTTATTGAAATATTACTAATGGCAGAAATGAAAGACGTAGCTGGTAACTTTCGTAAAATCCTGAATTTATTTGGGCTAAAAATAATTGTTAACGTTGGTCTATGGCACCGACCTATCAAATTTAATTAACAACCCAGACTTTTGTTGAAAACAATGAAAAAATAAACTCTTTGAATGCAACATTGCAAAGAGAGTTCATGTTTCTAAAAAAAAAGCCTTCAAGAAAGAAACCAAATTAGCAAAAGCGCAGAAAAACAGCTTTAGAGAGGACTAACAAAAATATCGAAAAAATCGGTAAAACGAACATGGGCTCGACAGCATGAATTTTATAACAAAGTTTTCTCTTTTACTTGTTGTTGAAAAGGGCCTTTAAAAACGGGTTTTTACTTACTGCGCTCCAAAAGATGAAATCTTTATTATGGGCAAAAGAAACACGCTCTTGAATATATTTGTAATATGGTACCTTGTCTTTAGTACCGAATGTGGGATTATTATGTGCAATGTGTGTGTGGCGATAATGATGAGGTGACTCGTAACAAAACTTAGGGTTGTAATAAATGCCGCTTAAAATTAACTGTTAAGCTTCTAGCAAGTATAACGGTATAGAATTACATGTCCTCAGAGACTGTCGAGCTGTTTTTTGCAATGTGTTTTATATAGGAACACCATGTTATGTTTGATGACCTAGTATCTTTCAATCTTAATAAAAGATTCTATTTTTTGGACCTTTTTATTTTATAAGAGTCCGAGAGAGAATGACTTGCAGAGACATTATTTCGTCCTATTTATTATTGATAATCTGCCAAAAGAAACTCAGAATACAGAATCCGGTTGTAAGGAGGTCAGAAGAAATGAGGTATTTTTTGAACTATTTAAACATATGTAAGTATGTACTTGGATGCTGCCTTCAAAAACAAATAGGTTGTCGCCACTAAGAACGTCACTTTAAGTTCAATTGCGCTCTTGATCCTCTAGAAGTTTCAATAAGCATAGATTCTTGTTAGAAAATAAAGAACGAAAATGCAGTTGAATAAATTCGATAGAAAAATTTATTAAGAAATAAAAATATAAAAAATAAATAAAACAGAAAAATAAAATAAAAATTAAATATTTGGTTTTATATACAATTTCTGTAATTCTGCATTTCTGCATTTTTACGTACAAAACTATTTTGGTATAATATTCTCTGAGAATGTAAGTACATAGTTGTTAAAAAGAGCAGATAACGTGGCAAGTACCTACTATCTACTCTAACCGAGTTATCTGGGTTTAGATTAAATGACCTCCTGATATATTTCACGACTATAGGTTGGATCTAATATCATATTGGTATATGTAACGATGTAATGGCCTGAATTCTTGGGAATTCCGCGTAATTTCCAATCCCGCTAAATTTTAAAAAGGAATTTTCGGAAATTTTATATCACAAATTTTTTCTTATAAGAGTTCAAGAAAAAACAGTGTTTTGCAGCAATACGAAATCGCTGAACGTAATAAAGTAATATGCCTTGAATTCGATATTTTGACCATCGGGAATTCAATTAAGAAAGGCGTATTTTGCTTAGTAATGAGTGATCTGTGAATTAAATCCACTCTAAATCAATCTTGCAGTCATTTTAATGCCTATCAAAGGCCTATGTCGCCGCGAAGAATAGTTTAATTATTACACACTTTAGCAAAAAGAACCCTAAAGCAGAAGTTCATTGAACCTTTCCATCTATTACTTCAAACCATGTGCCTGATTCTGCTAACAGTACAAATTTCAAAAGCATTTGCTTTAAAAAGGCGAATTATAACAAAATTAATGAATTACTTTATAGTACTAACTGGAGTGAATTGCTGTCCATTTCAAGAAGAGACAACAATGCTGATGCCTTGATATCCGATGCCATGCTGCTGCCTCTAACACTCTTGTTCAATTTATCAGTCAAGATTGGTATATTTCCGGACAATTGGAAGGATTCATTTATTATTTCATTGTTTAAATCAGGTAGCAAAACAAACATAAAAAATTACAGAATAAATGCCAAGCTAAGCATTATACCAAAACTTATTACTGATCATTTAAGTAATCATGCGTCGTCATTATTATCTTCTAGTTAATATGGTTTTCGTAAATGTTGGTTCAACTATAACTAACTTTTTACAATTCACAATTTGTCAATAAACGACAGAATGATGTTATATCTACGGATTTCAGTAAGGCATTTGATATAGTGAATCATAAACTACTACTGAAAAAGCTACACTATATGCGGTTAACACAGAATTGCTTAGATTGGATCAATTCATACTTTACTAATATAAAGCAGAACGTTTTATTTACAAATTTTAAATCTAAGTCCATTCCTCTTACATCTGGTGTTTCTCAAGGAAGCTATCTTGGAACACTATTATTTTCCTTATTTATCAACAATTTGCCTAATATAACAAAGAAATCGTTCATACTATGTATGTACGTGATAATGATGATGTTAAAATATTTTTGAATTACAGAAACTATAACGATCATATACTTCTTCAGTACATATGCACATACATATGTATATGGGTTTCTTCCGAAGGAGCCGCTTGAACATTAAATACTTTTTGAGTAGTATTGAGCTGGAGAATGTTGGAACTTTCACTGGTCTTGGAATCTTACTTGATCATCAAATTAATTTTCCCCAACATAATACTTTATGTGTCAGTAAAGCAAGATGTCTGCTTGGTTCCATCAAACCTTGGGGTAAAGAATTTGATAATCATTATGTTACAAGACAATTGTTCACATCTTTAGCACGTTCTGTTATGGAATATGGTTCAATTACATATATAGGATCCAATATATATATATAAATACCCACAACATTCCATGAAGGAACACGGGAACTCCTCTGAGTCAATAAGCTGCACCCGATTCTATTTTTAGATACATTGAAAGGGACCTACAGTTTAACGCCCAACGGCAAATGCATTTAGGGAAGTTTTCAATAGGACTAGGATCTAATATATAAGATTTATATTAACGCAATTGAATCCGTTCGAAAACATTTTTAAGTATTTTGCTTACGCAGATTTCAATGGAATCCACTTTGTCTTCCTACATATAAAGCTAGACTTGCTCTTGTAAAGTTGCTTTCATTAAATAGTCATAGAACTATGCTTAATATAATTAATGGAAACACTTGCTGTGATTTTTAATTGCAAATATATTTTTTGCATTCCGCAGCGCCTTACACGTCACTATCTCACTTCCAATTAAATAATTTAAAACAAACTATGCTCAATCGGATCCCTTCATTAAATGCTGCAATACAATTTAAAGTCTTAAGAGGGTGATACATTGGCAAAAATTTGCTTGCAAATCTCGTGTATGTATGCATGAAAAATACAAATAACTGTTGATACATTGGCAAACATCGCAAATAGCCGATCGCATACATGGATAACTTACTTATTTCCTTGAATGCGATTGGCTATTTGCGATGTTTGCAAACAAATGTTTGCCAATGTATCACCCCTTTTACAGTTTAGCATAATATATTTTGTTGTTGCAAAAACCGTTCTTGGTAATATTGTTGTCGGCTATGCAGTGTTTGTTTTGTCAAGTGTAATAATACAGGTTCGTTTAATGTAATGTTCGTTTAGTGTAATAGGTTTCAAGAAAACATGCACCTAAATAACAAATAAAAAAACGTGTCATTTACAGTAAAACAACTAATTGTCTTTTTCTGTCATAGCTATCATCATAACATATAGGATTTCTAAAAGGTGTTCTTTTGTTGCTTTCAAATACGTTTCTCGCTAATGCATGTTGTCGGCTATACAGTTTTATTTTTATTTTTTGAAGCATATTAATACAGGGTCGTTTAATATATAGGGTCAAGTGATGCCAAACTTTCTCAGTTAAAGAGCTCTCAAGAAGATAAACACATATGTAAAAAACAAACAACGTATCATTTAGATTAAAACAGGTAATTGCTTTTATGCTTCGTTTTCATAGCCATCCTTATAAGTATACATACATATTATTTGACGTTCTTGATGTTCTTTTTGTCGCTTGCAAATACTTCCCTCCCTACTACATGTTGTCGGCAATGCAGTGTTTGTGTTATCACGTGTATTAGTAGAGGGTTGTTTAATATATGGTGTTAGGTGATGCTAAACTTTAACAGTTAAATTGCTTTCGAGAAATAAGTGCACAAATAGCGTAAATCGTCATCAAATATATTATTTTTTAAAGGTATTTTTGAGAGTTGCAAACATCTTCTTCACTATTGCATGTTGTCAACAATGCAGTGTTTGTTTTATTAAGTGTAATAATCCTTAGTCATTTCATATATAGGATTAGATAATGTCAAATTCAGGCCAGTTGCATGGATCGCCATTACAGCTAATATTCTACCAGGGTGTCGAACATCACATTCGGTTTTTAAAACACGTGTGCTTGCTTAGACAGATCGGTCTCATCGTTTCGCTCTCACATAAAATATGCACTTCTTCTGAAAACAGATATCATCATTTGGGATGAAATTTCAATGGCCACATACGTACACTAAGCGTTACCAATTGCCCTTTAAACGACGTTGGAAATATTACCCTTCCTTTTGGTGAAAGAAATATTATTGTTTCGTGGACATTTTCGACAGGTATTATCCGTTGTGGGAAACTCCAATAGAACAACAAAATACCGTAAAAAATCGCCCTTATGTTAAATCTCATTAGTTAACTCAAAATAGGAGTTCGAATGATCTTCCGTTTATGGAATAGTTGCTTAAATTGGGTATCTGTGATTTATAACCTCCAACAAGTTACGATAACGAAGCATCTAAAGTCCCGCAGCATTATTATTGCTGTTATGATAAAATTATTGCCACCATTTTATGCCAACTGTGTCTTTTGGGATGAAAAAAATTCCTATAAATATTGCCTACGCTATGAGTATTAACAAGGCTTAAGGTCGAATTCTTTAAAAAGCAGGATTATATTTATTTAAACCTGTTTTTTCTTATTGACAATTATAAGATTTTAAGGAGTGCATGCGCTTAAAGGTATTTTTGTTTCTGTTAAAGTTTCTTACGGACAGAAAGTAAATAATTATAACATCATAACCTCAAAGATTGTTAAAAAAATATTCTAAAGTTATTTAATAATAATATTAATCAATATCATTTAAAACGATAGACTTTGTTGCTCATTTTTATATAAAATATATTGAAGTCCCTAATATTCGCATTTTATATTTTCAATTTCTTATGTTACAAAAATTATCACTAGAGGTGCGAAATATTCGCACGGATCATCTAGTACATATTAACTATTAATTTTTGTATATCTAGAGAACGGTAATAGTAAAAGTTTCTAAATTTGGTTTAGCCAACGTTTTGGCCAGGACACATCATTAGTCCATAACTGGACTAAGTGGGCGTGACAGCTCCCATTCATACTAAACATGGAATTTAGCATGTGTGAAAAACGTTAACTGTTAAAGATTCGTGATCTTTCCATATCAGTCAAAAAACGAGAGATATTGGACCAGCGGGTATTACATATAGCACATCGAATAAAATCTATTTATATACGTATTTCTTATCCATATACATATATATATACAAATATACAAATATATACAAATGACAAATATATTTCTTAGGTAAACAACACAAAGCCTCTCAGCAACGAGAAAAGAGTTGATCTTGTTCTTTACAAATATGAATATAAATAGTCTGTGAGAATTTTTAATTCATAAATTAAATTAATTATTAAATAAATAAAACCCTGACATATATCGGGTCCGCCATCTAACGTATTTTTTTCAACTAGTGCGTATTTCGTGAATGGTAGCACTTAGCTCATGTCTTCCGCTGAACGAATATGGTTCTGTATACGCTTGAACAACGCTGGGAAATATTGCGACATTACTTTAAAAATCATGGTAATGTTGCAGAATGTGTGCAATGTGTTCAGATGAAGCTAATTTTGATCTTGGCGGGTATGTAAACAAGCAAAATTGTCGCATTTGGGGCACAGAAAACCTGCACGCATACATTGAAAAGCCGATACACCCAAGACGAGTCACTGGTTGGTGCGGATTTTGGTCCAGAGGCATAATTGGACCATTTGTCTTCGAAAATGAGCAAGGAGTGGCCGTTACAGTCAATGGCGATCGTTATCGGGCCATGTTGAACGAATTCTTGTTCAAAAAATTTAAAAGGAGGATATTAGCAACATTTGGTTTCAACAGGACGGCGCTACGTGCCACACATCCGAAGCTACACTGGATGTTTTGCGCCCTGTTTTTGAAGATCGCATTATCAGCCGCAAATCTGATGTTGTTTGGCCACCTCAGAGCTGCGATTTGACACCGCTGAACTATCATTTGTCGGGTGCCGTCAAAGATAAGTGTTACGCCAACAAGCCAGAGACAATTGATGCTTTAAAGGACAATATTCGTGAAGGCATTGGTGAAATACAGCTGCACACAATCGACAATGTGCTTAAAAATTGGACCGATCGTGTAGGCTACTGCATTGCCAGCCGAGGCAGCCATTTGAACGAAATTATTTTCCATTATTAACCGGAAAGATTGTACTCTCAAATAAAAAAAGAAATTTGAGAAAATATTCAGTATTTTTTTTATAGCATTTTCAAAAAAAAAAAAAAAAAAAAAATCATTTGGCGGACCCTTTATATTCCATGAGAGTTCAAAAATTTTTCCACAAATGCTACCAAATATTACGTCCAGTTCATTTCTGTATGATGAACAAAATAATCAATAAGAGCAACTTGAATGTATAGATGACATTAAAGTTTTGAAAAATTAAGTCTTATAAGCAGTTTTAAATAACGACCTACAGAAAATATATGACAAATGCTGGAAGATCTTTCGGCTCTACTTGACGGTTTGCGCGCAGCCAATTCCCACGTTAACCAACTAACCAGCTTCATATTCTGTCAATACGAGCTTTCGAAATAAGATTTTTTAGACTTTAAGCAGTTTTTAATTAATTTTTTTTATTTTTATTTAAAAATAATTGTTAGTTAAGAAAAATAGAAATATTTGAAAGCGTGAACCGATGAAATTAACTTTTTGTTTTTAAATTTAATTCGTTTTATGAAATTCATTTCTTATTATGTGATAAGTCTCAATTGTAAAAATTAACCTTTAAAATTTACATAATAAAATTATATTTCAATCCAAACAAAGTCACACGATAGGCATGACGGCACAAATAAGTCGAAAAAGCCGACGCGTTACAAATTAATTACAGAATAAAATACATATAAAAAAAAACAAAAAAACAAATAAAAGTATATACATATGTACTCGTATGTAGAAAACCAATAAAGTAAGAAAAATGATTTTTTTTCAAGTATTTTTTTTAAGCGAAAAAAAAAAAATATTTCATTGTGTAAACAAACAATTCCCACTCACTATTCCATTCTGAAATAGAAATAAACAGCCGGCGTTAAACAGGCGTAAAAGGTCGACAAAACAGAAATTATGCCGTCAAAAACAACAGATTTCCATTTCAATATTTACATTTTCCATTTTAGAACATTTTTACTAAAAATGAGATCAATATTTGAAATCCGTTAAAAGTTAAATAAACATTCCGAAATTCTATTCTGTTCGCTTTGCTTTAGCAGCCCATTTGAATGAACTGTTGTCGTTGCCGTTGCCGTTGTCGTTACACAATTCGGGTTAAAAATCCATTGTTTACGCCGATACAGAAGAAACCATTTATTTTACGCAGCAGAAGGCCAAGGAAAAAGGAAAGGGTTTATTTTTCATAAATCAGCATGCTATTGGTTTTTATTGTTGTAAATGATATTGGCGATACTCTAAATAAATACAAAACAAACAAAAATGAAAGAAAAAAAGAAAAAAGAGAATATAAGGCAAAGCGATACAATAAAATCATAAAAATGGAAACAAGAAACTGAAAAACAACAAAAGACAATAAGTCCTGTTACGAGTGTAGACAAGCACAAATACAAAAACAATGCATATACAGTTAAACAGATACAATTACGAGAATTTGTAAGATAAACAATTTTACTTAAAAAAAAAGAGGAAAAAATTTAAATTTTTCTTAAAAACTTTTATGAGAGCAACCCAACCAGTATTCAAATGAATAAAAGAAAAAAGAAAGAATATTTTAAAAAAAGGGTGCATTTTCTAATCTCATGCAGAGTTATGAAATTTATTGTAATTCAGTTCGAAGAGTATGCTCAGGTCATGCCCTGATTTTGTTGTTAGTTAGTCTTGCTGTGTTGTTTTGGTCTCACTTGAAATTTTAAGTTGTCTCGTACAAATTTGTTGGAAATTTATTGATTTACAAAGAAATGGACGACAGGAGAAGACAACTTAAGTGGAGAACGAGAAAAAATGTTATCAAAATATTTAAAAACAAAAAATAAAAACTACAAAATTATAAGCTTCTTCGACGAAAGTGTTAAAATGGATATTTTAAATGGCACCTTAAGCAGTTGGTCAGACAGAAATACACGTTTTACATATAGTTTTTATTGAAATTACCAGTCAGAGAATAATCGCTAACGATTTTTCATTAAATACGTTATTTATGTTTTATTTATTTTATTTTATTTTATTTTTTTGTTATTCTTTACAGCCAGCGTCTTAATCCAAAAGATACGCCACATAAATTATGTAAATTTTACTTAAAAGTATACGTTTTTAAAAAGCCTACAACATTTGCATAGAGGTTGTTCACTAAAGGTTGTTCAAAAGACGATCGATGCTGTTATGACTAAAGACAGGTATACCTCAATAAAAGCGATATAGGAAATTTGTTTTATATATTGAAATGGTAGTTTATACAGACTATATATAAGCATTGGATGCCTTTAAAAAATTTTTTGCATGCAGCACAAAGTATCAAGTGATATGTACACCTTTCAAAGTATTAACTTAATTTAATATTATCGGCGGTGTGTTAAACGTTCTTTGCGTGGATCAAGTTTTCTACTAAGCAAACGTCTATACTTCTTTTCACTGTACTCGTTACTAAAATGGATTTCGATTCGTCTTAAGAAACAAAATTAAATTAAAAATATTGGTCTGTACAGAAGCAAAAACTGTTCTGTTTAGTGACGAAATATAAATGTTCGAAGGCGGATTGATATTGAAGCTACCTAAGTAGGAAAAAAAAAATTTTTTTTTGCAAAAACCATTCATTTCTCAACATAGTCTCCTTTTAGCTCAATACACTTAATAGGACGATTTTCCAACTTTTTATACCATCTAATCACTTCTTCGTTTGAGATGAATCTTTTTTCCGCGAGCCATTTTTTCAAGTTTGGAAACAGGAAAAGTCACTAGGGGCTAAATCTGGACTATACGGTGGATGATCAACCAATTCAAAGTGGACTCCTCGTAGTTTTAGCATCGTATCTAATGCTGTATGGGCCGATGCGTTGTCTTGAAGAAAGGGCACTTTTTTCTTGTTTATATGTGGTCGTTTTTTCTTTATTACATCAACCAATTGATCCAATAATGCACGATAATACTCTCCTGTGATTGTGGATCCCTTTTTCAAGATAACCGATGAGCAATATTCCGTGTGCATTCCAAAATACAGTGGCCATAACTTTGCCGGCTGATTTCGCTGTCTTCGTCTTCTTCGGAGCACTTCCACCAGCTTTCACCCATTGCTTCGATTGACTTTTGGCTTCAGGTGTGTAGTGGTGGACCCATGTTTCATCAACAATTAATAATCTACGCCAAAAATCAGCAGGATTATGCTTTATCATGTCTAAACACCGCTGTGAAGTGATCTGTCGAACTCGTTTTTGTTCAACACTGAGCAAACGCGGCACCCATCTTGCCGATAGCTTTTTCATATGCAAATGTTCATGAAAAGTGTTGAACACATGTTCATATGATATGTTTACCATTTCAGCAATCTCACGGATTTTGACCCGGCGATCATTCATAACGATATCGAGAATTTTCTTGATACTTTCTTCCGTAACCATCTCTTTCGGCCTTCCTGTTGATGTTATTGTTGCAGTGCTTGTACGACCCCGGTTAAATTCAGCAATCCATATAATCTGACGAAGCATATTCGCCGTAATGTTAATCAAGCTTTTCTTTTGTCTCTTTCGCCGTTTTGCCTTTCAAATAATAGTGTTTAATCACTACACGAAATTCACTTTTTTTCATTTTCTAAGAAACACAAAAGTTGCTTACTTCAAACGACTACAACAAATAAACTAAGCGATGACTTTGGCTAAAATTTTAACAGCTGACGTCTGACAGATCGTAATTTCTAAGAAGGAAAAGGTTTTTGTGTTTGTGCTGCCATCTAGCGCTAGATAGCTTCAATGTCAATTCGCCCTCGTAAATAAATTTCCGAAAAACTTACTTCCTCTAAACGACATAATAAGTCTTTATAGGACTTGTTGCTTTTGTTTTGCACGATACTGTTTATAAAGAATAAAGTAACCCTTCCCGCTTTGCTGGTAGCCTTTGTGTTGTACCCGCTTATTAAATAAGATAGCGAAACTTTAACTGTTACCGCTCTCCACACATGCAAAATTCGATATTTATTTAAAACTGATGGCTTACATTGACTGCCAAGACACTAAGACGAAATTCAGAATCTGGCTCTTAAGTCATTCTTACGATAAACAAAAATTAATAATAACTTTGTAGAGGCAGTACTTGCTGAACTTACATATGCACTGAATTGACGTGCCAAATCTTATTTAAACACCTTTTACAGGAGTATAGTTAAAGAAATGATCGCCTACACCACCGGCTGTAAAAAGTTTTTGGAATTTTATTATTATTATTTTTTTTTACCTAAAAGAAGGAAGGAAGTATCCAATTTGGTCCGCTCATTTTCAAGTTTTAAGCATCCGAATGAACAACAATTTATTTATTTGTATGGTTTTTTTTGCATAAATCAATTTACAGACCAATTCTCTAACGACCGACCACAAAAATTTCGTATGCATATCTGGTTCAGTTCGAAGTGACCTATTGTAACGAAATAGTTGCAACGTAGCAAACCAAGCTTATAAGCAACACAGTGTCCGATTAGTGGTAGGGTTGCCAGGTGGAGATGGAGATTAAGAATCAAGAAAAAATATGTTTTGTCCAGATTCTTGTAAACAATTTTTTTTTTTTTAAGTTGACATAAAGTTTTGTAAAAAGCTATTAAACATTTGAGTGAAGGTTTTCTGAGCGGAACACTGATCAATTTCTTTTTGCAGTCCTCTACGGAATTTTATTTTACACTATTAAGAGAGTTCTGCAGAGATCGGAACAGTAATAATGGTGGATCCATGAAAACTTCCCAAACCAGCTTTCTCAGTCTCTGCCGAGTAATCAAAGATGTTATGATGTAGCATAACATGTTCTGTAAATCAATATTCGCCGTTTTAATTAATTTGCTTGCTTCAATAATATCGTAAATTGTTGGCAGTTTGAATCAAAATCCATTGTTTGACCAGATTATAGAATATTGAATAATTCCCTTCCAATCTCACTGGACACACAGCATTACCTCTCTTGGTCTCAATCCTGGTTTTGCCGCCGTCTGCGAAACTTTGCTTTGCTTCGTCCATGATCTTTTTCACACATTATCGTTGTACGTGATTCACTTTTCATCGTCCGTAATCATTCCGGCCTATCAAACAGGCTATAGTATTGTCTGATGCACTAATTATTACCGGAAATATTACATTTTAGTGCCACATACCGAAGACTTGCGACCAAAAATTTTCGAACGCCAATTTTTTTGACCTACAAGATTTTTTATAAATGTCAAAAATTTTGCTATATTGAATCTGGCTACCCCAATTAGTGGTGACATTTACGTTTTATGGGCGTGGCACCCAGTTTTTGAAATGTATATAAAATATAATTTTTTCCACCATACAGAGAGAAACTGTAAAAATTTCAAGAAAATTAGTTCAGCTGTCTATAGACATTAAACAAACAAACATACCTACATGCATACATCTATACAAACATAAAAACACACATTTATATAAATCATTGGTCAAAAAATGGTCGGAATTCGATAAGTGGGCATAGTATGTCCCATACAAACTAAATATTAATTTTTTTACATCTTGGGAACGGCTTAAGCTACAATTTCGGAAATTGGTCTGATGATTTCACAGTCAATACAAATTATCAGCCAAAAAATGGGCGAAATTAGACAAGTGGGAGCGGTACCTCCTCTACAAAGTAAATATTTATTTTTCTCTATATTGAGAACGATTAAAGTGTGCAAGTTTCGGAATATGGTCCTAATGCCATCTTCGTTAATACAAATCATCAGTCATAAAGTGGTCGGAAAACACAAGTGAGCGTGATAGTTCCCTTAGAAAGTAAATATTGACTTTTGTATATAATGAGAACGATAAAAGTGAAAGTTTCCGAAATTGGTTTAATTGACTTCGTAGTGAATACAAATCATCAGTCAAAAAAGAACGAAATCAGATGAGTGGGTGTGACATCCCCCATATATGGTATAGTAATAGTAGAAGTTACTAAATTTTGTTCAAACTACGTCGTCGACAATACATATCATCAGTCAATAACTGTGATATTGGATAAGTCGGTGTAGTACCTTCCATTCCTACTACCTATGAATTTTCATATATCTGAAGAACAAGAGTTAAACGTTGTCTATCCATATTAGTTGAATAGCGGAAAAGATTGGATAAGCGGCTATTGCACATAATGCACCGCGTAAAAGTTATCTAAAAACTAATGTGTGTTTGTTTGTAGACTATAGCCAGCTCAAAAGCAGAATCTACAGTGTTTTTCTGGAAGGAACCACAGGCCATCAGAAATGCTTGGGTTTTGACCGGAACAGTACAAAATAGGGAAAAAGGTTAGATAATGATTAAGATAGGGGTAGCGAAACACGTCGCGTTTAAGTTAGTATTTTTCAATAAAGTGGCTTTGCATGTAAAGGCAATACATATGCAGTTTTCAACACAATACTTCTTAATTTTTTAATGTGAAATATACCCATAGTGCTAAATGAATATTGAATATTTGTATCAGCGCTGACATTGTCTTTAATTATTTATTATTTCACATTCGTATAATCGATTTGAATGCAAATCGATTTGTTTGTTAAATTTATTTATTTATCTGGATATACTTAATTCTGGCTATAGGTCAAGGTGTTGCCAATTTTTGTGTCAAATCGTAGAAATGTTTATTTATTTAATTTTTTTTTTTGGTTTTTGTCGTTCTAATGTGACGCTATAAAAATCAACGAAAAAAAAAGAGAAACAAAATAAATAACATTTTCGTCTAAACGAAAAACGTTTAGAGATTTATGACATTTTAACTGCATTATACGGATTTTATTTTATTTTATTTCTTTTTACGATTCTAGAGAGTCATATAACAGTAATAGTAACAATAACAACAACAACAACAACAACAACAATAATAATAATAATAATAATAAAAAACATATTCATACGATAATCATAAAAAAATCTACAAGAAAAAAAATACTCAACTTACGTTTGGGGAAACGTTTTCAAACAACAACAGGTGATCATTATAAAACAATTAAAATTTTATTGTTTATATTGTTATTGTCGTTGCTGTTATTGTTGTAAATTGCATGCAAACAATCTCTTTCTCTCTCTCTCTCTCTCTCTCTCGCTCTAATCATTTAAATATAATAAAATAAAATTAACAAAACAACAACAACAACAACAACAACAATATTCAACAAAGAAAAAAACAAACAAAAAAAGTCATTTTCGGTTAAATACTTGTTAGCAAAGTAATAAAAGACAACACCAAGAAATAGAATCAAAAAATAAAAAATAGTTGATTTAAAAGAATATTTAAGTAACTAATTAAGCACCTAATTGATTTGATCACAGTTTATAACGAGAAGTTATTTTTAAGCAACAAATATGGAAATGAAATAAATGATTTGCATATACACGCAAAAGAAAAAGTCATCTTTCAATAAGATGGTGATCTAAAGAATAGCTGTCGCAACAAAAAATTCGGACAACGAATTGGCCAGCATATCGCCATAATACCGGTTCAATGAAGAAGTTTTGGACAATGACAAAAATGCATGGGGAAATGTCTTGAAAATGTCTGAACTACGGTAGCTTGTTTGGATAATATTGTAGAGAATATGCCGAAATGCATTAAAAGCACCGCAAACAATAACGAGTTCTAAAAATGGGTATTAAAAATATAAGTTCCCCTACAATTAAGCACAATGCACTATGGGGCAGGATTGTACCGTTTTTTGAATCAATTAAACCGCTTAGTTTAGGTATAAAGTATCAGTATCATTGGAAAGGTCGTGGTCTTAATTTCATTGGAAAAAACAAAATAAAGATGTCATTGAGTTAATGGAATTTTGTTTGGTTTTTTGAATTATTTTATATGAAGGAAACTTTCCTTGATCCTTTGATTTTATTAACTCATATGTATACCATATATTACTACGCCAAGTACTTCATATGGGGTTAACTTTAATTTAATTTCCCGTTCTAACCTCTCTTAATATCTAACTGTAATATTTGTATTTTCTATTATATATTTCCAAATGGTGGCAGCGTTCTTGTGACCATTTGCTCGAGGTTTTGAATTTTTTCTTAAATCTTTAGCTTAAAATCCTCTAGTGGGCCACCAACTTTTGACATAGGTACGCAAAAAATATTCGAAATATTTTCCGAACTCATTATCATCTTCTTCGTATTTTTAATTTTCTAATAAAAGGTCTCTTAATTATTTCATTGCTCCGAACATGTCTTAGAAAGCGAGCCTTCCATAATTTCGAAACTGGTTGGTTCATATTCACTAAATAGAATCATAGAAAATTTTGAAAGCCAAAGTAGTTTTTGACAAATATTGCATAAAGATTTAGTTTCTAAAATCGTCATATTTATCCAGTGAAATATTAGAGCTTAAACTAGTGTTTAAGTAAATAAATATAAAGGATCCGCCAAATAAATTTTTTTTTTTTTTGAAAATACTTCCGGTTAATAATGGAAAATAATTTCATCCAAATGGCTGCCTCGGCTGGCTATGCAGTAGCCTACGCTATCGGTCCAATTTTTAAGCACATCATCGATTGTGTGCATCTGTATTTCACCAATGGCTTCACGAATATTGTCTCTGGCTTGTTGGCGTAATACTTATTTTTGACGGTACCCCACAAATAATAGTCCAACGGTGTCAAATCGCAGCTCCGAGGTAGCCAAACGACATCAGCTCTGCGGCTGATAATGCGATCTTCAAAAACAGGCCACAAAACTTCGAGTGTAGCTTCGGCTGTGTGGCAAGTAGCGCCGTCGTGTTGAAACCAAATGGTGCTAATATCCTCCTCTTCAATTTTTGTGAACAAAAATTCGTTCAACATGGCCCGATAACGATCGCCATTTACTGTAACAGCCACCCCTTGCTTATTTTCGAAGAAAAATGGCCTCTGGACCAAAATCCGCACCAACCAGTGACTCGTCTTGGGTGTATCGGCTTTTCAATGTATGCGTGCGGGTTTTCTATGCCCCAAATGCAACAATTTTGCTTGTTTACATACCCGTCAAGATCAAAATGAGCTTCATCCGAAGAGATGATTTTTTTTTTGGCAAAATCGGCATCTTTTGTAAGTCGATCGATCAAAGTAATGCCGCAATACTTCCCAGCGTTGATCAAGCGTAAACCATATTCGTTCAGAGGAAGGATAAAACTAATTATCTGTCAAATCAGACATGAGCTAAGTGTTACCATTCACGAAATAAGCACTAGTTGAAAAAAAAACGTTAGATGGCGGACCCTTTACTAATTATGTAGTTGATATCATTTATAGTTTAAATGAACAATGTATGAAAATATTTTTAAGTTTTGGATTACTTTGGATGAAATTATTCACTTGTGTGTCCTCGTTTACACGAGGAAACAGTTTGATGGGAAACATTTAGTTTGGCAGCAAATTACGGGCGGGGAAGAGAGAATCGTTTTTGTCTTCGGTACTCGGCGATACGCTTTGTGGTCATATTCGCATTGTTGTTACTTCTTTAGAATAACAATAGTAATGGACTGTTGGCGACAAAATGCTCGCCTGTGTGAACGCGAATGGAAAAAACAAAAGAGAATTCAAAATGTTTCCCTTCAGAATGTTTTCTCGTATAAACGGGGACTATAAAACAAAACGAAAAAAGAGACAAATTTTATGAAAGCTGTTCTGAAATTTTAAAAAAGTATTCTAGTCGGCAACGTTGGGCAGAACGAAATAACGAAAAATGAAATTTTTATTTTTTTGATAGGAAAAAATGCGATTTTTTTAATTGGTAACATAACCGTCGTATTAGGTGAATTCATGTACGAGTAGTTTAAAATAATTTTAGTATAACGACATGCATATGTATCTAAGTGTAAAATAAAACAATATTTAATTAATGACATGCGTATTTTATAACCGTTGAAGGTTTGAGGGTGCGCCCCCTTCAAATATGAAATAATTAAAAAAAAATTAAATGCTGTTCAACTACGATAAGTGTAAGCTATTAAACCCCATAAAAATGTTTCTTCAATTCTCATTTTTAAAAATGGACTTTTTCCAAAAATTTGTTCGGGCTACCCCAACATGAAATGTGCAAAACTAAGCACATGCAGATCCTTTTATATGGTGGACTATCTCGTATTCTAGTATTTGAATTTGATACTATTTGTTGTTGTTGTTTTTTTAATAACTTAGTTAAGCACAAAATGTTCTAAACATTAAAAGAAAAAAATAAAAGTATTTAATTTGTTTTGTTTTTTCATCATCTGATAAAGCGGATTTCAACGCAAGCACTGACGAAGGTACTAATTAAGCACAAAGTGATAGTGAATAAATATAAAATAACTAGCTTTACCCATCCGGCGTTGTCCGGATATCTATACATATGCGTATTATAAATGAAGATAAATTCCTCTTTTTTCCGATCCTATCCGTTTTTTTACTTTTTTGCCACCTGCTTTTCTTTATAATTATTATTAATTAACAAGACCACAATCTTTTTAATGATACCCATATCTCACACCTAAACCCAGTGGTTTTATTGTTTCCACTAATGATATAATCCTGCCCCAGTGTGCAATGTACAAAGTTTTAAGATTTTGCAGCCCAAACTAAAGTGACGACAACAAAAATAATAAAACTTTTAAAACATTTATTTAAAAACATAAAATTTAACAAAAAATAAAATAAGTAAATTCTGTATATATTCGGGTAATAAGTATTAATGATAGTCAATGTTATTGTAAATATAATCGATTGTTCCTATCTCGATTACTGCAATTAGCCGTTTAATGGGTCATTTTTATTAATGCAACAGTAAAACAATTGACAAAAAATTACAAGTTTTATGGATTATTTTAAATTATTTAATAATCAATTATTTGTAAATAAATACATAAAATTAAATAAAAATTCAACTTTTGCAACAAATTGAAGGCGTGAAATTATTTAATTGTAATGACCAATAACAAAACAATCATTAAATAAATAGTACCTATGTTTTTTAAAGCAATAGGGTGCCCTGAGAGTAGAGACGCAAACGATGCATCGATGTTTAGAAAACATCGTTCAAAACAGCGATCACCAACACATCGACGTCCAAATTTAATAATTGAATTTGTTACGTTGTTTACTTTAACTATCTGGTGGCGATTGGTCACTACGATATTTTCAACGATGAATCATCGTCACAAAATCAGTATCAAGTGGAAATTTGTATGAAATGCTTATAAATGAATAATTTCATTGAATAACCCTCGTGACACTGATACAAACAAAGTTATGTATGACAATGTCTTTGATTGTCACCATAATAAAGAACGCACAACCGACTACATACTGACTTTGACTAACAGAATCTTTTATGAGACGACTACATGGTTAACAATGCAGAATTTTGTCTGCCACCACCTTAACGAATAAAGCGCAAATGACCATCTATGCTATTATTATCTGTTAGGACTCATTAATACTCGGACGATGTTAAGATGAAATTTTAAGCAATTATTTAAAAAATCGTGTATGCCACCAAAGAAAATTCATCGTATTTCAATGATAATTTACCATTCACTATGACGTTCACCACCGGGTAGTTGCTATTTACGGCATTAACATTTTTCACCGTTGCACTGCCTCTGATTTAATATTTTCTTATTAAATGATAGTTAGTTTGACAGTATTCGCTGTATAACAGCTAGACATGATAGTCATTTATTAGAGAATGAACGTTAAAATAAATGAGTTGCTTTATTAAAAAAAAGGTTAACAATTCCGTCAATTTCCAGCAGATTCCTAAATCGTTAGCCTCATTTTATTCATAACTTAATATAATTCCTTAATCAATTCATCAATAGTACGGTTCCTATATAAAATAATGCATAAAAATGCATCTAAACTTGAAAAATGTAGAAAAAATTGGATGAAAAATGTGATGACTTGAGAAATACACTAAGATTCTTCAAGGCTACTTAAACGACGTATATAGAATTTAAAAGGCCTGTAACTCTTCCTTACAAATCCGAAAAGAAGCTTAAAATCGGGTAATATTAAGCTAAGCTATTAGCTTATAAGTGTATGAAGATCCGAAAAACCGGTTTTTTACACGTAACTCGAGGCTTTATAGGTGTTTTGAAAATTCAAAAATTATATCATTCTGCACGGCAGCGCCTCTCAGAGAAATAGTATCACCTGACAGGTGTTTTTTTTCTGTCGCACCATGTAATATTTGACTTAAAAAAAATTGTTTTTTCTATTCTTGAAATAAATAAAACAAAGTGCATTGTGAGATATCATCGACGTATTTATTTATTTGAAAGGAATATTGATGCCATTATAAATGGAATATAACATCGATATATCTCTCCATGGTGATTCAATAAAACAAACTGAATAAATATGAGCGCTATCAGCTGTCCGTATTAGTAGAAGACACGCTAATGTTGTTTTGTCTAGTAATTTTCCAATTACTTTTTTCGAAGTTTTTATTACGTATCTGAATTACTCTGTTCACCCGGCACCTTTCTTACTAGTTTTTAGGGTTTTTCTTTTTCTTCTTTAAATTGTGTAAATTATGGAAGAAAGAAAAGTACGGAAAAAAAATATTGCAAACAAATATACATACGTACTTATGTATGTATAAAATAATGATTTTTTAGCAAAACAGAAAGTTGTTAGCAAATGGAAACAGTGTAGCTAAAGTGCATTGTTCTGTTAATGTTATTTTTTGTTTGTTTTTCACAGCTGTTGATGACAAAAAGCCGATAAAATTTGGTGATCACATTGATTTCGTATTGAATTACTTACAATGATTGCATGATTTTTGTTCGAAATTTTTTACAGCCAGAAAAGAGGAAAATGTTGTAATCCCCTCTTTAATGTGCATGTTAGAAAGCTGACTCCAGATATCCCACAAGGTGGTGATAAACCATACTCTCCATAACCTTGGAGAGTGCGGAACGCACTGCTACTGGACTCTTAGGGTTACTAGCCTCGCCCTTTTTGGGGATTGGCGCTACATTAGCAACCTTCCAGCAAAATGGAAAAATACCGGCGCGATATGATGCACTGAAAAGGTGAACTAATGGACGCGCAAGCGTCGAAGAGCACTGCTTCAGTACCAGTGCTGATATGCCATCCGGCTCAGAAGACTTGTCAACGTGGAGCTTTGCACCGTCTTCACAGCACCGGATCGAAAAAATATACTAGGCATAGTTACTAATACACTTTCAAGTTCGGGCAGTGGTTGAATGCGCTCCGGCAAATGAGAATTACTTGCACAGATTTCGGCCAAAAGGTTTGCCTTTTCAACCGGGTTCGAGAATGTGTGGTCATTCTTTATAAGAGCAGGAACCGAAAACTAGCGTGTAAATTAACCACGAGTAAAAAAAAAACAGACAACCCCCCTTTGGATGCGTACAACAAGGAAATGGGTTACTGCTGGTTGGTTATTCAGCAGCCAGTGTTATACCTTCCCTACTGTATAATCCAACTGCAACCCCTCCAAGTGGTTCGCACCCAAAGGTTTTGGAAGGAATAATGAGGGGAAGGGAATGCACTGTTGCCGATGGTAGGGCACATAATTAAATTTTCCCCTATGGATCAAACAGTCCTTCATTTTGCTAATGTTTAATCTTGCCCGTATTTGAATTGGTTGTTGTCAAGTGTGTGTTTGTTTTGTTATTAATATTTGGTTGTTTTCGTTCTTGTTGATGATGTTGCACTTTCTTGTTCTATTTATTTATTTTAATATTGTTATTGTATGTTCCGTTAGGAGTGTTGGACATTTTTGTCTATGTTCCACAATTCTCTTTTGAGAAATTGTTTCGTTGAGTTTTTGTTGGTTTATAATTTTATGTTGTTCTTGTAAAAAATATATTTTTTATTTTTTTAGTTTTTTTATTATTAACTAATGTTTCGTCAAGAGTTGTGACTTTTGGTATACGTATGTTCTGTTATTGGTTTTTTATGTTTACTTTTGTGTACACTTTGTTTTGTTTTATTGACACAGAAACAACATGGACGGACAAGCGAAACACGTATTTAAGCGTGGAGTCATGTAAAGGTACAAAAGATATGTTTAAAAGGAAAATTATGTATATTTTTTTCTTGTCAAGTTAACATTTCCTTCTTTATTCCACTCATTTCACATACCCTTGCATAAAATCAGTTTAAAATTAAAGAAATATATTTTCCTTTATGGGTGTACATTTTGAACTTTTTTATTTTATTGTTTGAAAAATTTAAGTTTTGAAAACATATGGTATTTCCAGATAATTTTTTGGCAAAAAAGCTTTTTTTTTTAATTAGCGTACTTAAGTGAATGGTTTTCTTAAGCAGATATAATTTCGTTACTAAAAATTGCTCATTTTAGCTGGGAAGGCTTCTAAGTGGGGCGCACTTAAGCCAAATTTTTTTTAAGGTAATATATAGAAGTAATTTTTTCGAGGTAATTTTTGTACATAGAAATTCAATTTCAGCAAATGGATGACTTAGAACCTAACAAGTGCAATTTTAGTTCGGAAAAATGCCATAACTCTTTAGTAATTCGAATAAAACAAAAGATACTTTGAAAAAGCAATAAAGAAGCCGTTTCAACTCCAAACCGAAAAATATATAACGAACGGCTATAAAATGATGACCTTAAAAATACGTAAGAAAATAAATAAAAATACGTTTTTTTATGCATTTACAAGTGATTTATTGTTGGTTTATTTGTTGTATTTATTGGCTGCTGTTTTATATATTATTGCTGTTGTAATGTTGTATGTTTAGGTGTTTGTAGTGGCCTAAATTTGCTACCGCAATATGCTTTTATTTATTTATTTCACAGTCACTTATTCCTCTCTTTTTTAATTTCTTTATCTTTTTGCTTGTAAATCTTTGCTTCATGAGATGTTTGTTGTATTGCAGTAAAAAGCAACTAAATTGTTGTTGTTGGCGGTTTGGTTTTATTGTTTGGCTCATAATTTGGTTTAATGATCATTTAAAATGTCATAAAATTGATCAATTGCAGTACGCAAATTTGGCTTCACAGTCATTATCACTGCCCTCCACAAAAGACAGCAAAATTTACAACCAAGAAGAACAAACAATAGCAAGCAATTAAAAAATTATTAAAAGTAAATAGTATTTGTTTACCTCGGGACGTGTTTGTCAATAAATACATAAGAAAAATTATTTTTTAATAAAAGTTTGAATTTAAAACTAAAACTAAAAAAATAAAATCAATTGAATGAAAACATTCTGCGTATGTATCTCTTGCTATTGTCTATTCTCTTTTATCATGTTTTTCGTTAATTTGATTCTTGCTGTGTGTTCGTATATAAACTTGTTTTTTTCTTTTTTCTCTTTTTTTTTTTTCTTCTTAATGTTCTCTTTACACAATCTTTGAGTAGGTTGGGTTTTATGTTTAAAACAATCCTCCAACATCGCGATTCGATGTTGTTGTGTTGTTGCTGCTAAGATAGCAGTCAAGATCGCAACCATAATACGGCAGCCATTATTCGTTTATCTCTTTTCTTCTTTTTAGGAACTGGCTGTGTTATCATCAGCAACCAGTACAGCTCTTCTTACAAACACTTCTTAATAGCAGAGCGGAAGTTGTACTCTCTCAAAAGAGGCAAACATTCGCTTGCTCACAGTAGAGCTAACCCGACGAAACAGGTAAAATACAAAAAAAAAACAAAAACAAAAACAAATAAACAACGTACAAAATCATTATGGTTGCCAAAGGAAAAACAACAGCAACATCTATAGTAAGATGGGAACAGGAAAATCGCACAACAATTAATGAAGAGAATCTGTTATTTAGTCTCTTGGGTTGTATTTAATGAATGGTAGCCGTCGGTGTGAATTTTTTTTTTTCAATTAAAACAGTGGGTTAGAAAGTTAATATTTTTATATTTTTATGTATTTATTTATTACATCGAAATATAGTACAACAAGAATACAAACAAACAATTTGGACTCTTAAGTAAAACTATTATATAAAAACTAAATATATAAACATTGTCAAGATTTATAAAGTAGGAAACAGTATTTGATACTTTCATAATTGCCTAACAAATTAACAAGTGCTAATTCTGAGCATAGTGTGCTTCGGTTGCGGATCAACAAGCACTGCATTGCATTGCTTTTAAGTAAATAAATGCGTTATTATTTAATTTCTTTATTATCGATATATTACGATAACTTACAAAAAAATATGGTAAAACCTGAGCACGAGGGAACAAGAGGGACTTCTCTCAATCAATGAGCTGCACCCCATTATATTTTTAGACAGTTTAATGCCGGCTTCGAACGGTAGATGCATTAGTAGCGTAAATACTCATAACCGGCTAGTGAATCTCTTGGTTCAATATAACTTAAAAATAATTTATATTGTAGAACTATTTTTAAGCATTACAAATATTAGTAAACATCTAACACTTATAACTGGGGTTGCCAGATTCAACATTGCTAAATTCTTGACATCTATAGAAAAAATCTTGATTTTTAAAATAAATCTTGACAGTCAAAAATATTGGGTGTTCAAAAAATTTCGGTCACAAATTGTCGGTAGATGGCTATAAAATGTAATGTTTCTGGTAATATTAACACATGAGTTGCTTTACTAAAATAATTTTATAACTCCGAGAATTTCTAAACCGGAAATCTCGTCGTATTCATAACTTCATACAATTCCTTAATTTATTCACAAAAACGCATCTAAACTTAAGAAATGTGCAAAAAATTGGATGAAAAATGTGATTTCTTGAGAAATCCCTCTTCTTTCCAAATCTCATAAAATTAAAATCGAGTAATATTCAGCTCAACATCGCAAATAGCCAATCGCATACGTGGATAACTTACTTTTGCTTGAATGCGATTGGCTATTTGCGTTGTTTGCAAACAAATGTTTGCCAATGTATCACCCTTTTTAGATTATAATTGCATGAAGGTTTGAAAAACCGGTTATTTACCCGTAGCTCAAAATTTTATAGATATTTTGAAAATTCTAAAAACAGATCCTTGTTCTACTCGATAACGCCTATCAGAAAATTAATATCATTTGCCAGGTATTTTTTTGTCGTACCGTGTTATCATATGTTTCGATCTCTGCAGCACTCTCTTAATGGTGTAAATTTGAATTTCATAAGGGCCTGTAAAACGCAATTGGATCAGTTTTTCGCTCAGAAGTTCTATACTGATAAGAAATAATTACTTTTCTCCAAAAATAGCGAAGTTATTGATTAAAACGGCACATATTTGGTTTAATAAAGCTCGTTTCAAAAATAAGAAACATGTGTTTCAGTTTTTGTCTTTTGGCCTTTTTCTAGAGCCTATTATAAAAATTTAATTATAAATTTAGATAAACTGAGCTAGGAAACAAATACCCTTAAAACACTTTACGTTATTAGTTCATTAAAATCTATAACTTCTTGAGACTTGAACATGAAGCGATTTTGATAAGGGTTTGTTTTGTATATAGTATATCGTTTCCTTTTGGGTATTACTACAACACTCGCGAGCTTATTGATAAAAAAAATGTAAAATAAAATAAAATCTTCCATTTGGAAAAAAGAAATGGCGATATCTTTGGTAGAAATGCTATCTGCTGATAGTTTTAGAAACTCTAGACTCTGCACCTAGGCACTCATGTCCAGCAGTTTCCCAATAATGTCGCTATTTGGAACAAATAACGATAATTTAAAGTACACATACTATATGTGTATCCGGGATCTCAAGAGGTTAAAAGCTTCTCATAAAACTTTGTTTTTTTCAGAACCTTGACAAAATAAAGGGTGTTTTTGTAGAGGTATAGAACTTTAAGTTGCAATAAAACAACGATGGATTATTCGATTGATATGAATTTTATTTATCCGAAAGATAATCTTGTGGCATTACATTTTAAATATGACTTCTGGCATATGATCGCCACGGTTGGCGCGGATGTAGTCCAATCTGGACGTCCAATTTTCGATGAGTTTTTCCAACATTTGTGGCCGTATATCGGCAATAACACGGCGAATGTTTTCTTCCAAATGGGTAAGCGCTTGTGGCTTTACCGCATAGACCAATGACTTTACATAGCCCCACAGAAATTAGTCTAGAGTGTTAAATCACAAGATCTTGGACGCCAATTCACAGGTCCAAAACGTGAAATTAGGCGGTCACCAAACGTGTCTTTCAATAAATCTATTGTGGAACGAGCTGTGTGACATGTTGCGCCATCTTGTTGAAACCACATCTCCTGGACATCAAGGTTATTCAATTCAGGAATGAAAAAGTTAGTAATCATGGCTCTATACCGATCACCATTGACTGTAACGTTCTGGCCACCATCGTTTTTGAAAAAGTTCGGACCAATGATTCCACCAGCCCATACAGCGCACCAAACAGTCAGTTTTTCTGGATGTAACGGTGTCTCCACATATACTTGAGGATTACCTTCAAATGCGGCAGTTTTGTTTGTTGACGTAGCCATTCAACCAGAAGTGCGCTTCATCAATTGCACTATTTGCAAGCGTTGTTCAGGCGTGAATCTATTCATGATGAATTGCCAAACCAAACTGATAATATATTACTTGACAGCTGTTAAATCGGTCGCCAACATGAAAAGTAATGCTAACTTAAAGTTTTATACCTATATAAAAAACACGCTTTATGTATATTTCTTCATGATTGTTGACAAGCCGTAAAAATTCGTGTAAACCAAGTGAAATCAACGCCATATGGCAATCCTACCCATAAGTCATAACCATCGATGTTGATTTTTGATTTTGGGAGGGAATGATCTATGAAAACAGTGACAAAACTATAACATAAATATGCTATCTTGACATGATATTGGGAACTTGTTCCACTTATAAGAATATTTTTAATCAAAGTAAAATTTGAGTTGTTGCTGTTTTCTTTTAATCCACGGAATGGCCTGTGAGTACCGCAATAGTGCTATAGAAGGCCATGCGATTAAAGGAAAGAGGAAATCATCTTCTTATCCATGTCTGCCCAAGAGAGCCTAGCGATACCACAAGTGTCCTCATTTAGTGTCTTAATACATCGACTGAAAGTTATCCAGCCTAACCGAGGCAAACAAAATACGTATGCCAGGTTCCAGTTCGAAGATTGCACGCTTTGTACCCTTTCTAGCCAGTTTGCCTGCTATGAAATTTCTGATGATTCCCTGTATCCTGGAACCCATATAAGAATTACCTTTGAATGATTCAAAATTTCTGTGAGAGTCTTCGGCATTCATGAATAAGAATAGACGTCAATATGACACCCATAATGGAATTGATTGCAGCTTGGCTCTCTGAGTATATCGGATTCCGCTAGCAGCTTAGATTTATCAGATTTAAATTCAAATTCGAATTCGAACTACAGATCAATTTTCTTCTCATTTTTGTACATTTTCGCATTGTGCAACTCCCCACAGTACAATTGACTTCGATACACGCACTTAAATTATTTAGTAAAAATTTTACAAATATATTACGTTTTTGTGTAAATGTACATGCACTATTAGTATTTAATTTGTTGTAAAGCCATACCAAAAACACGTGCTAAAAATCAAATAAAAAAATAAAAGTGATAATACGTAAATGGATGAATAAATGTTTGAATGAATGAATGACTACTGAATGAGTGAATAAAGAATAATTACTTTTATTTTTATTTTTTAATTTTAATTGTCAATTTATGGTAATTTCAAACAAGTGATAAGATTTATAAGGCACGTCATTTTTATTGTTGTAATAAATAAATAAAAAAAACTATACAATTGAAACCTAAAAACAATTAAAAACCTTGTAGGAATGTTATAATGAAATCATTTCAATAAAATAAATTGACATTGAATTTTTTTTCATTTTGGCAGATTCAAACTATTCAAAAAATTATATTTTGCAATGTTATGTTGCACCATTAGACAAAATTTTCTATTTTGGGTTTATATTATTTAAAGATTTTACTGGTGGTAATCAGTTAAACCTAAATTTAAAATCAAATGCGAAGCCAAGATATTATGAAGCAAATAAAGATTCTTGAAAAATAAAAAAAATACTTCCAACAGTAACAGTAAAGTTTTCTAAGTTGAGTTATTAAACCAGATTGCATAGAAAAATAATTCATTTAAGTCTCAAGCCATTATAACTTAATACATAAATAATTCTTTTTATTTCCTTTACTAAACAAATCATATATACTTTGTCGAAAAAAATTGCAAATAAAGTTTTTTATATCTACACTTAATTTATTTTTTATTTTTGTTGCATTTTTAAGCTGTTGTATAAAAAGTATTGCAAAAACTTTCTAATTTTTGTTTTATTTAAATTTGTTTAAATTTTTAATTATTTTAAATACATTTGATTATTTACCGTCGTCATAAGTAATGACTTTGAGTAATTGAATGAAATTTTTATTGTGAAAGTAAGGGTAACAGAGCGGAAAGAAGTTATAAAATGTCGATTTTCTTAATTACAAAATATTGCAACGACGGCATAAAAACTAGTCAAATACCAATAAAACGGTGTTGCGTAACAATATATATATACATACTTATATATTTTTTCCGTTATTCCTTTTTTGAGCATAGGGCATCCACAAAGCATCTCCATCTTACCCGATTTACTGCCGTTGCCTTTATCTTGCTTATATTCTTAGATAATTCTGCGTTGCCAGGTGGTTCTGGGTCGACCAAGGATGATTGATCCTGGGGAATTCCACTTAAGTGCCATTCTTGTAATACTATGGGGTTTTGCTTTAAGGTATGGTCGATTCACCTCCACTTACTTTGCCTTATCTATGTAAGTCTGTGCAGAATGGGCTCTTTGTTGCGTATGGTGTTGGACCAGAATGTCTTGCATATGATTTTGAATATTCTAAGCTTAGTTTACTTAGATATATATGAGCTTCTCCATACTGACTGCAATCACCTGAATGCCGTTCTTGCTTTGTTGAGCCTTTTGTTAACGTTTGTTTCTCCACCACCGTTCATTGTCATTATATTTACTAGATAGCAGAAGCTATGTATCTACATACTCAATTGGTTAGCCCTATAGCATAATATCTGTGCTATTGCTGTAAATTCTCATGGCTTTGATTTTCTTGATATTTATCTCAAGTCCAACACTGCGAGCCAGTCTTTCCAGGTCTTTCAATTTTTACAAATAACATCTGCATAATAATCTGAATAGACTTCGCTCATGATCTCATCTAGTATGATGGTGAATAGTAGAGGTGGACATTCTTGCTTAATGGTTGACTGATACTCCCGTTGTGGAGAACAAAGCGTTCTGCATTCCCATACACTCTTCTTATGCTTTCCAAATGACAGTCCGTCTGATGGTGTCGAAGGCTTTTTGAAGGCGACGATACAGAGGGTACGCCATCCATTCTATAGACTGTTCTACTACAGTACGTAGAGTTCGTCTCGCAATATGTTTTCTATTTTGCTCTAAAGTCTTCCCTGTATTATGACAGCTAGTTTCTTGTATATGATGTAAAGCAGAGTTATTCCACTCCATTTGTTGCAGTTTTTCAATACGCCACAATCATGCGTTTCATGCGTCAGCATCTCCTTTTCCCATGCTGATACGATATGAGGACATAGTAGCTCAGCTACGGTTGTGCTGTCAGCCCGTAAGATTTCCGCCAGTAAACCATCTGCGTTTCATTCAAACTAGGAGGGCTACCTGCTATGTCCAATGTCTATTCCATAGGACTGTTATGGTATATTTCGATGTCCTCAGCGGTGACTGTGACGTAGTAAATTTCCTCGAAATGTTTTCTCCATCTTTGAATGTGTGCTTCACTTATCCTTAATAATATGTCACTACGATCAGTGCGTAATGATATATAACCAGTTTTATTAAATAACTAATAATATCAAAGACAATGGCAAGGAGTATTCAAGAAGTGCTGTTGATCATAAATACTGTAACTTCAATGCAATCAATTTTTATGTTGTTATTGGGATCGTTTATTTAATAGTTTCGTCTTTCTTAACTTGAAAGTTTGAAATATGATAACAATAATAAGAAAAAATAACGAAAAATTGAATATTTAAGTGTCAAAATTTACATAAAATACACAGTTTTTTTCAAAGGACTCAAAAACAAGTTATATCTACTATAGAAACATTAATTTTGTGGCATTATATGTAAGAGTTGCACATTAGTTTTTTATGTTCTCCACTTATAGGTGTTTCACATTTGGAAACATTTTTGATATTCGTTGAATTTTCGAAGGACAATATTTTTTTTCTTAGAAACAGGATGCGTTTCAATGTTATCTAAACAATTTTTGACCGTATCAACAACAAAATTTTAAATGTGGACGGGCAATGATTTTGGCAAAGTGCGAGCTTAGTTGAGGACGAGCAAAATGTTTTCATATATTTTTTGCGACTTAAAGGCTTTTGATGAGTAGAAATTGTGTTCGAAATATATGTGTTGCCGAAGTCTTACCAGAACTTTAAAGTAATCCAGCAGTGGCTATTTTTACTTCACAGAGTAGTTTGAGGGACTTGCAGTATACTGTCAAAAATCATAGTAAATTTAATAGGCGACGAGGTCAATTTTTATTGTTCGGTCAAAGATCGACCACGTTAATTTGTATATTTTCGTCTTCTACATCACTTTAAATAATATCATTAAATATTTCATTATCTAATCCACTCAGATAAAACTGAGTTATCTAAAATACTCTGCAAGATGACTAAATATCCAATTCTCGCTTACATGCCATTATTATAAAAAAAATTTTAAATAAAATTTCGAAAAATAACTGAAAAAAATATTACAGAGGAGATAATTATACGTCTTCAATGCGTATGGTTCTGCTATTACTCTGAAATAAAATCAACGTATTCCACAAAAACAATGACCACTAGCAGGCTACTGATAATGGCTGAGAATACCGAGCACAACAACTTTTTTTCATAACAAACATCTGCTAGACGTACTTTATCTATCTAAGGATATAGTAGTATAGGAAAAAATATTTTTGCTACGTAATGGGTTATTAAGAGCACCTGAAATTTAACAACATTGTAGAACAGGGAAACTACGAGATTAATGACCATTTTTTAAAGCTTAGATGAGAAATTGATAAAAGGCAAGTAGCTCTTGCAAAGTAATTATTTACCAACGACATTATATTTTAAACCTTAGTATTTAAATAGAACGGACAAAATCTGAAATCATAACAATTTATAAACTATATTAGGTCTTGGCTTTCGCTATATGTATTAAAGGCAGAATAATCAGTGTTACTATTGATTCTTTAGAAACGAAGATATTCTTCTCAATTATGTTTTTGAATGTTCAATAGGTCTTTGATCGTATTTGACACTATGGGTTGTCATATAAATCTAGAAAAAATATTCTGTCAGCTCACATTTTTTTTCGTTAAAATTATCAATGAAAATTAAGCGCAAACTACAATAAACTTGCACTAACTTAAGCTGCTGTCAAAAATTCACGAAGCAACAGTCAAATGTTTAAAAAACTGAAAAAAAACTTTTCTCATCATATTTAGCAAATATAACGATTTTTATTGTATTTAATGTGTATAAATAGCTTACAATAAGTATATATTTGTACAATTACCATTAATGTATATATTTGTTGCATTCACCTCTTTTCAAGTTCGTTCTAACCTTCAAAAGACAGCTACGAGTATTAAAATTTCATGGTATTCTATTAATTAGTTTGTGAATTATTGTTCTAAGAATTGCGCTAATATTGTTATTTTCAGAGTAATACACTGTGGGGTACGATTGTACCATTTGTTTAATTGGTTAAACAGCTGAATTTAGGTAAAGGGTCCGCCATCTAACGTTTTTTTTAACTAGTGCTTATTTCATGAATGGTAATATTTAGCTGATTTGACAGATAATTAGTTTTATCCTTCCGCTGAACGAATATGGTTGTGTATACCCTTGAACAAATTTGGGAAATATTGCGACATTGAACGAATTTTTGTTCATAAAATTGAAGAGGAGGATATTAGCAACATTTGGTTTCAACAGGACGGCGCTACGTGCCACACATCCGAAGATACACTCGATGTTTTGCGTCCTGTTTTTTAAGATCGCATTATCAGCCACAGAGCTGATATCGTTTGGCCACCTCGGAGCTGCAATTTGGCACCGTTGGACTACTATTTGTGGGATGCCATCAAAGATAAGTGTTACGCCAACAAGCCAGAGATAATTGACGCTTTAAAGGACAATATTCGTGAAGCCATTGGTCAAATACAGCTGAACACAATCGATAATGTGCTTAAAAATTGGATCGACGGTGTGGGCTACTGCATGGCCAGCCGAGGCAGACATTCGAATGAAATTATTTTCTCTTACTTACGGGAAGGATTGTACTTTCAAATAAAAATAGACATTTGAGAAAATATTCAGTAGTTTTTTTCTATAGCATTTACAAAAAAAAAAAAAAAAAATTATTTGGTGGATCTTTGAAAAGGTCGTGGTATTTTAAATCAATCAAAAAATTTTCGTTTTTATTGAAAAATATAAAATAAAAATAAGTAATTACGTATTTTAAAAACCAATAATCTAATTCAAATAGTCATAGAAAGGTTAAGGGTTAAGGTTAGTCATAAAAGGTTAATAAGTTAAAATACACATTTATCAATATAAGGATACATTATTATGTATTCATTCGCATTCACATTGTGTTCAATAAGGATCTTCGTCACTGATTACGTTGAAATCAGCCTTATCAGATTATGAGAGAAACAAACATTTTGCTTCCTTGGGCACAACCATTTGTTTTGCCTTGGGAGTCTTGCGAGTTTCCATGGTTCTGAATTTATTAAAAGAAAGTTAAGTTTTAAATAATTATTTCTGCTACATTTTCTGGCGTTATGCTCTCAAAATTTTTAAATATTTTATTAATAGAGTCTTGCGCTTCCACAGACGAAGAACCACCAGGTAATTTAGAATTCTGAACTGAATCAACACTTTGTGTAACGTTGGTTATATTAAATACCAATGAAAATTGTTTATGAACGTTGCTGCATATACACATATATATTTTTTATTATGTCGACATTTATCCTGGATATTTTTTCTGGAATTTTGTACTGCCTAAAAATACTCTGGAAATACATTCATCATTGTAATTACCAGCACCAAGCCTTAGCTGATCTATATGTAGTCTAAAGGTTTTCTTAAACTATTCTTTAGCTATCTTCTACCAATTGCTTGAGAAATACGCTAATATTCTTCAAGGCTACTTAAACGAAATACATATCAATTAAAAGATCTGTTTCTCTTCTTTCTAAGTCCGCTGAGAAACTAAAATTGGATAATATTTGAATATGTTTAAAGCTTATAACTTCATGAATGTATGAAAAATCGGTTTTTTATCCATATCTAAAGATTGAGGTGTTGAAAAAATTTCAAACATAAATTCTTGTTGTACACGATAGCGCCTTTGAGAAAAATAGCATCACATATGAGGTGCTTATTTGTCGCACCGTGTTACTTAATTCAAACAAAACAAAAATTCTAATCAAGTAGGTATGAAATTTCAAAAAAAGTGTTTTGGTGGCCTGAGTTGGGCGGAAATAGGTCCAAGCTTCGAAGAATGAAATTATTATTCGTATTATTTGCATTTATGTGGTTTAAATTAGCGTTAGTATATCCGCACGTATATTGTCGAAACATAAAAAAATAATAATTAAACTGATGGCATTCATATGTTATACCCGTTCAAAATTGGTGCAATAAAAACTAAATTTTTTAAGTATTTTTTTAGTTTTAGGTTTGTTCTTTGAGAGCCCGCCCTTCGGTAAGCGCGAAATAATTAAAAAAATTAAATACAGTTCAACTAAGAAAAGTGTAAGCTAAGAAAGCGCATAAACATTTTCCCCCAATTCTCATTTTTAAAAAGGACTCTTTTTTCCAGAAATTTGTTCGGGCAGCCCCAACATGGAATGGATCAAAAAAAAAAAAAATTCTTGATGGGGAAAAAGTACCGTTCAAGCGAAGCAGTGGCTTGAGAAGTGTTGTGGGGACTACGCATTATCAGTAAAAACAATAAAACTTTGGTTTACTAACATCAAATGTGGTCGTAGAGACACCGATGATGCAGAACGCAGTGGACGTCCATATGAGGCGGTAACGCCAGAAAACACCGCGTTTGCTCACTATTGACCAAAAACAAGAACGTGTTGACAATTCCCAAACAATGGCAAAGCTACATGAATGGAACTTCGAATTGCTTCCACATCCACTGTATTGGCCAGATTTGGCTCCCAACAACTACTGGCAGTTCGTAGACCTCAAAAAATGCTCGCCGGTAAGAAATTTCACATGAAGGCCTATTTTGAGGCGAAAGGTAAATTGTTATAAAGGTGGTATTGAAATAGTAGAGCAGCGCGGAAATGATTGCTTTACTCTTGATGGAGATTACGTTGATGAATAAAGCGAATTTTGAACAAAAACAAAGTGTTTTGTTATTAGGCCCGGGACTTTTCAGCCCAAGTGTTATATTTTATTAAATAAAAAAATCATAAATAGAAAAAATTACAAAAAAAACATTAAAAAATGCAATGGTTGCTTCCAGAATCCATTTCACAATTTGTTGCCTTAATTATTGTTTTAAGTTTCCTAAGTATCTTTGCTTTCTTAAAAAAATTGTTTAAAGATACTTATAACCGTTAAACACAAAAAAAAATTAAAAGTTAAATTCTATATTTTTTAGAGGGATAATCCAGATGTTTTAAAGCAATAGCATTTCTCTGAATTGGTAAACTCTACGCCACGATTTGTGTTCACAAAAACGTAAATTAATTAGTTCAGAAATAGTTTGTTATTTTTTGCCTTCGTGTAATACAAGATATTTTCACCTTCAATCACACTTAGTAATCTCATTCAAGTATTCAGGAAACATTTGTTGTTTTCTACGCTACGCTCTCACGTTAACAGGACAATGAGATGCTTCTAATACTATGTCACTTTCTCTGTATAACCCTTTATTTTGTGGTTTTTTAATTGAAATTAAAATTAAATTTTTAATTCAATTAAAAAATTATACAATTTATAGTTAAAACAATAAAAAAGAAACACAATTACATCCGGTTTAATTAAAATCTTGCAAATGTCGTACATTAAATAAAAACGAAATTAAAATACTCATATGGTCAGTAACAGCAAACAAATTGCGAATTTAACACTCTGATTTAATAGTAATTCGAATACCGATAGAGAAACCAATGTTTAATTGTTCACGGTATCGTCGTACGAAATGCTATTTTAAAATCCCTAAAATTTCTTTTTTACATTGATTTCCTTGAAAAAATTAAAAAAACACGTTATAAAAAAGCATTGATTCGTTAGGAAATAAATGTTTTATTGTAGAATCTGAAAATTGTCGTAAAGAACCAGTAGAATGAAATTATTTGGTCTGTTTAAAGTTTTCATGACGCCATGTGGCCACATACAACATATCGCAAATTCTTAAAATACGAGTACTCAAGAATTTAATGATCAGTGTGTCTATGAAATATTAATTTTCTCATGTAATATTTCATGGCAAGGAAAACAAAAGCTTGCATTTGCCTGAATTACACCAAAGTCATAATTTAAAACTTAAACTGCAAAATTGCTCAATGCTCATTTAGGTTGTTATTCCCTTGACCAAACACCGTGAAATGTGGATGTAGAAAGAATATAAAAAACAACACAACAACAAAAAAGAAAGAGCTTACAAATATGTTATAAAAAATTAAAGTTAAAGAGATCCGTCACAGTCTTGTCATTATAATGCTCGCTCTTGATGAGTGTAAAATGTAAATATTGGCACAAGGAAGTAAACAACAAGTTGAACAATGGAAATTGTAATGATTGTCATGCAGTCAGTCAGTCAGTCAGTCAGCCAGTCAGTCAGTCCATCAGCCATTTAAGTGTCTTACAGAATACGAAAATACGAGAGTTTGTGGCAGAAATAGTTGTGTCAGTAACGTGTTACTATAATGACCATCATCTAAAGCAGTCATGGACATAGTCATCGTCATTTTCTTTTATAAATAAAATATAAATTTTAAAACATTTCATAGATTTAGTCACTCATTCATTCATTCACATATTCTGCATGGTGATGATGTTGGTTACACAGCTAACATCCTTGTCAAACATCGTTAGTTTTAATGACTTAAAAGCTGTAAAACACAAGCACACAATCTGACAGACGGATTTGTTATGATAAAAGAATGAAAAAAAAAGAAAACAAAAATAGGGAAAAATCAAATAAATAAATAGAAGAAAAAGAAGTTAATGGACTGTGCATGTTTTTCTTTCAGCCGTGGCGCTTAACATTATTTATGATCAATTTTTGTATGATGATGATGATGATAATTATCATTTTTATCATTATTACTGATGTTGTATTGCGAACGATGCAGCCAAGCAGTATGTGCACAACTTAGAACATGCGAGCGAAAAGTTGTAATGTTTCAAGTTTGTTTGTTCAGTTTTAATTTATTACAAGCAATTGTTATTTGAGGCAGTGTATTTATTGTTGACTTAGATACGTTCCCTATATATAGTTTACATGGGTTGTTCTACAAGATTTCAAACTTATAATATACAAACAGCTGATTATATATAAGTATGTAAATAGGGCATACGATGTGAACATTTTCGTAGATCTGTTTTTCAAAAAATTTATTGAGAGTTTCTTTCTAAGACTAAAAGACACAGAAAATTTCCTAACTTTCAAGTGACAAAAATAAATATTTAAAATAATTTTTGGGTTTTTTCGAGAATATGTTAGCATAGTTTATCATCGTATCATATTGACCAGACACTCTTTTAAAACAAAAACGAGTATATTTATTTTTGTATTTTGTATTAATTTCTGATGCATTTTCTGATACATTTTATGTATTTGTTTGCGGGTTACAATATTAGTATACCACCTTACATTTAGACTTTTTAAAATACTGGTATGGCATAATCTGCACCTTCCTTTTGCTACCTATTAAACACAATGACCGCACAAATTTAGGAAGTTTTTATACGTATGATCGTTTTGACGATTAAGAACTTTGTGATGAAAATTTTGATATGTAAGATGTTGCTGAAGAATCCCTTCATGCTCGAAAGAATTGACGACGGACGATTTTTTGCGTTGGTTTACCTGTGTAATCCAGAGTCGTGTAGAAATTCGTTTGCTATCATTATTTACAAATTCAACAATGACATGCTTATTCTTTGGCCATGATTTTTTTACTACTTCTGTTCTCAGGCACTATGAACAAATGTTGTCTATAAGCAACATTATTTTCCTGAATTTCCCGATATTAAATAAAAACTTTTTTTAAGTCTTGCAAACTTTATTTCATTTCTAACCTGTTATTTACAATAAAATTTATAAATAAATTCTTCCGCGTTAGGTTTTTATTAGAATTTTTGTAGAATAACTTTTTTCACTTTTCTCACACTACTGAACACAACTTTAACTAAACGAAAGGTCACACATAACAATTTCGCTTGGAAAAAGAACCGTTAACAAAAATAACAAAAACTATAGGAGCTATGAACGAAAATATACAATGTTGCCTATAAGCAACAATGGACATTAAAGTGTTAATGGTTTTACCCTTGAGCTCACTGTCCAGGTTGATCTTTGCACATATGGGAATGGTCATGGTCTCAGTCTGCAAGACACTCAGTGATCTCCCCAGTGGTATCGACAAGTCACGGTTGGATCCATGGCATGCCAGTTCAGATTAAACTCACCCTATTAGACCAGCAATTTCGGTCGGCATGATATCCAGGATTAAAGATGGTACTTCGACCACACTGCGTGGAATGGACAGACTCCCCGACAAATTTGGATCTTCTTGGCGAAAAACCTTGCCGCCACCCCCCTCACATAGACGTGAAGCGTGATCAGTACTAGACACCTTTAGACTTGTGATTTTTAAATACCATTTACAGAAATCAATTAATAAGAAATGTGGATTGGCATTAGGAAGTAACAGATGAAAACTACAAAATCTTTAATTTTTTAAGAAGTAGATCATGAATATTCTTGTCGAATGCCTTGCTTAAGTTTATATATCAATTCGCATAGCTTTAGATTATAACAGTAGAATGGCAATAGGATCGTTACAATTTATTATTTTAACATCAAACAATGTTATAAGTATAGTTTAAATTTATCAGACATACTACTTATAATTGACTTTGCCATTTTTGTGACATAAATTTGAAATGTTTTTACAATTCGCTACAAATATTTTCAATAAATTTTCGTTATTCTTTGTATAGTACTGAACATTGTGTAGAGTTGTACAGATGTTATCAGTTTTTTTTTTTTATATAAAATATACGATACAACACAAAAACAAACAGATGATTATTGGCATGTTTTTCTCAATCAAATCATAAACCATTTTGTATTGATGAAAAAAAACAAAAAAACACCCCAATATGGCAGAACATATTGACTGAAATAATTAACGCCTTTTAGTTTGAGTATTGCTTTTACTATTTGCATTTCCTGTCATCTCTTATATAGTAAAAATCAATGGATGATAATGACTTATTTACACGTCCATTGGTTACAAACTTGATTGCTATTCGTGAGCGTTGTCAACTTGTAATCTCTGGGATTATAGCAGAAACAGAACTGAAACTTACCCTTCCGGAGCTGTTAATTAATCTAATTGATGCTCATTTACAATAAATAAAATCATATGTATGCATGTATGTATATGCATACTAAACTGTTGCTACATATTCTTCTATTTCTGAAAGAAAAAGAAATTACTTAACTATGTTATTCCGCAATTCATAAAAAAAAACAAGAAATGAATACAGAAATGATCATCTTTTGTGTGTTTGTGTGTTTTTTTTCCTTCATTATTGGCCACACAACATGTATGAAAAAAATGAAAAAAATAGTGGAGGAAGCAAAACAGAGGGAAAAAAATCACGTTTAATTAAAAAGTTTTGCAATCGTGAAAAAAAATTGCGTTCACAACAGCGTAATTAAAAAAAGTCCATTTAGCCAAGTTAGTAAGTGTTTAGTGTACGAGTGTATCTGTATATGAAAGCTAAAGTGTTTTTGACCAACAACTTTGTCTAATAAGACCAACCGAAAATACAATTTATGTTGTAAACACATTCGTAACTTGAAATCTAAATGCTTTTCTAAAAATATTTCTTTTTTTTTTTTTTTGTTAGTATTGGTAGTTGCCATTGCTATTGCTGCTTACAATGATAATAATGATAGCGATGACGATGTTGTTGATGATGATGATGATGATGATGATGAGCAAAATAATAAAAATAATTGTCTGTGGTTTTGCCACTATTTAAAAAAATTTTATGACTTTGCAAGTTTAATTAAACAAAATTTCGCTGCCATTGCGCTGGCCCGTTCACTCTCTCACCGTACCGTACCGTATTTGATATTCAAGTTTTTGATTATGATTTTCATTTGTCCTCCAGTAGAAGAGGTCATTGTATTAAATTGTTGTATCTTTTCCTTTGAATTTGTCTCATGTTGGCTGTAAATTTATATTGAGATAATCCGTCAGCGTAATTTTACTAAAATTAATTCGAAACAGACTATTTTAATCAAGTAATAACATTTCAATAATTAAAATGTAAATATAAAACTATTGACTTAATTCAACTTTAACGATTTATGAAAGTGTTTTAAATATCTATAATCAATTTCAAAATATAATCAATAATTCTTTTGAAACAGATTAATTAGAATTTTGCTGTAATTTATTTACTGTGAGCGTCAAAATAAAGTGTACAACCTATTATCTAGAATTGAGTCGCTATTTCATTCTTTTAAAATACGATGAACTTAAACATTTTATACTTTAAAAAAATTCTATTTAAAGCTTTAAAAAATTCTTAAAAAGCAACTACAAAAGTAAAAGAACAACTAAGGTTATACCACAAAAACGAAAATTTTAGAGACGTTTTTACGCGCTATTTTATATATTTTATATAGGAACCGTGCTATTTTTGGGACTTATTGACAGAGTATGTTTAGTTATGAATAAAGCGATAGTTGTTTAGGAAATTTTAAACAAAGAAATTATTACATCAGCTAAAGTTACACAACGGAAATAAATAAATAAAATACGTAGGCAGTTTAGATATGGTTTGGCGTTGAATATGGGTTGCTAGGGTTGGTTTTCAAGTTTTTATTGAAACAATTTTGAATCGTTTCACATATGTCTTTCAACCAATTCGAAGATGATCAAAATAGCTCTTTTTGGAAGCTAGCGCTTTCAGCAATTCAATAACCCAAACCATGCAACATTCTAAAGGAGAAGTTGTCATATTATGCTCCTAAACACCTTCATTCCCCTTCCTTGTTTTAATACAATCCCTGGACTTATATTTTATTAAAAATTTATGGACTCACCTTGATAAAAATATTAGAAAATATGCCACTAAGTCACAAAAACACCTTTTCGATATTTTACAATCAAAGTGGAAAGCAGTTGTTTCCTCGTATATATAAAATTTATTTATTTTATGCCCCGACCATTGTTTCGCGTGTTATGTACGTTAGAGTGAACCCCTTTGTAGTGCATATGTTCTACTTGAAAACGAAATTTGTTACAACATTTCAACTTTGTGTGGGTTAAAAAATATTTTTAAAACAGTGGTGAGTGGATTCACTATTGCTCAACTGGGCGGTACCACGCCCATATAATATTTGTATTTATATGTCTTTATCTTTAAAAGGGTAATAGTAAGCGTCTCTAAATTTGGCCCAAATAACTTTGTGGTCAATACAAATTATCAGTCAAGAACTGGGATAAGTGGGAGTATCACCCATATAAAGTGAGTATTGATTTTTATTTATCTTTGAAACGGTAATAATGAAAGGTTCTGATTTTGGTCTAAATAACTTAGTAGTTAATAATAAATATTAATTAATAAATATTCAAAATATGGGCGAAATTAAGTATGTGGGTGTGGCATCTCCCATACATATAAAATATTGATTTTTGTATACCTAAAGAGCGATTAGAATGGAGGATTGTGAATTTGGTCTAAATGACTTCTTAGGTAGTACAAACCATTAGTTGAAAAGTGGTCGGAATCGGATAACTAACCGTGGTACCTCCCATACAAATTAAAAAATAGTTTCTAAATTTGGTTTAAATAAATTGGCAGTCAATGCAAATCACCATACAAAAAAAAATATTGAAATTTGCATGTGTAGAGAACGGTAGCGGTCTATATCTATCCACATTAGTCAAAAAGCTGGTCCAATACAGAGGCTCCTAGCAACGCGGGGGGGATTACTCTAGTTAAGTATAATGATGTGCATTTTCACACCTTTTTTAAGTTTTTGTTGTTTTTGTATATTAAGTATATTAAGTGAGTGGACTTAAATAACTAAGAATAAAAGTAATTATGTAGTAAAGTAAAGCTGTATGTAATTTATAAATAATCTCAGCTTTCTATGTGTTGAAAACAATTTGAGCTTAGATAAGTATTTTTGACAATGTTTTCTTTCGGATTTTACAAAAATTTTTGTTTTCTTAACAAATAATTAGTGGGAATCCCGAATTTATAACGTCAATAATTACTTTAAAATAATCAATTTTCAACCGAAAATATTTTTTGAAGGTAGAAAACTGTTGAGATATGGCTATAAAAGTGAAAGAGTTAAGAAAAAATTATTTTTCTCTAATTTTAAGCGATGCCGGCAATAGGAACCAAAAATTTGTAAATGTTTCAGTAGTCGGCACTCTAATGCCTACTACTAGAACACTACTGAAAATCACTTGTTCCTATGGTCGGCAGTGGGTTTTAGACTTCTAGAAATAAAAATTTATTAAATCTTTATGTCTTTTTCAACCTCGTCTTACCTATCACTGGCCAATGATCAATAATTGTATGCACGACAGTCATATTAAAATCTGGCCTCATCACGAGCCAATTAAGTCTTAAGAAAATAAGTGTTGTGCTTTGTCTTGTACCAAAAGATGACCATTTATAATACAGAGGGTCCAGATCAGGGCTACCACAGTTGGTAAATTTTTGGGAACTGCGTGTGCGGCATTTTAGCCTTATAGTCAGTCTCAAAATCCTTTTGTAAAGTCTAGAGTTGGTTTTGAAAACGGAATGATTCAGTGGCTTCATAACCGCTTTCAAAACGGATTTCTGGTAAACTTTAGCTGATGTTTTGATCCCTTGTACACAGAAATGCAAATCGGCCACCTCATAGTAAACTGGATTAACTCTTCGACATGTGGTCAGATACTTCTCTAGAATACTGTCCTTACATCTTGTCATTTCGCTTATTATATTTCTTTGGTTCGATCAACATTTTCATCCATAGACAAAGTTTTTCTGACCAAATTACCATCGTACCTCTCCAAAAAGCGATTGGATTTTTCTGCAAGTGTCCGGTTTTACGTTTTAAAGCCACAAATTCAAGTCTATTTCAATGGTTCAATTCATGAACTTTTGTCTGATTAATTTTACGTGTTATGACTTGTTATTTCCGAAAATGACATCGCAGAGTTCTTGATTTGACAGCTTTAATGACATGCAATGTTCGAACTATAACTGAGCGGCTTGAGAGAATACTCATTATGTGACCGGTCCATGGTAAAAGCTGACACATTTTGAAATACCAGTTATAGACTTTAGCTTTAGAGGTTAACTTTCAGAAGCCATATAATATTATTCCATGAATATTGTGATCTATTTTTCTTGCTTTTAACTTTAAAATGAAACCTATATTCAGGATTTTCTGATATGAATTTATCTTATTGAACATATAGAATGTGGAAAACATTTGTTTTAATTAAGTAACAGTTTGAAATCAATCTCAATTTATTATTCTCAGTACTAAAATATGATATGGCGACAATAGGAACATAGTATGCCGAAAACTGGACAATTAGTGCCGACTACTGGCAAATTTGGAGTTTTTCACAAAAACGCTAAATTCCTCAATATCAATAAAAAAAATATATAAATTTAACTTAATAATCTGAAACAAAGCAAACTAATCAATTGTAATGACTAGTCATCAATTCTATACCACATTTACATGCTTGAATTTCATAGCTTGAAATAAACAAAAGTTTTAAATTGCCGACTATGGGTACATTCACCCTACATACATATACATTTTTGTATATTAAGTATATAATTTATGTGAAATAATTGTTACGTTTTTAAGCTTTGAAGTTAATTAGTGAAAATACATAATAGTTTTGCCAATCAGCTTTGCTTTTTATAAGATATAAATAATTTTATTAAATAGTATAGCCTGGCAACTTTGAGTGTGAACATTCTTAACTACAGGTAAGACGGGCTTAACGACCCCAAGGTCCACGAGTTGAATCCTGTTTGCGTCTGACTCGCAGCGAGCGGCAAGTGGGACAGCGTCATACGTCTTTCAGGTAGGCAGATGTTAAGAAAAAATACCCAAAACCTCCCAAAAAAATAGAAAAATTGAGCAAGAAAGAAGCAAAACAACAAGTGCATGAACAGAGGAATAATTCAACCAGAAGTCCGCCTGTGGCAAGCGTTTCCTCCGCTGTATCACAACCCAGGACCGCAAAAAGAGGGCTGCCACGATTCAGAATCAAATGGACCACAGAAATGAACGTGTCCGTTTTTAGGGCCTACTTCAAGGCAACACGCAGCGAGCGCATTATTAGCTATAGGCAGCAAATGTACAACTACGTCCTCGTTGACCACCCCGAGCTAGGTCATATAACTCTACAAAACCTTGCCGACCGGCGAGCTGCAATAATAAGGAACAATCTTATTCCAGCCACACTTCAGGAAGAGATTCGACAAAGTGTACTGCGCGAAGTAACCGCAAATAACCACCAACAACCCCCACAACAGGATTCTACCAAGGCAATGGAAAAAATTGAAACAACATCGGAAAATACACAAAACCAGCTTAGTGAAGAAATGCAAGAGACAATGCAAGCACGCAAATCAGTAGCCCTACATTTTTACCCTACCCCAATTTGGCGATATATCAGGCACGATAAAGGACATTTTCAATGAGGCTAAAATTAAATATTTACATATGAACCAACAAAGGAGACCGTACTTGCCGAAACAGAAGCCAAGTAAGAAAACGCAACAAATAACTTCAATATTATACACCGCAGTTTTGCTTACAGAAATACCCTTAAATGCAGATTATGACCAAATTATTGGAATAGTCTATTGTAGCGCATATAACATATTACAAACCATGAAACTACTGCAACAAAGAAACCCTAGATGCAATAACAACCGAATGGCAAACCAAGAATTCAACAATACAAGCAGTCAAAGGAACAATTCAACAACGTTTAGATCCCCTGAAATTAAACCAATCTGGCAAATCCGACTTCAACAGAAAATAGATGAAATCAGAAAAGATCTTGGATACATTACCAGCCACATAAACAGGAAACAGGTAAAAGAAGTAAACATAAACTCAAGAAGATAGAAAAAAAGTATAATACGATAGACCAAATTCGCGATACCATACGGCAGAAACTCATTAAATACACAACGCGACTCCGAAGCTATACAAAAAGCTACAAGAGATAAAAACACAACAGACTCTTCCAAACAAACGAAAAGCTATTTTACAACACAATAGCAAAGTCGCCAGGCACGACTACGACCACCAGTAATACAGTTAACATACAGGAAATGGAGAAATACTAGAAGACAATCTGGAGTGAAAAGCGTGCTCACAGTCCTAAAGCTACATGGATCCAAACTGTCAATCAAAGTGTCTCCAGTCCTACTATGAACACAAATACCATCACTTCAAATATTCTTAAAAAAGCAATTGCCAAGCTACACAACTGGAAACGCCCAGGCGTCGTCATATCATTCGTATATTCGTACATTTAATAACATAATTGTAAGCCCGGGCATTGTACAACCGGAAATGTGCGCAGGAATCACATACCTAAAACCGAAATGTCAGAACCCAACAACCGCCTCCCAATACAGACCTATAACCTGCTTCAGTACAGGATACAAGCTATTAACCCCATGCCTTATCATAATAATTAGTGAATTCTGCGAGGGTAATAATATATTGACCGAGGAACAAAAAGGCTGCAGACAGGGAACAAAGGGATGCAAGGATCAGTTAATAATAGACAGTGTCATTACTACTCAGGCAATAAGAACAAGAAAAACTTATGTTTATACGGCTTTCACAGATTATTAGAAAGCATTCGACGCAGTTCCACATTCTTGGCTGCAGGAGACGCGCCGGATATACGGAATTAATCCGACTATAATACACTGCATAGGGTGTCTGATGAGCTACTGGAAGATGACACTACATGAGCGCGAGGGGAATAATAATGTCACTTCACAGCCCATACATATGCAGCGAGGTATTTACCAGGGTGACTATCTAAGTCCTTTACTATCCTGTCTGGCTCTAAACCCGCTCTCACTTCTATTAAAACGTAGCCAATACGGGTACAAGCTGAAGACCTCCATCCCACACATAATATCTCACTGTTTCTATATGGACGACCTCAAACTGTATGCTATTACCAAGCAAAATCTTAAAATCCTGATACAAATATTGGGAACCTTCACGAAAAACATACAGATGAAATTTAGAATAGATAAGTGTGGAACTCAGAACGTCACCAGGGGAAAATACTCTTCATCGCAGAACATATTCACCACAGAAGGGGAACAGATTGCACCGCTCCGAAGAGACAAATAGTACAAATACCTCGGGATCAAGCATAATATCATCATAGACAACACCAAACAAAAGAAGTTAATAGAAACACAGCTTGCAGGCCGAATCAACGATATAAGAAAATCTAACCTAAATGGTCGAAATCTCATTAAGGCGCTAAATACGTATGCAATTCCACTATTAGCATATACGTTTGACATACTACACTGGTCGAGCACAGATCTGGCCAGTATGGATCGGAAAACGAGAACAATACTCACCAAAACAAAACACCAACACCCAAAGTAATCAATAGAAAGAATAAACATCCCATAGTAAACTAGGAGGAAGAGACCTACTTAATATCCAAAAGCTACATGATAAGCAGATTCAAAACCTGGTTAAATATTTCACAATGACAGCTAATACATCCATACTTTACAGATCTATTGCAAATGCAGACGATAAACCGACACCACTGAGCTTAAAGAGTAATAGCAACATTACACCGCACACAACACAGAATCTTATAAACACATGGATATCCAAACCACTACACGGAAAATATCCCAACTATATATATCAACGACACATAGATCTGGAAAGAACAAATAACTGGCTATTGTTTAGTAATCTGTTTTCGGAAACGGAAGGATTAACCATTGCTATACAAGATGGTGTAATTCCGACAAAAATTACAGAAAATATGTAATCCATGACAGCACAATAACCGAAGACAAATGCAGACGATGTGGGACTAGCTCTGAGAATATACCATATCTTCTGCATAATTGCACAGCTCTGACGGCAAGCCACTAAAAACAGAGACATTATAGCATAGGGAAAATAGTATAAATCAATATTCTAAAAACTTTGAAGATAGATGAAGTTACTAGGTTCTACTACAAATACACCCCACAACCCATAGTCGAAAACCAAAAGTACACCATATACTGGAACAGATCAATCTTAGTTCATAATCCACCAGAGACCACCATCCCTAATAGGCCAGATATGATAATCATAGACAAGGAAGAAAAAACAGCCAAGATATTTGATTTCGCAGTTCCATACGACAACAATATACAAGATACGATAACTCCAAAAAAAAAGAAAAATACCATCAACTATCGGAGTACCTCAAAAACACACAAAATCTCAAGAAGATAGACATAATCGCAATAATAATCAGTTCCTTGGGAACGATTCCAAGAGCAACAACAAAGTCTATGGAGAGATTAAGCCTGAAGGCGAAAATACTCACAGAGATGGAAAAATCAGTGCTAATCTAATAATCTTTTAGAAAAAAACACAAAGGTTGTCGGTGCGTTTCTGTTGCATAATTTTAGTTGTTGTAATAATTTTATTATTGTTGCCTAATAATTTTGTAGAGCTTAAAATAGAACTTTAAAAAAGTAAAAACAAATTCTTAAATCCATCGTATTTTAAACGACTGAAATAAAGACTAAATACTAGAGAATAAGGTTGTCTACTTTATTTTGACGTTCACAGTATGTGTCAATATTCTTTAAATATGGACATGTACTGTGAGCGTTGTTAGTATACGTAATGGTCATCTACATACTGTCATAACTCTAAAACTGGAATCGGTTGTGATAATAGTTAACAAAATTCTTTTAAATTCAATGAAAATTTAGCTTTAGCGACCAAAATGTTCATTCTTGTTAATGTTGTTCACCTTTACAACATTGTAAAACACACGCAATTTTATCCATTCCCAGGACATATTTTAGACAAAATAGGCAATGTATGATGCATACGATGCGAGTACTTTCCATACATGCAAATAAGGTCGCACATTTTCCGAAAATGTTTAACTTGAAAACATCAAGCACGCGCAGAATAATATCTTTATCAAGAGTCATTTTAGTTTTCCATGAGATTGTTTTGCGTCTAAATTGTTTACTTATCGCAATGTATCATCTACTTGCAAGCTTACGTAATTCTTCTCCGTTTATCTTTAAACTCATGTTATTAATTTTATTTATGGCGGTACAAAAGCTTAGGCATATGTACATAAGTTCTATAAATAGGCAATTGTAAGCTTAGAAAGGTTTCTTGGAAAAATCATATTTTTAGAGTCACGGAAAGCCTATCTTAATTCGTCTTCAAATATAATTCATTAAAACAGAAAAGTCCCTAAGCGGAGAAAGTAAATGCTACAAATTGTAGTCAAACGAATATAGGATAAAATTCAAATACAAAAGCTTTTTTAGAATTTCTCTTGAAAATTTATTTTGTTTCTTAAACACGATTACCTTAACACTAAAGTTACCAACAATTACCAATATTCTTTATGATTGAATATACATATGAAATATAGAAGAAAAGGGAAATGAAAATATTATATTACATAATTATTGAAATTAATATATATATTTATTAATTAATAATAATTCTTTTTGTAATTATTTAATGTATTATTATTTAAATAATTATTTTATATAATATTGGTCTACAAAAAACAAAAAATTTTCTCGCCTTTAAATAAAACTATATGAACTATAATGATTTTGGTGTGCTGAATTCAAATCCATTTTCAGTTTTTTTCCAACGGGCTCAAATTTTTTTATGGGCGTGGCAAATCTTTTGCCCAAAATATGGTAGTTATGTAAATAAATTTAATCATAACTTGAAGACGACTTGACCGATTTTAGTGCAAGTACCACCAAAGGTTTAGGAACAAAATTTTCTAGAAATCACCTGAAAAACATTTTTTTGTAATTACAACAGTTAGATACCTGCATTTAATTTAGAATAAAATAAGCTATAAATCATGAAAATCGGTTGGCTATTGCTGATTTTATTCAAAATTAAATGCAGGTATATAACTTTGACCAAAATTAGGGAATAATTTTTTTCTTGCAAAATTATTTGTTTATTTCCAAAAAGTATAAAAAACTTCTTAGAGTATAAGTTTTACATTTTAAGCATGTATGGGTTGAAAGCAAAATAACCCATAAAGGCAGGTGCTGCCTAACTTTGACGAAAGTGAAGGGCTCATTTTTATGGCTACGGTAAGTCAAAAATATTCTAAGAATAAGATTTTTTATTATTGTGGTAAAAAACCCAGTACAAAATGCACTTTTAAGACAGATAACACAATTTCTTCATCATTCAACACTTGTTTGCGAAACCGAAAAGACAAATCTCATCCGATATTTGATTTTATCAAAACTAAAAGTTAATATTGAGAAGTACTCTAAGGAATATTTCCGTTTTATATTTTTTTATTATGGTAAGTATTTTACAAGATTTGTACATAGACTTAGTTTATTTATTATGGATATATGTTTTAGATTAGGGTATGTCAAGGGCTTGGACTTGCAAAAATTCTCCAAGTCTGTGAGGAATTAACATTAAAGTCACAACGCCAATAACAATAACCACCCAAATTAAGAATGCTTATAAGCATTACTTTGGATTTCCTATCGATGAAAGAAACAAATACTGACTGCCAAGATTATATTGTAATACCTATGCAAGAGCTTTAAGAGATTGTCTTGACGACAAAAAAAAGATCATGTCATTTATGAAACGAATGATATGAAGTGAACCACAAAATCACGAACGTATATTCGAACATTTCATCCGCCCGAAGACCAGTTCTTCGATACAATAATGTTTCTTTACCTCCAATGCCTTCTAAACGTCACGAAATGGGTAATGAAGAAGATATTTTTTCTGTTCGGAGTGAAACCAGTTCTTCATCTGCATATAGAAGGCCATCTAGAATACCTCATTTTATGAATCAGTCTGACCTGAATGATCTTGTGCGAGACCTAGAACTCTCAAAATTAAAGTCAGAACTTCTTGCGTCAAGATTACACGAATGGAATTTGTTAGATAAGCATACGAGTCTCATTTTTTCGATGTAGACAAGAAGATTTTCTGGCCTATTTTAGCAAAGATGGCGATTTAGTATTTTGTGATGATGCGGACTATTACGAAAGCTGAGTTTCCTAAAAGGTCTGAAGAATGGCTTCTCTTTATTGATTCATCAGAGAAAAACATACATATAAGGTGTGCTTCAAAATGATAAGGTCACCTTAATATTTGCACAATTCATCCAAACTAAAATATGTTATGTATGGTCACCTTATTAAAAAAAATTCTACGTTCAAATAAGTGAATAATAAGCCGGCTTTGCTCTTAGAGATGAAAGCTCAGTGATTAATAAGCAATTAATCTAATCAGAAGGTATCACAATAGTTTTTTTTTTGTAATAGTTTAGAATTTAAATAATATCTGCGTGATATGGGTCGCGGGAAACCTTTGTCACCTTATGAACAAGGACAAATTGGAGTACTTCCTGAGCAGGGATTGAGCATGCGTGGAACCAACCGATTTTCATGATTTATAGCTTATTTTATTCTAAGCATTTTAAACGCTTTACTTCTAAAATTTCGTTCTAAAATATTTTCGCGTAAATAAACTTTTTTTCGCAGCTTAGTTGTGAATAACGCCGAAACTGTTGATATCACAAAAAATGTTGTTCGGATGATGTAAAGAAAATTTTGTTCCTAAACGTTTGGTTGTACCTGCATTAAAATCGTACATGTCGTTTTCAAATTATGTTGAACTATATTGACATAACTACCATATTTTGGGCAAAAAATTTGCCACACCCATAAAAACAAAATTTGAGCTCGATGGAAAAAAACTGAAGACGTTTTTTGCTGTAGACCAGTGTAATTAATTAATAGTACTGAGTTAAATTAATTTTTTAATTTTCCCTAATATCAAATTTCACGGAGGAGGGTCATTTGATCTGCCGTGGTAGAGAAAGTTGTTACCGGTTAAATGAGCGGCTATGGTATGTTTAGTATTAATAAATAAAGAATAATGTTTTTTTTGAAACCTAGCTAATAGCCTCATAGCTAACAACCAATGACATATCGGTACATCTTTTTACCTTATACTCGTATACAATATAATACAAAAAATTATTACAGATAATTAAAACAAGTTTTACTGATAATGACTAAACGATCCATAACGCTAATGTACTTAATAATTTTTAAATAATGATCAAAAATATGTGATTAATTTGCTTGAAAAGCAACCGACTTAAGTAAAAGTTCAACAAAATACTGCTTAAATCAAGGAAAATGTTCGCTACTATTACACTACACAATAATATTTGAACAAACGAGGGTGGGTAGATGAGTTCGTGTCTTTTTGAATTCTTCGTCGCTTTACTAAAGGGAGAACACTGCTATTGTGAACAGGTATCTGTCATAATTGGAATAAGCTGTGTCATTTAGTTTGTGTTTGACAGCAGACACCACTTGTATTGAATTAAAAAATATTTTATGCGAAAAAACTATCACTCAAGCCAAGGCTAAGCTTGATAAAATCGTATTATTGGTACTCGGCATCATTAATTTCAATGGTAAGAAAGATGTTTACTGAATTTCGTTGTGTCCGTACAAGCATAGAAGATGCCGAACGTTCTGTGGTCTCGACACCCGAAGCAATTAAAAACATTTACCATAGGAAGCTTATATTGCCTAGTAATATCAATTTCGAATGATCACTTGGGTATGAGTAAGCTTTTCGCTCGTTTGTAGCAATCTAACACAAACAGAATCGTGTGAAAACTGTGCAGAACTTTTTGGCGGTGTTCAAATTTTCGTCCCACCTTTCACCTTTCGTTTGAGGACTTACAAATCAGAGAACATCAATTAAAACGGGCTTAATAGTCCTCTTTTGGATGGTGGAGTAGCAAAGACCACTGCATGTGGCATTTGTTTTTATAGAAACCTTATAACGGCCATATGTATTACTTTTTAGCACTTTAGACTGCAAGATCGTAATTCGTTGTTGCTTTTGCTTGTCTAGTGATTTCTACCATTACAATCAATCATTAGGTGTCTCTCTTCCTTTCAGTTTTAGTGCCTTTAGATTATCTTTGCATAACAATAACAATAATGGATTCGAATTGAAAATAGTACATATATGTGCATAAATATTTTTAAGATACTCATCGATTGAGCACATTTTAATTAACCTACAATTTATACTAATGTTTTAGCACAACTTTTGTATTAAATTTTGAAAGATGACTAGACTGCTGTTAGCAAGAGTACTGATTGAATGGCGTCTCTCGCAAGATTATGTTGTCGTTTACAGTACAACGAAATCTAAATGGAATATTAAAAAAATAAAATAAAATATAGATAGAAAAAATATATATATTTCGCGCGGAGCGTATTTTTAATCTATCTGTCTGTCTGTTCGTTCGTTTGTACTCTGATGTTAAAATGTATTCAGTATCTGAACACATGAATTGTGTAGCAGCACTTATACTCTCTACTCGATTGTTTATAGTGAGTCTTTTGCAGTTTCTGTTGTTGCCGTCGTTCGGCTGGTGCCACAGACTGACTACTCACTGTTCGCTTTATTTTTTATATTTTATTTGAGCTAAAAAAAAACGAAAAATAATAAAAAAAAAAAAAATTCAGCGTTTAAGTTCCCCGTATATTTTTTTAGCTTTTAATTTTTATTTTTGTTGTTTTTGGTTTTTATACATATTTTTCGTTTTGTATGTATTGTTTTATATGCTTTTAGTGTGTTTTGTCTAAAGTCAGAAGGAAAAAAAATATTGAATTAAATTTTTTTTACTGTTTGTTAGTAGCAATTTAACAATTTTCGAGTCGTTATCGCATGCGCGCGTCGCATTATTTTTATAAAAATTTTATTTTATTTAATTTTATTTTATACTTTTTTTGTTTTATAACTATAATGGTTCATTTCTTTTGTTCGAATACAGAAATATTTTAATCACATTTAAATGTTTTCAAATTAAAAATCTTACTGATAATATTTCATTGAAAAGAAAAAACAAAACCAATAAAACGTGCGTTAACGATTACGTTGTAAATGTTGTTTTGGAATCAAAGTGAATTTGTTAAAAAAAAATTAAAACTTATAGAATAGCTATTTATTAACAGACAATAGGAAAATGAATAAATATTAAAATCAATTAAAAAATCATAAAAAAATTTAAATCTTTTGTGGAATTAATGGAATTTTATCAAGTGTGTGGATGACAGTAAATCAAGTTCGTTAAGAATGTGTTTTAATTTGCAATTTCGGTTTTTTTAATGACAATTTTATAATTTGAATGTTTTTCATCTTAAAATTCAGTTTATATTGCTGCAGCAAAGGTAAGTTTTCTTTTCCAGTTTTGCTCAACATGCATATATTTGTTCGGTTTAACCCTTATGTGATTGAGAAAAAACTAAACATTTTGTACTACAATGTGCCCGGGTACCTTCATGCAAATATCATGGAAAATAAACATTTTAGGAATTACAAAATCAAAAAATTACACACCAAAAAAATCGTAGTCGCTAAAAACCATATATTTAAGACTTTCGGTGCAGATGAACTAAATTCAATTTTTGGATTTGAATATATGCTGGTGTTCATAAGTCAAAAAGAAAGTAGTTTTTACGTAGTAGATATCCATTAATTGTGGCTACCAATTCGATAATTGTGAAACTCGCTCATCTGATATTTGAGTGGGAGTAAAGACTATAGTTGAGCAATTATAGGGATATCATGCACGTACGTGTTTCACAGCATATATGTCGTTAAAGCCTGAAAAGTATATTAAAGAAGTTATCTGGGCTTGTAATTCTTTCAACTTCTACCCTTTGCATGGCCAGTTGTATACTGGAAAATCAATACAGAGTATCCGTTTATGATTTTTGATTATATGAAAGAGAAAGGATCTCATATTGACAAATGTTTTATTTAATGTCGGCAATTATGTATGGATAAATGCCCGCCTCTGTTAGCCTCATAAAATGCGAGCCCTTTTGAGCGCATTTTTCATTACATTCTCACACATTTCACGCGGTATTTAATTAATTTCATCACGAATATTTTGTTTGAGTTGCTCCAGTGTCTCTGTTTTGTTTACATAAACTTTGCTTTCCAGATATCCCTACAAAAAGAAGTCCGAAAAAGTCAAATCAGGCGTCCGTAGAGGTCAATCAACATCACCATTCCTTGAAATAATTTGTTGTGGAAAGAGGTCTCGGAGTAATTCCATTGTAATTCTGGCTGTATGCGATGTGGCACCGTCTTGTTGAAACCACATGTTAGTCAAACCCAAAGCATGCAGTAGTGGCGTTAAAAAGTGTTCAATCATATCACGCCGTTTTCAGTTTCAAAGAAGTAAAATCCTATGATTCCTTCTGACCAAATTCCACACCAGACTGCCACTTTTAATGGATGCAAAGGTGAATGAATTTGAAGCTTTTCCATTTCCCAGAATTGACTATTCTGTTTATTCACATAACCATTCAAATGAAAATGAAATTTCACGTAACTTTCTTATCACCACAGTAATCGATGATTGATTTTGATAAAATATTTTAACGATTAAAACATGTTGGTTTACTGAATATTTTTTCATAATACATTTGCCACGTCTCTACTTCACGACTGTCATATATGTACTGTCAAGACACAAATGGCGGCAAAACAAAATAGCATACCTTACCGGCGAACACCCTGTAGGAAGGGAAAGTCTAATAAATATGGGAGAAATAACATTTTTATATATTGTTAGTTAGTTCCTAAAGAAACTCGGAAAGAAATAAAGCAACAGATAATTTTTTTTTGTTTATATCGCTTGAACTGTAAAAAGAAATAAGTTCTAACGCTCGTATAACAAAAGTATATTTCAGGCAATTACTTTCTACAAATTTTGAATTTAGCAAATAGGTTACTTTATGTTGATATGGAAAAAAGCCTTAAAAAATAATACACGTTCGTAGAAAACTCTTTGAAAACTAAAAAGGATGTCGACAGGGATAAGGATAAGTTATTTCTCCAAATAATACATATTTGCAGGCGTATGTTAATTCGGTGACCGCTATACATATGTTTTATCGATGTAGGCGTAGTGGCATTGGCATCACACATTGTGATATATTTGGCGAAAAAGACCATATTCATAACCAATATTTTATAGAAAAATTCTGTGGAAACGTTTTCTTTTATGCCAGCGTTTTTTAAGAAAATTTTAAAAAGCAAATAATAGCTCAAAACAATAATTAGATTCTTAAATTATCGTACAAGTTTATAATGTTGATTTCTTGGCTTAAAAACGCATTTATTATAATAACAAAATGAATTGATACATTATTCAAAGTGTTGTCCATCATTAGCCACTACTTTTTCTCATCTTTCTGGTAGCATATGGATTCTGCGCCAAAGGAACTGCTCCAGTATTGAGGTAAAGAATAAATCAAGACAATTTATGATACCCTGTCCTGAAGTAAAGCGTATGCCAGTAAGGGCGTTCTGCATCGATCGAAACAAATGGTAGTCAGAAGGGGCAAGGTCTGGGCTAAAAAGCGGGTGAGCCAAAACTTCCCATCCGTTGTTTTCCAAATAGTTTTTGACCGGTCTTGCAATATGTGGCCGAGCGTTGTCAAAAGAATGAATTGTGTTCGGTACAGGTTAAAACACCCCTATGATCCCACCAAATACAGAGCATTACCTTGGCGTCATGGATATTCGGCTTCGGCGTTGATTTGGCTGGTTGGCTGGCTTTGCATATGACTTTTTGCTCTTGCGCTTATCGGAATGTTTAAGTTATTCATCACCAGTAACAATACGATGCAATAATGACTTCTTTTTGTAGCGTTCAATATGCAAAATCGCTTTTTAACGTCCCTCGACTTAAATGCATATGAGACCCAATTTCCTTGCTTTTGAATGAATTGAATGAAACGTAGGGAAATGGCTTGTTGTGTGACTCCCAATGATAATGAAAGTTTTTCTTGAGTTTGACAACAATCTTCGTCGAGTAATGCCTCCAATTCGTCATATTCAAACTTTTTCAGCTGACCAGGCCTCTCTTTGTCTTTTGTGTTGAAATTACCATGTTCGATTACCGCAAAACCATTTTTATGCACAAAATTCGACATTATTATAGCGGTTGAAAAAAATGTGTGCTTACACTTTGTCGTCTGAATTGTAATGACAGATAAATCGACATTATTTACTTGTATATCCAATACTTAATTCAAAAAAATAAATAATTAAAGAACGAGTATTACTATAAAATACTGGTCATGTTTTTACTTAAATGAAACACAATGCACATATCAAAACTCTAAGTTGCACTTTGACTTCTTTAGAAACTATACTCCGAAAAGTATCTTAAACGAGTAATGTGAGTAATTTAATTTTTGTTATCGTTTGCCAATATAATTTATAATAAAATAGAGAAACTATGTGTGACAGTAGCATATATTCATTTAAGTGCATAAAGGTAACCGGGTACTTTGTCTGACAGTTAATTACTCGTAAAGCTGTGAATACTAATAAAATATTAAAAGCTAACGGCTCTCAAGATACTTGAATTATTAAGTTTATCAACTTCTACAAAAAAATTCAGTTCCAAAACACAATAGGCAGCCGGGGACCTTATCAGTCACATTAGGGTTAAATTGTTGAGATTTTATTTTCATGAGATTTCAAAATACAATAAAAGAAATATCATTGAAAGATTATTTCAATACAAACTGATAACACGATCACATACACCTACAAGCACCCATCTATACATACGTACATACATTGCTATCGATAATTATTTTAGTTTGATGACTGTATGTGATGCCTCTGATGTTGTCATCATTCGTTTTTTAATTTTAATAAATTATAATTTTTATTTTATTATATGTACGTATGCATGTATGTGTGTAAGTATATGAGATGTCTTCTGATTTGATCCCATAATTAATTTTAACATCAATAAATGTCAGCTCATTTTGATGAAGATGTCTTTGGCAACCGTCTTCTCTCAATTGTATTTGATTGTATTTAAAAAAATTTACTTTTATTTTGTTTTTATTTTGTTATTGTTATTGTTGCTTTTTGCATTTTATTAATCTCACAATTGAAATATTTATTGAAACATAATTTATATAAAGAAGAAAATATTAATTAAATAAATCATTATGTCCAATTAATAATAAACATTAAGAGAAATTGCGTAAATTTTGTTGGGTTTTCTTAACAATTATGTGGTAGATATTGAAAATTGGCTCATGAAAATGTTTTTTTTTTTAATTAAAATATTTCTAAATCCCCAAATCAAACTAACACGGATATTTTATGTTGATTGAAAATATATTATAAGGTTTTTTCTATGGTAACCCCCGAACATTTTTTTAAATAAAACAACAAAGAATGAAGTCAAATTAAATTCTGTTTGGAACGAAACTTCGATAAATGACCACCGTGACTAGCTGTTATAGTGCTTATCTTTGGTGGTATTTTCGTGTTATTGCATATGCAACTCAAGTTACGTCGATTTTCGATTGATTAAGAGTTGTTAGGTTCCCAACATGACAAATGCGCCTAACCTACTCCAAAATAAAATAATTACGAGACTTAAAATTACCTAAGATTGAAATCTAGGAAACAAGTTTATATGATCATTATCAACAAAAAATAAAAAAAACTTTCATTAATTTAATGGTTGTTTCGTAGAAGCTTCCTGTTGAGATCTCAAGTTATTCATGTTTATTTCAAAAAGTTTTGAGAACAAATCTTCATAATATGCTCCATTCACTGTAAAAGTAGTTTTTAATTCATTTTAAAAGAAACAAGAACCAATATCACAGTTGGCTGACAATCAATCCAAACCAAATAGTCAATTTTTGTGAACATAACGGTATATCACTTGATTGTCTTGGACTGTTTTTATTCCATATTAGGATATTATGCTTAATGACGTATCTATAGTATATATCCAAAGTGCTTCAAGAAATTGTTGAACACAACACTGACTTTGTTTTCGGTTCTGTATAGAGTTGCGGAAGCTTGCAGGGCACAAGTTATTTCAGTTGTGTTATTCAACAGTTGTAAAATTTCAGTTTTCGTGTTAAAAAAAAGAAATATATATATATATAATGTATACATATATAATGTTATGGTACAATAATTTTTATTCTTCGTTTTAAGCAAGTTTTGTGTATTGCAAAAAGGTATGAAAAAGAAAGTGTTTCGTTCTAAGTGTGTCAAATCTTGGGCACTTGAGAATAAGGTGTTTAGAAGTTTTCATAACGCCGCAATGAGAACAAAGGGCATTGTTACCATTAAATCGTCTGATATAGCTCATATCGTATGCATGGCTGCTCATTAATATATTTATCGTTTGGGTATCTTTAGATTTCGTATTGACTTTAAAAGATCAGGGCTTCTCAGCTATTTGTAAAAAGATTTTAGCAACGGAATATCCTTTCTGGTGAGTGATTTCTGCACATCTTTGGTCCCAATTATTCTAAAGTATGTTACGAGTTGTGTTAAAAGTTTCAGTAAAATTGAGGTCGATAGGTAGAGGTGCACTAATATCTATAGTTTCTTTGGCCATTTCGTCAACTCATCTCATCTCATTCAATTCATTGCCAGTATGAATCGATTTCCGAAACAATATGACATTTGCTTACTAAAGATTGTGAAAGTATGTTATGTATACAAGCTACACAATAATTATTAGTACAGATTGCACATAATACCATGCTATCAGTGAAGATAAAAAATTCGCCCATATTTCACCAAAGAAACTTAATGTTATGTTGTGATCGATCTTAATATATAATATGATCTTGACTCACACTGAACACTCACAACCACTTGCCTCATTAGACAGTCAAGCATCAGTGGCAAAGATGATGTAGTTCTCACTTCGATACTTTCTAAACTCACAAACTAAGGTTTTAATCTGCTCAGTTGGCATATTTGACTTCTTCTCAGGCAAATGAAAGGGCCTCTGTATATGAACTAAATCAAGGATCTGACAGAATTCTAAATATGTCGTACTATAACTGGACTTAACTTTTTTATTAATTGATTCTAGGTTATCAGCAGCTGTAGTCCTAGCATACTGCAACTTCGATGGAACAAAGCTCCTGCACATATTTATTGCAACTTTGGGAGACAAACCAATTTGTATACTCACCAAACACTTTAAACTCGTCAAATGCTGACTTTTCAAATAAATTTGCGCAATTTTAAAGCGTTGATCTGCCAAAAGTTAGATATTTCATTCATGTGTTAATTGTTCTAGTTGACCTGGCTTTACAATAGATTTTTATCTCCTTTGCTTACTGCCGTGAATCTAATTTTGATATTATATTTTCAAGAGATTGAAGCAAAAGCGACTTAGCTTTGTGGAGCAAAATCAGCATTTAAAATAATCAAAATTTATTCTTTTTTTTTAAGCAAGTCTTGAGTGTAATTTTCAACTCTGTAGGCTGCCCAGAACGTTGTAGCAAATATCAACAATCGGTTTCACTGCAAAAGTAATTGTAAATTTTATGAATGAAAAAAATAAAAATAAATTAAAAACAATTTCTTCAACGAAATTTAGTGTAAAAACTTGAAAGATGGCTTGGCTATATCTAATATAAAAGTAAAATATATTTATTTTAGTAAAATTATTTGTTGTTGTTGGTCCGCTCGTACGATTTTAACAAAATTTTTAAACATGCATTTGTGGGCCAGCAGAAGTTGTTTGTAGTGAAAAAAATTTGTACCTTCCCGAGATAGGACATGGGTATGACCGTTAAAACTCCGATAATTGTTTCGAACTGCATTATTATTGTAAACAAATACCGAATTTTTGGGTGCGTTGTATTTATACTTTGCCACAAATACATACTACTTGGTCAAAAGCATGGCATGTACTATAATAGAACAATATATTTCAAGAAACGGATCAAACGGTTCAAGCAGATTTACATGCTTGTGATGTGAAGTTGCATTATTGAATAATTTGATAAACAAATAGTTTCGTCAATTTAAAGTATTCTCACATAATCTTTAAATCGATGAGCAAATAATTGCCGCGATTCATGCAAAATGTTTATCAAAGGGGAGCTAATTATGTTCAGTTACAAGTACTAGTGCTTGCTGCTACTTATATCAGCTCAAACCGTATAGTGGTATGGAAGAAAGTGTGGTACTATTGCTTCTTTCGCATATGGAAGCCTCCGCCTAGCATACGGTAACATTGGATAGTTTTTTTTACTAGTCATAAACTATTAAAGCGCTTGTTAAACGATGGGTTTTTCGCTTTGGGACTGTACATGCCTATCGAACTAATCATGCTCCTTTGAAGGACGTGAAAAAATGCGTAAGCAGTCTAGGGGGATGTCAAAATTTGTTTTAATATTAACAATTCTATTGTTGCTGTTTGTTGGAACGTTAATTCGGTGTGTTATACACTGAAATAACTGAAATAACTGAAATAACTGAAATATTGTCATTCGGATCCAATGACTCGTGAGAAATGATATGATCGAAAGCAAGGAAATGTGGCTGCAATTGCATACGGGTAGTCCTGTTAAGCAGTATTGTTACCAACAGCTTTGTGGGTTACAGACAAACGGCATCATAATTTTTTACAAAAATACAATATATCTCTTGAACATTTATTATTTCTACGATCAGTATATTAAAATGTTAAACCAGCTTGAGCAGATTTTGGATTTACTAGGTCAACAATAGCATAAATTTTATTACTAAAATTAAACGTTGACTTTATTTGATGAATGAATATCTGCACTTTTGGAAAGAGATTATTTTTTCTGTAGCAGAACACTTTAACAAAAAATACTTTGACCAAAATTGTATTTTAAATATTGTATGTTTCGATTGTAATATTTCAATGTTTATTTACAAATGTGACAAAAGTTCAAAATATACAGATAAATATACAGTGATTAAGGAAAACTGTAAAAAAAAAGTAAAATTACACACATATTGTACATGAAGGCAACACGGGCTACACACAGAGTTCAAAACTACACACAATATGTGAAATTAGACCAAAGGTGGAAACACTGATATGAAGTCTACCATTAAAATCATCACATCATCAGCTATTTGTCGTTATAAACAAATGCTTTCAACGCATGATAAATGCATGGAAGCTACCTTGTCTTTGTCACAAATATGAGAAAAAATACCAAATGTCGCAATTTGGTTTCCAAGTAGAGGCATGTGAGTCGAAATTGGTGAAATCAAATCATCAAAATCCCTGGATAATTCCAACAGTCGGACACAAATGGGGCTTGGATATGATCGCATCGAACATCGTTGTTCAAATACGGATGTTTAAAGTGCCAGGTGAAGTTCTATTTCGAAATAAAAACTTAAGTTGATTGTCGTCAGTTCTTTGGTTATTTCAATACCTATTAGGCAGGAATATGTTATTATAAAATGTTGAAGTGTGGACCTTAAGCCGAAAAAGATTTCTTAGAAGGATGGCAACATATTTCAGAAGATTTAAAAAATTATAATTTTTAACAAAAGATTTAACGCATAAAGGTCTAATAAGTTTGTTTTTTTCTTTGCAGATTTCAACCAGATTTTTAATTAATTTCAAAAGGAACATCTAATACTACAAAACGGTATGTAATAATATTTTATTCGAGTAGAATTTAATTAAATTTTTTTAATATTTGAGTATGTTTTGTCAGTGTTAAAAAACATTGTTATACTTAAAATTGTCAATACTTTTAGGCAAATTTGTTTGCTACAGCAGCTGTAATATCTTTTACAAATCCATCATTCCTTCGATACAATATTATAATATCTTAGCCCCTATATTTTAGTGAAACTCAATCTATGTACTAAAATTAAAAAAAACGTATTTTAGGATTTTTTTGATTTAATTTATTTATTAATATTTATTTCATAATATTTTATAATTTTTTTGATTTAACAGCTATCAGATTAATCAAATTTTTGTTCGCATAAAGTTTTCACCTTTAAAATCTATACCAGGTTTGTCTATAACTCGTAATAATTAAACAAAAAGTATTTGTACCCCCAAATATCGGCAAAAGTCAATAATATTTTGGGTAGACTGTTGTGCTTTTGTTAAATTTTTCAATCATCATTTAAATACGCTTGAGCTTGCAATAATCAGGGAAACCAAAAATATGCAACTGTCTGTTTTTTTTCATGCAACCAGTCAAGTCGGATGTAAGATATTTATCCATTTCATGAATTTTGGTAGCGTTTTGTTAGAGCATATTTTTGCATATTTCAATTTTAAGAACATGTTTTCCGCATTTTTTCATATTTTAAAACGGTCATATTTCGATTTTTTGTGACCTAAAATATTTTTACAGCGAAATCAAAATTTTTGTTTTTAATTCTGACCTAGTCTTGGCTTTTCTGAATTAAAATTTATTGCGCAACCTAGTTCTCAATTAAGTTTAGTACCGCTGAACAGTTTTGGAAGAAAATATAAACTATAGACTGCTATTAGAAAGTGTGATGACGTTGGAAAAAAAATATGGCAAAGGTAGGTGTTCCACATTGTTTCAAGCAATCATCAATCCAATACTTCTTAATTAACAAAGTTGTCTTAGACAAAACCTATCACTTCACAATTATACAACTTTTTGACAATTCGTTAAAGATATTTGACGTAAATTTAAATAAAAACTTGATTTTTATATTTGAGGCAGTCAGTGCGCCTGTATGGTAAAAGCGGCCAAAGCTATAAAGGTGTTTTACCCTAAACTACCGCATGGGCTGCATCATTTATGCGAACGTATAGAGATCAATTCGAGGATGTAGGAAAGTCCTTGCATATGTAAAGAATATGTCTTTGAAAGTGTCTAGACCTTTTACTGCCGCACGAACCAGTTATAGCTCCTTGGGGAACTTGGTTTGCGCCCATCAATTACTACGGTTACAATTATGGAAAGATCTTAGAAGTTCTAACCAAAAAGTGTAAACACGAAAAGTGAATTGATTTTTATTGCTGCAAGTTTCGGTTTCATTGAAGGGTTACTTAAGAAACTGCAAACCAATGGCCTTACATTCTTTGAGTAGTATGCCATATTAACTGAGACTGTTCATAATATTGACGAGTTAAAAGATTGCATTAAAATAATTAATATTAAAACTGATCTAAAACAGCTTCTAGCAGAAATCGAAGGACTTAATAAATTAAAATATATATGTCAATATCTAATAAAAGATCAAGTTTGAAAATATGATCTTAAGAAATTTCTATCGTTTAAATATGACCCCATTACATCAGTAGACTTTAAATAACATTTTCAATTTATAGAAGTTTGCTTAATTGTTATAGACGACGAAAGTTTTACATTTGAAAATTCTAGTCAATATTTTGTTGTTGGAGCAACAATTATTTACGTACCAATAAAAAAATTCTGCTTTATTTTAACAAAATTTGAAGTTCTGTATTCAGATTACCTGTGAAATAGAAATAAAATTACTATTTTGTATTCTGTAGTATTATTTATTTTTTTGTTTCTTTATATTTTTCAATTTTTGGATCATATTTTCGGATTATTACTGCATATTTTATGCGCCTAAAACACTTTTTTAAGATCACATTTCTGGTTTCCCTGCTTATAATCTTTGTTACAAAATCAGTGGAATCTTTAAGTTATTGCCTTGGTTCAATGTATATTCAAAAACGACGGAGTTCGACGGCATATCTGAGGCGAATCTACCAGACAACTGAGTAATACTATAATACGGAATCGAATATCCGTCGGTATAAATTGCTAAATGGATGGACCTAAGTAAAGGAGGAAAACGAGAGTGGAGATTTACAGATATTGAGAAAACAGACACCGACTTCAGCACCATAATTTGTATATCACGCTGGGCATTAATTTAATTAAAGAGCATTTGGTGCCGATAGGCCAGATGGCCAAAAAGTCGATAAAGACGGAAGCGGTCAAATCGAGTTCAGTGCAAGGCTGACTATTCTTCAAGTGCCAGGCTGTGCATTATCTGGGTACCGGATCACACTGCAATAGTAAATAGTGAATAAGCTAAACTTGTTCAATACGATACCTTTCGAAACAGTAATGTCAAAATAGGAGTAATGGGCTCATGGAAGCTCATGTTGCTCTTTGAGCGAACGAGACAGTAAGTAATTAAGTCAAAGTTAAGCGGGGTTGTACATTTTGTTGTACATTTTGATGGGACACTCTGTATTGCGAGTAGAGCTAATTAGGTCGACGCACTTCCGCCATAACGTTATTGAGACTTAATTCCTTAATGATGAATGATAGCGGGTGAACGGTTTTTCGTTAAAAGAGGTCTTTTTTATATATTTATATTATGGGAGCGCAGAACAAGAATTTTGTGGTTTAGGTGCAAGTATGTTCAGCTTATTTAAACTATTCCTCTACTTAAAATGCTGAGACCTGTAGGCATCCAGTATATTTATGAATTCAATTGCGGTAGTAATTGCGGGGTTATTACGAGTAGAATGCCAAATTGTGTTGACATTTCTGTTTAGTAAGGCTTGGCAAGTCATCATGAATCGTTAAACGCCAAAATAACGCATTCATAATATGAAAATTTACTTTGCAAAAATAAATCAGTTTGCGAAGTTCATATTGCATTTTGTCCCGCTCATATCTGGTTAAATGGCTACGTCAATAAGCAAAATTGGCATATTTGAAGCAAAGACAATCCACAAGCCGTTAATGAATCATCATTATATCCATTTCAATTGTCTGTTTTGTGAGGTTTTCTTTTGAAATTAAAAAGGAACTGCTGTTACGGTGAATGGCCAGAGATGGCACAATCTTCCAAACAGCGCATTTAACAATCGACTTATTGCAAAATCAATTTGATGACAATTTTTTTCCCAGAAGAGGTCCTTTTCAATGGACTCTTCGTTCGTGCAATTTAACGCCTCTGCATTACTTTCTAGATGGCAATGTTAAGGCATTGGCATATGCCGACGAACCAGCAACTCAAAATGCATTGAAAGCCAATATCAAGCCATCATTGACACCATACGACCAGAAGTTTTTGAAAAAAAAAGTAATCAAAAATGTAACTCGTAGCCGCGCCGGACAGATTATAGTAAAACAAAAAATTTATTTCAGCAATATATCTGCCTTGAATTAGTTTTTAAGCTTTCAAGCTCTTAAAAATGACCCTATATGTTGGCTTATTACAAGCATAGAGAAGGGTCTACGAGCTTGAATAGGGATATAACGACGTGGATGAGTGTTTAGAAAAATACAAAACATTATTTTACATAATTTGTACATTATGTCACTTCTTTTCAAATGCTTTAGAATGCTATACCAGAATTTTGAATTTTGCAGAAGAATTAATTCTTTCAGATTTCTTGTAAAAGCGAACTTAAAATTCTATAATGTTTAGTGAAATACCCATGTGAACGTGATTATTTTTTAGGCTGCCACAAACGCTTACGTTTGACATATTTCGAAATAAAGTAGAGTTTGGGGAATGTTGCTTTAACATTAAATCCCAAAAGTGACACATACAAACCGTATTGAAATGGCCTCCTAAGCAGTTACAAAATATATATAAATATTTTCAAAGAAAGGAGATGAAGTATTCAAAATGGTCATAAATTAAATAAAGTGCACTCAGTGTACATGATTTCCCTGTTAAAGTGCTCGATTGTCGTCTTTCGTTGTATAATTTTGAGTGTCGCATTTAAAGAAAAGCCACAGACATGGCAAAATAAAGTTTTTGTGCGATATGTGGTCAATCAAGAGTCACCCCCTTTTGGCCTTTCAATTGCTAACGAACTTTGACTTCTTTAAGGAGTTTTTCTCTATCGTTTCATTCACGTCATTTACGATGTCGTGCAAAAGGGAAAAACTGGCCAATTGTGGTAAATCGGAAGTTAAATCGGGTAATAAAACAGCGCTATAAAAATCTATGAATGACACATTAAATCAATCGACGAAAAAAAGCAAAAGTAAATAAAATAAAACAACATTTTACAAGTCCTTTTAAAAATTGTCAGGGTATAAGAATAAAGGCGCAAGAAATCAAAATGAGCAAATGAAAAAATATTACAAGAAGAGACGTAAGTTACTTAAGAGGTCGACCGCTAAGATGATTAAAAGCCTATAAAAGATATTTGGAAATCAAGGTGGGGGTAATAAAAAAAATTATGAAACATATTGTTGCTGCTAACACCGCTGATGCGCTGTTACTTTTTAATGTTGCCATTAATAACAATGACCGACCGACCGACCTACCACTGTTGCATGCATGAATCACACAAATCGAATCAAATCAAAACGATTAAAAGTAAAAGGTGCCAACGTTTGAAAACCAAAAATTAAATTAAATATTAAAATATAACCACACAAATACATATGGCATAATGAAATAAAGAAATTATCGAATATTATTAAGCCATTAAAATGGAAACAGGGATGGGATTCATCATAAAATTCAGTAAAATAAAAAGTCATTTGTTGCGCCATCATTCTAGCCCAAGACTGGAAGACCAATACGAATAACTGATTTTTAAACGCCATACCGCATCTTACTGCCAGCTGTTTTGAAAATGCGCCATTTTAAAATTTTTTAATTTTTACTACCCGTTTTACCTGAAGATACGAGAGTATGATATTATCAAGTCAGGTGTCTCAGAGGTATGTCTTTAATTTCTAAATTAACTAAAACAAGAAAAGAATAAATTGTTTTCTTTGAATAAAACAACGGCAGTGACTATAATACTGTGCTGACGACATTAAGAGCCAAATCCTTCATTAAAGATTTCTTTGTTTTATTCCGTATGTTTCTGGCTATGCACTACTATAAGTTAAGAATATTGTGTTTGTGTTGATGTTTGTAACTATTAAAATATTGGCTAAGAATTATGTTCTGGTTAACTTTCTAAGGGAAAATTTGCTTGTTCACTTCTTTGGATGCATGTGGAAATTTAAAAATGACAATTCTATGTACCGTGGCTTAATGTTCCTATATATTACAAGATTATTATTTTTTAAAATTATACAAAAGTAAATCAAAGAATCTTAAGGTTAATTTTCTATTGCAAATGTACAAAATTTATTAATCTTCGGTATATATTTGAATGTATCTGTCATATACATACTTAGTCAAATAATTGAAAAAACCGGGGTGCCGGGGTGGCAAAAGAATTGTTTTTTACATCTGGTTCCTTAAAATAAATAAAAAAAGATGAAATTTCCTCTGATTATAAAAAACAAGAATTTAGTAGCGCATTATATAGTATGGTTTGACTGACTATAAATTTTTTAATTACTTACTTACTGTGTTTTATCTATAGATTATTTTGTAATAAACGATGAGAGGAAAGGCAAGAAATCTTAAACAAAAAATTTATAATTTTATTACTTTTTGTTAAAAAAAAAGAAAAGAAACATTCCTCCAAAATCATCATCATCGCTTGCGCCCAAAGCGAATTCCTAAAAACACTTGATTTTCTTTACTGGGTTTCATGTAAAAAATATTCCCTCAATTCCCATTAAATGTCTTCATTTTTTCACTCGTTTTATCTTTATCAGTTAAAACGAATCATTTTTTGACATTTTTTGTTTGTTTTGTTATTCTACTTTATATTCGTTTATGTTGTAGTCACTTTACTAAAATGGTTTCTAAAACGGGCGACAACAGACTCAGAATTGAACAGGAGTAATAATTGCATGACACCAGTACATTGTATTCGTTTTTGATTTTATTGTTTTTTTTTTTTTTTCTACAACTTTCTCTTGATTCAATTTAAGTTTCTAAACAGAATAATTATTATAAAGATCCTAATTTTTAAAAGAATACAAAAAGACATCTTAAAATATATTTTTACTAAAATGTTATCGACAATTCATTCATAAATATTAACTGTATTGTAAGGAGCGGTTTGCATAGTATGTTTTATAAAAGTTTTACGAAAGAGGTATTTATATATTTATTCATTAAGCCTATAAATTTATTTCTTAAGCTGGGATCACACGATTGCCGCATATGCACCAATATGACACAATTTCTATACTCTTTTATTGCTGCATAATATCAATAAATATTGATTCATTTTTGACCGTCATGTGATTGCTGTACCAAGAATTGGTGGAAATCTATATATATCGCTCCTTTATTGCAACCGTGTCATAACTCGAAAACCAGACTTTTCAGGAGAGCTGTTTTAAGTTTCAATTTCCCATTACTTAGCATTGGGAATAAACAATTTGTTCCTATGCTCATAATTTTATACGAATCGTAAAGAATTTTTCACACAATATACTTCACAATGTTCCACATATTTTAGAATACTTAACTAAAAAATCACGTTTTTTGAGTTATGACACTGTTGCAATAAAGGAGCGATATGTCTATTATAATTGAAAAATAAATGTTTTTTTCCCGCTCCTAGCTGTTATTTTTTTACTTCTGTCTGTCTTTATGTTTAAGCCCAAGCCGCGAGAAGAGCATTGGCTCGGTGTGATGTTACATTTTTAACCGGGTGCCATAACCCATAGATCGGTAGTTTAGATAGTCTCCGTGGAAGTAGTAGTGTAGAGGTCGTGTCAAAATAACAAGCCTCGAATTTGGTACTCACAGGTCATTTCAATCATATTTCGGGGCTTTGGTGGACGCATTGTATTCATTCGAGCCTTGGACACCGTGGGGTATGTCTGCGTGGCGATACTTACGTTAAACTGTGACAAACTTGTCGGTCTTTAAAAAGAAATTGCTAAGACAATTTAGCCTGACGTCTGCCGCTGACTTACATTTTCATTAAAATGTATTTCTTATGGGAGTTACCACGCCGACACTCTTCCTTTTATACCTTTGTTCAAATTAATAACAGAATAGCTTGTGAACTCTATCTTTGTACATCACTTTTTAGAGGATGATAAATGCCAGCAACACTTTCGTTAGCTAGACTTGCTATGTATCCGTGTGTCAAATTGCAATAAAAACGGCTTAGTCATTTACGCGTGATTGGATGGCAAAGAAAAAAAAAAAAAAACAAATAAATATGCATCACAGTATTACGCATTTTTTAGACTACTCTCGTAGTAGTAAAAAGCGATATATGGATTAGCCAAAACAAATTCCAACTCAAATTGTTTACTAAGCTAACGGTAAATTCTGACATTTAGACTGGTCAAATATTGCTACGATACATTAAAAGGACTGGTGCTTAGGAATAGCTTCCGGTTGTTCTTGACAACGAAGCAACCAAAGCACTGGCCTGGACACCCTACATTCGTCTGGAACTCTACTATGTGGCACCGCTTACCAATATTCTCCATTTGACACTGGAATGCTCAAAGGGACTTAAGCACACTAAGGCAGCGATAAGTCTGCAACTAACGAGTTGCTCTGAGGTTCATAAGTATAGCAGGCCGGACTTGAAGCTCCTAACGGAATTTAACGGCGATCACAGATATGGAAACTGTGTTCACAGGCATTAGAGAAGGCGGAAAACAAATTGTATGAATGTGGAGTTCTTGTTAGATCTAGATGGAGATGTTTGGGGAAACATAGGGTCTCATTGGATGAAATGTGCACCAAGATGGTTTCAGATCTGCTGGTGTTCATTAGGAAGGCAGCAAATTTGTTGAATAAACTATAGACTAGAAGAGTGCCTGATCAAATGATATATGATATATGATATGATAACACAAAGCACCAAATTAAAAAATTCGTTACAGTCAATAGTTTAACTTAAAAGGTCTCAGTGTGGGGTTCTCGATAGGTTTTTTTTCGAACGGCCCAAGACCACTTACTTACACACTTTCCGCGGAGGGCTCTAAGTTGTGGCAAAGAGAACTCGAATCAGCTACAGAACTTAATCACAAGCTGAACATGAAAATAACAATTGATATGAAGTTAACACAAACATACATTAATTTAATTTTGAAAATACAATATTATTAATTTACAAATTAATGTTAGAAAATATTACTGACGTCACATTTAAAGTCAACAAACTCGTAATAGTGTAGACCGACGACATTGTTTTTCTGAATTAACGGCCTTAACACAAATTAACTTGTGAATTATCTCCATCTTAATGTGCATTAAGTTTGATGTAAATGTACAAAACCAAACTGAATATTAACTGCATTTAGCTTTTTCAATATGGCAATACTGTGGACCATCAACCAAATTGTTCACCATTCTGAATGAATGTTTAATTGAAAAAATTAAAATGGTTTCAAATGGATTATAGAGTAGTTTCTGCAAAAGTAATTTTAGCTTTTTCTTAAACTAATCGTACTTTCTATCTTCTATCCATTTGATATAAATGCAAAAACCAAATAGTTGACAAACAAACAGCTGTCAACTTAATGTAAAAACTGTGGTCTGTCCGGGTAAAATTTTAATTTTCATTAGTGAGTTTCTAATACACATTAACGCTGTCGTATGTCAACGGTATTCTTACGTTTTAACCGTTTTTAAAAATTTAAGTTCGTTTAGATGGCGTTAAAATAAAATAAACACTGTTTTACAGTTTTTATATATTCAACTATAACTCGTATACTGTTTGTCTTAATACAACACTTAATATGCGTCTATGCAACACTTTTACGTCCGCTTTAACATAACTTTATTTATTAACAGTCAAACGACAAATAACTACAAAGCAGTCTCCTTATATACCCAATTGCATACAGTTTGGAAAGTTCCGGAAATGTCTCAAATGATCTCATATCCTTTATCCATTAATTTTAAACATGTAAGATTGTGTTACCCAGAGATGATTTGATTGGCATTGCCAATTAATCAATTGGGCAGAGTGAAACAAAGTATACCAAAATCCTACAGTTTAGGCGTCTTTATTCTCGTAACAGTATAATATAAGTTGTAATCATTACACAGTCTACGGAAAGGGAAAGAATTCGCATAAATTGCCCTGTAAAATTAAAATCCAAATGGACGATTATGGCGGGAAAATCTGACCGGTATGCCAAGATTCAAGGTTAAAAGTAGAAATCCAGAATCAATGACACCAGCTATAAGGTTACAAACAACACAACCGCCATTCTCGGCTCCAATGTAGGGAGTTTTATTAGACAAAATCTAGCCCCATACGAAGAAAATCTATCAAAATAATTCAACCTAAGCCACGTAAAGAGACCAATAAAAACTGCTTCTGTAAGGACTCAATTGAATTAATATGACACCAAAAATAAGGATTCCAAATAAGTGAGGCATAGTCCAAAATCGACCTAACGAGCGAAATGTATAACTGTCTCGTATTATAAGGATCAGCCTTCCCTGTACAATCTCTTCACAAGACCTAGAGCAGCCCAAGCCTTACTTGTTATCATACTAACATGATCAATAACTTACAGTTTACTATCCAAAAACACACCCAGATCAACAAAGGTACTGAATACTCAAAGGGAATTACACTCCTGCGGAAGAAGCCATATGTTTACATTATCTCATTATGCAATAAGTTAATTCTGCAGCAATCAACAAAGACACCTTTATTTAAATGCAGAACAGTTTGACCAAAAACATCATCGGAAGTATAAAATAATTAACATCATCAACGTTCATAGGAACACTACAGTCAGAAAATACCTAAGAAAGGTCATTAAAACATAACAAGAACAAAAGCGGATGCAAATGGCTGCCCTACAGAACTACGATAGACATATCACGGTCTTAAATAATACATTTCGAAACAAAAGAGAAAAAAAGGTAAGGGTCAAGAATACCAATCAGTGCCATTTTATGAATCAATATCCTATGACCAAGTTTATCAAAGATCAGTATAAATAACATCAGTTCAAGGACCAGCGACAAACCCCCCAAAACCCACGTAGTAAATTCAAGACCTATACTTTATAAAATCATGCTGAAATGGTGACATTATAGTCTACAAGGAGAAGCTGATTGCCTCCAGTTTTCCATTAGCCTAGAAATATCATTGAGCTTATTAATATCCCTATAATTCAATACATTTGATCTACTACCGGATTTATGCAAAATTTGAGGAAAGTAACCTATTTCCAAAATGAATTCGATAGTCGATTTGAAAGATTTCCTGTTGCTATTTGCTGAACAAGCTTATAAATATACTTTATTCAGCTCTGTAGTTTGAAGTATCGGATTTGCCGCTAGATTTGAACAAAGCAACTATAAATGATATTTTGAAAGTTACCATTAGAAAGGAATAAATTAATTAAAGATGTAAATGGTATAACTATCGACTACAAACATTTTATTAATACACCACTTGGAATTACGTTTTAACAAAATCATCGGAATTATTCAATTAACATATATTTAAGCAAAATAAGAATGATGATAATTTTGACATTTTTATTTCATTTGCTCTGTCTAACGATAATTTTCATCAATGAATTTTTATAACTTTGTAAAATGAATTGCAGTTAACATTATCTACCCAGTATTGTTATAACATAAGACTCACATCTACTGGCATATCTTTTTTCCATTACTTAAAAAAAAAAAAATAATAAAAAATAAAAATATTTAAGAGATACCCAATGGTAGCAGTGGAAAAAACTTTATGATTTATGTTACGTTCGTAAAATTATTTTACAAATGTTTCTATCTTTCAGTTAAGGACAAGAGATGTCGCTACTGAAACAAAGAAATACAAATTGCAGGCTTTCACCAATAATTAAAAAAAAGCAGATGAAAAATTTCACCATTTCACTTTTCGTAATGGCAGGTTTATGTAAAAAACAGGTTGTCTTGACCGTTTACTTAAAAAAAATAAAGAAAATGACAAAAAAAAGAAACCCATTAAAACTGGTTGGTTTAAGGGAATTTCTAATAGATAATAATTTCTTGTCTTTGTACAGAAAAAATAAGAAAAATACTTTCTGAGGCCATTTTATGTCTTCATCAAGTTGTTATGCGACTCAAGTGGAAATTGAAGAAAACAATAGAAATAATTAACGTTTTTCTTTGTTTTCTCTTTGTTCTAACAAAATTCCCTAAATATTAATTATGAATTCATTCTACAGTGTTCTTCTCCTTATTTACGTATTAGAATTGTGAGTATTTTGGGCCCCTTGCTAAGAAAATATCAGCGTTTGTATTTGCTGTCATTTATTTGTTCAGAACCTATAAAATCGTATAAATTATGAGAAAAAAAGGCGTCGTTTTTGTAACCATAATACCCTGTATCATAAGTACAGCCATTTGTTTTTTTCGGCTCGATGACAAGTGCTATGGCATCATTGTTGGTCTTATAAATACGCTGCAACATGCATGCAAACCAAGCTGGAGACAAATTTTTGAATATTTTTTTGCGTCTCTCTGTTTGAACGTTTCAGTTAAGTTGCTCAGTTGTAATTCTCTTTTTTTAATCTTAAAGAAATTTAAATGTAAATTAACTTGATTCCTATTGTTAACTATCAGGCTCTTGTATACGGAAAGACCAAAAAACCGAATAAGTACAGGTGAACAGACATTTGAACTGTGGGACGTACAATAATAATTCCAAAGCAAAGCACGTAATCTGCTGTTGCTGTTGTTGAAGGCAAAAATACCAAAAAGTCATAAAATGTAAAATTTATATTTCAATTAATAATGTCAACGGGAAAGAGTCACGACACTATCAACACCATTGATGGAAAAATGAACGAAGAGAAAAAGAAACAGTTGAACACCACAAATAAAAAAAATTTGTCTTTGGTTTTAAGTTGCATTACCTGTTATCGCGCATTTTAAAATAAAATCCCTAAAAAAAGGTGAATTTTAATTTATTTCGAATTTCTTTGCTGGTGACGATCATGGTCGATATGGCTGGAATTCATTGGAAAGAATTTGAATGCATTTCTTAAATTAAAATTCTAAATGGCGGCAATGGCCTTTAATTTTGAGAATTTTTTTCTTTTTTTATAAAAAATTGTTTTTTAAAAATAAAGTCATATAAAGTTGATAAGCAGGATGGGTTTCAGTTAAACAAATTAAGCAATTTAATGATCCTCAAGCGTATCCTATAAAATGTATTTAAAAAAAAGAACGACCATATGAATTTCAAAAATATTTAAAATTATACGAGTACATATATCATGTTTCACAGTTTATCTTACCAACTGGCACTCAGGTAAGATTTAATAATCAAATAAAAACAAAATATCTCCTCAATTGGAAATGCTTCGAGTAACGTACATTGCAGAATTGATGGAAAATCTTAAAATTTAATTCACAATTCGATTATAATCTTAAAATAGAAGTCGAAAAATACCATGTCATTAATAAATGAAATATCTTTTTCAAGAAATTCCTACAGATTTTTAAGTTAAAACTGTTAATTTTTTTCTAAAGAGTTAGAAAAGTTTAACCGCTTAAAAGCTGAATCGATTTTTACAAAAGAGTGTTTGTATTTACATAGATGTGATTTTTAGTTTAATTATTTTCAAAAATAAAACGTATGGTGGTTAAGACATTCGCCTAAGTGGAGATAGAAGCTGCTTCTGATAGGATGACTTGGAGCTAAATTAAAGCATTAGCTTTGGACAGGCGCAAATAAAAGAGATTTATTAAGGCCCCATGATGCCCAAAGACCATACGGTCATAGTATCTCCGCTAGTAATAAAAATGATTTGATTTACAATTGTATTCTAATTTAAAATAAATAAAAAACTTAAACTTCTCACATGTCCAAAGATTAAAAATAAAATATATCGCTAGTATTTCAATAGAATGAAACATACTAACTAATTCATGTACCTAACTAAGGATTGCAAATCGATTATAATCTGTCGTGCGATTACATTCAAAATATTTCACACACCCTGTTTCTATAAAAAGGCAGTTAAGAAAAAGGGTCCGCCATCTAACGTTTTTTTTCAATTAGTGCTTATTTCGTGAATGGTAGCACTTAGCTCATGTCTGATTTGACAGATAATTAGTTTTATCCTTCCGCTGAACGAATATGGTTGTGTATACGCTTGAACAACGCTGGAAAATATTGCGACATTACTTTGAAAATCATGGTAATGCTGCAGAATGTGTGCGATGTGTTCTGATGAAGCTCATTTTGACCTTGGCGGGTATGTAAACAAGCAAAACTGTCGCATTTGGGGCACAGAAAACCTGCACGCATACATTGAAAAGCCGATATACCCAAGACGAGTCACTGTTTGGTGCGTATTTTGGTTCAGATGCATAACTGGGCCATTTTTCTTCGAAAATGAGCAAGGAGTGGCCGTTAAAATCAATGGCGATCGTTATCGGGCCATGTTTAACGAATTTTTGTTCACAAAAATTGAAGAGGACGATATTAGCAACATTTGGTTTCAACAGGAGGGCGCTACGTGCCACACAGCCGAAGCTACACTCGATGTTTTGTGCCCTGTTCTTGAAGATCGCATTATCAGCCGCAGAGCTGATGTTGTTTGGCCACCTCGGAGCCGCGACTTGACACCGCTGGACTATTATTTGTGGGGTGCCGTCAAAGATAAGTGTTACGCCAACAAGCCAGACGCTTGACGCTTTAGAGGACAATATTCGTGAAGCCATTGGTAAAATACAACTGCACGCAATCGATAATGTGCTTAAAAATTGGACCGATCGTGTAGGCTGCTGCATGGCCAGCCGAGGGAGCCATTTGAATGAAATTACTTGCCATTATTAACCGGAAGTATTGTACTTTCAAATAAAAAAAGAAATTTGGGAAAATATTCAGTAGTTTTTTTTATAGCATTTAAAAAAAAAAATTTTTTTGGCGGACCCTTTACCTGCACAAATGTATATTTGCATAATTAAAAGCATGTGTTTCATTCAAAGTGCTCTCAGTTGTTGCCTCAGTTGTAATAAAAAATGTTCTTAAAAAAGAACTAATGTTTCTTTTAAATTCAAAGTGCATTGGAAATTTGTAATACCAATGTTCGAAAGAATAATTCTTTTGAAAGAGTGCATAATGGATAGTTTGGAAGAAGTATCATCGTCGCATTTACTTGAAAATATTGATTTTGAATTCCCATCTCAACTTTGCAATGTCCTATTGTCTGTTAAACTTACAGTTGAAGCTCTTTGCAGATCAAATGCAAGTATTATACAAAAAATTTAACAACAAAAACAAAGAGATTTTGCTAAAACGACGTTATTATTTGTATTAAGAATATAATGAATAAAAGACAAAACGAAACCTTATAAGCTTAACAATACACATATATATACATATTTTAAGCCCGACAATACTACTAAAAAAGGTTTTATCAATTATTTTAGACATTTACTTAAACACTTATATGGATTTGAAAGTTCAAAGGATGGTACTGTTTGTAATGACAATGTAATAGCATGTTAAAAGCATAACATTGACAATATGGAATCTGATTGCAGGCAGAAATTGAGAGAGCTCTTGCTGATACTCTTCCAATAGAAAATGTTGATATGTTGGGCCAAGAATTTTTTTAATGTATAAGCAGAGCAAAACAAGGATTTAAATAAATCTTTGCTACACAAAGCTATTCAAACGGTGAAGACATCCTCAACATAATGCGAAAAAGCATTTTCAGCAGCAGGCAATTTTCGGGCAAGAATGCAATCTGGTCTTACTAACCAATCATGAAATGTTGAAATTTCTTTGAAGTTTTGTTATTTAGATATATTTTCGATAATCGCGATTAACAGACTTTTTTCAACTTAATCGCTATTATGTTAAACTGCGATTAAATGCAAACCCTATATCTATCAAACATAATTTGTGTACCTGTCGAAATTTGTGTAAAGTCTAAAGACATTTAAACGGCTGAACCGATTTTTTTTTAAATTTTTTCCAGTATCTCTCTGTATGGTTTGTAGGGATCTAAAGAAACACGGTAAATATTTATTTACCTATATCTTCAAAATGGTAACAGTAGGAATTTCTAAATTTAGTCAAAATAGTTTTGTTTTCAATTCAAATCATCAGCATAAAAGTGGGCGGAAACAAATAAGTTGGCATGGTACCTCCCATACAAAGAAAATATTGATTTTTGTATTATATGGAGAAAGGCTGAAGCTTAAGTTTCTGAACTTGGTCTAAATAAATTCGCAGTCAATACAAAGCGTCAGTTAAAAAATGGGCGGAAGTTTCGTCAGTCAATAACTGGGCGAGATTAGATAAGTGGGCATGGAACCCATTCATACTAAGTATGGAATTTTTTATATGTAGAGAAAAGCAATTACAGGTTCGTTATCTGTCCAGATCAGCCAAAAAGCGGGAAAAATTGGATAAGAAGGTATCAGACAAAGCATACCGGGTAAAAACTATCTGTAAACTTATACTAAATAAAAACTAATGTGTGCAGATTCTGCAGTGTCTTTCTGGAAGTCTTAGTGCTTTCCAGTGCTAACTTGAATGCTTGGATTTAAGACGTAAGGGGATAAAATAAGAAAAAGAGTTACAAGATAATAACTAAGATAGTAGTTAAGATAAAAAAAAGAAAAGGAAACAAATTATATGATTTAAAGAAAGATCAAACAATTTCATGAAATATATGTATATGATATGTATATGATTGCACTTTATATTAAAAATGCATGTATACATACATACATATTAATAGCGATTTGATATTTACGGTTTAAAGGCTACATTCCCCTATCAATGGATAAGTTGAATTTTCAACGGTTTTAAAATATTTGTTCCTTAATACAATGAAAAAGTCACCGATTAGGTCATAACCAGTTTCTTGATGAAGCAACTGAGTGGAGTATCTTCAATGTTTATTGTAAATAATTTCAAGGCATTTGAACTAGTAAACTATAAAATTAGATTTAATAACGAATTATTTAAATTATAGCGCCCTTATGTGTATTTTTCAATAACACATTTAAAAATTATACAAAAAGTTAAAGAAATAATTTTTAAATTTTGTTTCTACTTAAAAAAATTGTGTCTTATTTAAAACAAAATTAACTCTACAAAGGCTATAAACCGTGAAAAATCAAAATAAATCCCTCTAAAAAAGAAAATAAAATTTCGTTTAAATAACAAACAATATTCCCCTTAAATAACGAAAATGAAAAAATAAAACGTATAAAATAAAGAAAAACTTGGATTTAGTTAAGATACGTTTCTCTCATTTGCCAGTCAGAACGAACGAAGTGTGAATATAAAATATTCAAAAATTCATAAAAATCTTTTTAAAATCTTCTAAGTCCCCAGCACAAGGCAAGGCACTGAAATGAACAAAAAAAAAGTACATTATAAAAAAAGTACAACAAAAAAAAGTACAATATAAAAAAAGTTTTTTTTTTGTAAGAAAAAACAAACGAAATTAATGAGACAAGTGAAATCATCATAATGAACAATCTTTCTCCCTTTTCTATTTCTATTACTATTATTACGTACAAGTAAATACAAACAAATATTAAAAAAAAAGTTTAACTTCTTTTAAAGGGGATGCTTTTCCTCTTTTTATTCTCATTCACTTATACCCAAGCCAAAGCTGCTAAAATGTATCCTTTTTCTCTACGAATTTTATTACATTTAAAAGCGCTTAATGCCAAACAAGAAATACTTTCATTCTACATTACATACTGCTGCTATATTTTCGTTTTACATTTACATCATCCATACCATTTGCATTACGTTTCCAAATCGTTGTTATTGAAGAGTAGTCTCATCAGATAAGATGAAAATGAGAATGAATTTCATAAGTACGAGAATGATACAGCAGTAGTAGTAGTAGTAATAGTAGCAGGAAATATAACCGGAGGGATGACGTGGGAGAAGGAGGAAGTAACGAAAATTGAAGACTTAGCAGCGACGATAGGAAGAGCGAAGCAAAAATAAATCAGTAGAGAATTATGGAAAGAGTACACACAATATAATACAAAAACAAAAAAGAGGCAAAAGACGAACCCAAACACCCACATGAAAAAAAAAATTCAATGTAATACAATATAAAGCTTATAAATGATTTCTAAATATGAATAATCAGTTGTAAAAGAATGTATTCATTGAAAAAGTATATATTGTGAATTGCCAAATAATACGGATCTTCAGCTGGTTTTTTATTTTTTAAATCAGTCAGAAGATGAATTTTTTTAATATGAAGTGAATTCTTAAATTTTCAGGTTCGTTTTATCGGTTTTTTGTGTTTCCCAAACACACTTATGCAGTTTCAACTGTACTCGCTCTAGTATTCTATGTTCTAAAGAGCTTACCTGTCGGGCTAAGCTGTCGTAAAAATTTAATCAAAAAATTTACTTAAAATTTTATTTTAAAAATGTTGCTGAATTCTATTCTGAGTTAAATAACATGCAAATAGACAGAAAAAGTTATTCCGAGATGCCAATGATTTTCTAGGATAACCTTAGCATCAGCAGCGCTAACAAACTGCTGAATGAAGTTAGTAATGTTCAAGATTCAGTGAGTTGGGTGACAGCTGACACAGAATTGCGGCTTATGACTATGTTTGTTCTAATCAAATAGCTGAGAAGAAGCGAAATGAAACATACTTAATAATAATAATACTTTTCTAGTTCTTCTTTGTATTTATTTATTTATAATTTATTTTATATTTTTTTATTTTAAAATATAACAAGAGTAACCCTGCCTGCGTTGCTAGACAAAACATTAATATACATTTACGTATTCGTATCAAAAATGAAATTTTCGAGAAGGAATTGATGATTTCCTTATAACAGAAGTGTTAAAAAACATCATTTTTTAACCCTTATGTGACTGAGAAAAAAATACATATTTTGAAGGTTACCCAGGTACCGTTCATAAAAATCTCATAGCAAACAAACATTTTACAAACAAATTTGGAAAAAACGCAATTTAAAATTACAAAATTAAATATTAAAAAACTTATCCGCGTAAAACTATACATTTAAGACTTTTAGTTTGTAATTACCTTTTACAAATTTCGAATTTAGTAAAAAGGGCGATTTTATATTCGTACGTGCAAAACAGAAAAAAGCCGTACTAATGATATCTACCATGCAATCTAAGCCGTCTCTATAAAACACTTCGACGGGTAAGTCAAAAATTATAAGCTATTGTAATAAAACGATGCTGACAAAATGGAGTAATTACTGGGCGAATGTACTTGCAAACAGTGATCGCTGTCCTTATTTTTTATCACTATAGGTTTAGTCATACATTATTGACATATGGGCATTCCTAGGAAAAATATAACGTTACACCAGCTTTTTTTTGCTTACTAAAGTCTTTGGTTCACTTGTTCTATATATATTTTTTTCGTGCTACTTAACTAGATCTTAGTTCGCAGTTATCCACAACTACAATGTACAATTAAATTCCAGTAGAGATTGTATTCTGAAAAGATGATTGAATTTATGGCAACTCTCCTATGCCAATTTGAAATTCATATCTGCAATATAATTTTTGTTACCATTTGCCAATATAATTTATAAGAACATAGAGAAATAATGTGGCACAAGAATTTGTTTATAGAAATGCACAAGAGTACCGGGTACCTTTGTCGGACAGTTAAGAGTGTTGACATATAATCGACATGCTACGTCTATCTGCCATATTCACAAAATATGAATAAAGTCAATGGCTTCCATACACATACACATGTAGCATACAGTTGGTCGTTTGAAAATACAGGAACTTCTAAATTTATGCCGCAACGACTGACCTTGAGCTTTGTTGATGGTCATTGCAAAAGCCAAACGCACGGGAAACTGTAATTATTGAAATTCAAGTGGCTTATCAATGGGAATCCTTGTAATGCGTGGTATTAAAACATCTTCCTCAACATTTTTCCCATTAAAAATTGTTGCTTGAAGTACATAATTAATGTATTTTTTAGCCGAAAAACTTGTTCCATTGCATAATTTTGGTGAATTTACTAGGCTAATCAAATTAAACAATTCAGTTGGATAATGTACTCTGTCCTCTTGATTCTTTACGGTATCAACAGATCTATAGTGATCAATTCGCCAACTATTTAAGATTGAACGATAAAATTCAAATTATTTTTTGCTATCAAGATAATAAATAGCTCTTTCACTCAAGAATGATTTTGGTATTGCTATTATATGTTTGCGAAGACTTTTTCACTTAGTTCTCCTCTTGATTGTAAGAATATGCAAAAATGTTTTGGATGTGTCATAAAATCATCATTATCAATTGGCATTTTACAACTATCCATTAAAAACAATTGCTTTGAAATGATCAACTTCAGAAACTGGCAATTTAACCGTTCTCAAGACATACAAAAATCCATATTTACTTTGTATGCGAGCTACCGAGCTCACTTGTCAGGTCAGTCATTAAGTCAATCTTTAAGTCATTTTAATACCATTTTTTAATATAACCAATATTTTTGGAGTTCTTGAGTAACAAATTATAAACAATTTTTTTTTAAATTGTGAAATTTTTGAATTTTAAAAATTCACAGAAAAAATAGAAAGTGGCTAATATTTACCAGTTTCACCGTTTATTCATAAAGCTGCATATAATATATAAATAATACAAACCATAATTCATGAAAATCGATGGGTAAATACGTATTTTATTTCCAAAAAAGTGTAATAATTAGTTTAGAAAAAAATAATTTTTTTTTGCTGTAATTGCCGAAAATTCCAACAAAAGTTCCAACAAGTGTTTCATCAAAAGTTATCTTTTAACAAACGAAATTAAGTTTTACTTTTTATAAAGAAGGTTTTCTACGATTTTCTGAGTTTAATTCTTTTATAAGGAACCAAATAAAATCTCCAATCATATATGCATTACCCTCTCATTGATGAATGCTTTCACCATGCACGTTGCTTATGGTAAATATATGCTGCTTTCTATTTCTTGCGAATTATTAAAAATCAAAAATTTCATAATTAAAAAAAACTAATAATTTTTTTCCCGTTATATTAAAAAATGACATTAGAATGACTTAAGGCTGATCTAATTTGGAATATATGAACATATGGCGTAACGAATTCGAATAAATCATTTTAACATCATCATAGGATGTATAAAGCAGCCTCTTCAAAAATTTCTCATTTTGGAAAAGAAAAATTTTAAAAAGAAACTTATCCATAGAATCTGAAATGCTGATGATTTTTTAAGTTAGGCGACCTTAGCGCATCAAAAGAATATAGTGGTTATGTAAGGTCAGAACATTTTTTTTCCATTTGTTGCATATTGTTATTTGCATTAACCTACAAAGCTATTAAGACTGAATACAGAAACTTTATCTCTAACCGTTCCCAAGATATACAAAAATCAATGTTTACTTTGTATGGGAAGTACCATGCCCACCCACTTGTTCAATTTCGCCCATTTTTTACGTGATGATTAGTAATGACTTCTAATCTATTTCGACTAAATTTGTAGCGTTTTACGATTACTGTTGGGGTGGCGTGGTATATTGGTTAGAGCGCACGCATAACAACGCAAACGACCCATGTTCGGGCCCCAGCAGAGGACATGACGAAGAAAAAATTTAATTGTGGCTTCGAATGCTTAATAATAAAAAAAGGTTCAACTTCTTCCATCCAGACAACTCCATCTAAAAAAGAAATAAAGAAAAAAGCCTCCCTGACCCTTCTCGCATACCTCTGGCGATGATGACAAACATCAGACGAATGATCAGGAAAAACACGCCACCTACTGGGAAAAAATTTCAATGTTAAAGTAAAGATCACTATCAATTAGCAAGGATCTTCACCACTACAAAAAAAAAAAAAAATCATATGGAGGAAGCTACAGCGCATTAATCATCTACTTAGCTTGAAATATCAGATTGATTAAAGAAACTGAAACAAAGCGATAGATCCTTTGTGGAAAGCCAATATGCTCTCTAGAGTAGTGACGGAGAAAAAAAAAACCATTACTATTAATGAGATATAGACAAATAAATAATTCTACTGGCGTAGTACCACCAATTGGTGAGTGTAAACCTTTCCAACACATATATAGATTTCTGAATCGCTTAAGCGGTTCTCGAACTATTAAATCACGAAGATAGTACAACTTATTTTTATATACATACAAACATATCTAGATATATATATTATCTACGACATTTTAATATTCTCTGGGAAGTTTCATAAACTTCCGTGATTTATCAGCGATAAATTTAGTTAAGTAAATGAATTAAATGAATCTTCTATTGGCCAATTTTATTACATAATAGTTGCAGACATCGGTTGTTGTATCTAAACTTCCCAATCAGGTGCAATCAATTTTTGGCGGGCCGTAAAAGATGTGTCTTTTTGCCAATTCTACGTTGATAAGATTTTATCGCTCTTTTGTGTTGTGAAAGTTCATAGTGAATAATTTGCTTTTTGGGCAAACCAAATCTGGGTACAGTATATACTACATACGCTACAAATTTTTATGTACATATCTGTCTTGCAGGGCTTTTCTTTCATCTCTTAATAAAAATCCATTACAGAAATGCTTCTTCAGATATTTGTTTTTTTTTTTTCAAATGAAAATAGTTTTCTAAACAATCGACGACTTTAAAGTGCTGTGTTCACTCAAACTATAAGCCGAAACACTACGTTTCAAACATATTGCTCGATACATAAATATCGTATCATCTATTCCCATTGTATACGAGTATATCTTAACTTATCACAATTATATAAACACTGTAAATGCAGTAAATTTGCAATGATCAAGAAATAACTTTGAACATTTGCTAATTCAATTTGGTTTTTGATTACTCTATCTAGTGTGAATACATTCCTTTAGATGAAGACGGACTCCACAAACAAGGCACACATTTGAAGTCAGCAAAATATTTATTCAAATGGCGTTCTTCTCCCTTAAGGTTAATTTCAGCATTTTTTTGTTTTCCCTACAACGACTATTTTAATGTAAAATATACACATGCATATACCCATTTATTCATATATATATATATACACGTACACACTTACATATAATCACGTGTACACAATACTGGGTCCTTGAATAAACACCCCCTTTTTTAGAACGTTTGTTATTATTGTTTTCATATCGACAACAACGTTGTAATTCTTCTTCTTCTGAAGCATCATAATGGCAGACGAAGAGAAGACGTAAGTAAAATGAGAAATAAGAGTCATATGATTGCATGGATGGATGGTTCAATGGTTGGATGGATGGATGGTAGGAATGGCTGTTGTTTTTATTTTGCCTACGAAAAGCGTGTTTTTTTCTTTTGAAAGGAAACCACCCCCAACATGAAATTTTAGTTTGTGAGTTCAGTTAAAGTCTATATGTTTGTCTGTCTATTTGCCGCATTTTTTGTTAGTTCTGTTTATTTGTCTGACTCTTGTATCGTTTGTCTGTCTTTCTGTCTGTCTGTCTGTCTGTCTCTGTGTATCTACAATTTATGTATTTTTATGTTTGTTTTTCGTTATCGTTGTTGCTGCTTCAAGTGTGCACAATATGTGATAAACGATTTTTTGTTGTTGCTGAAAACGAGACACACAATCCAGTCCCACAATATTCTATGGAAATGCCAACCCAGCTACAACCAAAAAATGTTAACATGAAATGAAAGTCCAGTGTTAGGAAAACATTTTTATTTTGTTTTATTTTTTTTTTTAATTTTGTCTTTTCGTGCTGTGTTAGTCGGAGTCAAGTTTCTACTTGATTTTGAATTTTTCTCTTGATATTGTTGTTGCTGTTGCCACAACACACAAAAAATATCGATCCCCGTTGGGTCGTTGGCTGGCTGTTCGTTATAAGTTGTTGGGCCTTGTTTTGGTTTTCCATAGAATTCTTTGGCTTTCTTTTCTTTTAAACACAACGAACATATACAAATGAATTGTTGTTATGTTGTGTATGTATGTGTTTGTATGTGTATTTCCAACTCCTTGCCTTTCAAGTCAAATGTAAGCGCTAGTATAACCAGATTTTCTTATTTTTAATTTTTTTTTAAATTTTTTGTTTTTAATTCTTCTTCAATCTTGTTTTTGAAAAAAAAAAACTTTTTTTTATGATTTTGCTTTTAAAGTTGCTTGCGGTGTGAACCAGCCAGTACGCAAACTCGCCCCAAAATAATGGAGTATATACATATGTACACACATTTACACATCCATGGAATAATATTTGTAATAGTGTGTAATAGTGTAAGAGTGAGTGTACGTATTTACAAAAAGTAATTTCTCGTTAGTAATGCTTATTTAGAAAAAAGAAAAGAAAAGAAAATTTAAAGCAAAATTCGAATACCAGAGAAAAGGTTGCCAGTCACAAAGTTCTCTTTAGATTTATTTAGTTCTTGAATAAACTAGTTAAGTTGAACGATACACGTTAATAAACTATATGAACTATCTCACGAGTTCACTACTTCAATGAGTGAATGAGCTTACCGCAAGTGTGACCAGGAACCGAAAAGAAAATAAACGATAGAAAGGAACAAAAATTATACCATAACTCGATTTTAAGACTAGAATAGAGAAGAGAAATAAAGGCGATTTTACAACAAGAGAGGAATGTTCTTCGCCATGAAATAGGGTATTTGAGTGAGCCGAATTAGGAATATTGTAAGCGGAATATTGTAAAAAAACTGCATGCATTCAACTATAAAGATTTTTTTTATATTAATATTTGTTTTTAATCCATATATATGTATGTATATATTATAAGTTTCCTTGTAAGTTTGTTTGTCATTAAAATTTGGACCTGAAAGAAATTAACATCGGCAGAAAACGGACCAAAGTAGGTCATATGAGCTTGGCTTACCTTTCGGCTCATAATTAATTTGCAAATTTTGTTGAAATTTAAAACGAAGATTGATTCAGGTAACCAGAATAGGTTAAAATCTGGGAAAGCCAGGCAAAGTAAGTGAAGTTATTTCCAAAACAAAGTTTTTCTCCAAGTTTTCCAATTTGGAGAAGATGTGAAAGACAGATAGATCCAGCAAAAGAAAGTGTTACAGGGCGTGCTTTTTTGAAATTTGGATCTGAGATGGGCTAAAATCAGGATTGGCAAGCCACTGAAAAAAACTCGGATGGGTTTTTTATTTAAAGGTTTTCGTAGATTATTTACAACAAAAATTAGTATAATTTACGTATTGAGAGTACAAATTAATTCAAACCATTTTTAGCTCAAAAATGACAATAAAATTTATCAAAATAAGAATTTATCAAATCACTGCATACATCTTTCCCCCACCTCTGAGCCAATTTTCCAGTTCCGTCTCAGAAAAACTGCTCGTCTTTCGAGGCAATCCAACTTTGAAGTCGATTTTATACTTCTTCAAAAAAAAAATTATTCGGTGACATGCCAAAAGATGTTGCATCCGTCGAAACAGGCAATAGTCAGAATGAGCAATGTTCGAAAAATACATCGATCAAATGCCGCAGATCGTTTGGCAACTTTAGCGATGTGGGGCCGAGCGTTAACATGCAGAAGAACAACTTAATTATGTCTGTCATTATTAGAAAAACGAATAATACACGGTTCAAACGAAGTAATTGCAGTCTGCTGTGGCCTTCGTCCGGCTTAGTTTCACTTTTGTTTTTATATATGCGTTGCTACTGGCAAGTGTCTAGGTTTAGTCCATAAACTGGTGTAAGTGAAGTGCTTGGCCTTTGGATATCTCACATTACAGCCATGCAGTAGGATTGGCATCATGTCTATATTATATTATTACTTCCCATAACATTCCATGAAGGATTATGGGGACTTCTCTCAGTCAATGAACCGCACCCGATTCTATTTTTAAACTCATTGAAATGGACCTACAGTTTAACGCCGGCTCCGAACTGTAAATGCATTTAAAGAAGTTTTCAATAGTATTTATACTCATAACCAGTTACTAGCTAATGTTATGAGGTGATACCGCTGTCGAAAAACTTTTTTCTTTTTTAAGATGGTCTGTCCCGGTATTGAACCGACGACCTTCTGGTTGGAATGCAGGTGTCTTACCTACCATATCACAACGGCACACTCATGTTTATATTGAATACCTTTAATTACACTTCGCGAGCTTTACAGAGATTTTAATCGACTAAAGGTTTGCTTTGCGTTCCGAATACTGTCTTCTTTAAGGTCTTTAGTATTTGTTTTGATGCTGCCCTATTAGCAAATCTTCCAAATTGAAAATTTATGGAATTTAGGAAATATTTTCATCTGGATATCATCTTGATATCGTGTATATCTATCATGCAGGTGCCATCTAGTTCAAAAACGCTGACTTAGGGTAAGCTTGCATTTTTGGTGTCATAGAAACAGTATATCCGTATCTTTAATATTTTTGTTCACTTTATATGTATAGATTATTCTATATTCTAGTAGAAAATAAGGCATATGGTCACTTTCTCAAAATTTCTAATTTATATCCTACAGATTTATGATGATGTCTCATTAAAATAATTAGAATCTAAACAAAATCTTTTTTTAATTAAAAACAAAAACATACAGAAACCAATTGCTAAAACAGAAATAGTATCAGTAGACAATCAATTAATAAGAATTTCGTCGGTAAATTGTATATTTCGGTTTTTTCAATTAAACGTATTCACAAAAATGACAATGAAAATTATAAAAATAAATAAACAAATAGAGAAAAGCAAATCTATAACTTTCGCTTTCATCACAAGTCGTAATTCAATTTAGTTGTACCAATAAAACTACTTTACGATTATGACTTTGAATAAAAAAATACAGCACAACGTCTAGAAGTACTTTAAAAATAGAACTAAAAGAGGTTAAAATTGCCTTAAACACATACACATTTACACAAACAAAATTCTCACCCATACAAAAGAAATAAAAATGTTAAAAAAAAATAAGAAAAAATATCAACCAATTTGTTAACCACATAATAATTATAAATTTTACTGAATGTATTTTATTTTATAATTTTTTTTTTCTTTTTTTGTAATTTTTAAACGCATTGAGACGATTCTACAATAGAAATAGAGACCGATGTTGTGAGGCGCACAGTGTTTCGTTTGTAATAAAAATTCAAATAGTAACAGTTTGGCTTATGAGTATGAAATAATATTGGGTGAATAATAACAATCATAAAAATAAAATATCATCATAAAAATGTATACGAAGTGCCAATGAATAATGTTAAATAAATAAGTATGTATAGTAATGAAAACTTATGTATAGACCCTCGTAAGCGAGTTTAAAAACAAAAATATACCATTACGTTTTGCTTAGAGTAGAGAGCAGGCAGACGTATTTGATTGACCCCACCAATTTTATGTCATTTGCTCTCATACATAATGATTTTAATGAACGACCTTCAAGTTGTAAATTTTAAAAACAAAATAAAAATTAAAGCCCAAGATAACAAATTTGGATTAAATGGCATATTTAGCATATCTATGATTTATTTATGCTAAAGAAATGAGATAAAGGAAACGACAGAAGAAAATAGCGACTTTTTTCCCTTTATTGGGTAATTATTTAGAAACTACCATACCAGTTATGCCCACAATTTAATTAATTTTTTTTAGTTTTTGGACTAAATAATTCGGAATATGCCACATAGTTACATATGTACTCGTACATACTTAATCCTGTTTTTATTTACATTTTATGTACGTTTATTTCATTGGCTAAAGGTTAATAATTTAATTAGTTACTAATGACTTTGGATTCGAATGAGATTAAAATTAAGCAGACATTTGGAAATTGATATCAACGAAATGCAATCATAATAAGAGTGCCAATAATGTATATGATAATTCAAGGTAAAGTTAAATATTTTCTTATTTCGAAATTATTAAATGTGTAAGAAAATAAAGTATTTCATCTTATATATAAAAATTAATTTGTGTCTCTATTTGGACTCTATAGACAGCTAATCGGCTGAACCGATATTTTTTAAAATTTTTACTGTATCTCTCTTTGTGTCTCGAAGGAATTATAGGCTGTATACATTCCAAATATTTCAACTGGGCGGTGCTACGGCCATATATTTTTCTATACCTGGAAGTTTCTGAATTTAGTCTGAATGAGTTCGTAGTTATTACAAATCATCAATTAAGAAATGGGTGCAGTTGGACAAATGGGCATTATACTTGTCATACAAATTAGATTTTGATTTTTGTTTGCTATCTTAAGAACACCTAAAGCGAAAGTTTCTGAATTTAGTCCGAACCATCAGTCAAAGTGTGGGTCCATACAATAAAGTAAACAAACAAGTAAATACTTACTTGCTTACATATATTTACAATATCTGTCACAAAAGGAAGAAATTCGATCAGTGAGCGTAGCACCACCCAGACATAGTAAATAGTAAAAGTTTCTAAGTTTGGTTCAACCAACACCGTGAATAATACACATCATCAGTCAATAACTGCGTTATTAGATAGGTGGACATGAAACCTTATATAAAGACCAAATATCTATTTTATATACGTGAACAACAGTAACAATTAAGGCTTCGTTATATATCCACATCAGTCAAAAGGCGAAAAAGTTTGGATAAGCGGGTATTGTACAAAACACACCAAGTAAAATCTATCTAAAAAAAAAAATTAATATGTGCTTGTTTGAAGACTGTATGCAGCTAAAAATCAAAATCTACTATTTCTTTCTGGGAAGAACTATGGGATATTTTAAATGTTTACATTTGGTACGGAAGGATGAAGATAATAGCTAAGATAATGATTAGGATAGAGTAGCCGGGTCTAATAAAATTGTATTATTGTTCATTAGTTTCTCAAAAATAGATTGGCCGATTTAAATATATTCTTACTTTTGACTGCTGATAAGCTATAATTAATCAATAACTACTTCAACTACTATCATGTGTTGTTTGTACCGCTTCCTATATTGAAATTCTCGTTATTAAAAAACTTGCTTACAATTTAATGCAAAACTTTTGAGTTTTTCTGGTTTGAGTTTTCTATGCGTACATTTTTCAAAGTTTAAACTACAGGCGATTGCAAAAACCCACTAGAAATTTTTATCTCTTGAATCGAATTGCAGTTCGGTTGTTTTTATCGGTATAAGTAAAATCAAGGCATCCACCATGATGATGACAACTGACATTTTTTTAGTTGCAAATGAGTTATTAGTTGAGATAATTCTAGTGATTTCGAAAATTCCGTAGTATAGTTGACTACATCGATTATAAATCGAAAATAATTTTATGAATATGGGAGTTATTATAAAATTGGAAATCTTCGTTTCAAAGCCTCAGACATTTATTTTTGAATCTTAGAATTTTTCTATTTAACTATAAATGGGGTATAATCGGAAAAGTAATAAGTACACCTTAACTCATTTAGTTTAATATTTAGATTAAATAACTTAAAAAAAGTTCTCATATTTCAATAAAAAAAAGAGTTCAACGACTTGTAACCTCTCCTTTCTAATAAAAAAAGAGAAAAATACTTAAGAAGACTTTAAGCTTCCATAGTAAATCTTAGCAATTGGCTTTTATTTTAAAATAATCTTTAGAAATCTTAGAGCTTAGAATGTAGCAAACATACGGGTATTAAAAGCAGCCTGATTAAGAAAAAGTATTCTATGGAGTTACAATTTCATTAGGTATACCGGCAGCGTTAATATCGGATTCAAACGAACTACAATATTATATTATGGAGTTTGAATACAATAAAATAAAGAGAAATTATGTGAAATAAGTGATCTTTTTCCGACATTAAATTTCATTTTGTGTGTGCCTCTGTGTTTTTTTTTTTTTTGTCTTCATCTTTCATCTTGTTTCTGGTACCATGTAGTGGATTTTTTAGTGGATTTTTATGTCTTCTTAATTGCGGCTTTACTTCTTTGAAATATTTCTTTTTTCGGTATTTTTATTTTGTTTCATATTCTGTACCAAAAAATATATAAAAAAATAAAGACATTTACGCAGAAGAATGTACAGTATCTTAAGTACAAAGATCAAAAAAAGAAAAAGATGAAGTAGTTTCAGAAAGCAGTTTGATTTTGTTTTCATCTGTCTTTGAATTTAAATTACTTTTTTCGTCTTTTTTGAGAAGCCCAAAGATGAGATCTGCTCGATATACTTCAGAAAAAAGTTTCAACATTTTAAATCAGTTAAAATTAAGCGAAGCTCTCATGCATTAGCCATAATAATGCGGTGGGAAAATAAATGATGGTGAAGTGGAAATTCTTAATAAAACAAATTTTTCTTAATATTTATTTCAAAGCAATACAAGATTTGTAGTTTAATTGTATATATCCAAAGTATATTATTGCTCTCATGTATAAAAATTTCATTTTTATAGGAGAAGGTAAAAACAAAATAGGAAACCGTTACTAAAAGGCTCTATTTCGTCAGGGCCTTTCCACATGAGATCAACGCATTGTCTTCCCTTTATTGTCCAAAATAATTATGTTTTTATACAGATGAGAGTGGTTTACACAAAATCGAATTCTTTTATGTTTATGTCAGAAATTTTTAGCGGTTTCAAGAAAATATTGCCTATTGAAACATGGTATGCACAACTTGTGAAGGCAATCTCTCATAACATTTGAAAGGTAACCTTAATAGGGTAATCTAATCTCCTAGTAGAGTTATTACTCATTCATGACTAGAAGGGGGCATTAACATATATTTATAGGAAAATAGGGAGTCCAAAATAAAATTGTAATGAAAGACGCAGTCTATAGAAAGTGACACAGCGCTCCATCCGACTGCAGCTAACTCATTAATATTTCATCTAACTCTAAGCCTATGCGACTTATTATATTATGGAGGACAATGATGGTTTGGAATTTTGCACCTTGGACATCTTTATATACTCTTCATTGCAGTGTGTCTTGCATAGGAGATAATGGCGTCGAGTTCTTTTGATGTCATGAGTGGAAACATTATTTCGTTTTTAATTTAATCGTCATTTTGTATTAACTTTCTTCCCGTATCCCATAAATATTTTTGTGCTATATTTTACAGTAAATGGGCAAGCAGAATAGGAGAAACTGCTATTGTTTAAGGTAGTACCAGGGCTTAAAATTTATTTTCTCTTTGAATCCGCCAGTGAATTTGTAAACGTGAAAAATTGGGTACATTTATTTGGAGTGTCTCAGTTAAACTGAGCTAGATTCTACTCTGAGCTGTCCACTCTCGAAATAGTTAGGAAAATCCATAAAATAGTGTTAGTTGATCGTCGGCCGAAGGTGCTTGATTTTCTGAATTTTTTTATTATTCTGCAACTTTATTAAGTTGAATACCCACTGTAACGTGAGGTAACAATTTGTATTGAAATCTTAAAACTAATTATATAGTACAGCCAGTGAAGACTGAACTGATTGACAGCTTAAAAGTACTTGGAAATGAGAAAGCTGTACGCATTTTCTTACAACTCAACAAAAACAGCAAGCCGTGGATGTTTCAATAGAATTTTTGACGATGTTTTACAGTCATTAAATCGAGAACTTGCGCCGATTCAGTACACCATTTCACGTCTGAGAAAAAGAAACAGTCTACGTCAATAAAGGCTACCAGTGAGAAAAGCTTATGTGCCAAAGTCTTTTCAACGTAGCCCACGTAGTACGGTCTTGGTGGACCGATCACTGTGTAGGCGCTCTAGCAAGAACAGGAGAGCATTTGAATTATATTTAGCCGTCAGATTTTAAGAAGTAATGAGGTCAGACTTAGGGGCCTGACGAACTTCTGGGCGGATATATCACCTTTCGGTTCTTCATGTTTTGGGCCATAGCCAGGATTGGCAGTCCACTGGGTATTATTTTAAGAAAAACTGAGTGGGTTTTTTATTTAAATGTTTTCGCAGCTTATTTACAACACAAAAAAGTATAATTTACGTATTGGGAGTACAAAATGATTTGGTCTGTATTTTTTAGCTCAAAAATTTTAACGAAGTAACAAATTAATCAAAATAAAAGTTTTTCAAATCACTGTTTACATCCTTTCCCACCTCCGAGCCAATTTCCGAAACTTGTTTCAGAAAAACTTATCATCTTTTGAGGTGATCCAACTTCGAAGCCAATTTTATATTTCTTGAAATGAAATGATTTGGTAAAACGGTAACAGATATTGTATTGTATTGTAATCGATATTGGAGCCAATAGTCAGAAGAATCAATGTGCAGAGATTACGGTGGGTGCAGCATTTGGGCGTTTCTGACCATCGTTTGGCAACATTTGCGATATGAGGCCGAGCGTTATCATGCAAAAGAATAATTTAATCACCCACAAAAAAGCGCAGGCTTAAAGGTTTATTTCACTTTATTACTTATTCAAAAATTTATTTAAGCAATAAATTATTAAACAAAAAAAAAGCTTAGATATCCCCACAGGAAATTTGAGATTAGTTTTCTCTAAGAAATGCTTGCTTTGTCTTTAACGATTTTTTATTTCAAAATAAAAAACAATAAATAAAATAAATTCAAAAAACAATATTACAAAGATATATTGTATAGATTTTTTTAAATTGATTAAAGTAAATGGTGTTTTTGACCGGCTCTTCAAAAACTTAAGCTCAGATTGCTAGGCCAAGGTGTCTTTGGTAGTCTCAGTAAGGCTGCAACCGCCATGATCTCTGACCTCGAGGGATTCATTTAAAGCATCAGCTTGCTAGTGAGGTGATACCCGGTGTGAGGGTCTCATGCTTTCTCCTATGTTGCCTCTTTTGCTTAATCTATCTCTCTTTCTTTCATTTTCTCTCTAAATGCTTCCACAATGGACTTCTGTTTGGTTTCTGGGCGGGGTGTGTAAGCATCACCTCTATAACTTAACCTAACCTAATTTAATCTAACCTAACCAAAATCGCGTATGGAGAAAAAGTTTTTCAATCTGAAAATTCTTTGGGGAAGCTGCTGCGTTTATATTACAGTAGATTCGCTAGACAAAGTGTAACAATTTATATTTTTTACTACTATTATTACTGTCGTTGTCAGTGAAAAAGTTCAGGTTCCAGGAATGTAGATTAGATCTACAAACACCCCCAAAAAGGGGTTTCTTATTAGGCAAGATTTTCTGAGAAATAATTGTAAAATAAATTTTCTCAATTTGGAAACTTTTCTAGAGCGTATGATGATGGTTCATGGTGATTTGCTAAAACATACTGAAAAGATGCAATGAAACAAACTGTAGTTAAGATATTGATATATAGTATAGTAGTTAAGCCTATTGAAAGAACAGTCAAGCTTAAAAAACAGTCTTTTAAAAATATATATTATATTCCGCTGGACATTATACGGTGTTCTGTTCTATATTTGCACTTTGTATATCGTTCGATAAGTTATTCTGTATTAATCTATTGATAACAACTAGTAAATGCTATTGGTTTTAATATCCGCTAGTCATTAGTAATATCAGACAAATGTCTTTAATATAAAACAAGTGCTAGTTTATGCCTCGTTTCTTAAATAGAAACTGGATTTTTTTACGATATTTGTTTGATAATCAATAATTGAAAAGCAAATACCAGTGGCTTTTTAATGGCTCGAATTAAAAGTTTAATTATATTTTATGAATATTTGATACAAATTAACAATCAGTAAACATTGTTGTTTAGAAATCGTTGAAATGTTGCTTTATACACTACACTCTGAATGAATCAATAAAGCAATAATATGTTAAAAGCCTTAAGAAAACAAAAGCAATAAACTCTTACACGAAATACTGGTTAAATATAATAAATTTACTTGATGAACTAAATAAATGAATGAATGAATGAATGAATAATTTTATATGATCTACTCGTATATACTCGTACATACATATATAAAAAGTCAAAATAAAAGAAGACCAAAATAAACAAAACAGAAATGAAGTAAAGAGTTCATAAAGTTTTATTAAATAGTTATATATCTTATTAACACCTTATAAAAGCCAATTAACACACGGTTAAAGCCTTAGGTCAGTTAGCCTGACGTCCAGTCATAAAGACAACTAAGCAAATCATATTTGTTTATTTGACACAAACTGTTGTTGTTAAAACTGCAATAAATATGAAACTGAAAGAATGAAAGAAAAAACAAAAATCCTGTAATATGCTGGTCTATCCCGTATTATGCAAATGTGGCATGTCTAAGTACGAGAAAAATATGTGCATATGTATGTATGTATGTTGGCAATGGCGTTCCACTATAATTACAGTGTCAATAAAACGGTTTAAATGACTTGAAGGTATTTATTTCCATGTGCTTATTTACTTATGCTAATAATGGTAGTAAGTAGTAACACAACAAAACTAATAATATATATAAACAAATAATAAAAATTTAATTTATTATCATGCAATAAAGAATATTTTGTTTGTTTCTTTTTAAAATGATGGATGATTGGCTTTTTGTTAAATGAATAAAATTTTTGCTTTGACTTCTAAAGCAATATGTAGTTGTTTGGATCTTCTTGCCTTTGACGATAAAACAAAAAATTGTTTCGGCTTGTAAAGTTGCTACAAAGCAAAGCGGCAACAATGGTAAAAAAATCGAATAATAATTAAAATTAAACTTAATAACAAAAAGTCTAATATGGTTAAGTGAACAGATATAATAGTAGTGCAAATACAAAACACAAAAACAAATACAAATTTGTAGCAGAATGTAATGTTTAGTTCAAATTTTCTAAAGGTTTTTAATAATAACATTGGTCTACAAAAAACAAAAAATTTTCTCGCTGTAGACCAGTGTAATCAAAAATAAATATTTATTAACTTTCCGAAATATTTGTAAATGTGCTATAAAAGGATACAAAATCCCAGACGCAGAAATAGTTTGCTTTATTCATTTCGAGAATTGCAAAATAGAAAAAGTATTGTGTTCCGTTATGATGTCAGGCCACACATAAGTATATTTGATGTCATTTCAAAAACTGACTGCGGTGTGCTCAGAAGTGCTGATACACACACCGCTGTCTGCAAGGCTCTATACATCACTTTTTTAAAATTTATTTTCATCGATTCCTTACATATTTAACTGTAAACTACAAGCATTGAAAACTTATAGTCATTAATTTAAGTACAATATCAGTTTTCTTTTTGTCATATGAGTACAATCACAGAAGTCACTGGAAAAACGGTAAAAATTACAATACATGGATAGTTTTACTATTTTTCTGATTGACCCCGCCTGAGCTGTTTTTCAAATTACAAAACACAAAAAAGCTTAAGTTAGGGTCTTTCGTACCTTCATAGATAGAAGTGTCTGCCCCCAAAAAGGACACACGTAGGCCAAAAGTAGCCCCTTGCAACACCACAATGGATTGTCATTCTCTTATAACCGGAACCACCAGAAATTCATAACAAAATCGCTTAGCTTTTCAATATGCGTACTCGACAGCCCCGTAAGCATGGTAAAAGCTCAGATGCCATTTTCTTCTCCCACATAAAGCAGGGCATATACAGAGTAGATAATTAGCTGTTTCCTCCTTCTTCGCATCCCTGCAACTTCAGCTGAAATCATTGGCCAGGTGACACTAACAACTGTGATAAGTGAGCTTCTTTGGAGATTGAGATTCATCTTTGGCCAAAAATGCCGCGCCATCTTGTCTGTTACCTCATTGATGAGTAATGAATAAAATGCTACTTTCCTTTTAAGAATTTGCCCGAAATTGGTGGTATTATTATAGGGTTTTTCAAAAATAAAGTGTTAAAGTATTGGTATAATTAGTTCATAATAATATATTGATATAATTTGTTCTTTAAACTTAGAATTGATATATCACCACGAATTAAGCAGAATAGAAATAAGATACTCAGCATTATGGGTTAATTATAATATACTTATGCTAACTTAGCTACTGTCAGAAATCTACAAAAATTATGTCAAAGACTTAATCAATATATTGATGTGTTTTAAGTGGCTAAATTGTACTTTTTAATCATAAATGCAAGCTATCCTTACTTGCAAACTATAGTATTTTGGCAAAAACTGTTTCCTCTATATATTTCCCAAATATATTGATTATTATCGCAAAATATTCTCCGTATGCTTTACTTGCCAAATCGATTAACTCTCTTTTTTGCATTTTATTGGATAGTAATGTTAAAACACTTTGTTGATTCTTAACTATATAATAAAGTATCCAATTATTCGACTTTTACCTCTGTTCGAGTAAGAAATTATTTAATAAGCTTCGAAAATGGTTTGATTAATAGAAGAAGGTTTTCAAATATTTCGAACAAGTCGAACAATTAAAGAATTATCCAAAAAAAAAACAAACACGTGTATTTGGTTTGTTGTTTTTATCTCTTCTCAGGGGATGAACCTTACTCAAGTAGCGTATTGTGCTGGTACTGGGAAAGTAGTTCACGGGAAGGAGAATAGAATCCAGTATGGACGTTTAAATTAAATTTATGTAGTAAATGACAGGGTAAATTGTAGAGGGAAGATCGTTCCACAGACTAGAGGTGCAGCAAAAAAAAAACTAATTCTCTCTATAATGCGTTGTGTGATTCATTGGACAATCAACTACAAAGGGATACGCTCTACGAGATTAACTAGTACTACGTGAAAATATGTGATTATTAGGAATTAATTCCCTTATTTCGTCATTCCGTTATAATACCGGTAGATCAATGAGACACACACCATACTGCGACGATGCTCGAACGAATAGATAATAAGCACCTTCGCCCTCTCCTGTACGCGGTAGAGAAGCTCCAAAATAGACTTTGAAGCACCGGCCCATACATGAGAGTTGTATACCCTTTTGGACCTTGTAAATATTAAGGAGATCAGATAGAGTGAGGTATTTCTTACGCTATCTTCCTTCGACACATGAAATATGTGATCGTTCCACCACGTCTGAATGTTTAAAAAAAAACATTGGGTCTTGCTTGCGTTAAAATCGAGACTGTTTGTACGGGCACGACTCCACTCGGAGATTTTCGCCAGATCTCTTAAGAGTGTATCGATCGTATTCATTCTTTTCGCCCCAATCTCCAAGAGGCTCGACCTGCGATCAAAATAATATGAATGACAAATAGATAGTTTCAAAAAAACTATCGATACCATCGGGTGGGCCGACTATATAGATACTATCGGATTCTTTTGAGTGCTACTTGTGGCAACAATATTAGAATTTAGGTGAAAGTGAAAGAATAATAATAAATATACAGTGTTAAAACAAATAATAGGGACACTTTATTTTTGTTCAGTATGTCATAAAATTTGATGTATTGAAGATTTTGATTGAAGAGTTATAATAAGATCTAGTGAAAGAAAACTGCAGAGACTATGAAACGAAAGTCAGTTTTGATAAACTTTTATCATCGACAAGCCTCAGAAATGAATTTATTCTCCTGTTTCAAGTCGCACAATAAGAAAAAAAATTTATGGAAACTAGACTTATGGGTAAGAGTTCTTGAAATGTATCATTTCTTAGCAAAAAGGAGCAACACCTTCCACGTAATAATTAGAACAACATGCTATGGTCTGACGAAATGAAGATTAATTTGTTTGGAACATATGCAAATTGTTAAACTGTGTCCCTATGTAACTATAGAATGAAAAATTGGTGAAATTGTTTTTCACTTCTTCCAATTCTGACTCTTTTACTTTAAAATTTCTTTTCATTTTATTGCCGAGAGAGTCGCAAAATAAGTCCGCATTATAGTAAACAGTTATGTAAAAATAAAGTAAACGATAACTTATTGATGACAGCAAAAGCAATTTTTGATAAAATATTTGCTTTGCGGACTAAGCTTTGCTTTCTACATTTGCTTGTTAAAGTTTTCAGCAAGCATTCAGCAACACCGTTATTTAATTTGAAGCAAACAACTAAAGCAAAGCAATAATATGATCTTTTTGCTTTGCTTTTTATTTTTATTTTTATTTTTATTTTTATTTTTGCTGTGTAGTTTTCTTTAAGTTTAGTTAAGCAATTATAAATATAATTACATTGAAGAAAAACAAATAGTCAAGCATTTTTAACGCTGAAATAACTTAACTTAATAAATAAATAATAAAATAACACATATTTCTATAAAATAGCGGTCACATTTTTTTGTCAAATATTTAGCAAATGAAAGCTAATGACAAGACAATCTTGCTTATTAAATTAAAAATCATAATTACTTTGATTTTTTTATTCTAAAACTTTTGTCTGCTCTAAGATATATCAATTTCAAAACGACGCTTAATTTTAATTGGAATATTTAAACCTAATTTTCTAATAAAATTTATTCCGACTTAATTTTTTGTTTATTTTTGAGCAGGTTAAGAACCTACAATAGTTTGCAAAAAATTCTAAAACTGATGTAAAAAACTAAGAGTCTTTTCTTAAAACCTTTTTGGCGAAACTAAATTATAAAGATTCTAATTGTTGCTTTCGTTAACGTGTTGATTCGACCAACTTTTTAGTTTGAGGTTATGACATTCGCTATGGAACAATGCACCTTATACGTTGGTTTTCGTTATTCGATACGTTGGTTTTTCAATCACGTCAGTGGTTTTAGAAATTTTTTTAATAATAAAAGAATGTTTTGGTACTGTTTGGTTAAGGCTTTGGAATTTAAATTATTATTTATTATTATTATTTTATTTTTTTTTTTTTTAATCAGCAAGCACCTAAATCTAATTTAGCTCAATACCATTTTTCTCGTTTCCTCACTAAATTCATTTATACATGTGCTCGTTGGCCTGCATTTTTTGTGTGTTGCCTTAAACAATAAAAGTAAAATGAGGGTAATAAAATGTAATTTTAATGGCATTAAATCTATTCAGCCGTATTTCCAGCATCAATTAGAATACGATGACTTTGACAAATCACTTTGAAATATGAACTTGAAAGAAATATAAAATTTAAGAAAATGTTAACGATCAATTGAAAAAGTTCATACATAAGAAAGAGCTTCATGCTCAACTAAAGATCTGAATAAATTTGAGATTTTTAATATTTTTTTTTTTCATAATAAAAATACAAATAATTGTCTGTGAATGCATCAGAGGAAAAATGGAAAAATAAAACAATTTTCAGCCATTAGTTTTAACATTTTACTAAGGATGTTAAAAGACATGACATGAGACAGTAAGAAGGATGCAATCCAATGAAATTAAATATCATAAATTACACAAAAAAAAGGAAAAGAAAAGAAAACGTCTTGACAAATTGAAAACAATAAAAATTATGTACATACATATGTTTGCGCATCTTTATATCAACCTTTATATAAATGTGCCTTACCAGCATGATATTTAAAAACCAGGCGCCATGGCCTTAAAGTTTCTTTGTTTCTTCCTTTTCTTGTAACAAAAGGGTTAAAAATTTCTCTACTCTCACCCTTTTCTTAACATGTGACAATTTTTGCATATGAAAGAAGCAAAGCCAATGTCTCTGTGTTGAAAAGTCATTATGTTTATGATCTAATTTGTTTGATTTTTCATACATTTATTTGTTTTTCTCCAGGTTTAAATAAAAATGAGGTATCGAAACAGCTAGCAATCCTTCTAATGATGTTGTTGTTTCATTTTATTATGCCATGTTTATTTAACTGTTATTTAGATTTCTGCTAAATGATTTTCCCTGACTCTAAACTCATACAATAGAAGAAAGGAAGTTCTTATTTATAAGTTTTTTCATGTCTCTCTGTTTAGAATCAAGCAATAAAGCATAAATATTTGCGCAAGAAAGAAACCGGAATCTTAGGACAACAGTTCCTCCAGCAATAAAACGTAAAAATGTTTTTTGTACAAAACTCATATATACAAAGTTATTTTTGTATCTGTGTGTGTGAATGTGTATTTAAACGGTAGTTAAATTATCTATTCTAAATAACGACACTTTTTTCTGATTGTGAAAACTGCAATTAAAATATAAAAACAAAAACTGTAAGACATCTCTACTAACACCATCCAGGGTCAACTACATAGTTAGAGAAAAAGAAATACAACTATTTTGCTGATTATAAATTAGCCTGACTCTTGTACAAAGTACATACTGATTTAAATATGAATTATAGCCCAAAAATATATATATGAGTGATATCGATATTCTGTCTTCTGTCTGTATAGTTAGTTAACAATTTAATGCAGAGCATTCTCAATTTACGTCATTATGTTTTGAAAAAATCTTTAGTTAAAAAACAATTATTATTGGTTTTGAGAGAAAAAAGAATTAAAGAAAATTCCTCAACTAATCTGAGTAAAAATTTATATAAAGTTTTTAGTTTTTAATTCAAATAAATAAAAATATGAAACAAAATGTTAGTTTTCATACACCAAAGTAATACTGCAAAGTTATTGATTAATAGAGGGAGCCACTGTCTGTTCTTTTGTTTACGTTTGCTTGACTCCCAACCAAATATACTCCCAACAAAATGTACAATTTCAAAATTTGAAATTTCAAGAATTTGGCATGAGACATACTGACATCACAATGCCATGCACATACAAAAATATATTCAAATCTACAACATATATTTATGAACACGAACAAACAGCTACAATGTTTGTTTGTTTGTTTTTTTTTTTTTCAGACTATGAAATACACAGAAATATACAACGAAACCTGCGCAAGGAGAAACAAAATATTCATCCATAATTCTACTTTACGGAATAAAAATTTAAATATTAAAAAATCAATAAGCTTGTGATTTCTCTTTAGACAATAAGAGAATTTCAAATGTATCCAAATGTACATGTTAACATGATTTCAGCACATTCATACAATAGTAGATGATGTCTCTTCTTTGTCGTATACGTATACGTATACGCTGTTTGTTTTTAATTCTCTTTCAATTCACATGGATACGCACACGTATAGTATCGGTGTATATATGAACGCAACAAAGAGATCCCACGCTTTTGCTTTTTCATCCACCTTGCACACCGTACACATAATTTGTATCTCAATATCTTGTGGATACACGATGAGAAAACCAACAATAAACCCAATGAAAAAAGAGCGCATGTAAGCGTAAAACATATTCAGTGTCACCACCATAAGCACCACTACTACCACTGGCAATATGAGCACAGTGCACAGATGGAGTAATACGTTATCGAAAGAGAGTCTCAAATGGGGAGAACGTTTGTTGTGTTCATATGAAAACGACAAATATTCATATTTAACTGTATCTGTGTTAAAGTCAAAGTTTTTCTTTGTTGTTGTTTTAAAGAGTATCTATAAGTAGAATTCTCATTTCAAAATTTTTCTACTTTCTCGAGACTCTGTTCTGGGTTGCTTTTAAAAAACAAACGTGACGAATTTTCTTTTAGTTCAAGTGTTTGCTGTATGTGAAATCTTATTGACTTGTTTTTGTTCGTCCGTCTATCAAGCTAACCGTCTATCAGTTTGTCGTTACGTCATTGTATATGCTAGCGTACAAATATGGATATTGGATAGGGAATACGTAAGTTGTTTTAAACATTGTTGTTGTTTTGTGTTTTTTTCTTTAACTAACAATGAGTAGTGAGCGTGTGTGTTGTGTATGAAGACATTTTCAGTTTGTGTATGCGAACAAAAGAATCTCTGTTGTCAGTGTAGATTCGTACTCCGTTTCGTACGGTACAAAGCACACGGCATATTCAAACGAAAAATAAACAATCGTTGTGTGACAGACAACTCAATTAACAATTTGAAAATTCAAAAGAAAAACAAAAATCTTATTGTGTGCGCTCTACAAGCAAAACAGAAAAATCCGAAAATTTTTTGAAAAAAATCTAATAAGAAATTGTTTTCTAAAGTGTGTCCAACCATGATGGAATATGAAGAAAAATAAAGCAAAAACAAATATATTTGATTTGTTTTTGTTAGCTTTTATAATAGAATTAAAACTTTAAGTGCAATAAGAAAAGAAGAAAAATAAAACAAATTAAAATTGTTATAAACACAGCTGCTGACAAACATACTCAATTCAAAAAATAAAAATAAATAAATAATAAAAATAATACATTTTGTAATAAAAATAGAATAAAAACGATTTAACTAAATCATATTCGTATTTTTTTAACATTTTCCCTACTGCCTTTTTCCTCATTTGGTTGTCTCTTAACTTAACCAACAACAATAACACCTTCACAACATTAAATAATACGTCTGGTACTCCCTCGACATAAAAACAAACATAAAAATTTATTTTTATGGAACCGGCATTTTTTTCTTTACAATGTGCAAAAACTCAAAAAAAAAACTGAAATAATTAAAAAACACTACTACTACGACAACAATAAAAACTATGTTAAAATATTTTAAACGTCACCACCATCAAAACAACAAACACAAAATTATTATTTGTTTTGATCGTAAAATGATTTTTAATGGCCCTCTAAAAAACCAAAACAACCAACAACAACAATAATAATAAATTTTATAACCAAATGCCAATAATAAAAAACAAAACAAAACAATAAAATCAAAACAATTATAAACAAATTAAACCGAAAAAAAATCTTACGCACTCTTCTGTGTAATAATTAATAAAAATTAATAAATAATTTTGTTTGAAAATTAATTTCGATTTATAAACACCCTGTGTATCTATGAATTATCTCTTAAATTACAACAATAATACAAAATCACAATTTTTGATCGAATTTCAATTTTGAAAACAATTGGACTTGCAACGTATTCACATCTGCATTCCAATTTAATCGCATCGTGGAAAAAATCAACAAATTCTCTTTAACGGTTTTTAAATCAAACTGTGTGCTCTTTTACGGTTTTTTCAAATGTTCTCTTAAACCGCAATCACCACCAACACGACCCGCGTCGTACACATGAACACTGTCAATGAGACTGGATGAAATGTGTGTAAATGTGAATGAAAAAAATAAACACACGGTTCGGTATAATACGTGGAATAAAACTAAATAATATTTCGAATTAAAATTACATTTTAAAATTTAAAAAAAAAAAACATAAAAATTATTCAAAAAATCTATTTTTTTAAAATTCATTTAATTTTTCAACTACACTCGACGCTATATTTTATAAAAAAACGTCTTTCGTATATATAATCAACTGTCGCGCGTTCGATTTAAATTTAAATCGCGTTCAAAATAACCGTAAATATTCCACCCCTCCCCCAAACCCCAACCATCCCGCTGGCGTGCGCTCTTTACGACCCCCACGATGTCTCGGCAGTCGGGTCGCACGCCGCTGCCGGGGCTTGGTGGGGGCCACATCATCACGCTACTGCACACCCATCCACAACTGCTGCTACTGCCGCCATCAATCATCATCAAACGACACTTGGAACGACGCATCATCACCAACAATTGCATCATCCGGCCCATCACGCACACCCGCATCCCCATGCGCACTTGCATCCACATCATCAACCAACGCACCTGCAACATCAACTTCACCTGCATCATCAACAACAACAACAACAACACAATTCCTCATCAACGGGCTTGGCATCATCAAATGCATCATCTGCCTCTTCTCTGTTGGGTACGGAAACATCATTGCAACAACAACAACAACAACAACAACAACAACAACCTACACCACAACAACAACAACAATCCTCAACACAACCAACGACACATTCCACACCTACTCATGCGGTTTTGTATGAAGATCCCCCGCCTGTTCCTATAGTTCAACAGCAATCACAGCAACAACAATTGCATCTCCCGCATCAACAACAGCAACAGCCAAGTAATCAACAGCAACAAGCACATAACAACGTTGCAACAACGCCAGTTGGCTGTCTTAGTCCCTCAGAAACTCCATCAGGACCCACGTCGCAATCTCAACAACATTTAACATCACCTCACCATCAGCAGCAGCAACAACAACAGCAGCAACAGCAGCAGCAACAATCAAATACAGTACCCTCCAGTGCTTCTACAAGTATTCAACAGCAGCAACAACAGCAACAACAACAACAGCAGCAACAACAGCAACAAAACACAGCAGTGGCGTCCGGCCAGACACAAATTGTTACGCCGACAGCGGCGAGTGTTTCCCCCTCCAGTGTCAGTTCCCAACCTCCAGGTAGGCATTATGCGAAATTTTTATAAATTTCTTGAAATTCTTTTCTTAGCGAACAATACAGATCACTAATGTCCATAGAAGATGATTAATTCAGAAAAATTTTAAAAGTCTTAAACCCAATATCTAATACAGTGAAACTTCGATATAATAAGCTTCGTTATGACAAAAAACTCAATAAAACTCTTTATTGCACACTTTTTCAAACAAAAATGCACCATAGCTATAACGTTAAAATTCACAGCTATAAGACCTCTTTATAACGCAGTATTCATTCAAAAGCCTCTGTACAACGACGTCGGAATAGAGTAAAATGGGAAAGTCCCAGTTCTAAAATGATAAAATCTAAGTGTGTATACACGTGCATATCAAAGCCAATATATAGCGAAGCATTCCTTTCAAAGTCTTTGTACAACGAAGTCTGAATAAAGAAAAATTCACTTTTAAGCTAAAAGGGAAAGTCCCGTTAAATATTGATAATTGTATTCGAAACTTGCGTAAGTAAACAAAAGTTACCCAATATTTTATTAAAAGCTAACAAAGTAAAAAACTAAATAAAAACCAAAAAGAGCATAGAATTGATAGAGAATTTCATACAAAATAGTTTGAATAAAAAAACCAACGAATTTTTTCGTACTTATTCAAATTTTTTTTGAACGAATAAATAATTATAACGAACATTTTTTCGACCACTTTCACATCCGTTAGCGCGAAGTTCCACTGCACAGTAAAACACAAATAAATTATTTTATTAAAACATTCACTCGACGCCTCTAAATGATAATATAGCAGGTCTAAAAAGTATGACCTTCGGAAAAGCTCTTGTAGTTTCCATTTTATATTGTTTTTATATGTTGTTTGCTAAATATATTTGTGGTTATAACCAGGGAAACGGAAATATGCTTTTAAAAAATTATGTTATGCTTATAAAACATGCACTAAAAACCCGAAAATATAACCTAAAACTAAAAAAAAAAGAAAAATTTAATTTCTTTTTTACTTATAAAAAAAGTTTATTCTATAATTCAAGAGCTTTTGTCGTCATCCATACATATCATCATAGGAAAACCGAAAAACTTCAAGTTACAAAAAAAAAAATTCAAAACTGGCTTTTTGAATTATAGGATTTTATATATATATATACAGTTGGAAAAATAAAATAAAAACGAAAAAATATGTCACGAACAAAATATGTAAATATATGCGTTAACAAATCAATGTCAAAATTCATAACATTTCCTGGAACAGATTAATATCTTACGTTGCATAAAAAGCATGTAATTGCATATTTCTGATTTCCCTGTTATAAAAGTACGTATTCGTATACGTAAAACAAATCAATAACTTTAGAAGTTAGCTTACAGTTTCAAGGCGTTGAATTTTGTAAAAATATAATAAAGATAAGTCTTATCCTGAAAAATTTGAAAAATGAAAAATTGAAAAATGAAAAATTTTTTTTAAATATTAATAATATGTAGCAACATACTTTTCTAATTAATATTTATAACTTTAGTTCTATAGATTATGCGCACTAAATAATTTGACGCTTAAATTTAACACATTCTGGGCCAAAAAAATTTTTTTTTTGAAATGACAATCTAAAATCTTTTACTAAAAATGATACAGTTAGTTCGGCTACATGTTAGAAAATTTTTAATACGTACTTTAAAGACCTTTAATTGAACTATTTATATGTAAGAATATATAGAAACATTGCAAAAGATAATAACGAATACTTTCGACGAAAATATTTTTTTATCGTAAATTATATTCTATTTTGTGCCGCTGTAGTATGGTAGGTAAGACACCCGCCTAGCAACCAGAAGGTCGTCTTTTCAATACCAGGCCAGACCATCTCAAAAAAAGAAAAACGTTTTTCGACAGCGGTATTACCTCATAACATTAGCTAGTAACTGGTTATGAGTATCACTACTATTGAAAACTTCTCTAAGTGCATTTGCCGTTCGGAGCCAGTGTTAAACTGTAGATCTCTTTCAATGAGTTTAAAAAAATAGAATCGGGTGCAGCTCATTGACTGAGAGAAGTCCCCATGTTCCTTCATAGAATGTTATGGGAATTAACAATATTCTACTATAAGATATTCTGTAATGTGAATATTATAATAAAATTGAAGATAACATTCTGACATTGATTAATTTCAAAGCATAATAAATATACAGTATGTCAAACATACAATTTTTAAGCTTTTTTTTTAATTTTATTGGCAACAAAATGTCCTGATTTCTTACTTCATACATTTGTTTTTGTTGTACATAATATATGCTGCACCTTTAATTTTATTTATTTTTTTTAATTTTGAGAGCAAAGGAACAAAAGCAGGTATTGCTAAATTGTTTTAAGGCTCAAATAGCTCTTTACACTCATATTGCTTTTTACTCGTTTTTGCATTTATTTGAAAATCGAATATGCTATGTCGTTATGTTTGGAGTTAGTTACTGTTTTATGAAATTTTGTAAGCAAGTTGGTGATAATTTTTTCTAATACATATCTCATTTAGTTCAATTTAACACGACTTACAACGTCACACAATGACACCTTGGAATTGAGTGTGGTCGTGTTATCAGAAATGTTTTCAGTGGCAAGAAAAACAATTTACAATGTACAGAATCGAGCTGAAAAAAAGGGAAGATTGGAGTTGAAGAAGGGAATTGGGAAAACTTTAATTTCCAGAGGAGAACTTGGGGGAAAGCTTGAAGGGGAGTGTGGTGTTGTTGATTGTCATTAATCGGATCGCAAGGCAATTTTAGAATATGAATTATTCTCAATAGCAGCGCACAAGAAATCATTAATACCTGCAGCAAACATATAAAAGCGTTTTTCATCGCCATTATGAACGTTTAACATCCGTCTGACTATTGGGATAAAGACAGTTTTTGTGCTGAAACGAAAGTGGTGTAGTGTTACAACGATGGGACTACAAGCGTGTAGAGAAAACCCTCAACATCACTAGAAAAGAAAAAAATCATACAAACTCTTAAATTTTAAAGAGCTATTTGATAAAAAAAAATGCTAGGAAACTCTCGTTCCTCATTGACAACAAACCACAAAATCAATTTTATCAGCACAACGATAATAAGCATAATTCGCATCTGGGGGGATGTGGTTCCTTTATAATTGTGGGAAAATTATAAATAGTTCTGCGCAAAGCCCACTCTTGAACCCAATTAGCAATTTGTGTTTTTTCTTCTTTGAAATAAAAAGCAGCTAAACGCTAACCAAAGAACATTACATCACTTAAACTGCAATAATGGAATACTGGCAAATTATGAAAATGAAAAATCGACAATAATGTGTAAAAGTTACAATAGACGGTCATATCAAATATTAAACGTCTGGAAAATATTTTCATTAGTCGTTTAATATACACACATTCTAATTCTTGTGTAAGGAGTTATTTGACAATACCAAATGTGAATAAAATTTGTTTTATGTTAATTTCTTATTTGTTGTGAAGTGCATTGAACTTATTTTTGCATAAGATTTTACAACACATGCATATCCTTATAATAAATCAAAAAAATTCCTATTAAGAATCAAAAAAAGCCCTTTGATTAGTAATCAAGTTGTAAGTACTTTATTATTTTCAATGTGTTTACTCATACATGACACACTGTATATTTTCTTATTGTATAATTTACAAGAGCCTACTTATTATCTTGAGTAGTAACAATTATAATTTTTGTTAAAGAAAATTGAAATAATATGCATCTAATATCTAATAATGTACTTAAGTTTTTTATATTTAATTTATATATTTTTTAATCTTATATTGTATCGTATGTATATATTTTTTGCTCTTTTTACCCTTTTTGCGTGCATTGTTAGTCAAACTCACTTTAACTTTAACTAACTATAAATTAAGATACATACGAGTATATTGTTCAAAAGAAAAAGAAAACAAGTTATTATTAATGTAAAATATAAAAAAAGTTGAAATTTTTTTTCAGTTTAAGGCTTAAACTTTAAGTTTTGTAAACAAAAACAAAATAAGTTTTACTGATTATACTTGCAGATCATGTTGTATAACTATTATATAAAAAAAAAAAAACAATATTACAAGCTTTGGTAGTCATTTTGACTAAAGTCTTGTTTGGAACACTTATTTTTACTTCGCTCAGAACAGTACACATTTGCGCATAGCATCGAATTGTCAACGACTGATGCTATACATACGCACATAGTAAAATACTAAGCAAATAAAGAGAAATAACAGAAAGTAACGATGCACTTCCAGTGACATACAGTGACGTGCAAAATTGTAACATAATTTATTACTTCCTTCTTCAACACCATGTATTTTTGAAGTTCAAGCGAACTGTGTTTTTGTTGTATACTATTATACTTAGATACACATGTATTTGTTACAAATAAAACAACAACAACATTAGAAGCAGCAAAAAGTTGAATTAAAAACAAATGTGGCAGCCGTTATTTAATCTTTAAAATTCATAAAAATAAGTATTAATCTATAGGATGTCTAGTATTCTTTTGCCTTTTTTAGAGCTTAGATGCGATTAGACAGACTAGATGTGTATTTGTTCTAAAAACTTCCACTGGTACATCTTTCTAGGCGTCCCTTGTTCCATCCCACAGCTCGTTCATTCCTAAACTCGTACTTGTATACTCAGCGAGCTATGATTTGACATTGGTTCACAAATTCTCTATCGGACTCATGCCCGAAAATTGTAGAGACTATGTGATACCAATTAATTGTGCGTTTTTAATCCAGACTTGCACTATGTGCAGTGCATTTTGGGTCATTGCCAGGTACTGCTTTTTTCGAAAAGCAACTCCAAACCATTAAAGAGCTATTATCACGTTTTATTGTCTTTTGTGTTTGTGTTTACGTCCTTGGTTCAATACCAGGCTTGACCCTCAAATTGAAGTCGGTTAACTTCATTCTCGTCAGATGAAATAATCATAAATAGAAGTTAAAATATAACAGGAGAATGTATTAAGGACCATATGATATGTATGACATGCTTAGACAATAAAGGAATAACCTAGTGCGCTACAGAGATTCAGGAGTCAAACATAATTATATAGGCTAGGGGTTATGTAAAAAAAGTCAAGCAGTATACGAATTTTTAAATTAAAAAATAATTTTAATTCGACAAGAGCATTTAAAGTCATTAAATTAACGACTAATTAAGGGTGGCGTGGTGTAGTAGTTAGAGTCCAGGCTTGGGTTCGAATCCTTGCAGAGTACATGACACGAAAAAATAAATTGCGACTTCGAGTGTTTAATAAAGAGACTTCAACCTCCCTCCAGACAATTCCATGTAAAAAATCCCCTGAACTTCCAAATTACCTCTGGCGATATTGACAAACATCAGGCGGATGATCAGGAGAAGACGCCACCTACTGGGAAAAATATTGTAATGCTAAGTAAGGATCACCACCACTTAGCATGGATCTTCACCACTACATACAATCATATGGAGATGAGCTCCTAAGCTTGAAAATCAACTTGACTACTGAAACTGAATCAAAGTAATCGATGTTTTGTGGAAAGCCAATATGCCTCCTAGAACAGTGACGGAGAAAAAATCATTGACTGCATTAAAAAGCATTAAAAGTGATATAAATATAAATGAAAAATTTGTTTTCTTGAAGAACTCGAATTTAGTTACAAATTCAGACATTCGATAGGTATACCTAAAATCTTATGCAGTATTTGATAATTTTTATATCATAAGACCACAAGCTTATAGCGAAAATCATAGCAGGTGACAAGGTGACCTCTCATAGTATCTAAAATGTTGTCGGGTACGACAATTGTCATCTTGTTGTTAATTACAACATTGAACATGAGAATGTTCTGTACTTTGTCGTGCACTATCATGTAAGCGATATTTTATACTCTTGGATGATTTAATGTTAACTTGTATGATTCATTTATTAGGTTATTAGAACTATTGTGTATTTTATCAGACGTTTTTATAACGAAAATTAAGCAAGGATTTAACATATATTAGCACTGTTTACAATCTTGAGCAAATGGTCTGGTATCATGGCATTTGCAAAATGGTAGGGTATATTTTTCGCCATACACTAGCAAATACATAGAAATGTACTCGTACATGCCACGCTCAAAACCCTAGTTTATATTTAACCAACTCAAACAATGAAGAAAAAATATAAATACTGGAAAACCAAAATGTACAAAACTCATTAAAAGAGAAGCATCTAATAGCGTTTTCTTTTCTAGCGAAAATATTTTGCACTACTCCACCTCAATAAAATCACAGGGTGAGAACGTTGCACCTTTGAACATATGACTCCACCTGTGTTATTTTGTTTTTACAGTCAGCTGTATTTATTTATTTGTTGTTGAAAAAAATAGATATATATTTTGCAAAAATACGAATTTTTAACGTAAAAAGAGTATGTAAATATATAAACATATTAAAATGGGGACAATTACTCCGTTTATATGTTGTAACCAAATCATTAAAGACTTGATGTAGTCATAATCGTCATCTGATGATGACATTTTCGTTATATTTTACTTCAGTTTAAGAAAAATTTGTGCCTTAATCGGGAAAGTGTCATTTCATATGTAGCGACAGAAACACAGGTTCTCTCCTATTTGTGGTAAGCTTCTTAAGAAATACTAACATATAACGGGTCAGCCATCTAACGTTTTTTTTCAACTAGTGCTTATTTCGTGAATGGTAACACGTAGCTCATGTCCGATTTGACAGATAATTAGTTTTATCCTTTCGCTGAACAAATTTGGTTGTGTATATGCTTTTTTCGCTTCGCTAAGGGGGCTGCGATCGACTTACAGAAGATGCCGATTGTTTTGATTTTTCTACTGTGAAGATAAAAAAGGTGATATTTTAGAAATGTGAATTTGAAATTTTAAAAATGCTACTATTTAAAAATGCAAAATTTTTTCAGAAGAGAAAACGCTACAATAAAAATTGAGACGGAGAAAGAATTTATCATAAAAAATCTTTAATTAGTTCCGAAAATTATCAGCTGCTTTTAAGCAAAAATTCTGCAACGAGTGTTCTTGCTATTGCTGGCTTTGTTAGCAAAAGTTGCAATTATTGACTCATTTAATTATACTTAAATTATTTTTTAAATAACAAAAGTTGTCATAAAATTAAATCTTGCACAGAATATCTCATACTTTCTATAAATATTGTCTCCTCTGCAGCTTCGTCTATAAAAAGTCTATTAGTCGTTCTTTTAAGCTTCCATTAGAGATATTTTACTTTTTTTAAATTAAGAGTAAATAATTTTGTTTATTTTTTTACAATCAGCTGTGAGTTTACCATTTTACAATACGTTGTAATACTTAAGGTAGAAGTACATAATACACATTAATTCGCCTGAAAAATTACACAGCACGCGTTAAAAATACATTTTCTTTCAGTTGTTTTTTATTTGTTTTGCTATTAGTCTATTCGAAAATGATTCATATTCGTTTGCTTAGTTTTTAATTGTCAGCTGATAGCTGTCAAAACAATACAACGCGTTGAAAAGTTAAAAGTTAACCCAATTTCTGACGCTAACGCATCAATATGTCTTTTATGAAATTTGTTGTATTCAAATACGCTAGTTAAACTCATTTTGACAGAAGACTTTAGCTATTAAACAAAAAAATTAATTACAATAAGTGGCAAATATTTGCAATGTTATAAATTTCCCATCTAAATGCCCTAGAGCTAATGCATCTCATATTTAATCTGCTAAACTTTTGGTCATTAACATTAAAAATTTTGGACAGTGTTCAAAAACGGCTTTTCTATGTCAAAGCAAATTTGTAAATAATTGTGAAAAATATTACAACAAATTTAAAAGTAAGTCTTGGACATATATATACATGTATATATGGGCGTGGCAACTTCACATACATACTAAATATGTAATTTTTTGTAAGTAAGTGGAGAACAACATTTAAAGCAAAGATTGGATAAACGGGTATTGAACGAAGCCACAAGGTAAAAGCTATCTATATATACATATATGCATATGCTATATAAAAAAGGGGATAAAACAAAATAAATAAAATGGTATAAAGAATGATAATTGAGATTGTAGTTGAGATAATAAATAATATAGGGGTAGCGAAGAACGGCAGGTTTCAGTTAGCTTGTTATAAAAGACAAAAACTTTAACTACATTCTTTTCCGTTGACTGATTATCAAGATCAGGGGGTTTTCTTATCTTAGTTATTATTTTATTATTATTCAGTGAATATAAATTTTAAATGTTTATTTGTCTCTAATAAATGTTCGCCCCAAATCTAAGAAAAAGAAACAAAAAATTTACGTATGATTTTATTTTTACAGATATGTCCCTCTCATTAGCACCTTTACATATACCAGCGATAAGGCCAGGTTTTGAAGCCGAAGCAGCTAGTGCAGCCGTTAAACGGCATCCTCATCCAGCATGGCCGTATGAGAGCGATGGTTTCAGTTCAGCCCAATACCACCATGCATCGCAATATTATTTAGAAAGAGATCGTAAGCCTGTCTTCTATGGTTATACAGACCCGCAATTTCAGGTAAATATATATATATTTATATAAAACAAAAAACAAAAAAAAAAAACGTGAAACACTGAAACTTGAAAATGACAATTAAAATCCACTTGCATATTTAAGTAAAATAACAAGTAATCATATATTACGTGTAATTTTTATAGCCATATTGGAATTACCGCGAACAACCCACATCAGCTGCAGCTGCCGCCTATATGAGTGCCAGCGATGATAGACATGCAACGGTTACAGCTGCTGCTGCAGCCAGACAATCGGTAGAGGGCACCTCACAGTCAAGTTATGAAACACCAACTTATTCATCGCCAAGTGGCTTGAGAGCGTATCCAAGTGAAGCATATTCGAGTACAGGTACATAATTTCATTTCAAATTGTTCATACATATGTACTGTGAAATACCTAAAGAATTGCTAATTTTTTTTGCTTATTTCAAACAAAAACAAAATATTTACAAAACAGATTCCACTGTATATTCTTTCTGGTAAATTCTTTATGTTAAATATCATTATAAAATTATAATTATTTTATTATAAAATGCAATATAAAAACTGAATTTAATTAAAATATTTGTATGTCATACTGGCATATAAGCTAAACCTTTAATATTTGCTATGGAATACTAAATACAATGGCTTTTTAACATGCCACTTTAAAAATAACCAACTTTTAAATAGATTTCTAAGGCAATAGTAAGTGAAAAATTATAGGTTTTTTAATTTCATATTTTGCATATAAATTTATGGAAATTAGCGAGACTTAAGTTTAATGCTGAATTATTAAAAAAAAAAAAACAATTTCAATCGAATTCATTCATCAAGTGACAGCTATTGAAAAAATTATTATAAAATGTTCCAAATACATTTATTTTTTATTTAGTATTATGTATTATTGGATTTTTATTAAATGTTTCTTATAATTTACGAGCCATAAATACAAAATAACAATATCACCCGTAAAATGTGATGTGATGTGATTCATAACAGAACGACAGACAGACAATTTCGCACAATTAGCATATTTATAGTAGAAAATATATATGTATGTTTTATATGCCATTATTACTGTTATTTTTGTGCTCTTTACTACTTTTTTAATTTCATTATTAATTTAATTTGAATTATGAGGATCGTTAATTTCAATTGTCTTATAAAGTAATTTCCACCGCTTTGTAGTTTTTTTTTAAATTTAATTTTCAGTTTTAATTATTCATAGCGAAACATTCGATTAAAATAGTTTTAAAAATGGTTTAAAATTTTACATATGATATATTGTAAATTTATATGATTTAAAGCCAACATCTACACACTGGTACACTGAGAAAAACATTTTACATATTTAACACATTCATACTAATGTACATGTCATACACATGGCCAACATAGCTGTAAGAAAAACTTGATTAAATCAAATTCAAAATTGACGTCTGCTATGGAAAATCAAAAAGTAAATTTAGGTAGTAGTAAAGTAGACCTGAGAACTTTGATTTTCTGGTAGATCTTGAAAGCCGCTATTGCTTAACAAAAGTGAACCATCAACATATAATATGTTGAAACTAAGTTGTGTAAATTCTGCACAATGTAGGTTGCGACATCTGAACACGTACTATTTTCTTTAGTTCAGTAGAAATTTAATTAATTTTTTAAGAAATTATCAAATACAGTTTAAAAACACAATAATGTAAAATTTTAATCTACTGTGAGCGTCAAAATAAAGTGTACAAACTTATCTTGTAACATTTAGTCTTTATTTTCTGTTTTAAAATACGATGAATTTAAACATTTTATACTTTTTTAAAGCTTTAAAATTTGTTTCTGAAAAAAACAACAACTCACAGTTACACAACAACAAAAAAAGTACTATATTTTTGACGTGTCAAAAAAGATTGTACACAAATAAAAACTATGCTACAATAAATAATGATGTCGAAATACCTGAGAAGTGATTAAATTTTTCTTTTAATTGCTATCGCGTAGAATAACACTCTGTTTTGGAAATTTCCGTAACACCTCCAAAAACCGGGTTTTCGGCCTTTCATGCACTAAGAAGTTAATAACTTCCATTCGATTTGTAAAAATTTAGTATCATTTGATTCATAGCTCTTACTTAGCTTTGACTTAACTATTTACTACTTATTCATTGACTACAGTGCTGTTGCTTGAATTTCCTGATCGTTTGATCGTTTGTCGTTTAGTGAAATTGTTTTTCACGAATTGGTGAAATTGTTTTTCACTTCTTCCAATTCTGACTCTGAGAGAGTCGCAAAATAACCCCGCATTATATTAAACAGTTATGTAAAAATAAGGTAAACAATAACTTATTGATTACAGCAAAAGTAATTTTTGATAAAATAGTCGCTTTGCTGACTAAGCAAGTTATTTAAGACTCAAGACTCAAAATTTTCAATTATTCGGAAGAGTCACAAAAATGTTTTTAAAACATTTCTGTAAAATTAAATTGATCGATTATAGCGTTATGTTTTATCACCATAAATCGAATAGAGTGTTGTAAACGAAATTTTCATTGTCGTTTGAAATGTGATCCACATATGTACTGGTTATTGAAGCAAAAGCAATTTCAACAAATTGTAAGCAGTGATTATAATTTAGTGTGTGATATGTACAAAAAATAAATTTATATTATTTACTTTGATAATCTCTATTGTTGTTTGCTAATATGTTTGATTTTTATATATTTTTTAGGTGGATCTGGTGGATTATCGGTCGGTGCTGTTGGCCCGTGTACTCCTACTAATGCTTTACATGAGTGGACTGGTCAGGTATCGGTTAGAAAAAAACGTAAACCATATTCAAAATTCCAAACCTTAGAACTTGAGAAAGAATTCTTATATAATGCCTATGTATCGAAACAAAAACGATGGGAATTGGCTAGAAATTTAAACTTGACCGAAAGACAAGTAAGTTTTTCATTTCAATAATGGTTTCACACATGTTCTGTACACTTATAATAATTGTATGTATTTGTTGTATATGAATAGGTAAAAATCTGGTTTCAAAATCGTCGTATGAAAAATAAGAAAAATTCACAACGGCAGGCTAATCAACAGAATAACAACAATAGTTCAAATAGTAATCACAATCATAGTCAGGCTGCTCAACAGCATCATAATAATCATCATTTGGGGTTAGGTTTGAGCATGGGCCATCATGCAACAAAAATGCATCAGTGACCTTTGGATAACAGCAGTGCTGGCACCATGGGATTTCCAACTTACTAACAGTTAGCCAACATTAAAACGGAATCGTTTGCCGAATATTAGCGTTCCGTTGCAGTTACACACACATACACACACAAACACATACATACACACACACACTCACTATAAAATAGCTACAATCGTAAGAACACATTTTAAAAGTGAAAATAAGATCAATATTTTTAAATAGAAACGAAATTCTTAGACAATGTCAGACACTGCTGTTGCCTCAACTGCATCATCTCATTCGTTCATACATACTAGAGTATATGTTAATAAGAATAAATATAATGAATGTATGTATGTTTTATAAATGTATTGTATGTTTAAAATGTATCTCACAGATCAACAGACAAGACAGTCATCGTCTACCACACATACATATGTGTGAATGACTTTTAATTAGGTATATGTATGTATATATATATGGTATATATATAACTCAGTGTTAATAAAATAATTTTTATACTTAATAAATATTGATCCAGTAGAGAAATACCCTGAAACTATTTAAATATACTTATATAGATATTGACATAGACACTCACTCATACCACTAATAAATACATATGTATATGTATGTCGATATATACATATGTACATATATAAAAATGTATGATTTGATTTCTACATGGTACTCGTATCTCATTATTACTTTATCAAATAAAAAATATACAAAAATATATATTTTATTCTCCTTAAAAACACACACAGTTGACTTATTTCAGAATGAAATTATTTAAATTTAAAATTTAAAATAACAGATATATGTATGTATGTATATTTGTATTTTTGAAATCATCGAAGTACATGCATTTTATAAATGATTAAAAAAAACTTATGTTTTTTAAATGAAAAAGTTGTAAAAATGTTATTGAAGATTAATTTTTTTTGTCTTGAAAGAAATGTATTTATTTAGCTTCTCTATGCAGCATATAATACAATTTTATGTATGCAATAAAAGCCTTAATCTGCTAGATTGTTTTAAGCCCAGTTCATTGTAAGATACTTTTGTAAACTTAATAAAATATCGTTTGAAACTTATAAAACTTTTATCAGAATTCCTATCATGTTTGGCACATGTTATTATTAATTTTCTCAGATTCAATGAATTAATTTATTTTATCTAATAAGGCGAGTTCATGTAACTACTTAAAGCCCCATTAAAAAATAAATAGTTTAAGCATAACGGACTGTACTAGCGAAACCACACGGTCAGTGCGATCACGAATTAATATTTTTTGCTTACCCTCACTCAAAAGTTGCGTCTTTTCATTTCATGAAATATATGCAAATTTTTCCATGTTTAATAATTATGTTGATTATTTTTGGTTTCTAAAAGGCAAAAGTTTTTTGTGTAAAGATTAATATGAATTATAGAATAAATATTTTTTTGTGCGAACAAATTCCTCTACACTACTCGATTGTTAAAAACTGTTAAAATTCAGGTTTTACTATAATATGATTACGCTAGCTTAAGGTTTTATGCGTTTACTTACAATTAAATGTTTATAACTATAAAGCACTGTTAAGTTTCATTTGCTTAAGTAAATATCGAAGCCAAATGTACTTTACTTACGTAAGCAGCTGTTTGTGTATATTATTTGGAAAGCAGTAATAAAAAAGTAACTGCTGCTTAAATTTTTTATATATGATATACATTTTTCGTTTGTTTTAAATTAACACTAGAAAGTCCGAAAATTGACATATCTAGAAAGATGGATAGTGGTCGTTTAACCCAACTAATTTTAAATTTTACATAAATTTAATTGCGAAAAATTCATTTTTTATTCGGTTGTATAATATCTTTAAAATTTATAAATAAATAAATTGTAATAGAAATACATCTTCTACAATGCGGTAGTAATGTTTCAATAAGATGATGTGTTGTGTGAAACCGCTTTAAATCAGAGAAAAATTTCATATTACATTTTGCTTTTATATTAAATCAGAGTAATTAATCAGAGTAAAATAATTAAAATACCTAAACGCTCATAAGAAAATGTGGATTCAGTCATGTGTAACATCTGCAGTTCAAATGTGATGCCTATTATCCCCGCTCTTTTCAATATAATTGTTGATGTTATTGTTCGCAATGGTAACATGTCTGTTAAACTTAAACCTCTGGAGAGTTAAGCTACAAAAACGTTACTAAGGCTCACCATGCTGCAACATCCCTAATAATTCAGCATATGTTCAACTTTTACGTAAATTCAGCCTTCCTCTAAGTGTGCAATACCTCGAATGCACACCATTAGGCAATGCTACCACCACCCAGGCTTTCATCAGTCGTTGACTTCGGAGGGTATTGCAAATATTTTGGCCAAAAATTATCTCGATTGACCGTCAATTTAACGATATTTGTGAAGAAACAAAATTCAGAAAATTATTTGATATATTATTGGCAAAATTTGCAGATGGGTCAAATGACCCCTATCCGTCTTTTTCAGTTGTGCCGTTTATTTGCGTTTAGAACATATAAATGAAAAATAATTGTTTTAAGTTAAATTTGATGCAGTTTTGATAAAAGTCAATATCGAAAAATTTTCCCTCCGGTCTTTCTAGTGTTAAATATATATAAATTATCTTATAACATTTCGAGTTTTAAAGAATTTATTCACATTTAAGATATGTTTTTACAAAACTACTAATATTTCCAACTAAGAACAGCTTGCATTTGCGTTTAAAAGTAGCCTACAAGTATTCAGACAGATTTTTTTCTAATTCGGCTGAAAATAAGTATATTATAGTTAGCACTTTAAAGATAAAGGATTTGAATTATTTTTAAAGGTTTTTCATAGACAAAAGAAAAAGTTAATCTCATTAATATTTATTTTTATTTTATTCAAAACAAAAATGAACAATATCTATAATAAAAAACATAAAATAAGTTCCTGTAAATACTTAAGATAATATAAAAATAACTAAATTGTTGGAAGGAAACTATTAAATGTAAAAAAACTAAATAAAATAATTAAAAAAACACGTTTTAAATAAGTAAAAGTAATACTATTTACGATTTAAAAATACTTTAATAAACAGTCCAAATTACTCATATTAAAAGTAAATAATTAATAAAAAGAATTGATAAAATACAATAATTTAGTTGATGTGTGTCTGTTTTACTCAATAAAATAAAAAATAAAAAATAAAAAATAAAAAAATAAACATAATAAATATATAAAGAAAAATATAAAAATAGTTAATAAATTAATTAAAGAATTAGTAACGATAATGAAAAACAAGCATAGCATTAAAAAATGATTTCATTATAAAAATTAATCTTTATAATGATGGCTAAAAAGAAGATTATTAAACACGAATCAAATAATATTAGTAATAAGGATTGTATGTACAACAAAAGAATAATAACGTCCTGCTACAAAATGGAACGATTTTGAAGAACTTGGGAATTGATATTATTTTTCTGATAGCAACTATCGAGTAATACAAGAATCTGTTTTGGAAATCTTCGAAATACCCTCATAATCTTGAATTATGGGTAAAAAGGCTTTTTTCGAACCTTCATGCACTTATAAGCTGACAACTTGACTATATATTTTAATCGATTTAGCCGATTTTAATCGGAGGAATTTGGAATCTGTGTGTATTCCATTTATATAGGAACCGTACTAATTGTAAATTATGTAATTGAAAAACTGTGTTTAGTTAAAATAAGTCTTTCGTTTTAGAAATCAGTTAAAAGTTGACAGTTATTTAACTTTTTAGTAGAGAATTTTATGAAAACGTACATTCAGTCACTATTTAGCTAAGTTATCAGTTTGTAAGTGCCTGAAGGTACGAACAACCGGTTTTTTACCCATAGCTCAAGATTTTGAGGTGTTTCGTAGATTTTTAAAACAGATTCATATAGTAGTCGATAGCAGCTATCAGACAAATAGAGTCACTTCCAAAGATATTTTTTACTGTAGCACCGTGTTATTAACCATGTATTGAAAAAATAATAACTTCAAATTGAATTAAAACATAAAAAATAAAAAATAAATATGCTTAATTGTATGTACTTGTAATTTAATTTAAATTAATTATATTCTATTATATTGTATTTGTAATTAATCAATGAAATACATAATGTATTAAAAATTTTGTTAATGTATATGAATTTAATTTTTTATTTTTGTTTTTTTTATTTCATTATGATACTTATGTATCTTGATTTATAAGTATGTTTGGTTTTGTTTTAAACTTTACTTAAAGCCTTAATTAGGTTTAGAAGAAAAATATATTTTTAAAATAAAACTCATTTTCATTTTATCTGAATAGTTTAAATAAATTTATGAATAAAATGTTTTTTATCTGTTATTTATGATTTAAAAAAAAGTTAAAATTATTTTTGTAATAAAATCTTTTTAATGTTAAAATCGTTTAATATGTTTCTTGCTTTATATAAAATACACTTGGCAACGATACTATTTTTAAGTTTATTTGTTTTAACTTTTTTTAAATTTTGTTATGATTTTTAACAAAAAAAATAAATTTTTATATAAATCACATATATAAACCTTTAAATTGGTCTTAAAAAAATGAGAAAAACACAAAAAATAAATTAATAATAAAATAGTAATAGTTTTATTGTATCCTCCTCCTAAATCCCTTAAAGTGTAAGATATAACTTAATTACAATTGATTAATTATGCTACTCGTATTAGTTAATAATAGAAATAAAACTGAATTTTTCGATATTAAAAAAAGAAAACAAAATTTTATGATATGCGCATGCAAAATTAAGAAAAACAAAAATAAATACAATTTAAAGAAAAATTAAATGCAAAAAAACAACAAAAATGTTATTTAAAAACTTTCAAAATTTTCCCATTTATTTGCGTTCCCCTCAACACATATTAAAGACTTCTTAGGTAAGTATTTTAAACCCAACAAAATGACATCCTATAGTATTGGTTATTAAACTCAAATATAAATCAAATTGGATAAAAGAACATAAACATTAAAAAGCTTAGACTTACAACCTCTCACACTAACGAATTTATCACTTAAATAAAAAGTTTTAAAATAATTAAAAGTTGTCTTTCAAAATATCAATCCCTCTCCCGGTTTTCCCCTACTTCCTCTATAAATGCACTCGTCTGGAAATCTAAGTCTAAATTTTTACTTCAACTATCGCGTCGTTATTATTCTATGAAATAATAACACATTCCATTGTGAATTTTAAAGAGAAAAAACAAAAAAAAAAAACCAACATGAGATCAACATTAAAATGTAAATATAATTTAATTATTAATTAAGTTCTAATTAATAAGCAGAAACAAGAACGTAAAAATATTTATTAAGAGATTAATTATTATTTTATGCGTATAAATATAATAGCTTAACCTAAAAGAAAGAAAGAAATAATGATAAAAAATTATATAAATTAATAAAAATAAAATAGTTATGAAGTAATTGCAGGTACTGCAGTTTAATTGTTGAAAAACTTGAAAATATGTTCGTATTTGTCATAAGTAAGTTTTAATTTTGTCTCTAAAGTGCTTAAAAATGGTTTAAAGTATCAAATGTTATATCAATTATTTGATTTTCTAAATTATAAGACCATATTATAATGTAGAACAATTTGGTATACACCAGTGAGAGAGATTGAACACATGATGACAAAACTTTGACTAACTCATTACGTGGAAAGCCAGAAGTATGCAATCGCACCTTTTTAATGCAACCAATCAAGTCGGATGTAAGATATTTACCCGTTTCATGCATTTTTATGAACTTCGACGTCGATTTGTATATTTCAGTTTTTTTTTTTTTTTTTTTGTATTTTAAAAGCATTTTAAACTTTTTCAGCGCATATTTGGATTTTTTATGCTCTAAAATATTTTTACTTCGAAAACAAATTTTTGTTTTAAATTCTGATCTTTTTATTTAATGACAATTAAAATATATTGCGCCATCCAGATTTCAATTAGGTTTATTACCGCTTAGTAGGAGGTTTAATAATTTAAGAAGTTATCTTAAACGAATTGTTAAAGAAAAAATAATATAATCTTACCAAATTTGAAAACTCATCTGATTTCAATTTCACCTGATCTCTTTTACCCTATTCTACATTGTGACAAAGAAGCAGCGAACCAAAATTTTTAATTAGACAAAACCAATCACTTCCCAATTGCACAACTTTTTGACGATTCTTTTAATGCATTGGACGTAAATTTAAATTTGTTTTGCTTTATGTCACATAAAAATAGTTATTTAACACTAAACCAACGACGCTCATCCATATTGCTCAGGTTACGTTTTTGGGCTGTTTTTTTATTCTCTTCGTGAATATTACAACGAGGGCTGCTAAAAAAAAAATTTCTACCAAAAATTTTCTTGAAATGTACCAAACCCAACTATACCGCTAACCTTTATTACATAGTCTTTCAAATTATATATCGCACTGTATTTTTGTAATTCCTCAAAAAATATCTTTTTTTTATTTACTTATAAAAAGCTTAATAAATTGTAATTGTATAAATGCTACAAAATCTTTAATAAAAAGAATTCATGCGCTTTGTTTGTATTATTTCAAATGACAACCATGTGTGCGCCACAACAAAGGAGAAGGCCTGTATCGCATGTTTTTGTGTTTCTTTAATTTCATGTGATTTAGAAGAGAGCTAAAATTTAGCTTATTTCACTGAGTGGTTTGATAATAAGCAACATATATATTGCATGTTTATTTATACTGTGCATGAATATATATTTCTTTACAGGACTTTGAAAGAAATTATTTAATAAGTGTGTGGGATGTTGAGTGGGAAACACTTTTTTATTTTCTATCAATACATTTAATGAAGCTGAATGCTTTGTATGTAATCAAGTAATAAAAAATATGTTTGCATCTTGTCTTAAGCGAAATTATGATAGAATACATTCTGAATTGCGTTGTGTTTCCGGAAATGATAGAAACCAATTAGTAAATAAACTTAAAGAAAATTTTCGACTTAAAAATCTTTATATTCAAAGTAGGCAAGTAAGTGGGCGAATAGTTCTTTAGATTGTACTACTGATAATCAAATAAAAGCTACATAAGTATATTATTAGTTTAACTTTAGCAAAAAAATGTCGCCTTTTTGAAGATTGAAATTTTGTTTAAAGAACAATGCTTATCCATAATATATTCATTTGGAGAAGTGGGGACAGAAATGAGGAATATTTTAAATGAAATGCGTTTATCTGGTGAAACAGTAGCACGCCGGACGGATATAGGGCTCTATTTATGCAATGGGAAACGACAGAACGTATAAAAAAATACTAAATACTTGGCCGTGTGTTTGATGAAATCGTAGACATATCCGATATTAATCAAATGATTATTTGCTTAAGAATGGTTGATAATTTAATTAACTCATTTGAGGACATATTAAAAGTCGAGTCCCTTTATAAAAGTGTTACTTGCGCAGGTACTTATGATGCTTTTAGCAAAAATGTTTTAGCTCTAATAGAAAAAGAAAAGCTATTTGCTATTTCCACTGATGGGGCTGCAGTAATTGTTGGGCGAAAATAGGGTTTCGTGTGACATTTGCTAAGAGCAGGAATAAATGTACGCCCGTTTCATTGCATTATACATCAGCAAGCTTTAGAAGTATCAGTATATCCTTTCACATACATATAATAGAAACTCAATAAAGCATGTATTTGACAGTACTTTATTAAACAACTAATCAAATATGTAAATCGGGTTTTTTTGGTGCAAAATATTTTAATCAATGACAGTAAGTACTCACTTTAAAAAAATCTAGATTCGGATTTGTTCGAACTTTCATATAAACACACGGAAAAGTATTTAGCTTTTTTATATCCCATTGCACATACTTATATCCTATTGCATATACTTTTATATCCCATTGCATATACTTATGCTTATGTTTTTCGTTTGACAAATATACGAGTACATATTATTTTTAAATTTTATTTATAATACACAAAAACAAGTCTTTTAAAAAACAATAAATCGAAAAACTTAATTTTCTTTCAGTGTGGTTCTCTCATTTTAAGAGTGGCTCTCTTTTTGAGCGACACTGCACTAAACTAACGCACGTTACATGCATTGCACATGCTCACTTATGCGAACGTATTGGAGATCAACACGAAAATGTTGACAAAGTATTGAAAATGTAAATAAAATGGCCATGAATGCTTCAAATAGAGTTGAAAGTTTTAAGGAAATTTTTGCAGACCTTTCACTGCCGTCTGAACTAATTATAATTCAATTATAGCGGAAGTTCCACAACACTTACAATTGCGAAAAGATCTTAGGAGTTTTTAGCACATTAAATAGTGCGTAAATGGCCATAGATGAACTAAGAAATATAAATAATAAAAATAAACTGATTTTTATTAATGCAAACTTAGGTTTCATTGAAAAGTTACTTCAAAAACTGCAAAACTGCCTATAATATTGGTTAAGACGATTCTGAATACTGGCAAGATGGAAGATTGTAATACAAAACTGAATATTAAAATTAAGACAAAACAGATTATTCAAAATCAAAAACTTAATGTAGTAAAATTTATATGCCAATAACTAAGAACTGGTTTTAGCGCATATTCCTCAAATCTAGTTTCAAAATATGACCTTAAGGAGTTGTTATCCTCGTAATATGACCCGGTTATATCAGTAGATATTGACATTTTCGTTGCTTGATGTAATAGACAACGCTTTAAGTCATAATTTTGTTGATTATTGCTACAGCAAATACACATACCAATAAAAAATTCTGCTTTATTTTACCAAAATTTGTTAGTTATGTATTCAGATCTCTTTAGAAATTGAAGTATAATTATTCGTTTTTTTCTGTTGTATGATATATTGGGTCATTGAGTAAAACTTTTTTCTAACATTTAAGAAGACAATTTTGTTTTTTAGAGCATATTTTTTAATTTTTAGGTCATATTTTCGGATTTTTACCGCATATTTTCTGCGCATGAAACACTTTTAATGAGAATCTTTCTGGTTTCTCCGAACTTAATAATTTTAATGTACGACTTAAAGAAAATTTAATTGTGTGAGTCTTTTTAATATTATGATTCCTAAACTAAATAACTCTGACGTTATGTTGCATATACCGTTAAAAGATGGTATTTCTCCATTATTAAAATCATTGAAAAAACTAGATACAAAAAGTTTTATAACAATTCTTCACTTCTAAATTATTAAATTCTAAGCTAATGACGCAACTACAATAATATCCACTAGAGAATAAACCATAACAAAAGCACCAAGTTACCACTGACTGACTAAAAAAAAGATGCTTCACCAGGTTGAAACTTACAGATACAAGGCTGCTAGTACTGCAATAGTTCAATCCTTACAATACCCCACCTTCTGTCAAGCTGCCTATCTGTCAGTAACATATGTTACGCTATTAAGTTGCATAAAGATATTTAAGACATAATTTTAAAATAGTTTGAAATTTACAACTAAAAATTTACAACTAATAAAATCCTTACTATATTAAACGCAAGCCGATAGCCTTAGTAGCTAGTGCTTTTTTAATTTTATTTAATACTAACTGAGCCTATCTTAGTTATTATCTTAACTATTATCTTAGTTATAATTTTTTACCCTTTTTCACCATCAGATCCCCTTCGGACTTATATTCAAACATTTCTGATAGCCTTTAGCTCCTTCTAGAAAGACACTGTAGAGTCTGCTCTTTAGATGTATACAGTCTTCAAACAAAAACGCATAAATTTTTATATGTATAGCATATGTATTAGATAGCTTTTACCTGGTGTACCCGCAAATCCAATCCACTTTTTGACTGATTATCTGCATTGACTATGAAGTCATTGAGAACAAATTCAGAAGCTTTAGCCTTACTGCTCAGGATATAAAAAAAACAATATTTAGCTTGTATTGTAGGTACCATGCCAACTTGTTATATTCCGCCAACTTTTTGATTGATATGAGTAATAATAACTACAGTATTATTACTATATTATTATATACATTAATTCATATTCATATATTAAAAACATATCGCACTTAACAACATCAATACCTATCTACTGAAAAATTTTCAACGTATTCCGATTACACTTGAGACCACATTTGAGACCATTTCGTCATAGTGTGGTGACTACCTTTATATCATCAAGAAGGTATTATTTTGGGTAAAACAAACGTGGATATAGAAATGTGTTGTATATTTTCATAAAAAACTATTATTTTATTGCTTTTATTTATGTACCCTAAAAAATGTCTATCGACATCAATTGAATATTTGAAGACATATATGTTATATATTTAAATACATGCTTATATATATATTTGCAATTCTATTTAAATTGAGAATGTTCACTGGTCTGTGATCAGATTCATATGGAGACTATTGACCAACATGGTCATTGTCTTGGTGGCTGAAAGAGGCACTCCATAGGTGGGTGTTCCTTCACCTCTCCTGTGGAATTTGACCGTTAACACTTTGCTCGTGAGAATTGATTCTAATCGATTCAGGGCTGTTGTGTATGAGGATGATGTTGCTGTGGCTGTGTCGGGAAAATTTCTCTATGCAACTTCGCAGCGCCTTCGAACATTTCTTAGTCTTCTCAGCCGGGTGCACAGACAGTGGACTGAGCGTTAACCTGGGAAAGACGGAATTGGTATTATTCACGCTCAGGTAGAAAGTTCCGTCGTTTTTCCTACCGCGTTACGATGGGGTTGAACTGGGGCAGTCGGATAGCGCGAAGTATCTACGCGTTCGAGGGCGGCGAAGACAAATGTTGCGCTGTACACTTGTCATAGGGCCCTTGGAAAATCCTGTGGTCTAAATTCTAGGAATTCTAATTGGATATTTAACACGGTGGTCAAGCCTATACTTATCTATGGTGTGGTTGTATGGTGGAGGCCTCTGTAGAAATCCACATATTACAGAATCTTTGATAGGATTCTGCGGAATGCAGCACTGATGATTACAGGTGAGCTTAGGTCCACTCATTCAAGGGCCTTGTTTGTACTACTAAACTGGCTTCCAGTGGATCTGATGGCTCGGCAGGTGGCAGGTATGTCTGCGATAAGGTTGAAGATGGCAGGGGCATGGTCGAACAGGGTCTACGGGTATGCGGCCACCTTTAGGTATTTGGATACAATGCCTGATAAGATAGATTACTTCACACCCAAACCCTTCCTGGATAAAATTTTCTCCGCGTGCATCTCACCAGATGGATCAAAATCCGCAGAAGAGGTTGTGTGCGGTATTTTTATTCCTGTATACGGGGTGAGAGAATCCTTGAAACTGCCGGACCACTGCAGTATCTTTTAGGCGGAGGTCTCGGCGATAAAGAGGTCAGTGGACTGGTTGATGTACTACAGGATGTATGATTGTCATATCCGAATCTGTACGGATAGTCAGGCTGCGATCGGGGCGCTCTTCGGTGTCTACTCGACATCGCGACCGGTCATCTCTGTACGAGATGGCGAGACATTCAGACCTGGAGATTATCTAGGTAAGGGCTCACTCGAACACCCGGGGAAACTGTGTGGCAAACGAACTTGCGAGGTTGGGCTTTCTTCTCAGAAATGAGGAGATTGATAACTTAGTTTGGATGCCGCTTATGGTCATGCTGTAAGTTGGGCAGGGCACAGCTATGGTGGGATGATGAACCCACTGTATCAGAGCAAATCTGTCCTCTGTATGATCGGGCTCGCTCGGAATCTCGCACGCTAGGAGATTGGGTCTATCGTTCAATGACTACTGTAGGGGTTGTCAGGATGAGGAAGAGGAGGAGACTGTCGAGCATTTCTTGTGCCAGTGTCCAAGTCTTTCGGAGGGATTGCTTTTCTTGGCAGTCCGTTTCTGCATGCCCTGTCGGATCCGGCTGATATAGATATCTGCAGGATCTTTTCTTTTGTGCAAGCGTTTGGTTGGTTCGGCTCGAACCAGGATGCGATCTTATAAGTTTTTTTTTCTGGATTACTGATATGGGTATCACAGTTGGATCAATATTGAGCTGGACCGCTGTCTGCCTACTCGTCGTAACTAACTAACTAATAAATTAACGGATTAAGTTAAAATAATAAATTAAAACAGATTGACTAGTAATTATCTCTGTAAGCACTAATCCTTTTTCAATGGAATTATCCAAGGAATATTCGTTTTCATAATGTTGTTCGGCATTCAGTGAGCTTTTACTTCTATTGGTATTGCGGGCCACTAGTCGTAATATAGCCTGTAAAATCTGAGCGCCAACCATGGCTTGGAAAACGACAGCGTGATTGCGTATAATACCCAACTCGTTTAAAAAGAGTTCAGAGAAAAGTTGCAAGTGTCATGTTCTATAGAGCAGAAAAGTCATGTCTATATATGTATATTCACGTACAGATTCCCAAGCTCCTATAATTGGGTATACATATATATACTCGTATTATTTTTTGGAGTGATTCACTGTCACCTAACCGTGAAAGTAACATTTTACATAGAGCTTCACAAACGCCAATTTATAAGATAATGTAATCAAGTTACAGCTACAGGAATCAGTCACCAGATTAAAAAATACAAACGAAAAATTATGTAAAATAACAGTTGAAAACGTACTTATTTATGTAAATTGAAATGAAAACCTTATTCAAAGAAGTTGCTTTGAATAGTTCGTAAGTTTGGACCTCCCATTGATCTGTTGATTACAAGTAATTACTGAATTTTAATTGAATTAAAAATTTATAATTGGTTCTGAATATTATTTAAAATTCAATAATTAATTTAAAATAAAAAAGTAGAAATAAGTAAAATGCGGTTAATATTACAGACTTTAATTTTAATTAATAAAATGTTGAAATAATTAAAAATATTTTATAGCTTGTAAAATGAAACCAAAAATCCACAAATAAATAATTTCTAAATTTATTAACTGTTTCTGTCAGATTCAAGGCATGAAGGCTAAAGAGTTACTTTGATCTATACAGGAAGTATACTAAGAGTTGCTTCGGTAATTATTCAATAGAATCATTATACTGTAGAGGATAAATGCTATATGTCCAAGGAGAAATTTGTTTCTATATACGTTTCTTTTCAGTAAGAAAGTACAATATTACACTTTTTATAATTAAATTGAATTATGAGCTAATGTTTCTCAAATTAACTAATCAAAACTCAACCCAACAACTCTGTAGCAGCAACTTTGAAAGTCAACGTAACTCATGTCAATAATGAATCATTAAAAAATAATACAGACTTGATACAAAGAATCTTTTCCAATCAAAATAAAAATTCATTCATTTCATTAATTTATTTTCATTATTTTTGTTCTTAATTTCGGAGGCTCTTAAAAAATAACTTTTACTAATATACTTAATTCGATCATAGCAAGAACGCAACACAGCACTTTATTTATTCATAAAAAGTTTCTGGAAAACTGAGCAACTGCCACTGGAACCGATAGAGGGCATTATCGTGAAAATTCCTAAATTATCGGATTGTACGAACTGAAGAAGAATAACTCTGCTAAGCAGGGGTAGTAAAATAATAGCGTACATTATAGCAAACCGTACAACCGCACTGAAAACCGACCTCTGACAAAAGCAAGCACGATTCCATAAATCATACATAGACCACGTCAGTAGGCTTAAAGTTATTGTGGAACAGTCTGTTGACCACGGAACCATATGGAAGGCCGTGGAATGCAAAGGGACTCCAACGATAATTACATCCCTCATTCGGAGCCAATTGCTGAGATCTACATGAAAACCAACTGAATGACCAGGTAAACATAACAGTTGGAGTGTGACGATAATGTGTAATGTCACCACTGATATATAACCGTAGAACACTAGCCATAAGACGAAACTACTAACATATATATGCTACTGAATTTTTCAGTATCTATACGTAAACTGCCAATTGTGTTGTTAAAAATAGTTTTTTAGCTTTATTTGGAATAGAAACTAAACAAAGTTTTGTTTTTGTTTTTGAAAACATATAACTTTTTTAAAGATTTATTAGGAGCTATTTGGCCTGTGCCGTTAAAACTCTGTAGGTACCTCCTTTGAACTTCTTTTTAAGATTTCGTGATATTTTACAGAACTCTTTACCAGATTATGGCTCTATCAGATTTTTTTTTTAGCGAGTTTCCGATAAAAATTTCCTTCAAAGTGGTAAACATTTATTTTTACCATTTCCGGGGAGCTTATTGCCCTTTTTATTAAGATTAAAATTAATTAAACCTGTTTTAATTTGGCAAGCTGTAGTCACTAACTTTAATTTTTTTTAATTCAATTCAATTTTTTTTGAATGATCTTGTTAAATAATGAAAGTGGTTCTATCCCATTGAACCAAAAATTTAGCTAAAAATTGTGTGCTTGCCTAGAAAGATTTTATTATTTTTTATTATTCTTTCTTTATTTACAATCTATCCGGGAACATTAAACAAATTTGTTAATAAATAGGTGACATAATTTATTTATTTAACCTAATATGTTACATTTATGATATATTTATATTAGTAAGTGTCCTTGCATCTAAATGTGAGTTTTTTTATTACAATATACAATATTTACTTATTTACAAAACAAAACTATTGTCAATGTCTTCGAAGTGGAAGATCCAAAATGTCACTACGTTTTAATCGCTAAGCTTTTTAGGTACTCTCTTATAATGGCATTGTTTCTGAGTCCTTGAAGTTACCTTTCACTGAAAGATCTTATTCCTCTCTTACATATTTTAAACAAACATTTCTTCTTATAACATTATTTCGGATGAGCCATGGGGCATCTAGGATTTTTCTTAACTTTTTGTTTTGGTGTCTTTCGAGTATTTCAATATTGTAGTTACTTGCTCTTCCCCAGAGCTGAATGCTATATGTCCAAACTGGTTTCAGAATTGTTTTCTAAATTGTCAGCTTATTGTAATTGTCAACCTAAGAATTAGAATATAAAAGCCAATAAATTTTCTTAGGTTTGATTTGTAATTGTTGTTGCATTAATCATTCCCAAGTACTTTACTGTGTTCTTCTTTGCGATTAAATTACCATTAATCGCTACATCAAGGCTAATGACTATTTCCTAAAGAAAATGTTTTATGATGAGGTTTTTTTTACTTCTAACCTATTTAGCTCATTTGGTTAAAAATGACGCTTCAATTGGCGAATCGCTCTCTATAATTATTGCTGTGTCATCAGCGTATATAGCAACAAAAACATTATCGGTAATGGGCGTATTTTTTGGGGGGAGGTGGCGTGGTGTAATGGTTAGAGCGCACGCATAACAACACAAACGACCCAGGTTCGAGCCACAGCAGAGGACATGACGAAGAAAAAATTTAATTGTTGTTTCGAATGTTTAATAAAGAGGCTTCAACTTCCCTCCAGACAACTCCATCTAAAAAATAAAGAAAAAACCCTCAGACCTTCCTGCATACCTCTGGCGATGATGACAAACATCAGACGAATGAACAGGAAAAACACGCCACCTACTGGGAAAAAATTACAATGCTAAAGTAAAGATCACCACCAATTAGCAAGGATCTTCACCACAACACACATAAAAAATCATATGGAGGAAGCTACAGCGGATTAATCATCTACTTAATTTAAGAATATCAAATTGATTAAAGAAACTGAAACAAAGCAATATATAATTTGTGGAAAGCCAATATGCTCCCTAGAGGAGTGACGGAAACAAAATGGATGTTTTAGATGTATAAAGTATATAGGATTGGACCTAATATACTGCCTTGTGGTATTCCAGCTTTTATTTCATATAAATTTGACTTTTTATTTTGACTTAACATAAAAATGCCTTTTGGAAAGATAACTTTTAAAAAGGACAGCTAAGTATCGGGTGGGCAATCTGTCGGTTTAAAATTGAGCCAGCGGTTATTTCGAATCTGGCAATACTTATGTCATTCTCTTCTGTTACAAAATTCAGCATATTATCTCCACTGAACGAAATAAATCGATATACGCTTGAGAAATGTTGGGATTCATTGGATATTTATTTTCAAAACAAAGACAATTGGTTGGAAATTGCACGAAAATGTCGTACAAAATTTGGTCGCAAGAAAGGATCAGCAGTGCCCGAGGTGCCCAATATCGAAACTGTAGCTGAGTGTGTGAGTAAGAATTTATCAACATTAACTCGTCATCGTTCTTAAGAATTGAACATTTCACGCACCGGTTTATGTCGAATTTTGCGATAGGATCTCGGTATGACGCCTTACAAAGTTTAATTGGTTCAAGTGTTGAAGCCGTATGACCACCCGCTTCGTTTTCGAATCGCTAAATGAGCCAACGAGAAAGGATGATGTCGATTTTGCCAAAAAAAAATAAAAAATCATTGTTTCTGATGAAGCTAATTTCCATCTTGGTGGGTACATTAATAAGCCAAATTGCCGTATTTGTCGCTCAGAATACCCAAATGTGGTCTTACACAAGCCAATGCATCCATTACTGCTGACTGTTTGGTGCGACTTGTGGAGCGGAGGCATCATTGGCTCATATTTCTTTGAAAATGAGGTCGGCGCAACCATTACGGTCAACGGAGACTCATATCGCACCATGATAACCGATTTTTTTGTGCCCGCTCTTCATGGTATTGATGTGAACGATGTTTGGTTTCAACAAGATGATGCAACTTGACACACATCTCATGCCACAATCGATTTATTGCGTCAAACGTTTAATGGCCGTTTAATTAGTCAAAATCATAACGTAAGTTGGCCCCCAAGAAGCTGCGATTTGATACCGTAGAACTATTTTCTGTAGGGCGCTGTTAAAGATAAGTGTTATGCCGACAAACCAGAAACAATTAAGCATTTGAGGGCAAACTTTCCTAATACCATTGCCGAGATACGATCCCATACACTCGAAAATTGGTCCGATCGAATGGGGTACTGTGAGGCCCAGCCGCGGCAGCTATATGTATGAAATGATACTTCATTTCTAAACGGAATAATTGGACTTCACAACAAAAAAATTAATTTGGCAAAATTTCAAACCGTTTTTGTGTTATTGCACTTTTACATTTAATTTTTTAAGTGGCCCATCCGATACTTTTTTATTTTATTTCGATGAATCTGTTCGGGAGTACCATGATTACTTCTAAAACCAAATTGGCCATCTGGAATAATATTTATATATTATTTTATTATTATACTATAAGGAGTGCTTCAAAATGATAAGGTATTAAGGTGCTCATGAAGTGCCACACCTTGTCCTTGTTCACAAGGTGACTGAGGTTTCTCGGACCCATATGAATTCTTAAAAAAAAAAAAACAATTGTGATACCTTCTGATTAGATAAGTTGCTTATTAATCACTGACCTTATCATTTTGACGCATTGAATTTTGCACTTATTATTCACTTATTTGAACGTAGAATTTTTTGGAATAAGGTGACCATACGTAACATTTTATAGTTTGGATGAATTGAGGAAATATTAAGGTGACCTTATCATTTTTAAGCACATCTTTTATACATTAGATCCGTTTTTTGTTATATAAAATTAGAGACAGTATTCGAAGCAGAATTTGTTAAAAATTTTAGAGAAAATTACAGGCAAACTTATTGGTCTATAGGAAGACGCAAAATTTCCAATGAGATGAAATGTGGTTAATTCTGAAAAGACTAGAAAGATGAAAGAGAAGTAACAATACAATGAGCTTGAGTTTGACTTTTGCGTTTAATTAATCAAGTATAGTATCTGCTATTCGTCCGAAAAAAAATTTTCGCTTATTGTGTCTACATTCGCAATTTATGATACTTAAAAAATAAGGTGGTTGTATCCTGTTGAGCCAGAGTGTATAAACATACATATATATTGTATTAATGAAATTTTAACAAAGGTATAGTAAGTAAAAACTACGTATACATATTTATGGAAAATCATATTGAAACGGTACATTACTCGTACATTTTTGTCGTTAGCGTGAGGGCTTAAATATTGAATCGTGATAAAAAACTTCTATTATACGAATGTAAAAACCCCAGTAAATATAATCAATAAAAAATTATTTACATTGTCATTGTTGATTTGCATAAGCAAAAAAATTTAAAACCTATTCGATAATTCATATGCAAATACTGCATTTTTTTCTCGAGAGCAATTTTATTTTTAGAGTGTCGGTTATTTTGTTTTTAATTTTTGTCTTTGCTCTATGCGCATTTTACAAATACAAAACTAGTACATATATAACTAATAAATAGTCATATACATACATTTATATATAAAAAACCCATTAAAATTTGATTGTTGTTTTTTGTTCTCTGCAAAGCACACCCTTAAAAAGGGGAAAAGTTACAAATATTTGTATAAGAGTATCATTAAAAAAAAAACATATAAAAATAAAAAAATATTTTGTTTTCACCACCATGGGTTTCAGCTTGAAAATATATTTATTTCTTACCCGGACATTTGTGTAAACTCTTTGTTTTGCTAAACAGACGATTCAAAGATGTTATAAATTTGAACATATAAACTTAAACATATAAACTTAAATTGAATAATACCTCTTCAGTCCAGAAATCGTCCCCTTTAAGAAAACTCGTAGAACCTTATTTTGCTGAGCTGGATGCATTCAGTTTAAAAGAATGAGTCAAATTTTTCTTGTCAAAAACACAGGTGCAGTGCAATCAAGAATTCGACTGGACCGGGCTATAATATATGGAGATTTTGGACATGTTTCTAAAGTCAAATTTTTCTTAAACAAAATATATATTTGAGGGTTCGCTAGTTCTCTCAGGTAAACATTTCTAAACATTTTTTTTCATACTTAGCTTCAATGATTTGTTTAGGTTGGCTGCATAGCCAATAAGGGTACCCGGGTACCCATAAATATCTTTTTATATTTTGTATGAAAAAAGTAAAAATAGTAGTACTACTTGGAGCAGCATTTATTTTGCTATGCGGTTGCATCTTGGCTTTATACAGCAATCGCATAATGATCGTATTTTTCGATTATGTTTCACTACAATCGACCAGTTTTATCTCGCTTAGAAGTTTTTAACAGTCCTGCAGTATCCTGGCAAACTTCTTTAGAGTTGGTTTTGTTTGTCATAAGCAATATCGCGAATAATGCTATTCAATTATGGTTGACTCTCTCGTCCATTTTTTCGCACTTGGGTTGAGACTAGAGTATAAACAAAATGCACCCAATACAGCCACGCCAGTCCCAATGTATATCTGCTTATTTTGCGTTTGATTCTATATTTAAACACCATCTGGCCCATAATATCTACCCCGCCTTCTGTTTTATTGTAATATTACTAGAAGTCGGCTCTCATCGAGCTTGTTGAATTGTTGATAAAATGTCTTGAAATACTCTTCATCTTTTTGGTCACGACAGACAGAGGTCCGTTTTAGTTGAAACCCAAACTGGGTGTACCCACATATACCATCCGTTGGGTGTGGCCGTATCTTTTTTGGAATATGTTCTTTGTTTTGTCAAAGAGTACCGAAGATATTTATTCCTCTAACTTGAAGCTGACTTGGCAGAGGGAGTGACGTAAAAAATTATCTGTTGTAACGTTTACTCCATATTGTCTGTAAAAATCATAAAAATAATTAAATTCAAAAGTTAGTTATTATCACACAATACAGGCAATATATTCAGTAAAACTGATTCAAGTACCGGAGATAGAATTGGCTTTATCTATTTGTCTACATGCTAAACTTGTACATGCATTATAAGAAGGCATTACGAGTAGATTTTTTAAAATCGATCTCTACTTAACAATAGTAAACGTATAAACGTATCAAGTTCATTCAAAAAAATGAAACAAAATTTGCGAGATTTCAACTTTAAAACTGCAATATCCGCTGCCAGCCCGGTACCCCGGTTTACATGTGTAAATGTTATCCGTGTGGTTAGGGTTAATACAGTATATCAACTTGATCACTTACTTTTAAAATAGAATACATTTTGTTGTAATTTTTTTTAAGTGCGAGAAAAGAAAAAGTACCAAAAAATTCAAATAAAGACATGTGATTAATTAGTTGACTTTGATTATTAATGTTTTATATGACCCATCTTTTGCTTTAATTATAGCCTCAACAAGTTTTGGCATGGACTTCACTACGGTTTTGATGAAGTTTGCGCTCATGTTTTTCTTAGAAATTTGGTCTCTGTGCCATGAGTCCTCGAGATTTCAGCAGACAAATTTAGCATGTGAAATTGGGTACTTAACCTTAAGCCATACATGATCGATTGGATTAGGGTGGTGGTGGACTTTTAACAAAACAATTTCAAGCTAAGGCTCCAGTTTAGGTGCGCAATGTATGGTCAAACAACATAAAAATTAATGGTCTCGGAAAAGATGGACGGAAGTGGTTTTGAAGAAAGCATCGTGAGGTCTTAATTAATAGAATTATTTAACCAACAGTGAAGTATTGATGAGGTATCATAATGATGTGGGAGTGTATGAGGATAGATATGGTGAGAATGAAATTAGCGACTTTTATTCTGAAGTGTTCAAAAGTAAATTCTTTTTGCGTGGCTAACAAGGGGTAAAAGAAGAAGTAGTCATTACGGTACATCTTGGGAAATATATTTTTCACACTTTTCATCTAATGTTCTTTTATGAAGGCGGGCACTTTGGTAACGAATTCGAGCTTTAAAGTCGATGATTTGCAACTTCTTTTCGCCTGGAATGGATGACATGCCAGGACACCAACGTCAATTTGTTTCAACTGGACCGTGCCACATGGCTCTTGCCACCATCTCACAAAGATATTGAATAACGGAGATCGATGTATCTTTCATCTTAATAAAAAAAAATTCGCTTTTGCATATGTCACACCCGCTTTGTTTTATTTAAATTAAAACATCAAATACGCTAAACGAAAGACCCTTTACAAACAAATACATGCATACATATATACTGATTGAAGGGTGGATTAAATGAACGCATAATTCATTTATCATTATTGGCCTTACTGATAGAAGAAAAGATTATTTTCATTTGAGGAGAGCAGAAAGTAAGTTGTATTTTAATATAAACTTAAGAAACATAATATAACATTTCTAAGAAATGATACTTTTTCCTGTGTTGTTGTACACTTGCTATTTATCTTCCGGTGGCTTTTACCACTGTACACTTTTTACTGCTTGCCTTAGGATTTTCTCTTAATATTTTCTTATATTATTTTGAGATGTTTTTGGTGGATTTTTTCTTATTTTTCGATTTTTTGCTCTTTGTCTCATTCTACTAAGCCAAAGTAGCAGCCAAAATGCAAAATAAGAAGAATATTTTAAGCAAAAACAATAATAATGGGAAGTCATTGAACGACACAACCACCAGCATCCCCACCTCTAATATAGAATAGAATTTTCTTTTACTTATTCAGTTAAATTTTTGCTACAATTTCAGCGTTTTAAACACGCGATGAGTACTGTATTGTAGAGGCAACCGTATTACTAATGATCTATAAAGCAGAATACCATTCAATAACCCCATGTCGTGATAGCTTCACAAATATGTTTCAAGTATGAGTGAGTGTCTGAACAGTTTTCTGATGGGTCTTATTAAAATCCTCATTGATACGTTTGCTCAAATATTTTCGTTAGAATTCTTTTTTATGTTCGTTTTGTTAGCATGTTGTATTGTGCCCCTCCTTTCCTTCTTCTTTGGCTGATTTTGTGAATACATTTTTGGTTTAAGTCTGCTCTTCGTTTGTCCTTTATATTATAGTCTTCATAGCAAATTTTTATACGTAGGCTAGTTTTATAATTATCCTAACCTTTAGCCTTAGATCTAATTTTTGCTTTCGATTTAAAATATAACTTTAAACTTCCTTTGAATCAGTGAAAATAAACTGTCGTGCAATGCAATTACTACAAAGAAACAAAAACTATGTATGTATGTAGAGCATAGTTCGAAAGTGTCACTTGAAATAACTCATTTTAGACTAAGAGTTCTTAAAGCAATAATTCAGTTCAATATTTATTTGTTTCTTATTCGATATACCTTTGATTTTCTTGAATCAGACTGATCTTTACAAATTGTCACAAGCAAATATTAACCTGCCATTAGGTAATGCTGAACCAGTTGATACAAAAGCCAATATTCTTATACTTTTTTTCCTATAAGATTTTCTGCAGTTTTGTATATTTTTTATTTTCTTTTGCTTTATCTATTATTTTTTTGCTTGTTAAGTATTATAATTAATACATTAATTAAAATAAATACTTTGTACTGATTCCATATTATAAATTTTATCATTAAAAATAAAAATGTATGCAATTAAAGCCCATAATTTTGTTATGAGTAAATACAACTTTTGACAAATAGTTTTTTAGCTGAATTCATTTCTCGATTTCCCGGGATTTTTATGCGGCAATCGCGGGCGCTACAATGCGATGATTAAAAATTTATTTTGCTAAAAACGGAAGAACTGGACTTGGTTGACATGTGGTTTCAACAAGACGGTGCCATATGCCACACAGCACGCGAATCAATGGACCAATTGAAAGGCGAGTTCGGCGAACAGTTTATTTTACGCCTAGATAGTGCGACTTAATGCCTTTAGACTATTTTTTTGTATGGCTGTACTGGAAGCCAATATTGAAGAATTTATTGGTGAGATACCGGGCGACATGATCGAGAGAGAGTACGCTAATATTTGACCTACCAAATGAACTATTTAAGGCGTAGCCGCGGTCAACATTTACATAAAATCATCTTTAAACAGTCATTATAGAGATTGTTCTATCAACTAAAATAAAGACTTCATACATTTCTCTAAATTTTATGTATATTTTTTATCAAACCCTAAAGCTCTTAAAGCATCATCCGAGTGGATTCGAAGAAGTGAAAACTGGTGTAAAGGTAAGTTTACGTCCGGCAAAGAATTGACTAAAAAACTAATGTGAAGAAATTCATTTGAATTCAGTTTTTTTTAAGTTAAATTTATTCCTTAATTGGCTGTACTTTAGAAAGTTGTTTTCAATTTTAACGACAGTAATTGGTTAGCCAATGTTTAACTAACAAATTTTATTCACAGCACTTCGTTAGTTAAACACTCGAATGCCATTGGTCAACAATTAGTTAGACAATAGCTGATGATTATGTAAAAAAATTAAAGTTTATACAAATTTGTATTCTATGAAAAAAATGTTAAATGACTGGATTACGATATTAAATGTGACATCAACGTTGACAACATTTCGTATACTATTATTGGTCGTCGCCAAAAAAACCATAAAAATAATTTAAATTTAGGTTTTGTTCTGAAAAGTTTGAGATGCGCGTATTTAAATTTTATATTTTTCGAATATATTACAGTTTAACTCTTTTACTACCATTTGTAAGTATACCTTTATCTGTCAAAAAATAGATGAACTCCAAGCTGTCCGTTTCTTATCAAATTATATTTGATAATTATCTTTGTTTCTACAGTTTATTTTTACAGTAATGATTTAAAACGAAAATTATTATTCCTCTACAATAAGAACGTCTAAATTAAAATTTTATATTTAAAATTTGGTGGTTAAAATTTGGTGTTATATTGACATTTACTCCGAAAAAAATCAAGAGGGTTTAGGTGAGGCTGTTGTCTTGCAGTAAAGTGAGCCAACTGCAGCTGAGATTGAGGTTTAGTTGTGAAAATTTTTTTTACAAGCCTAACGTTAATGAACCATCCAGAGTAATAAGACATAGACATACATGCCATGCAATAGCAATAGTCGCACATTTTTTTTTTTTTTTTGTCATTCAATGGAATGTGTTCCTTTGCTCAGAGCAATTCATTCCGCCACTTGGCACACACCAGCCTGTATGAGTAAAGCTAATCGGGCCTAGTAGTTTTTGATAGAATTCATCAAATAACAGGACAAATGAATCGATTTGTTTATAAAAATGTGTTGAACCAGAAACATGCATCAAAACTTGTCAAATAATGGTTCAATCTCAATCGCTTGACCATAATCCTATTGAAAGTCTATGGCACATTATAGATCAAATGAAAAATAGGAGTTATAAAAAGAAAAAGAACAGCATTTAATTCTAAGACTCAAATTGAGGCACTTATTGATGCAATACCCCACAGATGTGCTGCCATCGTTAAAAATAAACGCTGAATTACCACTACTAAGTTTTTGTTTTCAAGTTCTGTGATATATATACAAAAGTTGCTTTAGTTTTGACCAGGCATGTAGACTGGTTTCATTATTTTGATAACAAAAAATACATGGATAACATACTTCTCCATGAATGCGATTGTCTATTTGCGATCTTTGCAAATAAATGTTTGCCAGTCTATGACCCCTATAAGGCATTATATTTGCCATAACGTCGCTGTGTAATATCAGTTGCTTTAGTTCTGACCATCAGTGTATGTCAATACTATAGACCTGCCGTTTTTTACACACTAAGTTGTTTAGTGGAACAAAAAACTATGGATGTAAGGTATTAGCTAAACAATAGTCATCTTTTTACTTTACTAATAATTAATCAAAGGTTATGAACGGCACTATTTCTTGATTAGCATTCTAAATGCTTCTCCAAGGTATTTTGTTTGCAAGTCTACATCAAGAAGTGAATTAAGTCTTATGTAATGGACGCTTGACATTAGGTGATTGGCGTCGTCTTATTCGAATTACTGCTGGCATCAGGGCCATAGACTACTCCATATATTGAATCACTGAGAAAAAGATATCCGAATTCTAAATGATAATGATTTAAATAACAACTGCAACTTTTCATCTTAATGCCGTTTTAAGAATTTTAGATATTTCGTAAATAGGAAAAAGATGCGTTTTTAATAAAATAGCAAGTGAAGTTTCTGACTGAGTTTTTTGTAAAAACATTGAAAATAAAAATAAAAATAAAAATAAAAATAAAACAAATAATTAAATGAATTTTCAAACTGCCATTGAATTATTGAGTTCTCAGTGCTGGGAGTAAGAGTTTGATGAGATATGCGAACATGGTTGTATGTTTTTATTTCGTTTTGTAAATTGCCTGCCTGTTTCTTGGTTGTTGGTATGACTGTCTATGGTTGTCTGACTTTTTAGTCGCTTTAGTCATCACTTGTTTTTTCTTGTTGTTTTTTTTTTGCGCACTGCTGCCATTTGTATCTGTATCTTTTGATGTTTTAGTGTTTTTTTACTTTTCTTTTTACTTTTTAGCTTTGGGTTGCTACCACTAGTAAGTAAATATGTTCCAATACATAGACAAAAGGGGACATTTATACATACTGTAAAGCGTATTTGTGTACAACCACCACCATCGCGAATCATCCATAGTCATCACCATCAACAACATCATCATCATCTTCATCGTGAATAGCTCTCTGAAATGGGCTGCGAATATGGGAAAAATAAAGCAACAACAACAGCAACGACATAAGGCCAGACAGAATGTGAAATTATATGTATGTATGTTTGTATGTACACAAGTATATAATAAAACAACAACAAAAATAGTAACAAACAAACAAAAAACAACGACAATAGTAATGGCAAAAACGAAAGGTTGATGTAATTTTTGTTGTTGTTGTTGTTATATGTGTATATTTTTATCAGACCAAGCCAGCCAGTCGTGTCCTTTCATCCATTCACTTAACGATTGATATCTTTTCTTGAATAAACAACGCAGCAACAGCAGCAAACAATGACCTGACATAGACAGTGAACGTTCAATTTATCCTTCAATCGGATCATCGTTTTTCTTTTCATTCCTTTTTATTTTCTCTTTCTTGGAGTCTTTTTTTTCTCATTTCTTCTTGACTTGATTTCATTTTGATTTCAGTTGAAACGTTAAAATTCGATTCGATACGATTTGTTTTGGCTTTTGGCATTTTGGACAGAGAGTAGAAGAGTATTGGTAACATTTGGCAACGATTTCATTTTTTATTATTATTTCTGCTGCTGCTGCTGTTTCTTTCTTTTCATCCAACAATCTTCGTATCGGTGGTTATTGTATGATTGTGTGGCGGTGGCGGTAGCTGTGGTTGTGCATTGAGTGCCTGTGTCTGGCTGGTTGGTTTGCTGCTTAGCTGTTTGCCATTGTTTTCAAAACGCACAATACGTGTGAATCGTCGTCATCTGCCATCCGTCGTCGTCGTATTGTATTTGTGTTTATTTAAACGCGAGTGTTTGTGTTTTACATTTACCAATTGGATAAACAAATTTTTTTTTATTTTCATTTAATTATGGATTTAAACAGAATTTGTTCTATTTGTTTAATAACAACAAACGTCTACAGAATTAAAAACAAAAAATCTTTTGTTAAATTTTAAAAAAGTGCAAATACATTACAACAACAATTTAACATTTAATTATTTATTTAAAGAAACAAAACAAAATGTATTTAAATCAAATACTTAGTATAACTTGTGCGTTAATAATGAAACAAAACAAAGGTTGTGTTCGTAAATCTTATTGGGCAACCTTGTTTTCTGTTTTGCAAAATTCGCCGAATATCAAAAAAACTACAAATAAAAACAGAAATAAAACAGAAATAAAACAAAAATACAACAACAGTAATAATGCGAACAAAACAAGTAAAACAAGTTAATATTTTTATTTTGTTTTTGCAATCAGTTACTTCACCAACAAAAAGAAAAACACTACCAAATAAAAATTAAATAAAAAAAACAACAAAAAATCGTGTTCAACTGTGTCTTTCATTTAAAAATATTGCCTGATATCGATAAAGAAAAATGAAACCTAAAGATAACTTTGAGGTAAAATATTTTATAAAATTATATTTGTAATAATCAATACCTATGGTTTGAGGTAAATTTGTGAGAATGAAGCAAACAGGTGAGTAAATATAAAAGTTATGTTTTATATTCATTTTCTCTTTCTATATATATATCAAATATGTTTATTATACGATTATATTTATCAACTCAAATATCTGTCTCATAAGATATGTCCAAATAGCTTTTTTCGTGTGCGAAGATTAATATAATTTACATAATTATACTATGCGATAAGGAGGAATGAAGTGGAAATATCTAGGAAGTGATGTTACACCTCCGAAAACTTAAGCTACTGATAGAACAATGTTTTTCATACTATCATCGACTTATAAGCAAATAACTTAGTTACGTATCCAAGTAATATCATATCAAATAATATTATTGTGTGATTCAATGGGATACTGAATATGCTGCGTTAAAATAATAAAAAAAAAATTTAAGGCAACAAATCTCAATAGAAAACTTTTGCTTTACTGAATAGCTTTTTACCTCTATTAGCAGACAAAGAAGGATTTAGTATGTTTGTTATGTAAAATAGTATGTAAAAATATCTAAACTTACAAAATATGAAAGAAATTACAAAAAGTTTCACTTTCCATGTTGTATATGTACTTACATACATATACATACATATGTGTATGTATTTATTTATTTATTTAAATCATTATTTTAAATATAATGAATATGAAGAATGCATAAAACAAGTGCTTATGCACATTTTCAGAATTCCATTGCTTAGAGACTTTTCTAAGTAAACATTTGCAATCAGATATGTTAACAAAACATGTTTACGTTTGTGTTTATGATTTAAAGTTTTTTTTTATTTGATAAATTTATTTAAACAATAATAATCTCCAATACATTATTTAATAATAGTAAAATGAGTTCTCGTACATTTAGTACGTATGTATAAAACTTTTAAATAATCAATACTTTGTCCCCTGTTCGCATTAACCATGGCCTGTGGTTTATTGGTCAACAAACAAGCAAGAAGTTTTTTTTGTAGCATATGGAGATATTTGATTTTAAGCTTTGTTCAAAGCAGATCATTCAGCCATTTGAAGCATCGAACCTCGGCTAAGAACTAAGCTGTATACAAAAGCCTTAAAATTGCTTTCTTTATTCTGTTCATATTGATCGGAGACAATGTTTCTTAATAAATATCTATTTTTCAACTATACTGGCTGTTATTGTACCTGACCAATGACACTTCTACCGCCCTATTTGTCTGCTGGCATCAAATTTTATATATCTAAAGCTGTAAGGTATTCCATACTGTTATTCCAGGACATATTTAAATTGGTTTTATCCACAAATAAAACTAGTTTCCAAAATACGTAATTCTTTTTATATAACTTTTAACAAAATCTAAGCTTTATTATTAGTTTTTCAGCCTCCTAAGAGGTTTCTTGCCTGGTAACTTGTTTGCATATAATATCCTGACTATTTTTTTTTTTAGATGAACAGTTGTTTCTCATAAAATAAGCACTTCTTTCGTTAAATCTTGGTTTTATGATGGCAAAGTTGTGCTTTGACATCCAACTCTTGACCATATGCTGTTAGAAGTCTTGAAAGATCAAAGCTTGTCCCTGTAATTAGACAAAGGAGTGTACTAATATGTTAAACGAAAAAATGTCCCTATATATCTATCACCTTATTTTTGTAAAACCATATTCATAATGGAACGTACCAGTCTAGATTTTATATAGGTTTATATGTAACAGGTCACTCAAGTAGTCCATAGGATAAGTAAGAAAAAAACAAAAAATTTTCGAGAACGACATAACTAGTATAGCATTTTCTTAATATCTGAAAACCGAAAAAAGTCACTGGGGTCTAAGTCTGGAGAATACGGTCCGAAGACCATCGTTTTTCATTATTGTTTTTGATCGACTGCGAGCTCACGCGGCACCCACTCTGTACAGAGCTTTCGCGTACCCAAATGTTCGTGTAAAATGGTAAAAACACTATCATCTGATATCCTTACAATATCAGCTAGCACGCGCAACTTCAATTTGCGATCGTTCATAACCAATTTGTGAATTTTTTTGAAGTTTTCTGAAATAGCAGCCTCATTTGGGCGTCTACTGCACTCTGCATCACGTTTAAATACAGAGATTCACTTCTCTACCATTTGTCTCGATGGTGCAGAGTTCGGATAATGTTTATCAAGCCATTGTTTGGTTCCTACCATATTTTTTTCATCACAAACCAATGCTCGAAATTCAATTTTTTCATTTTTTTTCAATAAAAAAAGTTGCTTCGCACAAAATACTATAACTCACGAATCAATAGTTACATTGCCGTAAAATGTATACACGTATCGTTTAAAGGTTAGTACCAAATAAAAATCATATGGAAAAAATCTAGTAACGCCATCTATGTGTCATGCTATGGACTTATCGAATGACTTGTTAAAAGGCTTACAAATAATTTAAAATAAAGTCGAACAAGTGTAATAAATAAAATACATTTTCCACAAAATAACTACTTTTATAACAAAGCACGTCTATAAAGAACAAAAATGATACATGAAATTCGTTATAACCATGTTCATCTGTATAATGAAATCAGTGAGTATGAAATAAATTTTTGTTAAACGATTACTAATATCGAACTAATTTTACGTGAAAAATGTGGCGATAATTTTATTAACCTTTAAAAGCGCAAAATGTCACTTATGCTTGTAATTTAATTTTGACAAAAAAAACGCAATTTGTTATTAATTTGAATAAAATTTTGTGCATAAAACTCAAAAAAAGAAAAAAAAAATCATATTCGCAGTATTGCATTTTATGGATATATTGTGAGCGTCAAAATAAAGTGTACAACCTTATTCTAGAATTTAGGCTTTATTCCAGTCTTTTAAATTATGATTTATTTAAACTTTCTTAAAACCCTATTTAAAACTTTACAAAATTCTGAAAACAAAAACAACAAATTCCAACAACAACAACATTTATACAACAACAATGAAAGGTACTCTCTTACTTGCACGTCAAAAAAGTGTACAAGAAGAAACTATACCATAATAAGGAATAACATAGAAATACCTCGGAAGTGATATCCGTTTTATAAGAGGTGTTGTCAAGTGCAACTAGAATCTACTTTAGAAATTTTCGTAGCACGACCAAAATCTTAAGTTACAGGTAAAAAACTGTTTTTTCGTACCTTCATGCACTTATAGTTAATAACTTAGCTATTTTAAGATTTTTGGCGGATTAAGAAGGAAAAGGAAAAGATCTATTAATAACGTATATTTTAATTAAGTAAACTTAAGGAATCTGTGTATATTTGTTAAGCAAATATATTTTTATGCAATTCACACCAAATTTTCCAAGTTAAAATCGTTTTTACACGCTATGTGTATTATTATGTTTGGATTTATTAAATAATAAATAAAAGGGCACTTAATTTTTTGAAATCGGATGGAAATAGAAGGAGTTATTGAATTATTGGCAAAGCATCACATGAGAAAATCAAGCGTTTATTAGCATCGGTCGAGTAGGAATTATGAAATCCAGTTTCCCAAGCTGTATATCCGATTTTTAATGAGAGAAATGTCCATAAAAGTGATAAAACCATATATTATTAAGAATGCTGAATCACAGGAGCGTATTCTAGAATTGGTTTCACCAGAGAAGTAAACTATTGCTGAAGTTATTTTTTCATTAGGCGTATATCTTCTCAATTTAGCTCAATTTAGTATATTACAAGGTCCAATTTAAAAAAAAATATTTGTAGTATTTTTCGATAAAACACTAATAAAATTACCGGACGTGTGCACTAAAGTTAAAGTATATAAATTAATTATTTATTTAAATAAGAATACAATTAAAAATTATATTATAATTATTAGAAACAGGGTAGCTAAGAGCTTACCCCTTCACACCTTCATCATCTTTAAAAAACTTTTTAAATTCTTTTATTCAAATTGAAATTTTATAGAATACAAAATATGCAACCTGCTTCAGGTAACAAACATGCTTAAAATGACATCCTTTTACAAAATTAAAATGAGTTAAGAAAACCTTTGAACCTCCCAACCATAAACTCAACTCTTTCACTACATGACACAGCAGACTCAAACAAAAATGACGCAAAAATTAGTCATAAATCGCTGAGATTTTCATTCAAAACACATGTCAGAAGAAACAAATTTTAATTTATGGCCGCATCATAAGCAGAAAGGTGGGAACGAATAACCGGTAGTGCGCTGTACCAAATATTTTGGTTGCTTGCAGTACGAAAACAAAAGACCAACAAGCTGTGCTGAAAATATGCAACGCAAATGAAAAGGGTTACATAAACTCAGTTACTAATGGTCGAACAACAACAAAACTTATATGGACAGTACAAGAAAAAAAAGAAAAAAAGAGGAAAAAATATTTAAAATTATATAACATAATATTCAGAAAATCTATGCAGAGCGCTCCGTGAAAATGCTATTGTTTTTAAATGAAAGAAAAAGAATTGACCCAGATTTTATTACATTGAGAGCAGACAGTTAAAAATGTTGTGAATATTTCTACCAACAATTGTAAAAATTAAATTTTTTTTTAGAAAATATATTCCAAGAATGCTTGCAGCAACGATAAAATAAATGAAAGAAATAAGAGAAATCCAAATTTCTTGGAAATTTTATACGCTTCAGATGATGAGATGAAGCGATACAACAAAACGTTGAACACGAAACATATGCCTGCGATAACGACTTCAAATACTGTCTTCTTTTTATGGCATTCAGTGAGATGAGTTCTCAAGTCAAACACCCTTTTGTTAAATTTCAATTTATGTTTGTGTTGTTTGTATTAACCCATTGGAGAAAAGACGTTCATAAATTTGTATAATGATTTCTGGCATATAAAAAAATTAAAATAAAGTATAAGCATTCATCTGATATGTCTAGAAAATTATAAAAGGTGTTTCTATAAGAGCGTCCAAAAACTGAAATGAAAAAACAAATAAAATTTCGTGAACTAAATGAAAATTTTATCCTGCTAGGGGTGAAATTCCATTGCATTTCATTTTATGGTATTATTTCACTAATGACAATACAGGGACATTTAATAAAATAACATTATCAACGATATGATTTTTCAAAAGGTCGATGGTATTGCCTGATGTATAGCTCGTATAATTTATTGGTTATACCGGGTGATATTTCCTATTTGATTTTTCAATGCAATATTTTTTAAGTGTAAGAAGAGATACGTGGTTGTGGCAATGCCCAAAATTTCGCAGTAACTTATGCCATTTCACAATTAATAGACTAACAGACGAATAACGCTTACAAATCAATGAAGCTCATTTTTGGCTAAATGAGCACGTCAACAAACAAACAGAATAGCAGGCAGAATTTTGTGCAAAATTTGATAGCTAGAGGCAGTTCAGGAGCTGCCACTACTCTCTAGAATATGCACAACGGTACAAGGTACCAACCAATGATTACGTTTTTTTGGGAGAATTGGACTTGGTTGACATGTGGTTTCAACAAGACGGTGCGATAGATCATGCGATTTTAAGCAAGTCAGCTTCAATTCCAACTCTGTAAAACAACATTACAACTGTGGTTGCTTGTAGACTGTTTTCATAGGCATCAGAGTCGGCAGAACACATTTTGTGTGAATATGGGTAGGTGTAGATGAGGATGTCATTGCAGTTTCACATTTTCTAGCAACGAATCTATTCAACGAACTTTATACTAGAAGGATCACAACAGATCTTAAAGATCTCAGTATCCTGCTAGAGCGCCTGGTTAGAATGATAATAATGATGAGTACCGTTGGGGAGATACCAGCCGAAATGCTGGAAAAAGTATGCAGAATTTTAAACAATGGATCCACCACCTAAAGCGTAGCTCAGGGCAAGGTAAGATATGAAATAAGAATAAGAAGTAAATGACAGGCATTTATTCATCGTACCAAACAAATATTTCAATCACTTTTGCAAACTTTCTGTATTTCTCCTATTCAAAACCCAAACGGTTAAAAAACTACCCTTTACCTAGATAACGAACATTATTCATTGTAAAGATAGATCCTACCTTATTTAAAAGAAGCTACGACCGATATTGCTGTTTGCTGTAAGTCGACATATATAATTTCGATCCATATTCCGTATTTTTGCTTTCTGATGTATCCATAATAAAACGTGCTTAGTTATCAGACTTGTCACTGATTGTTTTTAATGTTTAGTAATTGAAATTCGCCAAAATCTATTGAGGGGAATCACAAAATTAAATAACAACTTAGATTTTGTCATTTAGCCACGTGAAAAATAATAGAGACACGCTACGATTTTCCTTAAAAACTTAAGAGAAAAATGATCTACAACTGAGAAACGGTACAGAATTTGTTTATCAAATAACTGTTCTTTACGTGGTCTAAATTGCAGCAGACAATTTACAAGATTTCTTTGATAAATGTTTGAATATAAAAACACAGATGGATTGACCCTATTGTTTTTCACATGACCGCATGTATAGCTTTTATCACAATTGAAAAATGGTTAAAGCCGAGAAGAACACTAAAATACATTTTTAATGCAGTGATATATATATATATATAGATATCGATGTATCAAAATGTGAATTAGGCATTATTTTTAAATTAAACGTTTTAGCAGTTTTATTTTATTAGAAAATGTCTCTAAGGGTTAATTATAATAAAAATGAAAATAAACCAAAAATTCGCGAATATTCAGCACTTTATTCTTAAATGACTAAATATATTCATTAAGGATTCATTAATTAAAATAACAAAGCCCCTACAATATTCTTGATTTTGTATCTCTGGAATCATAAATTAAATGTGCCCTCGGTATAATTCTTGTACAGAAACGGATGGATTGTTGGATGAATGACTAAAAGGCAGCATGAATGTCATCCCTTTAGTTTATCGATTGAATATGAAATAATGGTGGTTGTACTCGTATTAAGAAAACAAACATTTATTTATACAATTACAGTTTCTTTTGTATGTATACACACATATATAAGCCATTTATCGTTATATACAGTACAGCACATGAAAACAGCATATAAATACAAATTCAAATTAAACTTTGATACAAGATAAAAACAGATGGGGAGACAATTTATACGAATTTAAACGACATTCTTAAACAAACATCATTTAAAAGCATTAATTACGCTGATCACAAAATCTATGAAGCAAAATACAAATACATGAGGGTGCAGAGTTAAAAGTTGAGCAAAAAAATAAAACAAAATAAATAAATAAATTGTTAATATAATATAAAGAGATAGTGGGTTGAGTCTAAAATGATTTTGTAAATTAAGTTTTTGCTTTACTACTTATACACAGTCATCCACGCTTAAATGTGGGGTTATTAAGACATTAAAAGTATAACGAACAATACTTTTTTGAAATGGGTCAAATTAAGAATAATTTTTCTCAAAAAGAAGCCTTTAATAAAATTATTTTTTTTCATATTGAGTTTTAAATAAATCCAATTACTCGTATATGTATGTATTGTAGTATATTATAAATTTCTTTGTAAGTTTATTTGTTTGTTCGTCAATGAATCACGAGTAAGCGATAGGACCGATTTTATTGGAATTTGGAACACTGATAGACCCAGCTAACGAAAGTGATAGGTTACCATTTTTTCAAAATTGGTCCTGGGAGAGGTGAAAATTATTGAAACACCAGCCAAATTGTTTCATATGAAAATTTTGCTTATTCAGTTGGCTTATGAGTCAATCATGAACAAATGACCACGTTTTTGTTGAAATTTACAGTAAAGACATATAAATCCAGCTAACGAAACTGTAATAGGGCGCTTGTTTCAAAATTCTATGTCGGCTACATTCAAATCAGACGAAAACGATTAAGATACATGCATGAAATTACGAAAACCTAGCTTTTTATCCTTAACTCAAGATTTTGGAGATGTTATAAAAAATTAAAAAAAGATTCTTGCTGAACTCAATAGCGATGGATTTGAAATGTAAAAGTCTAAAACATTGTCATCGGATGTCCCTCTAAGTAGTCATATTTTGTCCCGTATGAAATATTCCAAAAGTGTAATGTGTACTGATAACGTAAGCTTTTCCTTTGCCTCAAGAATTCTATTTTTAAAGGAATTTAAAAGATAAATCAACTGTGCAAAATATACATATTAAATACAAAACAGGCTCAAAGTCTGCGATCCACAATATGATATTCAGAAACAGTTCCTTCCTTTTGTCTGCGAATTTTTAAGAAGGATACAAATACGATTTTATAACCATTTAGGACTGGAAGAAAGGTACTAGCGTAAGCATATTATAGATAGTTTTTAATATCATATATATGACCTCATAATGCATGACCTCTTGCTAAATTTCACGACTGCTTATTAAAAACGTCGATTTTATTCGCTTAGATTGAGAAGGTCTGAATTTAGGAGTGTGGTGCACATTTTAACGAAACACTCTTGGGTATGAGTGTAGCTATAGGAGATAGGCTGTGTTAAGATAGGCTTATTGTAGGGCGAGCAAAGAAAATGTCAAGACTTTTGAACACTTTATCTGCACATGCTCTGCTTTTACCGAGATTAGGGCGATGCTCTTTGAACGCAATGGTCTAATCAATGCGAGTGATTGGACTATCCTAAGGGACTATGTCGTAGAGAGCTCCTTAATGGTGAGCAATGACGGGATGTTGTTTTCTCGTTGAATGCGGTTTTGGTTTTATCAATGACTCGGGAGCGCAAAACAGTCCTATGGTGACTTAATCGTTAGTCTGCTTAACTTGGGACGGCACAGCTAAATCCTACTATCGACCTAACCTAGTCTAACCTACAATCGCCCCTGTTGTAGAAAACGTAGCGTTTTCAAATCAACTACGGTTTGCAAAACACAAACGCATTTCAGCATATTCTGAAAACCACGAGATTTGCTGGCGTTTTGCTATTTTTCGATGTTGTGTTCGAACAACGAAAATATATGAAAAAGCATAAACAAAGAAATCAATTTGAAATTAAAATGCCTACTGCGTACTTGCTTGCTATATGTACGCTTAATAAAATACATTTAAAAGAAGCGTGAATTAAAAAAAAAATGACACTAAGGAGCTCTTCCACACTATTCCAGACCAAGCGGAGCAATCTTTTTTGCATTTTATTTTATTTGTAAGGATACCAGAGTATGGGCAGCAAATGCTTCTTATTATTGATGATGGTGACAAATACGAATAATTGGGTTAAATTGTTCCTGAATGATTTTTTACCTCTCGTATACGTTTGAAGGTACCTTTACAAATTTTAAATTGTTTTTGAATATTTATTAAGAGTTTATTTTTGCGTTTTAATATTTATATGGATGTATATGCACCTAATAAATTACAAATATTAATGTCAAAGGTTATGTTCAAGTTAACAACACTAGCATTGCATTTTTTCAAATGTTAATTTAATCAGCTGTTTGCACATATCGCCAGCTCATCATCAATTTAGACAGACAGTTGACAGCAACAAAGATAATGTTTAACTTACATATTTTTAATTAAAATCGTGAAAAAAATTAAAAGTTTTTCTTCCAGTGAAAAGAAAACATATTAAATTTAATTTTTTCGTTAAAGAGTAGCTTAAAGAAAATAGACAAGATCGCTCGAGCGTACCCTAGCGATTTGCAAATGCCAAATTTCGTTTGTCAGAACACCTATTTAGCGTTTTGAAATCGAAAACACAAATTTTAAGCGATATGTGCTTTTCAGAACATAGACGAATGCCAATGTAACTGAATTCCACCTTTTCGGTTGTTTTCACTAAATTGCAACGTTGTTTACTTTTTACACCCCGTTAAATATTACAACATAAAAGCCACTTAGGACTTTGTACAATATTTGGTCAATATTTTTTACCAAATTTATGTAACAATACTGTTCAAGAAGATATGATAAACAAGAATTGGGGAGAGTGATTTAACAATTTCTTAAATACTTCTTCGTTGGGCACGATAATAACAAGTGTTTTTTTTCTTTATAAATAAATCTGGTTTAGAAATATTTGAATTCATTTTCATTTTATTTCATTTATGAAACATTTCCTAATACATATCACACTAAGGATCTTTTCTCTTTGCATCTTTGTAAATGCAACATGGCAATACAAGATGGTTTGGAGTAAAATATATGCTATAAATTGTGTAAAGCTAGAGCAACGCATGCATAGATTACTAGGGTTCTTTCCTGCTAATTGCCGGGACGGGGAATGTTTTTTCCGGATTTTTATGCGGGAAATCCGAGAATTTTTTCTTATATAATAAAAGTTGTGGAACTAATAATGTTTACAAATGTAAACCATTTTGCGTAATAATACCACGTAAAAGTAGAGCAGCTGAAATAAAATTTCTAGTAAAATCTCGCTTAAAAAAGTACAATTTAGTATTTGAAAAATGTATTCGCAACAATTACATACACAGAGAGAATAACCACATTTTAAAATAAAAATGGTCATTGTTGAATTAAAATTTTTATAAATTGGATTTATTTATTGGTAATCCAACTGTGAACAACTTCGAATTTTTAAAATAGAAATATTTTTGTTAATTTTAAAATGTTCAACATCAAATTACGCATAAATATGTTAATTGGATTTCTGAATTTGTTTAATATCAAAGACAACAACCGCAAATTGAAAATGTTTCAATGTCGATTTGAAAATGGCAAAACATAAATTGAAAAGCGAACGTTCTTAAAAAAAGAAAGTAAATTTTCCATATAATGCACGTTGTTGAATATATTTTAATGGTGAAACAACCTTAAAAAATCAAAAATTGATTGTTGACCTTAAGTTATTCGACTTAAATTTGACTCTGTGGTACTTTAATTTGAAGTTGTGTCATCTTGTAATAATTTTGAACATTGCAGAATAAAATTAAAAGTCAAAATAGTAAAAATTGAAAACTGTCAAATAAAATTTTTATATTCTTGTGAACTTGAGGTAATAGTTCATGATAAGTCCATAATAAAAAATTAATATCTTCATAAAATTGTTTGAACTGTTGCCGATATTGTTAAGTAAATACGTTTGAATATATTTTTACTCCATTCCAAAGACTTTAGTTCATCTCCTGCTCAGCCTCCTAAAATTTTGAGGTACCGCTCCCCCAAAAGAAGGTCCCTGTACGAGACAGTGTTCCGTCATTATTTATATAGCACTCCTAAGTGTTACCCTATCAAGCTCCAATAGTAACTTAAATTTATTCAACTTGGGCCAAAGGACCATGGACATCCTAAAGTCACTCCTATCACTCCATTAGCAATCGGATTTTACTGAGACCCATTCATCTCATAAAAAGATGACCTATTGGTGGTTACATTAATCGTTCCATAGCTAATGATGTATTTTCCAAACCTGGTCTAGTCAGTTCTCTGGAAACTTTGACCACATAATGGTTCATAAGCCCGCTAAGGGCCCTCATACAAGTACTGATTGCCGCTTGGCTGTCAACATTATATCCTGATATCCTCATCTCATAAAAATTCGACCTCACCAACACACCCTACAGACCACGCTCTCATTATACTTGTGTTACCCCCTTACCCTGATAACACTAGACTTGATTTAATGTGCCTTATCCAACTCCTTGCCGCTTTTTCAAATATTTATTCATTTGATGGATTTGAATACACAAACAAAATCCAGAAAAGTATCAAATAGCAACTATTTAAATATCATATTGAGGAGCTACATGTTCATCACAATTTTGTTTTAAATTCAATTCTTCTTTCAGTAGAAGTAATCTTATTGCAAGACAGATGATATTTATGTATTTAATATTTGTTTTATTGAAAATTATTTATTTTGAATAAAATATATAAAAAACAAATTGTATTTCAAATTAAAAGTAGGAAAAGGAAAATATAAGCAAAAAAAATCGTTGAAAATACTCGTTTAAAAAACACAACACCTTTAAAATAATGTTGTGCTATGTTTTACTTTTGTAAGTTAAAAATTATAATTTTTGATTTAAGGTTGAAAATTGTTAAAACCAGTACGAGCAATTTTAAATCAAAGTTGTTTCCTTGCTAATTTTGAATCTAAGTTGTTTTTACGTTGAACACCGTTGAATTAACAATTTTCCACCTTGGCTAGTTTTCGTAGTTGTTTTTTGTTGATTTAAGGATATTTTTGATGAAATTCTGTTGTTTTTTCTCTTAGTGTATATATGGTCTCAAAGTTATGAAGATATTCGGGGAACATAACTTAGTTGAAGGTGCTTTCTATCTAAATCAAACCATAGATTTGGCAGTGATGGATATTTTATATAAGAAAACACAGTTGCAGAAAATTTTACAAATTCTTTAGAAGATGGTAAAAATTTTGTTGATACTTTTGAGAGAGAATAACAGTGAACAATAATACCAAAGAAGTTTAAAATGTAACATGGAAACTTGTACAAAATTTTAGAAGAAGTCAAACGAAAAATGCTAATTTTAGAACAAAAAAAAAAAAAAAAAAAATGTGTCTTGGTTTACACTTTATATCTTAGCAGAATTTAATTGAAAATATATGACTGAAAAGTTTCTTCTTCCTTTAAGGAATCAATAAAAAATAACCCTTATTGACTTAGAAACGGGTAATATTTGGATAGAAAAAAATACACGTTTTCGGCAATTGTATTGATTTTCAAATGCGAAGCCAGTGGAGGCACCGAGTAAGCGAAGCACATACCTCTTAACTAATGATGCTATTATGATTGCTTTGTGTCATGTAATTGAACCAAATCCTTCTTAAATGGGAAGGAAAGGGTTCCTGGGATTCCCGGGAAAATAATTTTTTCCTGTTGTCCCTGGTATGGAAAAAGTGCGAGGCAAAAACGTACCAATTACGCAAATAAACAGATTTTTGTGAAATATAAGTTTATGGCTTTTTTAGTCAAACAAAGTTAATCAGGATAGAATAAAATGGAATTGTATTGTAAAAAAAATTGTATAAAAAAATATTTTGTAATTTAAGATAATTTTCTTATTAAGAACAATTTTTTTTTAAAATTTATAAATCACCACTAACTGCAGAAACGGTTCTAGCCATTTCAACAAATTGCAGGGTACGTCGGGGATGGTTTGTGTATGATTTATGTCAAATTTGAACGAAATCGGCCTGGTGGTTCCAGTGATGTGGGACTTAGATTTTTCTATGTATTCCCATACAAATATCAACAAAATGCCCTCCATTTTCCATGTTATGTTTTTTTTTTTGTCACTTGAAAAGTTACCAAACCATGTAACGCAATGTCTTATGTGTAATATTGATTCGGTAAAATTGATTTTTATATGTCTTGAGAACGGTTAGAATGGAAGGTTCTGAATTTATTCTAAATGACTTCTCAGATAATAAAAATCGTCAGCTAAAAGATTGGCGGAATTGAATATGTGGGCATAGTATCTCCATATAAAGTCAACATTGATATTTGTATAACTTGAGAATGTTTAGAGTAGAAGTTTCTAAATAACTTGGCGGTCAATTCAAACCAACAGTTTTAAGAAAATATGCAATTTTGTATGTGTGGAGAATGGTAAGAGCTTAAGCTTGTTATCTATCCACATCAGTAAAAAAAACACGTACAGGCAGGCTCCCAGCAACGCGGGAGTTATTACTCTAGGAAGATATAAGAGGAAATATGTTTTCTCTTACTACGATAAGAGACAATTTAACATTTTTTTCATATATATTGCATACCCAGATTGTTTCCTTCTAAATTATAGAATTAAAATGGTGCTGCTTCAGTTTTTGAAATTTCTCTGCATAAAATTTAAATGTCAACGGTTATATAGAATACTATAGACCTTAATATGGAACTTCTATTACCCTTTTTAATACTTATCTTAATAAAAGTTTTTATGTCTTTTATAATATAAAAAAGTGTTGACAATTTTATTTTAATGACAAATACATCTGAAAATAAAAAAAATCCAGTCAGGCAAGAGATATACTGAAAGAAAAAGAAAAAGAAAAAAAAAAAATGAATAAAATTAACATTTTCACACATTCATAAACAGCAAATTGTCTTTGAAAGTTCTTACTTTATTTCTATATTTAACTCTGCATAATTTTAGTTGCTAATTAGAAGCGCCCTCGCCTATTCAAAATATTACTGCTTATGAATGATAAAATTAAAAAATATTCCCCCAGACCTCATGATGAACATCTTTACCCCACCGTTGTAATTATATTCTTGAGGATATTTTATTACTTGTTGCAAACAAAAAAATTGGATACAATTGAGAAAAGAGGGAAATAAAAAAAATAATAATTTTACAAACGCCCTCATTTAAAATAAAACATTTGATTATTGTCGTCTCTGCTTTGTTCCCTTCATTCGTTTGGTTCGGTATATTCAACAAGAAAAACAACAATTCCTTTTACTGTTTAAACAGACGATGTGCACATGCGTCGTTGCCTGTAGTCAGTGTGGTGAATGAATGAATGTTTAATGGCATTCGTTTCTGCACATTTCCTGTTCGTTTTTAATGCAGCCATTATAAAAGAGGCGGAGCTAATAAACGAGCATGTATTGTTTTAAAGTTGCCATTGAAATGGTTTGTAAAGTCATGGTGTTGAGAATGGGAAATGTTTCAAGAGGTAAATTAGAGCAACAAAACTTACAAAGTGCACTGAAACAAAATATTTAAAGATTTTAATGCGAATTAAGGTTGAACTTCTAATTTTGTTTGTTTGTTTCAAATGTTATACAATGAGTGTTTTATTAAATATATTAAATTCATAGCTCAATTTAATTCAACGAATAGGTACAATAAAATTCTTTATATATATGCATTTAATTCAAATATTGAATAAAAATGTGTTTTAAAAATGTAATTTTATTTTATTAATTCCTTATGGTTAAATTGTAAAAAAGCCGACGTGGGTTAAGGGGTTTTGACAGCTGGTAGCGGCCATACAGTTGAAGCTATGTCTCTGGAATTGACTAAAGCCTAAAATGGTTTTATTAAAACAGTTTAGTTATATGTTAAAATCTGGACAAAATTATCTTTAAAATTAAATTCCAGCAAACAAAGCAAACACAAACTGGTCGAAGTTGACCCGTTACTAGGCTATATGAGATCGAACATGTGGTTTCATTAGAACTACGCTATGTGTCACACAGTTCATACCACATTAGACATTCTACACGAACTGTGTAAGAGCATGTTCATCTAAGGTGGAGATCATTCAATTTGAACCTGTTAAACTTTTTCTTGAGGATTTTCTTATGTCGTAGATCTGTGTAAATAAGCAAACAACAGCTTTCCTCAAGGACGAAAAAGCCCAATATTGGACATTATCGAGCATTAGCACTTTGTTTCATTTAAATATGACTTCGACTAATTAACTGATCTTACACAGAGAGTGAACTTTTATAGGATTAATTGAGCTATAATTTAAATTAAAACTAGCCCGTAGTCAGCCTAGTGACGGCTGCAGTATTTATAACGCTAACAACTTTTCTTTTATGTGAATTTATGCTGACATTTTCAACGGATGCATTAATAAAGTCACAAAAATGTGCTAGTAAATCTTTGGTTGAAAGGTCTTCATATTATCGCGAAAGAAGTATCTCATCAAAAATGCTAAAGTCTTCTGGTGCATTTTTACTGACAAGCAAATGTTCGTCAGTAGTACTACTGAAAATGCATTTTCTGGTGGATAAATAAGTTGGTAAATTATTTTATAGAAAATTTTATTACTTTTTAGGACAAACTGTCAGGAAAAGGTCGATGGTGTTGTTTTGGTGCCCATGTACAGGATATATCATATGTATAAGTAGGTTCATTCACTGATTGCTCTGGATGATTATGCTCAGCAAATAACTCATCGTATTGGCCATCTGGGTGTGTCGCTGTGGTACTGTAGGTAAGACGCCCGTCTATCAACAGGTAGGTTTTTTGAACAGTGGTATCATCTCATAACATTAGCTAGTATCTGGTTATGATTATTACTACTATAGAAAACTTTTCTAATGCATTTGCCGTTCGGAGCCGGCGTTAAACTGGAGGTCCCTTTCAATGAGTCTAAAAATAGAATGGGGTGCAGCTCATTGACTGAGGGAAAAACCCGTGTTCCTTAATCGAATGTTATAGGAATTAATAATTAGCCTTCTGGAGTTGTGGGGCCAGACTGGCATAAGCAAGAAGAATTATGAAAATTGAAATTACCATTCAAACACTTAATCCAAAACAGTTAAATTCTGTATCACACTCGCCAAGAGGTTGCTGGCACTGGTACACATCTTCATCGCGAAGATGAAAATTAAAAAGAGTTAGAAGTTGATACCCAGGGATATGATCAGCATTTTCAGAAAGCTGGGTTTCACATGAGGCGAAAATATCTGGCCTGTGGAGACACGCATGTTGTAAAGATCGAAAAACAGACGTGGTCCTTCAAGTACGGACGGCAATGAAATAAATTGCTGATGATTGATTCTTCAATGGCCAGTGTTATAGCTCTACCCTTGAATAATTCAACAGCAACTCATTCAAAACAGTCCGCACCCAAAATTTAAAGGAATTAGAATATGGATAGAGAAGGGAAACAATGACACTGAAAAGGCGACGCCAAAATTTCAAAACAAGTACTAACAAGCCATCCAACAGCATCCATTTTTTCTCAAACGTATCACCACTGGCACACGTATCATCACTGTCATTATTTCCCGTGTAATTAAATTGTTTTTGTAGACGAACTGTATTTAATTTTATTATCTTATTTAATTATAACTTTTCTCTCCCTTTCCATTCCATAATTTTAAAATAAGCATGTTATTGGTATTCAATTTAGTTGTCATTCCTATTTTTCACTTTTTTTCTATTTTTTGATTTTTATTTTAATTATTTTTTTTTTTTTTTTTGTCATATAAAAGGGGTGATACATTGGCAAAAATTTGTTTGCAAACATTGCAATTTGCCAATCGCATTCAAGGAAAAGTAAGTTATCCATGTATGCGATTGGCTATTTGTGATGTTTGCAAGCAAATGCTTGCCAATGTATCACCCCCTTAATGTGTTTGTTTTTGAGTAAATTGTTGAGTGTGGATTCTATTCTTCAATGTATGTTTTTATAATTTTTGTTTAACTGTTTTGCAAACATGTTGATATTGTTTGCTTTAATATGGCATTGTTTTATTGCTTATTAAGATTATATTGGACTAATTGCGCCTTTAAGCACATCGTTATTTGTTAGAATTTAGTTAATTTCATAAAATTTCAAATTTATTTATTGTCGTTAAATTTGTAAAATAAAAAAGAAATATTTATATATACATGTGTATATGTATGTGTATATAAATATATATAAACATATATATATATATATATATATATATATATATATATATATATATATATATATATATATATTCAACATGAGCACAATGTGGGCGGGTAAAGAGAAAAACACGTCTTGATAACACGGGTACTAGAACACTACCAAATTGTTTCATTACGTTTCTACAATCAGACTACAACTTGCAAAATTTAGGTATTTTCAATACAAATTACCTATAATTACAGAAAATAAAAATATGAAGAAAATTTTCTCAACCGACATACGAATGTAACATAAGTATATCGATCAAAATATAATACTTAAAATACATATTTACATACACATATTAATTGTTTCTAGAGCACTTATAAAACTAGCTTATGGAGGTAGATTTAACGACTTACTTATTAGATTTTAGTTTAGTAAAACAAAAAATATCCCAATTTATGTCTCGTTTTGTTTTAAATGGAACAAGGAAATTGAAACAAAAGATCGTGTTGAAAGTGTTTCCGTAATTTTGCTTCGTGAGAATTCAATTAGATTTGAAATCTTGTCCAAAATCCAGGCTTTTTTCATGAGTTGCTTTACTAATAGATTTAATAACTCCGCCAATTTCAAGCTGATTTCTAAACTGTAGGTCTCATTTTATTCATAACATAATAAAATTCCTTAATTGATTCATCAAGAGTACGGTTCGTATATAAAATAGTGCGCAAAAATGCATCAAAACTTGAAAAATTTGGGAAAAAAATGATGAAAAATGTGTTTGCTTGAGAAATATACTCAAATTTCTACAAAGTCTACTACGATATATATATTACTTAAAAGATCTGCTTCTCTTCTTTCCAAATCCGCAAATAGTGTTAAAATCGGGTGATATTTAGCTAAGTTATTAGCTTATAAGTGCATGAAAGTTAGAAAAAACAGCTTTTTACCCGTAACTTGAGATTTTGTAAGTGTACCGAAAATCTTAAGAACAAATGCTTATTCTGCTCGGCAGCGCCTATCAGAAAAAGAGTATCACTTGCCAGGTATTTTTTTGTCGCACCGTGTAATTGTCGCAAATATTTTTTTAAATTCATTATTAGTTATTTGACATGAGTATAAAACATATTTTTAGTACAAAAACAGAGTTACATCTCTAATACTATAAGATCTCAAGCAATTTATATTTTATATGCGAAATCTAGTTGCAATCTAAAAGAATTTGATCGAAATCTCATATGTATGGAGCAACAGATTTATCTGCGCATTGTTATACGAATGCGCATTTTTAAGCAATTGTGATTTTATTCGATAAGTCACAAGTCTTTTAAAAAATTGTATTATATTTTACTTAAAACTACGCTTTATATTAAAGAACTCTTTTTTAAATTTTCAATATTAACGAAATTTGTGAAACGATATTATGAAACTAGATTTACCCAACTGGCGTTGCCAGGATATCAATATAAATGTGTATTATAAATGGGAGATATATTGCTATTTTTCCGATCGTATTCGTTTTTTTGCCACCTGTCTGTCTTTATACAGAAAACGCTAAGACAACTTTTGACATCTTCGTTTGATATACATATTCATTGATATGTACGACAATAAATATAATTTTTTTATGAGAGGTGCCACGCCCACTTTGTGAAGTTAATTTTTGTTCTTAATGAGCTACTTGGTAATAGAATAGCATGTAGAAAGTTTGAAGACTCTATCTTTTACAGTTCCAAGATATACCGTAATAACTACGTGTTTCGTAGATATATGATGTTGTAGATAGCCCTGAGAAGAAATTAGTGAATTTTCTAACTGATTTAACTTTATAACAATGGATTTACCCCAATTTTAAATATACAATAATTTTTTACACGTTTGACCAATTTTTTATTGCTGAATACTTTGTGACGTCTTTTACATACAATAACATTCAGAAAAAAAATTCTAAAAAATTTCAATAATTTTTTGTTTTTAAAAACATTTATTTGACAGCATAAAAATCATGTAAAGATTGTTTTTGTTGTTGGAGTTGTATGGGTCTATTTTAAAAGTTATAACGTGTGATAATTCTTAACAGTTACAGTAACTGCATGTGTGCACAAAAAACAAACATGTTAAGAGTTAGTTTATCGTTAAAGTCCTCAAATATAAATAAAATTTAATTTTATTTCTTACATCGAAAACATTTATTTGACAGACTGTATGTATATCGCACTTGTTCAACAAGAGGGTATTAATTCAAAATTTTAATATATTCAGGTGAAGTGAAAATTTGTTTGTGGTTAAATTTTAAGTGAAGTTAAAAATACGATTACGTCACAGTAAGCAATAAAATAATAGCTTTTTTATGAAAATATTCGACACATTTCTACTTCCACTTCTGTTTAACTCAAAATAATACGTTTTGCTGATGTAAAGGTAGTCACTGCACTATCACGAAAATGCTTCAAATGTGGTTTTCGAGATCAAAAAGTAATCGGAATACGTTGAAATTTTTTCAGTAGCTAGATATTGATGGTGTAAGTTGATTTGTTGCAAAAAGTAAAATTTTGAAAATTTCGCGTTAATACACTCTTGATCAAGTGCGATATATATGTATATATGCACAGTGAAAACTCTACTTGCGGACACCTCCCGCAAGCGGACAATTTCTTCAGTCCCTTCGATTTCCAAGTATTGTTAGAACAAATTACACTCTGCTACACGGAGAAAAATTTCTGCAAAACATAAAATATTGTCAATAATAATTCATAGCAACACTAAAGCCCGTATGACGCTTTTTTTAATTTTTTTATATCTTTTAAAACAAGGCAAATATATTATAATAAAAAATTAATTTTGAAGAATTTTTAACATCGATAACATTGCGTACACTGAAAATGATATTATTGAAATAAATATCGAAAATGAAAAAGTCCTTAAGTATTGTAACATTAAGTGATTCAAAAGAGGATGTTGTAAAGCTCTTACTCGATAAAATTAAATCGTTTTAAGAAGGAAATAGGGCGTTTAAAAGCTTTCGTTTTAAATGAATTAGATACATATGAATATTAAACAATTTGGAAGACTATTTCCCCAGTTTTTTTCCCAATCACATAATTTTAAAATCAAATTTTCATATATTACTTTGTTGATATTTTATATATATTTTTTGTATTAATGTACATAATTAGATTTGTATTTATAATTCTTTAAACTTAAATGAATTTTGGAAACAAATATTGATACACTGCGCGTCATCAGGATTGTAAAGTTTTTCAATATAATTCAACGAAATGGTGGACCAAATGTGTATGTCTCCTTCTATTAATTCCATTTTTGTGTTGTATTGTCTCCCGGACTAGTACACTTTCCTAGCCATCAATCTCCATACGTTTTTGGTTATATTTATTCTGGGCAAATAAAGCGTCAATACAAGAGCGCCAGGTTTTTGGCTCTGAATCCACGATTTAACGGATCGGATTGTATGGATTAGAACATTTAGATTTCCAAATATATTTTGAAACACTCCCACATAAGTAGAAAAGCCGGTTTCGAAACGCTATTGTAATTCTGGAAACCACAGTTGCGATAGTAGCATATTGCTTCCCACACTATCACGCGCCCCTATCTTCCATTGCATTATAATTTCTTATGGGAATCATTATGTGTGATCTCTCCTACAAGAAATTAAAACGCAATAGAAAATGGGAATATTTCATAACAGTGAATATCGACCATTTTTAATCAATTATCCCGTAGACGGACAAATCTGCTGTGGCGGTCGGTGTCCGCTCACGAGAGCTTTCACTGTATATGAATTTATTTAACAAATCTTTTAAATTTGAAGTAACAAACATAAGTTTTCTATAAATAAAGCTTTTGAAATTAAAAATTTTATGAATATTTTTGTATATTTTAATATGATTTAAGAGCAAAAAATTATTATTTTTTTATTTTGGACAGCTTCCGTTGGCATATTCTAATAAATGGTACATAGTACCTCTTCTCACATTGATTCACAGAAATAATTTTTAATAAGAAATCGAGAAACGAATGAATTTTTATGAAAAGAGAAAAAAAATTCTCAAAAATAATACGAGACAAGGTTTTAAATATGCACTGAATTAGAAAAGAAAAACTGAAAAAGAAAAATGTATTTTCTTTGCTTTTTTGAGCGAGTAAAACAAATTTTTTAAACTTTTCAATGACAGGACCTCTGTAGGTCAATTTTTTAGTTAAAATTTCAAATGACTGGTGTTTTAACCGCCACTTGATATGCTTCTACTCATACACAGATGGCAGTGTCAGATGTTTTTAACAATTTAAATTTACCGCCTAATTTTTCTGGTTGGCAGTTTAGTGGTATTTTTACTTCAGGTTGCCTCTGTTCAAGTAAGAGAATTTGTTGAAATCCATGCACAGAGTAATTGAATAGTTTCTCTTTTGTTAAAGTCAGCATGTGTTGGTGTATTTCTCTTTTGATTACCACTACATAGAAGGCGAGTTTAAATGTGTTTGTGCTTCTAGTAAGAATGTGTTGGTTGACGACTGAGCTAAGTAGAGAAACAATTTTCTCAGTTAACTGCGAACATTTTACTCAAATTTATTTATTTTTTTTTTTAATTTTAAAAGAGCGTGTTTTCTTATTTTCTCTGGTATTTTAATTTTTTTTAAATGAATGGATTTTTAAATGAAATGTGAGAAACGTAAACACTTGCTTTGCTTAAATATTTGAATTATTGTAGTGGGCTTTGGTTTAAAGCCCATTCAGGAAACGCAAAAATTTTTAAAATTTTCTGACTGGATTATTTCTTTCTAATCTACATGCTTAACAGTTTTCTTGTCCTCTTTTGCTTATAAGAACTGAAAATGTTCTGTAATGAATCTTATTGGGAAGACAATTATAGTAAAAAGCAATAGTTACTAAAGAAAAAGTCTTCCTCAATAATTTCTTTTATTTAAAATAAAGCTTTTGTTGTTTATCAGTCAGATAGTGAATGATATGATAAGTTTTTGCAATTTCCAGAGGAAGTAAAATTATTATTTCTAATGAAATATTTTATTTAACTGTTAAACATGACGTTTATCAGCTCGGCTGAAAATTGTCGGCTTCAAGTTTGAGTGGAACAATCCTTGCCCCAAATGCCAGAAGGATTCTTTGGTAATGTTCCCCACAGGTTTTCTCAGAGTATAACTAAAAAGTGTTTAGTTGCACTTTTCTTATACATGTTGGATCGAAATTATGTTTGGCCAGTAGATTTGCAAGATTCTCCTTAATTATATATATGTAGTTTGGTATTAAATTTAATATTTAATGATTTCCAGACATAGTACCAGGCTTAGAATGCCTGTCCTACCTTTCTCCAACTAGTTATTTATATCTATTTCAGAGCCTCCGATCCTATAATTTCTTCCAGTGGTGTGTAGCCTATGGTTAATACTGTTGTATTTTCGATGTTTATGGGCATAGATTAGATTCCCGATTCGCAAGTATCAAAATCATAATTGTGTCCAACATAATATTAAAATGAGATTTATTTATTGAGTTTAATACACATCCGTAGCTCTGATATTTAATTTTCTTTTAATAAATTTATTATTTAACCTCTTGAAACCTGAACATGAAGCGAGTATACAGTTTATTTTTTTATATATCGTTTCCTTCAATTCTAAAATAAATGGTGATAACTTTGGTAGAAATGCCGTCTGTTGATCGATGTAGAAACCTTAGAGTCTACACCAAGAAATACAATTCCACCAGCTACCAAATAATGCTGCTACATGTGATAAATAACAATAATTTAAGGTACAAATATGTGTATCCGGAGTCTCCAGAGGTTGAGTAAAATGATAAATTAACAAATATTTTTAATTCACACTGTTTAAAAAATGTTACTTTGAAAGCACAAGGAACTTTTCCAGGGTCTGATCTTGATAAGCGTAAGTTAGTTTAGAAACTCATTGTGGTCCAAAGGTAAATAACATTACGTCAATATCTGGAATTAGCCCGAAATAATATAAATTCTACCCATTTTGTATAAGCTTATACGCCATGCAGTTTATATCCCCTTGTTCAGGAATACACTTAAGCTTAACTATAATATACTTTCGCTAACTTAAGCTTAAAGTCTCTCAAATAGCTACTAATATACTTTTTTAATTTAACGTAAGCCGTTCTTAGTTACAAACATTAGTACTTTAGCAAAAATTGTCTTTACTTTATATATCATAAAATATATCAATTTTTATTACGAAATATTATTGAATAATTTTAAAATGGCACCCAGCATCCATTGCAAAATTTGTTTCTTTAAATATTGATTACATATGACACATAAACAGCTGTTTACTTAAGTAAAATAAAATTTTGTTTTTCACTTAAGCAAATGATTCGGTGAGTACAACGAAAAGTTTGATAAGTATGTTATAGTTATACATATTTGATATACTTAAGCTTACTGAGGAAGCGTATTTTATGGTCAGCCATTTAAGCCATTTAACCATCGTTCGTCCTGGTATCTACTCAGGAACAATTATCGATGTGCTGTATACAGTCTTTCGTGGTATTATGGAGGATTTTGTATAAAATTAAAAAAAAATTAATTTAAAATATTCCTATAATTTTATTAAAATCAATTTTTAGTTAAAAATTTTTCAAATGATTAGTTTGCGGTTGGTTGACTTGACAGTTTAATATATTTTCAAACTAAATATTTTACGAAAATATTTAGGCATCAGTTGGATTTTCCAAATTAGATAAAAAAAAATTAGAAAATATTGAAAACTAGAATATTTAATTGGATAAAAAATAAAAGAAAAAATGGAAACATATCAACAAAAATAAGTAAAATGTTGAAAAACTTATATGCCACACAAGTGTTTTTCTTGTCATAAATTATCATGAAACGAGTATAGCATTAAGAATAAAAATATGTGTATGTGCGTATGTATCGTTTAAATATTTAAGAATAAAAAAGCAAGATACTAACATTTTGAATACTGTTTTTTTTGTTAATTTGTTTGTGTTTTGTTCAATACAATGTTAAAATGACAGCTTCAAGTGCATGCTTACCGCAAACTATCATGAAGTCATTATTTTTGTCCCCAATGGATTTTAGTTCACTTCGAAAAAAGAAAAAATACGACTTTAAGAAACGACAAAAGAATTTCAATTTTTTCTTTTTTTCTAGATTTAAAGTGCATGAAGCTATTGATATGATGAAATTTTTGTTTTAAATACCCCAATGACTCTATCCATCGATATACAAACATTGTATATATGTATGTATATAGTATGTAAATGGCTGTGTTTATAGATTTTGTATATTTCGACGCTGAAAGTGGATTGCGTTTAATGAAAATTTTATATCTAAACGTTTGAATGAATGTTTATCAATAGATTTTTCCTCTTTTTTTTTGAACTTTTCAAATGTAAAACAATCAAGGAATTAATTTTTATTGAAAATAATTTCAAATTTGTTTGCTTAGTTTTTTTTCTTTTGTTCTTTTGCTTGTACATTAATAAATGAATACATACTTGAGCCAAATATAGAGACAAACTATTTATGTTTAAACAATTTTTTATTAGAGGCGTGTTAAATAGAAAAAAGAAAATAAGAAATTAGTGAATTGCTTTTTGTTTAGATTTTAAAAAATGTTACGTTTCAGTGTTAAGTTTATTGGATTTGTGTAACATTTTTTTATATTTTTAAATTTTTTTCTCCTATACACAGTCCCGATGTATTATCATGTGATAAACCCTGGTAACTGGTCGGCGGCTAGCTTGTTGATTTACTGAAAGCGTAGATTTTATCCACATCGCCTGCCAAGAGACTTTTCTTGTCATAGAATCTACTCTGACTAACTAACGTAGATTACTTTTCTTATGTATTATAACATATTTTGCAGAAATTATTATAATGTATCATTTGTTTAGATATTTAACCAAAAGGTCAAAGTTCTGTTAATATTTCTGTTAGTTTTCTAATATGATTTTAAAATAGTTTAATCATTTTCCGTGTTCTATATCCATGTAAATTTAGTAGCAGACGGGTTTTCTTATCCATGATTCATTCGTCTCGATAAACACCTTTGTACGGAATTAAAAGGTAATTCTTCGTAAGATAAACCCCGACATTTCCCATTTACCTATAATGATCTAAGGTGGTATCTGCGTTTATGCAAGTTTATTCTTCCAGAAACAGCCGCCATTTTTTTTTTAATATTTGGTAAAATCTTTATGAATTTTATGACCGCTTTGCTTTTAATTTATATATAATATATTCCAACTAAATAAATCAGTATGCTATGCGACAATATTTATGGCCATAATTACTATAGTTGGGGAGCTTTCGAGAAAGACCGATATAATGTTATGTAATTATACTTGTAAAACTTTAATTAGATGTAAATATTGAAAATACTCATGTGAATATCAACAACCTTAATAAAACCAACATAAAAATATTAATGATAATAAAAAAAAAAATATAAAGAAGGTGTTCAGGCAAAAGAATTAATAATTAAAATAAACGATTTGTTAACAAAAAAAAAAAAATAAATAAATAAATAAAAAATATTTTTATTTCAAAGCTTTTTATATCAAATTAGTTAGTTAACTTATCCCACCCAGTTATTGACTAACGATGTGTCCTGTCCAAGAAGTTATTTCAACTAAATTTAAAAACTTTTACTATTACCGTTCTCAAGATATACAAAAATTATCCCATTGGCGAATGATTTGAATTAATTGTTATTTAGACCAAATTCAGAAACTTGTACCCTAACCGTTCTCAACAATATTTACTTTGTATGGAAGGTATCACGCCCACTTCTCTAATTACACTCATTTTTTTAACTGATGTTTTATATTAACTGTCAAGTTATTTACAGCAAATTTAGAAGCTTTCACTCCATCCGTTCTCAAAATATACAAACAAATTTAGTTTGTATGGAAGGCATACCCTTATTCAATTCCGCCCACTTTTCGACTTATGATTTTTTTGTCCACGAACCTATTGTGATCAAATTTAGAAACTCTAACTCTCTACTGCTTTGAAGATAAACAAATATTTGTATTGGCGTGGCCACGCCTTTTTAAAAAAGTGATAGTAGACCTTTCCAACGCATGTATAGGCTGAGTGTTTTTCGAGACCATAAGACAGCTTATTTTATGTACATACATACATAGATTGCTCCTATTGAAATAATCGATTGAAAAAATTTCGTTTCTTAAGCAAACAGATTTTTATGAAATTTTTTCCACATTTTTCATTTCATTATGACGCTTGTTTCTTAACTTCAATTCAGCTGTTTTCTGCTATTCTATTGGTCTAAGCTGAGTGCAACCTTGGGGATTCCAAGTAATAACCGCGGGTACTAAGTATAAAAATGTGCGACGAAGGTAATCAATTTTGATTTTTATGTGATTTATTTATGCACATCAGTCAAAGGCGTGTTTTAAAAACTACATTGGAATGGTCAAAGTATACAACAAACCTTTAAACGTTTCCATAAATTAAGAAAATGCAAAGTCTAACCGTCTGTTTTTTGTTCTGTGCCTAAAAAATTTCAGAAACATAATCTAGTTGTATTTGATAGCATATGTCTGTAAAATTGTACCACTTTCCATTGATTCTTCTTGAAACTTAATATTACCTGAGGGCTAAGTATAATAAGCAGTTGAAAAACATATCTATTAAATTTCTAAAAATTTTTAAGAAACCATAATGTCTTTCGTGTATTTGCCATTAATTTATATACTTATACTATTAATAAACAAACAGTTGAGTTTTATCATTTTAAATATACATACATACATACATACACACATACATACATATGCACATAGTCTCATAATTGGACACCGAAGTATTAAAACTATAGTTGTTATTATTATTTTTAATAAATGTATGCATGTGTGTACTTAAATTTTCATTAAATGAATACTCGTTATAAACCATTAATATTTCAAAAACTACCAAGTTTCAAACAATAGTTTTTGATTCTAAGAGAAAATAAAAAAAAATATAAGTCATAAATCTACTGTATTATTGTAACATAAAAATTAAAAAAAATACTCTGCATAAATACTAATGATATATCATAATATTTTTAACACATTCATAAATGTTCATTTATGCATTATAATGAAATACTTCTCTTACCAGTTTGTACTTTGCTTACAAAACCATGTGGCAGCCCTAAGACCAAAACAGGAAAAACTTTGAAATATAATTGGCGCCAAATAAAATACGATTACATTACGGTTGAGTACTCAAGCATCCCCTACCGCAATTATTCAACATGAAATAATGGCAATCAGAGACAATTGGTCGTCAAAACTAAGACCAATTGGCATGGAGTGATGACTGTTTCAAAGTAAATTTATGCATGAGATGATTTTTTACTTGATTTTCTTATTAAATTATTTATTTTTATTTTTTTTTTTTTTTTTTGATGCTGAATTAACTAAAAGTAGATATAGTTTTTCATCTTCATTATACAAATTAGTATTTGTAGTGCCTACAATATAAGAGTCGACTTCACATTAAAAGCTAAACTGTTCCAATTGTCTTTTACAGTATGCTTTTAATGTAATTATACTCCTTATTTGTTTTTCTTAATACTAAGCTTTCAATAAGTGTACATATGTATATTCGTCTCTCCATGTGTGGATTTATTTCCAAGGAAGCATTTTACTAAATTGTATTATTTTTAAAAGACTGTGAGCAAAACGACGATGTATATCTGCTATTAATTAATAATACTTATATAAGAAAAGACAAGAAGAAAAATAGAAAAAAATTAAAAAATTTTAATTTTAAGCTAACAAGTCTTCCAGGTCGGATGGCATAGCAGTACTGGTCAGAAAGCAGTGCTCTTCAAAGCTCGCGAGTTAATTAAACAACCTTTTCAGTGCGTCATAATGCGCCGGTATTTTTCCATCCCTGGAAAGGTTAAGATTACCAACCCTGCAAACTACTACCAATAGAAGACTGTTCGACGCTCTTCAAGCTTATGGAGTATATGGTTAATCAGAACCTTGTAAAATATTTGGAGTCCAATAATTTGCTTAACGATCGTCAGAACAGCTTCCAAAAGGGCAGAGCAGCTGCCTTTGATGTCGGTAGGCACTTTTTTTGATTACCAAACCATGATACCAAACTTTTTGTGTTCAGAATTGGCTAATGTTGACACCAGTGACTTTTGGTTTCAGCAGGACGGCTCCACAAGCCACACAGCCAGCCAAACAATTCAGTTATTGCATGAGAAATTTCCCGATCGTTCTCGATTTGACGATGTCAATTGGCCGCCTCATTCTTGTGAAAGACCGGGTTAACGTGAACAAGCCACATACAACTAATACTCTGAGAGATAAAATTCGGCGCTGCATTAATGGGACAGCCGAACCTTTGTCGCAAAATTTGGTTCAAATTTTTGGTTTTGTGAAAAGAGCGGACGTCTGCCGACGTGCTGGAGGTGGACATTTGCCCGTCATCATTTTCCGATATCAAATCCCACATTTCTATTTTATATTGGTATAAATAAAACTGAATTTGTCAAAACAAAAAATGAGTTTCTAAGCCAATTTACTTCCTAATATCAAAAATCCAGTTTTTACTTTCCCAATTAATACTAATGTTTTATTTTCTCAAAAAAGCTCATTTCATACTTGTACACCTGATATACACAGATTATAAAATATTATTAATGATTTCAGTAAAAGCGCCACGATTTCGTGCTGTGTGAACTAATGGCTCTTATGGCATATTTCTAAGCCTTGACAGTTGCTTTCTTCCAATGCCTCTTCTCCCTTCTATTCTGCCTTGTACAATTAATTGCAGCACATCACATCTTTTACCTCTGATTATATAACCAAGATAGGCAGTTTTACGCCATTTTATATTGGTTAATAATTCTCGTTCCTGTTCTAATCTATTTAGAAGCTCTACTTTGGTTATACTTTTAGTTCATAAAAATTTTAAGATTCTGCGATAACACTACATTTCAAACGCTTTTAATTTGTTTTTATGTCCTACTTTTAGTGTCCACGATTCAACTCTGTACAGGAGTCATATCATTTCATAAACCGTATACGAAGCTTCACATTTATGTCCCTGCTTGTCATAAGTTTTTTAAATTTACGAAATGTGCTTCTAGCCATTTCTATTCGACAATTAATTTCCCAATTTTCTATTACTCAGCAACCAACTTATTAAAATTTAGATACTCGTGCAAGCAGTTCGTTATTAATGGTAGTAATGATGATAATGATGATAATGATTATCATATATTTTATTTTCTCATTATTTACTGTGAGGCCGTGGCTTCAGCATGTGAACTCTGTTGTCAGAAAATAATGTCGTATCGTCTATATAACGAATGGTGTTAATATATTGACCATTAACTTTTACGCCAATATTTATTTCTTCGTGAAATATATATTCTGCTAACTGTTCTGTTAATCGGCACAGTTTCTGTTACAAGTTCTCTAGAGCGAACTTTAGCTTTCTGGTTCCATTTTTGATTTTATGCAGTTAAGTTCTTTACTATCTATATTAATACTATTGTAGTTTTCAATAATTAATCCATTAATTTGTCATATTGGACTCTATTGAAAGCTTTTTTATAATCGATAAAGCATAGGAATACATCTTTTTGTACATCCTTGTACTAAGATTTGAATACTAAACAAAGCTCTGCGTGGCCGATAGCATCTCTGAATCCAAAGTGGAACTGACCCATGTGTAATTCACAAGTTTCGTAGATGCATTGATGAAAAATTTTCAAAAACATATATAATGAATGACACATTAGACTGATTAATCTAAAATCTTTACATTTCCTTGCATTATTATTTTTCGATATTGTAATTAATGTGGATTTTAACTCTTTTGTGGATACACCCCAGTATTATAAACATATTTAAATACTTTTTCGAGAATTTGCATACCTTTTTCATCAAGAAGTTTTAATATCTCGGCTGGCAAATCATCACAACTTAAGGTTTTATTTATAAGACTTACATATATTCGACCCAAAATAGAATACAACTTTCATATATAGGCCGGTGCTTCTATGTATATTTTGGAGCTTTTCAACCATGTATAAATGAGGACGAAGGTGCCTATTAATGACAGTGGGGTAGACAATTCTATCGATTCATTAAAACTTGAACGCAATGTGGCGTGTTCTGTCGGTACTACAATACAACGGAATGTGTTCTAACGAAATAAAGGAATTGATTCCTCATAATCATATATTTTAACGCAGTACTCGTTTTTTCCACAGATCATATTCCTTTTTAGTTAATAGTTCAATGAATCACACAATTTATTATTGAGAGAATTCGTTCTTTAGCCGCACCATTCGTTTGTGGAATGATCTTCCAGCGAAAGTTTTGCCTGTCACTTACGATATAGATAAGTTCCAATTAAACGTCATAAAAACTACTCCCTCTATACTCCTTTCCACAACATATTTTCCTAGTACTAACACAATGCACTGCATGAGGAGGGTTCATCCCCTGAGTGCTATTTATTTATTATTTTTAGGGCAATGCTATGGCAACATCGTCAGAGTATATAAGGTCATTTAGATTTGCAGTGGATGGCAAATTATTCAAGATATATGTAGTTTGCTGTCAATTGCAGCAAACCATATATTGCGAAACACTATAGATTTATGCAAATCGTTTACTTTTTTAGCACTATGATACTGTTCATATTAAGTTATTGCTGTACATTAGTAACTAGTAATTCCCTTTTTGTACTGTGACTAATGTCCAGTAGGTAATCGTGTTTCGCGAAACAGAGTTAGTTTTTATGTAGACTGTGTCCATTTCATTCCAGTTTTTAAAAATTATGTATCATTTTATTAATAACCAAACATACTATTTTAATAAATCCAAAACTGAAACTAATTCTAATATAAAATAGCGTGTAAAAATGACTATAAACTTGGAAAATTTGGAATGAATTGAATAAGAATATGTTTGCTTAACAAATATACACATATTCCTTAAGTATACTTAAGTAAAGCGTACACCATTTAATAGGTCTGTCAATATTCTTTCCACATCCGCCAAGAATCTTAAAATCAGTTAATATTTAGCATAGTTATTAACTTATTAGTGCATAAAGGTACGAAAAACAGGTTTTTTACGCGTAACTCAAAGTTTTGGAGGTGGCACGAATATATCTGAAAAACATTTTTGTCGATTTTTTTCCATGAAAAATGTATTTGTAAATAACAAAATGAATTGATACATTATTCAAAGTATTGTCCATCGTTAGACATCCGCGCCAAAAGAACTGTTGCAGTTTTGAGGTAAAGAATGAATCAGGCCAATTTCTGATACCCTGTTCTAAAGTGAAGCGTATTTCAGTAAGGGCGTTTTGCATCGATCGAAACAAATAGTAGTCAGAAGTGGCATGGTCTGGGCTGGTGGGTAAGCCAAAAATTCCCATCCACTCTTTCCCAAATAATAATCAAATTAACTTTTCTGTATTTAATAGTTGGCTTTACGTGATGCTTTGGGATGCTTTCTATGAGTTCGTGCTAACAAAGCCTTTTTTGTTCAACTGAGAGCAACTAATTTGTATCTCCTTATTCAAACTCACTTGTTTCTAGTCTGAAAGGCACTAGTGTTTTTAATTTTCACCAATTTTAGGTATGGCTTCACAGTTTTTAGCAATGAAATTCATTTTTCCTTTCTAATTGTTGTTGCTTTAAAGCCTCCTTAACTCAGAGCGTGGTCTGTTTACTGGCTTGCTTATTTAATAGTTCTGTGGCATGTTTTGATGTCAAAGAACTTATCTGAAAGCATGAACACTTACCCAAAAAAACAAGTCGTCTTTCAGAGTGATGATGTTCTAAGACAGACCGCTGAAATTCTTAAAGAGTGGCTGTTGTAACAAAATTTTAGGTACAGTTAGTGTCATTAATATTCGGTTTTATGAAAGAGATATTTTTAACTGATTCGTCTTAAGCTAAATGTATATCTTTTTCAACATTTATTTCTTTTCATTAATAGTTTATTTAGACACTTGAAAGTTCACATTTGTATTTAGAAAAAAAGAATAACTATATAACAAAAAAAAACTAAATTAATTCAGGGGCATAAAATATTGCGCGTCAATAATATTCGGTTTTCTTTGAAAAGTAACAAATAATACATTAGAAAAATGGTTTTATATAAAATTCAGTATTTTGTTGGATAACTCTTTTGTTTTATTACTTCACTTAGACGGTTTGACATGTTTTTTACTATTTTAGCTGTATAAGCTGCAGGAATACGATCCCATTCCTCTTGAAGCCGCAATTTCAAGTCTTCAATGGATGTTATTTTGTAGTTGTGGATTCGCCGGTCCAGCTCATCCCATAAATTCTCAATCGGATTGAGGTCTGGGGATTGTGCAGGTGGATGGAGAACTTTAGGGCAGTTATAGAGCAACCATTCTTCCATTAAACGCGACTTGTGCTTTGGGTCGTTAGCTTGGTAGAATTTAAAAGAATCTAAAACGCCCAGTTTATTTGCACTTTCTTTCAAATTTTGACGGAGGATATTCAAATATGATTCCTTATTCATAATTCCACTGATAAAAACTAATTTTCCCGTCCCTTTAGCTCCCATACAACCCCACACCATAACATGTCCATTTCCATGTTTTACGGTTGGTTTTAAATTTTGTGGTTGTAGCTCCTCATTTGGCTTCCGCCACACCATTACACGCCCATCGGATCCAAATAGGTTATACTTACTCTCGTCCGCAAATATAACGTCATCCCACCAAGTTTCAGGCTTCTTAATGTACTTCCTGGCAAAACTCAAACGAGCTTTTCGGTTGCGTAAATTAACCAATGGCCTACGACGTGCTACTCGGCCATGAAAACCTTTTTTCTTATGGTTCTTCGTATAGTAGATGCAGATATTTTCTCATTGAGCACCTCTGTGACTAATTTGGGAGCACTTAAGCGTTAGTTAGATTTTATTTTTCGCACAATTGAACGTTTTTCCCGCTCGGTCAATTTTTTTGGCTGACCTGTCTGCTTTATGAAGTGTATTCTTCCTTCATTTTTGTGCCTTCTGACAATGTCCCCAACTGTATTTGGTATTTGGTATATTCAGAATTTCAGCAATCTCTTTGTACTTTTTACCTTTTTCATAATGGAAAATAACAAGTTTTCGCTGTTCTAAAGGAGTGTTTTTTCCTGTGCGCCCCATTTGCATAATTTGCAGTGAAGTAGACTTTTGGACAGACAAGAAAGCAGGTGTTATGCACTTTTATTAAAACGTATCTGTATATTGCTGCAAAAGTAGCTGAATAACATGTTTTTTGCAAATAGCATATTAATGGCGCTTAGTAAACAGGGTTAACAAACTTTGATCGATTTATCACGATTGCAGGGTTACCATAGAGCCATTTTTTCCATATATTTGAATACTCATACTGACAACATTTATTTACGTTTTTGCTATTCTTCTGATTACCTATCCATTTCGCTAATGCAAGGGTGTTATTATCGATAAACTTAAAAACCGAATATTAATGACACTAACTGTAAATTATTGGCCATTATAAAGCCTGAATTCTAAACCAAGGAAGAGTTTTTGGATAATAGTAAAAAAACGCCTGGAAAAATATACGTAATTAAGCCTTGAGGAACATAATGGCAACGAATATGATACGAATGGAACCAAATTGCTTTGATTTTTTTTAAAACAAAGAGCTCTAAGTAGAGTGTTAAAAATAGAAGTTCCTCTCTATTTAAACGAAAAGTAAAAAGCTGAGAATATAAGATTTCGTTTTTATAATTGGCTTTCTCTCATTCCAGAAAATGAATATGATACCTTTTGTTAATGTTCTTTTGAAAGGACTTAGCAATGAATAAATATTTGAAGTTTAGTTTTATTTGATTGCGTTTTTAAATTTTTATAAGAACTTTTCAGTTCAACTTCAAAACATGCACTCAGTTTTGCTCCCCACTGTATGGTATATTAGAGTATTGTCCAGCAACGAGGTCAGGGTTACTCCTAGATGTTGCTATATTTGAGTAGTGTAAAAGCAGTTTTAACCATAGAACCGTACATCGTCTTTATTTAGCTCTTTATTTGATTGCGCGATAAACTTGAACTCTTCTGTATTCTCAGTTGCCAGCATTGACATTTCTTCAGTAAATATTGTGTTTTTTAGTTATAAAGATCGTGTTATTCGATTCGACTAATGATTAGTGTTTGTTAATTTGCAATCTTGTATTTCGTTATATTTTGAATGAATATTAGTATTTTTGGAGAACGAAAATGAGTTTTAAAAAAGATTTAATTGGTAATTTTAAGCAAATAAAAGCAAGATTTGCGATTTTTGTCCCTACTTAAGGCATATAATGACAATATCCACGAACTGTGGTAAGAACGTAAGCAGAACACACGCAAGAAGCGTGCAACAAATGCTAATAAAAAATGAATATTTATATGTTTTTGTGTTATTTACTTACAATTTAGTTTATTTTCTTTAATATGAACTGAATTTGTGGATTTTAATATTAATTTTTTGATATTTTTTTGCTAATTTAAATAGTTAACCTCAATAATGTCTCCTACAATATGTCGGTAGTAAATATTTAAAGAATTATTTATTCTTAAATAAAAAATAAATAATATCTTGTTTAATTTCTATTCAAAACAAAGTCAAAAAGCTACTTTTAACAATACAATTGAGAATTTGTACATGGGCACGGTAAAAATCGGTTGTAAATATACGTTACTCGTTTCGTCTAATGGTTAGTGTTCTTGTATAAAATGGTTACGGTTCTAGGGAAATTCTCATAATCTAAGAGCTTAGGGCTGTAACACGACGGCAATATTTTAGGACAGCAATGAAACGATGAACTACTAATGCATATAAATTTGCCCTATAACTGCCCTTTATTTGCATAATAAAATTTTTAAGTAAAATAATGAAATTAAGTTGTTAAATTTCATGATAATATGCAGTGATGCATTTACGAACAGACTTGTAATCTTATCATATTGCAACATGCAAGTTCTTTTATACCAATTTTCATATACATACATATTTCTCTTTCCAAATTAAGTAATACTTCTAGTAATAGGAGTGAAATATAGTTTCCTTTGGTTTTATTTATCTTTCTTTCTTAAAAATGTTTCTTTCATACTTTTTATTCTCTTCTTTTAACATTCGTACACTCTATTACATCAGACATAAATTTTGTATAACAATGTATAACGCAGTGTAATATCGTCTATATGTATGCATAGTAGTGGTATGTGGCTTACTTAGGCCAAATGGACTTTTTCCATTATCTAAATGGAAAACTTTCTTAAAATTACTCGTGCGCGATATCACTTTATTAGATTTTTCTTCCTTTTTTTTCTTTTTTGAATTGTTTGGCAGTAAGTTTTACTTTTTTTGATTTTCGTTGTGCTTCCTTTGCTTTATGTTTTTATATGATTTTAAGTCGAATGAATTTTTTCCCTTTCCAACTTTTGCACAGTTTATATCGTATATGTCAGCTCTAAGCTTCTTTGAAATTTACTTCATATATTATTTCTTACATTTTAAATGTAAATGTTTCTGTAAGAATTGCAAGATTGTAGTTTATTGTACTTAAATGGTTCAAGAAAAGGAGAAAACCATTCCAAAGGCAAAATTGTAATGAAAAATACGAAATAAAAAAATAAAAAGAAGGAAAATAGGCGTGTTTGTTAACATCTATTAAATTAAAACCACAAGATAAGTTTTTTTTTCATATCCATTTTTTTTTTTGCATTTTAATTGATTTGCTAAGTTTTTTAAGCAAAAAGGGATTATATCGAATGACTGGTTTTCAAAACTTTTGAAGCTATTGAAATACACCCAATTCTGTTTTTACACTGTCTTTTTTAACAAAGTTTTGAAATAACACGGTCTGGAAAAAAGATGTTTCTTTTTATAAGATTTATTTGAACCAACACGGCCTAGAAAAAGATCCTATTGTTTTTGACACAATTTTATTTGATTTAAATTTTGTTTATAAATTGTTGATGATTTTTGATTTGCTTTTAGAATTGGCTTACGTACCTTTTGTTCATCATTGTATGAGTTTTCTGTTCTTGGACTGCAAAGTCTTGTATTCTAATGCTTTGAGATTTGAGTTACCTTTTGTTTATATAAAATAAACTGCATTAAATACGCTTACAAATTTATGTTCGTTTTTATAAAAACTCTAAGAAAATTTCTTTTTTTTTTATAAATCATACTGTTTTCAGTATTTTATAAAGAGAGACGTTTGAACCAACCCGCTTCTCTTCTATGTACACGGCTTATCTAGAAAGTATCTATCAAAATTGGAATTGTGGTGTGATTATGCGAAAAATTTATTTATAGAAAAACTAGTTGAAGTCTGCGCACAATGCATCGCCCCATAGATAAAAATCAAGAAATCACTCATTAAAAAAGGTGTAAACTGGATGTTTTTTGGTTTTTATGTTTACTCTTTATTCGGATTAAACGTAAATGCAAAAAAATTATAATCCATTTGCTTAAAATATTTCTTTTTTTTTCGAAATAACGAAATAACTATAAAATTCTAGTGGTCAAAACTGAAGCAACTTTTGTATTTCTGTAACAAAATTTAAAAATTAAATTAATAGTCAATGGCGTAACCCTTATTTTTAATGATGGCAGCACATCTATGGGGCATTGAATCAATTAGCCTCTCAATTTGATCTTCAGAAATGCTGTTCCATTCATTCTGGATACGATTAAAAATGGTGTGTTTATTTGTCCCTAAATCCCTTTCTATTTTGCGGTCAACGATGCTCCAAGAGTTTTCAATAAGGTTAAGGTCTGGCGGTTCAGCTGGTCACCCGAGAACACTGACTTTTGATTGACTCGACCATTCCTTAACAAATTTTGAAGCATGTTTTGGGTCATTGTCGTGTTGGAAAACCCAAGCCAGTGGCATTTTTTCTTCTGTATATGGCAGCATTACGTTTTCCAACAGATTTTCATAAACAAATCGATCCATTTTCTCAGTAATTTGGTAAATTGGTCCAACTCCATCGTATTAAAAACAGCCCCACACCATTATTGAGTCTCCACCATGTCTGGTGGAGAAATAAATGGTCTCTTTGATGGTTTCTGAGCATTTAAACCTGCTTCTACAGCTCGTCTTCTTACAGTTCTACAGCTTACATCCAATGACAAGTCTTTCACTAATTCAGTTGATGTGGCAAAAGTCTCCTTTTTTATTTCATGGATTAATTTTTTTATCTGTACGTTGTGAAGTTTTCCTGGGTCTACTTCCAGAATGTACTGTCACTACTGATCCGGTTGTTCGAAATCGACATATTATTCGAGAAATCACTGATTTGCTTATTGAAAAATTTTCGGAAATTTGTTTTAGGGACAAACCATTTTGATAGTCACTTCTAATTTGCTCTTTAAAATAAGTAGAGTACTTGTTTCTAGCCATTGTCCATAACTTATATTCAAATTACTCTAAATCGAAAGCTTTTCACGTGGTGTTGTAAGTAAACTTTAATAAAAAAGTTTTTTGAAATGTCAAATAAGACCATAAGGCAAAATATGCAAAATATAACAGTAAAACCAATTATTGTTTTTTGTAAACATTAATGTTATAATAATGTTGCTTCACTTTTGACCAGATAAAAAATGCTTTGATTTGAGAAGAGGGAAAAATGTCCACGTATTTAATTGAAGATGAATATTTTTTGTTTGGAATATCTAGATTATAATAATATCTATAACAATGCGAAGAAAAATTGAAAATTTCCTAAAAAATTAAAATGTTTTATTGCATTAAGTAAGTGATTGATTTTGGTTGCTTAAGTTTCGGCCACCAGTGTATATATTTTTTTGAAAGATGCGTTGAATATAGTACTGCATAATTTTTGTATCGGCTACTTATCTATATTATAGCCAGAGAGTGCTAAGCTCGACTAATGTATAATAAAAAATTCTATGTTAAAATATCAGATTTAGGCCCTTCGGCAAAATAGATCTAAAAACACTATGTGCTTAGGAAATTTTTCGAAGTTTAGTTTTTTTTAATACTTTTGTATATTACAAGCAAAATAGAAAAAAGTTGTAAGTTTTGTTTATTGTTTATATTTCTTTTTTCTACTTTGAGAAACGCAATTATTTCAATAAAAAGTTTAAGTTCGAGGGAGTATTTAAAAAAGTATATAAAAATTGGAATATTTTTATTTCTGTTCTTGAAAATATGCAATACTATGTGCTTAAAAAAAAGTAGAACCAACTTTGTCCTACAACTTCAAAAATTTTTTAATTTTATAAATATATAATTTAGAGAAAAAAAAATTGAATACCTTGAGGTAAATAAAAAACAAAAATAATTTGTAATCAATTTATATATCTGTGTCGATACGGAAGAATAGTTTTAGTCGAAAAATTAAATTTTGTAACTTAGCATATTGGTAACAACCTTACTAAGCAAAAAATGTAAAAGTTATAAAAATATGTTTTGCTAAACAACGTCTTTTATAACTTAATCAATTTTTCGATACAAGCTTTTGCGTTTTACTGAGCCTTATGTATACTTAAGTTTTTTTTTTTTTTTGAAATAATATCTACGCATTTCGTAGTTTTAAGAAAACATACGAGTAAGATATTTTATTGAAACTTAAAAAAGAATAATAGAAAATCAAAGAATATTAAGATTTAGTCATTCTAAGTTTTGTAGTTATAAAATGGATGTAAAATGGGATTATAAAAAAATAATAGGGTAAGTGCACCTAAGGTCAGAATGTACCAATAGTCGGCAATTTTTGTATTTATACTTAAATAACTAAGAATAAAAGGACCTATGTATTAAGATAAAGCTTCATGAAATTTATAAATATTCTCAGCTTTCTATATGTGAAGAACAATTGAAGCTTAGATGAGTATTTTTGACAGTATTTTCCTCTAATTAGTGACTCCGGTTTTCTCGAAAATGCCTGTTTTCTTAACAAAAAATTAGTGGAAAGTCGAATTTATAATGTCAATAATTACTTTTTTTTCTGAAGGGTTAAAAAAGTTATTTCGCTCTAATTGAAGCCATGCCTCTAATAGGAACGAAACTAGAACACCACTGAAAACCACTTATCCCTCTGGTCGGCAGTGGGTTCTACACTTGGGTTTGTTGAGGTTGAGATCTCAAAATACGTTAAGTCATATCTTTTTCAACCACGTCTTAAGTAGCATTGGAGCCATCACGAGCCAATGAAGTCTTACAAAAATTTATGTTGGGCTTTATTTATTTATTTTATTTTGTGGGAAGACATGACCACTAAAAGGGTCAATTTGTAATACAGAGGGTCCAGATTAGGGCTACAACAGTTGTCAAATTTTTGGGAGCCACGTTTGTGTCATTTTAGCCTTATGAGCAGTCTCAAAAATCTGTTGCAAAATCTACAGCTGTTTTTGGAACAGGAAATGAATAAGCGGCTTGATCACCGCCTTCAAAACGGATTTCTGGTAAACTCTGGCTGATGTTTTGATCCCTTGTACACAGAAATGCAAGTCTGCTCACATCTTATCATTTTGTTTATTATACTTCTTTGGTTCGGTAAACATTTTTCATTCGTAAGCAAAGTTTTTCTGACCAAATTATCATCGCACTTCTCCAAAAGACGATCGGATTTTTCCACCCCTTTTTCTTTAATTTGCAGTCAACAAGTATCCGGTATTACGTTTTAAGCTCCAAAATCTAGTCCATTTCAATGATTCGACTCATGAACTTTTGCGTATAATTCGTTTTACGTGTATTGACTTTCTGTTTCCGAGGACGACTTGACTGAGCGGCTTGAGAGGATGCTCATTATGTGACCGGTTCATGGTAAAAGCTGACCGTTATAGACTTAAGCTTCAGAGGTTAGCTTTCATAAGCCATATAATATAATTCCATAAGATATTCCTTTGTGACCTACTTTTTTTCATTTTTAGCTTTATAATGTTGTCTTTGCACAAAATCTGAATTATACACGAATAATATTCAGGATTTCCTGATATAAATTTATCTTTCGTGCCTGATTGATCCTATTGAACATAATGAAACGTGAACAACATTTGTTTTTAATCACTAACCGTTTGAAATCAATCTCGACTTATTATTTTCTGAACTAAAATATGATATGCCGAAAACTGTAAAATTAGTGCCAAATTTGAGATTTTTCACAAAAACAAAAATTTCTCAATTTCAATAAAAAAAAATAATATTCAAATTTAACTTAATAATCTGAAACAAAGCAAATTTATTAATGGTGGTAACTAGTCATCAATTCTATGCCAGATTCACATGCTCAAGGGCATGCATAAAATGTTCTGACAAATGTAATATCGTTTCAAAAAACATAAGCTAAAACGTAAATGCGCATAAAATTGGCAAAAAGAGAGATTAAAAAAATGGATTAAACACAATTTTGCGCTTTGACTTCTGCAAATCTTCTAACGCCATAACTCTATTTGCGCTTATGTCGACTTAAGCTACTCTTCCATGAAGCCACAGATGTAATATATTAACCCTGAAATAACTAAAATTATTATTCAAATTCTAAATTTTGCAATGCAAGTTAAAAGATTAAAATATTTAAATATAAAAATGTATCTTAAAATAGGATGGATATAAATGGACGGCGGGCGTGTCCATTCCACTTTATTGTCAATATTTCGCATATATCTATATCTAGCCCCAACAACGTATATCTATTTTTTTCTCCCACTCTTTGGCTGATGTACACATATTAAATATTCCATGTATTTGACTGATTGTATTGACTAAGAAGCTATTTAAATCAAATATAGAGACTCTTACTGTAACCATTTTAAATTTATGCACAAATACGTACTTACTTAGTATGGGCGTGGTACCGGCAAGTTTGAACTTTTGGAAATTGTATAGCCTGTAATTATTTCCAGACACACAGATATATAGATACTGTAGAAAGTTGAACAAAATCAATCCAGGCGCTTAACTGCCTATAGCAGGGGTGAGCAACCTTTTTAATCAACGGGCTAACTTAAATTTTTAAATTTTTTGGAGGGCCTTGCATAATGTAACACTTTTTAATAATTTACAAAATTTTATTTATAATAAACATTAATATAAAAAATAAAAAATTAAAAAGAAATGCAAAAAAGGCAAATATTTTTAGTGAGAAATTTGGCACTGTTTTTTCGATACAAACTGATAGATATCAGCTGGAATTGATGAGATGGATACAAGTACGCAGCTTTCTAATCGTGTATCGCTTAGTCTTTTTCGGTGGTAGTTTTTGATGACTTTCATGGTTGAAAATAATTGTTCGTAAACATACTTACTTCCAAAAGCGGAAATTTCTCACGGCTCACATATGATTTATAAAAGAGTTCAATGTTTACTGAAAGAAATACATTTTTTAAATCGGTATTATTCTGGATGTCAATCACTTCCATTTGAAACTCTTTGGGAACTGTACTACAACGATATAAAATGGTGAGGAAAACATTTTTAGTGGAAACGTTCTCTTCTTAGTTTTGAACATTTGGAATCGTAATTGAAATTCGTTGATTAAAATGTTTATATATGGTGCGTATTTTTGAGAAGTGGTAACGTTTTCTTTTTCTAAATGTGGAAAGTGAGACATATTATTCTGCAAAAGATGCTGTTTCCACAATTTAAATTTGCACTCAAACCCCTGAATTTATCATACAAGTTATGAATGAACAGTCCTTTGCCTTGAAGTTTAATATTAAGGTCATTGAGATGCTAGGTCATGTCGATAAGAAACCCAAAGTCGCACATCCATTCTTTATTACCAAAATGAGGGAAGTCATATCCCTTCATATCCAAGAACAATTGTATTTCGCTTATTAAGTTGTATACTCTTTTAAGCATAGCACCTCTACTAAGCCAACGTACTTCGGTATTAAAAACCACATCGCCATATTCAGTTTCTAAATCGTTTAGGATTATGGCGGTGATTTAACGCTCGCGACTTAATAAAATTAATTAATTTAATTATTGGTAATGTGACATTTGGCATACTCAGTCTTTTCGCACACAAATTTTCCTGGTGAATTACGCAGTGGTTAATGAATATTTCCCTTCCTGTGGCCTTCGTAATGTGTTGAAACAGCCTTCCTGATAGTCCAACCTCCATACTTGACATTGCTCGTGCTCCATCTGTCGATACACCCATAATCTTTTCTAATAAAATTGAAAAATTTTCCAACACAAACTTTAGTTCATCGTACAAGTCTTTGCCGGTTGGAATCAGTGAACACAATTCTTCGGTAATACGGAACTCTCATCAAGTGCCAAAGAACAGTATTCGAATTTTGCAATGCGTTCACAAAGCGTTGTTGCTATGTTCTCAGACAAGTCTTCAATTCTTCTTGCTTTGGAGAATCTTGTTAAACTAATGTTTGAAATAATTTTTATTTTTTCAGGAAATGCTATTTCTGCGACAGCAGTCAGACATTCTTTTATCATCTCTCCATCCGCGAAGACAACATAACTAGCCTTTACTGCAATATTTGATAAAACAGTTTGATTTTTAAAAAAATCCTGTTGTTTTCCGAAGTTTTTCTCAATTTGGTTAAACTTATCTATCCGGAGTTGTGCTGTTGGGTTTTTGTATTGTTGTTCATGTTTTGTATCGTAATGCCTTTTTATGTTATATTCCTTTAAAGTCGACACAGTTTCTGAGCATATGAAGCATACAGCTTTATTTTTGGCGAAAGTGAAAAAATAATCAAATTTCCACTTTTCTTGGAAATTCCTGTGCTCATCCGCAATCGTCCGTTTTCTTGTTTTCTTTTCAGACATTCTTTTATGGAAAAAAAATTTTAAAGATAACAAAGTTTAAGAAAAAACTTAATTTTGAGTAAAGAAAGCTCTTATATTACCTTTTCGACAATAAAATTTTACTAACTTTTTCAAGAAATACAAAAACTGTTAGTTAACAGCTTACCAGTCTGACTAATTGTGTGACAGAAGCAAACACAAATTACCACAGAGGCGGTGCGTTCGTATTTGATGTTTGAACAAAAGGGAAATCCCCCGTTTTACATTAAAAAGAAATATGTTGACAACACTTCTTTTCAATTTCGCGTTATACAAGTCACAGTTTCATGATGAACTGTAACGGAGTTCTATTTAAATCGTGTTGTAGAAATACCGCGCTATGCGGGGTTTCCCGTAATTAATTTTATAATAATATAGTCGCAATTTAGACGACATGAGTTTTCTTGCATAAAATTTAACTTTATGTACATATGTATACATATGTAGAGAACATAAAAGAGTAAACACGTTCATGTACTTGATATTTGTTTTAATTTCTTGTTCGTATTTTTTTTTTAATTTTTTAATTTTATTTTTTAATAAGAATATTTATTTATACTGAAAGCTAAAAAGAGACAAATAAATAAAAATTCAAAAAATTTTTTAAACGGAAATGCAAATTTAAACAAGAATAATAAAAATTCTTGCAAAATATCTTTTACCGTCTAAGCAGGAAAATATTGATGGGAGAAAGTAAATAAAATAAACCAAATTTTAAAAATGTTTGGCGAGCCGCAATGACATGTTAAACGGGCCGCGTGTTGCTCATCCCTAATCTATAGGATTTTTATTCCGCAACAATTTCTCCACGGAGAAAATTCCTAATTATGTCGTATTAAAATAAAATTCCTTTATATAGGCATTCATATTTAAATATGTAATTTAAATTAATTGTTTTGAGTCACTCATATAATGTCAGTAATTAATATTCCTCAAATAAATTTATGTTTTAATTTGATGTACGTAATTGATTACTAAACACAATATATGGCTGCATATGTAACTAATCGCTTATTTATTTTTAAGCCTTTTATATGCAGTACTACTTGCCTCTAAAGGCAACCTAATACAGGCGTATAGCATTTTGAAATATAAATGGTTGACAATTTAATTTTAAACTTCAAGTGGAAATGCCAACAAATGAAGTCGTGCATGAAGAAAAAAAATTATTTTGAATTTCAAACAAATCACTTCAAAACTCAACACCGATGAAATACATATGAAAAAATATGACCACCATGAATGAAAATAGAATAAGAAAAAATGGAAAAAAATTCAAATTCAAGATAAAAGTGTTTTTCGCTGCTTGTTTCAAATTATATGTTCATATGTACGTGGGAAGGGAAAAATATAAAATCATAATCATAATGCATTTACAATTTATGATGACGGATTGAATTAAAATTTTTAATGTTTTCATACTTTTTTAATTCTTTATTTAGATTTTTTTATTTTTATTTTTATTTTTATTTTTTTATGTTAGTTTGCTTGTGTGTGGCATTGTTCCTGCGACTGTTTGCTCGTTGCATTAAGAGTGGTGCTACTTTATTGTTTGCAACAATGTTGTTTTTTAAATGTATTTTTTATTTTTGGTTTCAATTAAATAAGTTTTAATATGTTAAATGCAAATTATTAATTAAAGAGAGAGACAGACAAAAAAGACGAATTAAAGTGGTTGAAAAACATAAAACGAAATATGCGAAAAATCATTGAAAAAAAAAATGTCGTCTGATATAACAATTAAAATTAAAACCATAAAAAATTATAAAAAATTTATTAATTGATTGCGGAAAGGCTGAAAAACGTATAACAACAGTGTTATGTCAAATAAGCATACATACATACATATGTATATTCATTTATAAAAATAGTGAATGTATCTTATGATGATGTCTTGCAGATAAATAATAAAAATAATTATAAAATAGTTAGTTCCGAACTTTAACAGTTGATAGTTCCTATAAAGGTTAAAGACGACGTGCTTTCCATGAATCACATTGGAACAGTTCGAAAATATATATAATTTTCAGCGGTGAATGGTACGTTAACAAAGAATATTGTTGAATTTGTAACGATACCAGTTCACATCAGACTTAAGGTATTGTTCGTTATGGACTTTGGACCGGCCGCATCATTGGTGCATACTTCTTTGAGAACGACGTTGACCAGTCAATGGAGAGCGCCTTTGGCCGATGATTACCAAAATTTTTTTTGACCTGAATTGAATAATATTTGCACTAACTTGCACCGGCGATTTGAGAGCAAGGAGTTGATGTGAACTGAACATTGAAATCATGTGATTGTACTTCGTAGACATTCTCTTCTATGGTTTTTTTAAGTCGCCAGCCTGTTTGAATAACCCATAAAGCCATTGGCACGATACATCATTCCAACCATAATAGCATAGGCTTTTTAGTCCTCTAAACGGCAATGTGTTTTAAGGCATAATATATTGTTTGTATTATTATGCTGATTTTTTTTTTAGAGTTCCACTATAACGGTAAATATGTGCAGAGAAATCCAAAATTGACTTATTATGACCAACATGCATTTGTCCCTTGGTTTTAATATTTTGATCTGTAAAGTCAAATTTGTTGATACATTTATGATACACTTAGATAAGTATCTTTATCTTGAATTTAGTATTTTGTTTATCCAACTTTTTGTAAAGCTTGGCTTTTTATTTATACAAATTGGACTCCGCCTAAGGGCGGATCTGCCGGCTGCCAGTTCGTTTTAAATATAAATATTTTTCTCTTTTCAAAGAGCTTTTTCTTTTTATTAATACAAATTTACCAATTTCAAATTCAATTGGCTCTTAAAATGTTCAACAAGTTTGTTGGCTGCATTTTTGGCTTTGAACTTTATTGTGTGCAGTGGCAGGACACAAAATGTATGCGGTTATTGTCAACTTATGCTGGCATTAAGCCATTTAAAACCGAAATTAGCGACGAAAAATCATCACAAGCATGGCGTTTTGATCGGAAAAATAAATCCTATATTGACGTAGACCCCAATATAATTAAAGGCGATGATATAATGAACAGCTTACTAAGACGATACCATATTAGAATGAAAATGGATTTTACCTTAATTTTATCATCTAATTGATATGTCATTATTGAACTCATATCTCGTCTTTAAACGCATTCATGGAATTGATGGCAACGATATCTTTCACTTAAAATTATTAGACTTCCGTAGTCGCAGATGTACTTTGCTATTATGGAAATACTTCTGTCAAAAAGCCTGTGGGAAGACCTTAAAAGCAAAGCTTACAGGCAAAAAAAATGTGCAAAATGCAGGGGGGTGTGAATCAGAATCACAAATATTTTTCACGATGTGTAAACTAAGTGTCTGCTTATCAACTAATAAAAAATGTTTCCAAAGTTACCGCACAAAATAAGCAAAATATTTAAATAAAACATTAAAAATCCGTTTTTAGTCAAAATATTTCTTTGACTTAACAGGCAAGTCCGCCTTTTGGCGGGCAACATATTTCTTTTGGCTGGAAAGTAAGTTTTTAATGATTTTCAACTTTTTACTTTAAAGTATTGTTTTGCCCCCAACAACCAGCCCAATATAATTTTTTTAGCTCAAAATAAAATTGGCCGGTTAGAGGGTTAAACGAGTAACAAATGTCGATAATATTATAAAAAGATTTTGTTTTATTGAAATTTAAGTTGTCTGTATCAGCTGACTTATTTATTGAATATCAGATTTAGTCTCCCTAGATTTATTTAAAAGATGTTCGTAAAGAATTTCTGCTTATGTAGGTATGTTATAGGAGCGTACTTAGAAACCCTATTTTTCTTACTTGTTTTGAACAAATTTGGATCTTTAAAATATCTAATTAATGTGTACACATTTTTATCTCTTCTTTCGTCTATTCGTTGATGTATTTCCTTAAATATTTTCTCTCCCATAGAAGAATTTGATTTGAAATCATGGCATAAAAGAATTAAAATAGGCTCAGCATTTGCCAATTTAATTGATTTTAAGACTTGAAGCATAGTTTCTAAAAAAAGGTATATTTTCTTCTATCCAAATGTGACCCATTTCTAAGCCAACAAGGGTTTCTTTTTTATTGACTTCTTTTAAAGAAGAGACGTTTTACTCACAAGTATAACTGAATTCCACCAAATTAGAACGTCTAAGCCAAGACATATAACCTTTTTTGTTCTAAACGTTCATATTGTATAAGAAATGTGAAAATGAACACAGTTTTTCTCACCTCTCTGCCATATAAAGCTTTGTATACATCAAATGCAACATTTATCAATTAAAATTGGAAAAATTATTTTTGTCTGGTCTAAATGACCACAGGAAAAAGTCTACTTTTTGATAGCAAAAAATTTGTAGGCGAAGTGAATTGATTCCCTTCTTTCTGTTAATGCTACAGATTTTAATTTTTTTAAGATTTTCTTCGATAATTTTTTTAATAACTATGTTTTTTATAACTAAACAATGCAATTCATATGTAGACTATTTCTTTTTGTCATATTCGAAATCCACATTCGATGCAATAATATCAAGGATTCTCTTCAGTTTGGAAAATACACCAAAAATAAAAGCGCAAGGTCATTTGTAATGAGTTGCAATAAAAAATTATTTTTTAAATTATTTTAGGTGTTAAATAATGTCAACCCTTTCAAGTATTTCTTAGCCTTTTTTTGTTTGTTAAATTAGAACAAGAGCCATAATAATAATGAAGAAAAAAGTGAAAAAAGCAAAAGGAAATTGTTTCATATTTTATGGGAACTAATTGTTGTTTGTTGCTGCTGTAGCTCGTCAATTTTTATTTTTTTATTTTATTTTTTTTTTTTTTTGTCTAAAGAAACTCATTAAAAAAATTATGAAAAGGCAGTTAAGTGAAAAATAGGTAAAATTATGACATTGACACAGAAAAACGTGAGAATGCTGCTGATGAAAAACTAACTATGAAAATTAACAAATAAACGTTTAAAAATCAGTCTGTTCTACAACAACCTCATGATAAACATAATCATCATCATCATCAGCAGCAGCACAAGTGTAAAATAATAGAATTTTTTTTTCTTCATTTACGTGTAAGTATAGTATTTCTTTTTAATTTTCTATACATTTTACATATTTTTTACACACATATTCACATGTAGACATATTCCTGAGTTTAACTGCTCAAGGTCATCAGGGTAATAATAATGATTTAATAGCCTCTTAAATGATTTTATGACTTTTAACTCTTTTTAATGTGTGTATATGCGTTATTTTTTTTTAATATTCCCTACATTCCTCCTCTGGCCTTTATCTGATCGTCTTATTTCAATAAAAAAAAAACAAAAACAAAATATATATTATCGTAGAACTTGTTTATGAGTTTCGTCGTAAATCATTTTGTAAAAGAAAGTAAATACGCGGTTGCAATAACACAGCAACATAATAATAAAACGAGAACAACAAAAACAAAATAATTTCTAAAGAAAAACATTCAATCAGCTGCCAACATATGATGCTTAAGAACAAAAAAAAATATTCATTGAAATTGCAATTAGAAATTAATTTCCAGTTTATTCGTTTTTATTCAATTTTTTCGTTTTTATTACATATCGTGTTTTGTTAATTTTTTTTATTTATTTATTTCATGTTCTTTACAACAGAGTGCAAGAATCTTATAATTATAGTATAGAACTGGATATGAGATAACGAAATAATTGCACATACAAAACAGTATTTATCCAAGTAATCCTTGTACATATCGCGTTCCTATTGCAATAGTGTCATATGTTAAAGAAAGTCAAACTTGACAAACTGCAGTTAAGGCTTATAAAATAGTAATATATAACATAAAAACTGTACTTTTTTAAATATTTTACTCGCTAAAGCCCGGCGCGTTTCGCTGACCCTATATTAGTTATATTCTTTACTACTATCTTATGACGTTTTATGTTGTTCTTTGGCCCTAAAACGTAATTAAAAATAATGAATTTACAAAATATTTTAAAGGCAACAATTTTAGAAATCAACACAGCACCCTTTCTTTGTATTACACAAAAAAGACAGGGCAACATTTTTTTTTTTTTTCAGAAAAGAAAACGCCATTAGTAATCATTTTTTTACCCTCTTTCCGTATTTTATTCAAAATCATTTCAATTCAGAAACTTAGCCCTTAACCGTTCTTAAGACATACAAAGATCAATATTTACATTGTAAAGACCACGATACATACAGTCCGTCATACGTTATACGTCACCTTTTTCAACTGATAGGTTAGTTTAAACTAGGGTTGCCAGTCGTACTGTTTCTATCAGTACATGTACTCATTTTTATTGAATGTACTGATTTTTTCATAATTGTACTTTTTTGTACATAAACCCTTATATCTGGGTAATTCACAAAGCCCCTGGTATCGTTGTATAGAGTGTTTTATCGTATTGCAATACAATAGTTGTAAGCTTTTTCTCTGCAATTATTTTCCAAGTGTTTTTAAAAAGTTGTATTGGCTGTTATTAATGTATTGTGAATTCCAATCTTTATAAAGAAGCAGAACAACACCGAAGAAATTTTTGTTGTTGTCAAAACCAAATTTTTTTAAGGGAAATATAAAAATAATTCCAAAAAATTGAAATTTACTGTTTATGTGTAAATGTATTTAATAAATTTTGTGTTTTTTCATGTTGTTTATGAAAATCAACTTGTGAATGCCGATTTTCTTCTTCTTATTTGGTTTTTGACGTTTGAAATACATTAATACAATAAAACACTGAGATAATGGTTGTACACAAACATGTCAACAAAACGTTTGTTCAATACATGATACACGGATACAAAACTTTGTGAATACTTTGACACCCAAGGTGTCGAACAAGCCATGCAGCTAACTTACTTATATACCACATTGTGATACATAGCCAAGGCTACATATGTATGTTTCGACAAACTGTGCTATCAATCTACTTAAACTCATATTTAGTGATTTTAAAATTGCATCAGTTTTTATCACAAATATATTGGCTAAATATTCAGAGAAAATGTTATGAAATTAGAAAATATAACAACAAAAGCTTGCAGAATTTGATAACGTCAACTTTAAATGCAAAAAAGTGTTTTAGGGAGCTAAAAGAAGTAAATGAATCCAGCTTTTTGACGAAAGGAATATTGGATTAGCTTAACTCCACTACTTTAAAGACTACGAAAATTGTGCATCAATTTTTTGAATAAAAAACCTGGGAAGCCTATTTATCATCATGAATAGATTGACGTTTGAAAAACACTACTAAATTGTCCAGATATATTTTGAAATTCTCAGAACATCAATAAGTTAATTCCGATTATTTCTGTCACGTAATTTCTGTCACGACGCCTTGAAGTGTAGCATTGTTCGTGTTAGTCGTAACAGAATGCACTTCGTCAAGAACAGCCAAATAATTGAAACTATTTCGAAATGTAAACATCATGTATTATGTACCGCTATGGTATGGTAGGTAAGACACCCGCCTACCAACCAGAAGGTCAATACCAGACCAGAACATCTGAAAAAATAAAAGAGCTTTTCAACAACGGTATCACCACATAACATTAGCTAGTAACTGGTTATGAGTATTACTATTATTGAAAACTTCTCTAAATGCATTTGCGGTTCAGAACCGGCGTTAAACTGTCCCCTTCAATGAGTTTAAAAAAAATAGAATCGGGTGCAGCTCATTGACTGAGAGAAGTCCCCATGTTCCTTCATGGATGTTATGGGAATTATATAAATGCCATGTATTGGTTTTTGAATCAAAAGTTTTTTTCATTAAAATTAAATTTTTTGCGCAATTTTCTACAACTTGAAATTCTATCCTGCTTAAAAGGCCCTATACTTGTAATTAATTTTTCCTTTGTTAAAGTCAAAGTCATTTAATTAACACGTAGCTTTAAAATGTATTGTTTATCTGCTTTAAATACCATGTATGCTCTGTTCTCGATATGTACCGAAATTTGTTTTTAATAAAATGTGTACTGATTTTTTTCGTTTATGTACTGATTTTTTTGATTTAAAATCTGGCAACCCTAATTGATATGCATGTATTCTGATGCATGTATGTATTTCTTCTCTGTCCCATTCAGTACGTCTCCACCAACGTAACGTATGAAAGTTGAGTACGTCAGCTGATTTATTTTCCTTCGATTTTGTTCATGTTATTGTTTTGTAAAAATAAAATAGAATACAAAGAAAAAAAAATTGTAAAATTAATTAACTATGGATATATATTATATGTTGACGTCAGTTGAAAGAGGCCCCGTAAGACGTATGACGAACTGCATGTGTCCTGGTCTTAAGGGAGGTTCCATGTCCACTTGTCCAATTGCGCCCACTTTTTGACAAATGATTTGCTTTGACTACGAAGTCGTTTAAACCAAATTCTGAATCGTTTAAACCAAATTCAACATTTAGTTTTTATGGGGGGAACCATGCCCACTAATCCAATTCTGCCATGTTTTTAATAATGATTTGTATTGACTATGGAACTACTTGGATCAAATTTAGAGACTTACTGTTTTGAAGTTATAGACAAATAAATATTTACATTGTATAGGCGTGGCACCAACCAGTAAGAATTTTTGAAATTTATATATATCCTATATTTGCTTGCAGATATACAGAGAGATGCTGTAAATAATTCAAGAAAATCGTTTCAGCCGTTTACATACATACAAACACATGTTCATTTGTATATATAAGATATAGACAGGCCTTAACAAGTCGCGTAAACATTATGTTTTACTATTGTCTTAGTTTCTCTTCAGATTTTACCAATTGGCTAGGAGTGGTTCTCTTTTAAGCGAGAGGGAATTTGGCTGCCCTGTCGGAATGTTACTTTCCTCATGCGGGGCACTAATTCTCCGATATCTATCGAGCTGTATACAGCAATGGTGGGTTACTTGGTCTATCTTTACGTGAGTACTATACAAGCTGTTAGGATGAGGAAGAAGAGGAGACGATCGAGCAATTTCTATATCAGCGTCGAAATCTTTACGGTATTTGGCAGGGTGATTTTGCTTGTCATATAAGACCTGGCTGACATGGAAGTCAGAAAATATAGGTTCGTATCAGGCCTAAACACGAGCATGTAGATTCAATGTGATACTACAGGTACCTTTTCAGAGCAACCAGGTCAGCTGGACACATATCTAGCTACCAATCGGACCTACCTAACTAGCTGCCTGGTTGGATTGCGATCACAGTCTGCCATTAGAAGTGATCAGTGCTCAGAAAATTGACTCAATTCTTCGGTCACACTGATTTACAAACACTTGCATCTTCCGTATGTCTCGGTGGAGGAATGACACATGCTTCTTAACCATAGAGTAGGATGAACTTAAAATTTGTATCAAAGATGTTAAGTTCAATTCACTGTGAAAGTGATGTTGATCTTAAATCCAAAAGTATTTTATTTGTAACGGGAGTTGACATCATAGCCTGAACTACTGAACACGTAATATTGGAGAAAATTTTTTTTAATCATAATAAGGAAGATTTAAGTAAAAAATAACATTTATGCAATGTCTGAGCACTTTTAGGAAGCTTATTTAGGAAGCCATAAACTAATACTTATCGTATGATGCTTGCAATTGATTCGTAGTCGCAATATCTAGTTTAGTTTACATGAGGCTCAGATGGCACAAATTTTATCAAGTTTTGAGAATTTGTTAAAGATTTTGTTAAAGAAGTTGAATCAGTTGCATTTGCAGTTATTATCTATCATGGGTGACATTGCCATCCATGTTTATCTCACACTGTTTCAAAAGTTTTTCCGTTTTTTCCTTTCCAATAGGTTCAAGTCTGGTTCTTCAAATAGCTGGTCATTGTCGTTGAAGTGGTACTCAGAGAAATTAAAAAAAAAAATGGGGTGGATTGACAAACCTTGAGGCAGTGTTATCTTGTGTATTGTGCTTAAAGAATAATGTTTATCAACAGTCGCAAAAGCCTATAAGCATAGTAAATAAGAGGTCCAAGCTTGAAATAATCAACAAAGGTTTTCTTCAAATACTACCCAAAGCAAATATAAAAAAATTTTTACAACTTAAAACATAAATTTTAAAAAATTTTTTAGCATGAAATTAACCACTGTTTGACTCAGTGTCAGCAGACAAAGTACAAAATCGCTAAAACTAAAAAAAAAAACTTAAATGAACAGAACATTTATATAAAAAGAGCTAAAAAGCAATTCTGTATGTGTTGAAAATTTTATGCGAATATGTTGCACAAACCAGCTCACACAACATTATTTTTGCAGCGTAAAGCCAACTGATTTTAATTGACTATCTGCCATGAATACCTTGTGGCTTTTGATGATAAGAAAAACCGATTCTCTGTTAATTGGATACATGACATCCAATCAGACAAATAAAAGAAATCATTAAATGCGTTTATCTGCAGTGGAATGAACTTTATAAAGCCAAATGGTTTTTTTTTTTTTTTTTTTTTTTTTTTTTTTTGGTTACGAAGATGGAATTCAATAAAAGTTGCAAAGAGGCTGGGATTTTACTTTCCAAGCCTGCATGTGATATCTCTGTCCAATATTGTAAATGTTTGTCTATGTTTTTGATTACATTTACCTGCTGGCTAAATAAATGGCTGTGTGCACTTCAATGATCGAGCAGATCTGATAACTTTATTAAGAAACTTTTTAGTTGTTAAGGCAGTCTTAGTTGGTCGTACATCAGTTGGGACGGGTTTTTGCTTTTCATTGAAAAGAAAAGGAAAGAAATTAAAATTATTGAACTCAGTTTTGTATCCAAAGTGCATAGTTGTGCTTAAAAGCTTAAAATATTTGTGTCTAAAAAATGTTCATCGCCAAATTCAGTGCTATTTTAAAAGGTTAAAAATAACGTTATTGTTTTAATAATGAGTGAATGAATATTAATGCCAAATTGGACGGGTAAGTAAAACAGTTTGTAGTTCGTTTTTATTTTTTTAATTAAAATTGTGAGTCGACTCGTAGTTTGAAAGACTTAAACACACATCTGACATATACACACTTTTAAAAACGAACAAGAAATTTATATTTTTGTCTCTGTTTCCTACAGCAGGTTTACAATTTAATTTCAAGTATTGCGTTATACTTGTATCACAACGAAATTTCCATACGTCAACGTGCATTAATTTACCACATAATATACGTTTTTAATTCATATGAAACAAGTTTTTTTTCTTCTTTTTTTTGTATTTTTGTATATATTCCTATAAGTTAAACAACCAGCCAAAATAAAATGAAAAAAAAAATATTGAAGTATATCGTGCTGGAAAAAAAGTGTTCAAATTGTATTTTTAATGGAAGGCATAGATACGAGCACGAATATCATATTTGCTTCTTACCTTAAATGAAAATTCCACTTGACATCTAATATTTTCTATTGTAAAGAGAAAAAAACCACGCGTCTATAATTTTGTTCTTAACATTTATATTTAATCAGTTATTAAAAAGAATGTATGTATAAAACGTAGACCAATGTAGAAGAGTTGACATTTTACACTTGAATACATGACGTTTTTTGTAGGTATAATATGATAATATATTCATGTAAAATGCTTAAGAGGGACCATACTTTTACAAATGCCAACAGAAACACAATAGATCGAATCTCATTGTACGCCTTAATGTAGTTTATGGTCTTCCACGTTACCGTGAACTCTGAGGGTTCCACTTAAGTCATTCTTGCCAGGTCTCGTTTTCTTAGCGTGTGTTCAGGTCACATGTATTTCCTCATTGTATTTTTTTTACCAGATTTTCTGAATACCGTCGTGTAATAATTTAATAATAATTTTGCAATTAATGTCTGATGTGAAGGTTAACTAACCATGTTTCGGAACCGTATACAATAAAGTTCCTTTTGCAGGAGTTTTATACGTGGAGCTTTGTCCCAGGTAGATGTGATTTGGAACTTCATATTTACAGTCCAAAGATTGTAAAACGTTGATTCGGTATTGTATACGTGAAACTATATGGTGGACAATTATCGTCTGTGGTTATTGTGATACCTAAGTGGCACAAATTTTCAACGTTTTGAATTGAAGCTTTGTTCAGTGTTAAAATTGGAGTATGATTGGACTTAAGGTCCCTGAACTGATCAATTATTTTCCACTATAAGCCTCTACTTACGACTTACTCTGTCGACATTATGTCTTCAAGTACTGTGGCAAAATTATAAGAGAGAAAAAGCATTCTTGCTTGAAACAGCTTATTCTGTCAAAAGGTTCGCTTATCCTTCCGCAATGTGAAACGCATATACTATATCGTTGCCTTACAGTACTGATTATTTTCTTTGTTGTCGCTGTATTAGCGAGTGCATGCCACACTTTGGCGAGAAATAGTTATTATTTTGCTCGACTATTAAGCGGTAATTTGGTCGACGCGGGAGCGGCAGGGTGGAAGCCGGCTTGTTTTCTTCGTAATTGTCGGCCCACGGTGATGAAGATACGTCTTAGTATAATTTTATTAAATATTTTAGATACATTTGTTGTAAGTTCAATGCGGGTTTTGATAATGAGACTCCCTTTTCGAGCATTCGGTATGATTTCTTTTACCCATATATTCGTAAATAACTTATATAGGATGGATGCATGCAGTAGTTCTGGAATTCAGTTTAAAAAGTTTGGCTGTTAAGCTGTCAACAGCTGGAGCTCTGTTCTTTTTGTGTCAGTGATTTTGCCTTAATCGGGGGCTTCTACATTGGCTTAGTTTACATATCGTCGTGAGGCATTATTGTGTGGTCGTTGCGGTTCAGAAACAAGGCCATTGTTTCCATGACTGAGCATTTATATGAAATGATTTCTCCAATTGATATTTGTCACTGGTAAGAAAAGTTGCAAATTTGCCCTCAATCTTGCCACAGAGCTTTCTGTTTATATCAAAGACGATTTCTAAGATTCCATTGGTAACTGCGGCTTAGTTTCAGATGCTAAGCTGTTAATATAGTTGGGCTTATCACTCCTGGAGGGCCTTTTTACTACTTGAACAGTGCTGCATATTTATTATACAAGGCGTTCATTTTCTTCGGATATACAATACTTCTGTTTGAAGGCGTTGTAGATTCTCATGCCTTTTCTTAACTAATGCCAAAATGCCTAGGAGACTCATACTTTACTTGACCCAAAAATATCAGTTTCGTTGTTGTTAAGTACCGTCTGTATTTCTTTCCATTCCTCGTCAACATCCGCGTTAATTAGTGATGTCGATATGTGGTTTTGGATTATTCTTGTAACGAATCTGCTAATTAAGTCAATCGATTTATGTTTCGCTATATTGTATGGTCGGCTGTATATATACGAAATTTCGTGCAGACATTTATTGGGGCCAAGTATTGATATAGGCGAAATTTTAATAAAATAAGACAACGTACACGCCTACCGCCCACATATACCTAAGGCGAAAAAAACTATCTGAAGGTATTTTTTTTTAATATAAATTTTTTAATAAGAAAAGGTTTTCAGTAGTACAGAGTTGTGCTAATTACTGATATAAATAAATAAATTCCAAAAAACAACATGTAAAGTGAGTAAAATTTATGACAAATTCTTTTAATTTCACATTTTTAAAGTTTCAAAATTGGTTTTATAATTTTTTATTTTTTGTGTTTGATGGCACATATTATATTGTTTCAAAAACCGAAATAAAAGATATTTATCTGCTTTTATATTCTTCTTTAATACTTCTTCAGAATTTGAAAATTAAACATTTTTATTAAAAAAAAAGCGTTTTTCCAAGTACAAAAAAAAAAATAAATAAAACCAATAAACAAAAATAAAACCTTTTTTATTTTGTTTATAATATTGTAGAGTAATTAAAAAAAATTTATAAATTTCTTAAACACATTACAGTTTTCACAACTATTTTTTGAAGCACATAAAATCCAATTTTTTACATCATAGTTTTTATTACAAGTTAGCTGAGCTTAGCGCCATCATGCGACAATATATAGTAGCTGATTCTTACCTTTCAAAAAATTTATATTTTATTAAAATCCGAAAGGGCGATTTTTGATTTTTGTCTATGGGAGAACACACTGAACACCGTGTGCTCGTTTGAGGTCTATATTTCCTTAAAGACAGCATAAATTCAACCATACGCAACAAATGATTCCACTATTTTCCTGAAATTTCTTTCCGAAATTCGTTATTATTTAATGGATCTTAAAAAAGGTTTTATTTCATAAAATACAACAATATAGCAGAGCGATTAGAAATCTGATATGGCCACCCTAATTTTGAAAACTGTTAATTAAATAAAATGAAACGGCTTATGAACTATTAAGCGAAATTATAAATTCATATATAATCCTATGAGAGACAATCAGGTGTATAGCCACCATAATCTGTGATAAAATATTCTTAAATGGAGTCATAACAGTAAGAGTGATAATTTCTTGGTAGCGTATTAAGGTCGAGCACGGAGGAGGTACATACATATATATTTTATTAAGCTGCTAAATTTTATTAAATTATGAATATATGGTATGTATGTAACTATGTATGTACTAGGAAACCAGTTTGATTCTCATAAAGGAAAAATATAAAGTGGAATTAAATAGATGATATGTGTACAGATTTAATAGATATATTCAGAAAAGGAATTAGAGTTTTTTTAATTTAATTTAAAAGGGTGTTTTTTTTAAAGCGTCTGACTTTAAATCTGAAATAAATGAAAAGAACAGTTAATGAATTATCTGAATTCACTTGGATTGAATTTCCTGAACAATAATATTCTACAATTTATTTCTGTCAAACGATCAAGACAACTAAATGTAACGAAGCTCATTTAGGAACCTCTGGTGTTACTTTAATTACTTTAATGCCATGACCTATGCTATGACTCTTAATACTTAAAAAGTGTTGGGTTATTGACATAAAACACTTGAAAATAATCAGACGTGTAAAATCGGACAATTTTGAAGTCCAAGAAATCGTAGTTCATTCACTGTATCGGAAACTTATACTTCATTACGAAATACGAAACAATGATACAATTTTTGGTTAATGGATAATTAATTTATTTAATTGATTGCAATCACTCAAAATTCTACATTTTTGCTTGTTAACATATCCATGTGATGGACGAGCATACCACAATTTGCTGACAATGGCGGCGTATTAATAAATTAGTATCACGTTATGATAACTGACTTATAGAGGTGGTTGTACGAACACTTATTTGTCTTGTTGATTATTTAGTGTAATACATTTAATAAATAGTGCGAAATTTTCAATAATTTGTTAAATGGCAAGCTCAGAAGGTAAAATTTACAGGGTTGGCAGCCCACTGGGTAATTGGGTATTATATTAAAAAAATACGGGTGGGTTTTTTATTTAAAGGTTTTCGTGGTTTTTATTACAACAAAAATAAGTGTAATTTACGTATTGGGACTATAAATTTATTTGTTCCGTTTTTGGGCCTAAAAAGATAATGGAAAAACAAATTAACTGCTTACATCTTTACCCCACCTCTGAGCCAATATCAAAATATCGTCTCACAAAAACCTCGTTTTTAAGGCGCTCCAACTTTAAAGCTGTTTTCGTATTTTTTTATACGGCCCAGATAGTTTCTTAAAATATAGACTGTAATTTGCAATGCTTTCCTTACACTTTTTGTTAAAAAACGGAGAATCCACGGTTTTTAACCGTAGAACGAGGTAATATGCGCTTAAAGCGAATGTGTTCCATAATTCAAACAGGCCGTTATAGCGAAATGCCATGTAAAGAGAACCCATATAAAGACGTGTGAGTACATTGTAACCCTCGCAACAGCCAGAGAATATGACGGATGCAGCATTTGATCGTCTCTAATAATTGTTTTTAAACTTTTGTGACTTGAGGTCGGCTGTTGTCAAACAAAATAATAACTTAAGCATATCTCATAATACGTGATTCAAGCGAAGTAATTCAGTCTGCTCTGATCACCGAGTTTTAGCAGCTCTAGTACACAATGCCGAGTTGATCCCACCAAGAAAGCAAAATTGCATTATAAATAGGGTAACAACGTGATTGTATAAACAAACACAAAATATTGTCGACTTGAACGAAATTTGAATGCAGTTATAAAACCCAAAAAAATAGAACCCCGTGGCTTGGGTTTTTGCTCACCCTGAAAATTTATGAAGTGCTTCGTAAGTTTGTCGATATTAACACTGATTTAAAAAAGAAATTAAGTTTTGGAAGGATGCCTTGAGCCTAATGTTGTTCATGATGATTTGCCTAAACTTACTAAAAATAATCATGAAATTAAACTAGAATTTAAAGTTTATATTGGTATTGCAGGATCGTACAAAAAAGGCACCCTTTATAAATTCTTAATTTACTCGAGTATCTTCTTAGAGGACTTACTATTTGCGAACTTATTAAGGTGTAGCAATACTTTTCGTATATAAAAGCGATACAGCAACACAGAACATTCGATAATAAACGAAAAACAGGAAAATAATATTAAAGCTAACCTCCAGCATGGAATAAGAGAAAAAAACTTGTATTTTTTTATAGCATTTGTCTTCTAATTAAACCAACAAGATTAGTGTGAACAGAATATGGCTAATGAAGATGAGATGGGAAAACAGGGAGAGAAAAATTTTTTATGAAAATCTCTTAAGCTGTTTAGATTTATGCCAAAACTTGTATTCAGCTAACTATAGCTCCCAATCCGCAACAGCTTTCGTCTTATTGCCACAGCTATACTGCCACACTCTCTTAAAAATATAAAAGAAAATAAAAACTTAACTAAAAATGAATATAAGAATGGGAAAGAAAATTGTACATTTGTCACAAATGCATTATGACAATACTACACAATGGTGTTAATAGACGTGCGGCACGAGAAATATTTTATTTATAAAACAATAAATTTGTTGTAAAATAAAAATATATTTTTAGTTTTTATTTTTATTTCTCTGGCAAATAGTTCATTGAACTTTAAAGACTTTTTATAATTCCCAAATATAATATGAATACAAATTGATAATTTGTTAACCTTTTCTTCGATAAACTACGAATGTGCAATAAATAATTAAATGTATTGTCATATATTGTCTCTCCTGCTTAAAATGATTTAATTTATTGTTTTATGATCATCTGAGATATATAAATGTATGCACATATATATGTATATGTACGTATGTTGTATATCAATTTAAACAATTTCTAAAAATAACAATTTATTGGGAGTATTTTCATGTGGGTAAAAATAAAGTAAAAAACAAAAAAAAAAAACAAAAAAATTTAAATCGTAATAAATTGAATGAAACGAAAAACAGATGAAAATTTAAAATTTTTTCCCAACTTTAAGATGAAACGAAAAAAGTCCACAGAAAAACAAAAACAAAATTTTCAGTATCTATAAGTAAAGGAAATATAGAACATTCGTAGCAACCACGCCCTGTGTATAGTGAGTATCTGTATCTAACCATAACTGCGTTCCGTCATGTTGCTCGTGTATCTAATGGATGTGTTGATATACCGACGGCAGGCAACGAAAAAAATAAAACGTCAGCAGCAGCAACCATAGTCAACCATTATGAGAGTACATCATGTATGGCTGGATGTGTCTGTTGATGTGTATGTGTATTTTTATGTGGTTGATGGCTTGGATGAATGGATGAATGGATGGATGACTGAATGAAATGGTTGAATTTAAAATACAATCCACTTTACTTATTTCTTATTCCTCTGGCCATTATTTTCACAAAAAATGGATCAGTAATGTGTACGATTATTTTTAGTTCCGTTGGTGGTGATAAGTGATGTCTCCTCATTTTTGGAAAGTTTCTTTTTTTTTTTGTTCAGATTTTATCCATTCATTCTTTTTTTTAAATATATTTCATGTACTTTTTTCTTTAAATAAATATTATTTTTGTCTGAAATGTACTCGTATACTGTTCTCTATTCTCTAGAATTTAGTCTTTATTTCAGTCGCTTACAATACGATGAATTTAAACATTTTATACTTTTTCAAAATCATATTTACAAAATTTTTAAACTAAAGTTATAGAACAGAAACGAAACGTAACCTATTCTTTACGCCTTAAAAATAAAATTATGCCACAAACAAGAATGAAATACAAATACTTGGAAAGTGTTACCATTTCTCTGATAGAAAATACGTCTAAAAATTCGATTTTTCATAGTTTCAGGCACTTAAAAGCTAATAACTTATATAGGTATTAATCGATTTTGCAAGAAGAGGAACGGATCTCCAAACGGATCTCCAAACGGATCCAAACTCTCAAAGTTTAGAGACGTTTTTACACGCTTATTTATATAGGAATCGTACAAATTTTGAATTTATTAAAGTAGTATGTTTAGTTATGAATAAAATAATATATTTTTAAAGCTGATGCAAACGGACGATAATATAGCACCAATAGGGTGATATTTTTATCTATTTCAAATTGAAAATAAGTGTAAAAATTGCGTAGAATCGCAGAACTTTTTCATGAGCTCTTTTACTTTTTTGGACCCGTAAAATATATAGTACCTTTTATCTTTATTGCTTAACTTGAGTTGATGTAATAATTTCATTGTTTAAAATTTTACATACATTTACATACACAAATAGATATGGATAAAACTTAAAGAGAAAATTTGACATTTTAAATGTTGCCAAGATTTAGTTACAAATTCAATTGCTTTTAATAAATTATTCAACCTTAACTAAAAAAATTAATTTTATTCACTACGATCTATAGATGTTATGTTGTTCTCGGTTTAGTTCATATCTTCTATCATAGTCCTTATTTCATTCGTCAGATTTTTACGTCAATGCCCACTGAGGCATTCTCTACACCGAGTTCCTTTATATTTCCACACATAGCTGTTTATAATGTCTTGAATTTTATTTGTGCCGCTAGCTATTATGCGCTATGGTTCCCACTATAAAAAGCGTAGACTTAACGTTGAAAATTCGTAGTAGTATAGCTAAGATGGGCTGCTCGGATCGTTTGACTATAGAAAAAAATATTGGATTATTTTAAGACTTAAAAAATAGTAATAAAAAATAAAAGAATAAAAAAAAATTTTTTATAAGTAAGCAAACTAATATTTTAAATTTATTTTTTCGAAAAACCCTTCGATTAGGTAATACATCTAACTATTTAGGGCTCTAACTGATGCAGTGGTAGACATTCGTCCGATATTCGTTTTTGTTGTTTTCTGCAGACCAACTGCTAAGCTAAATAAAAAAAAACAATTAAAACAATGGCTGAAAACAAGAATTTTTACAAAATCCTATAGTTTTTTGTGAGAAATTCATTTAAACCAGTCTAACAAACTTAGAAACTCCGGTTGTGCAAGCAAGTTCATTTCAGATACATAGAAGTACTTATCATGCGTTAGTGCGGCGCATGTGGGCTCTAGACTTCCGTCAAAAACAGTTAAAATAGTGTATTTGCATTGAACCAGAAGTTGGTTAACTTTCAACTCTTTAACGCGTTGTGTATTTTTGACAGTTATTAGCTGACGATAAAAGAATTAATTAAACGAATATGAATCATTTTTCATGTACTAATAAACAGCTGACAGAAAATGTATTTTTTTACGAATGTTTTGTAACTTGCAGCTTTTCATGCGCATAAATTTTCAAACGCTAGATAGTTGACGAGGAAATAAACGCGTGCTATTCTTCTGCTTTAGAAAAAAAATTTTATTTCAACATAAATTTGAAAGAAATTAAAGGGATTAAAAGATTGGTTATTAAAAGCGAAACGGTTAAATGAAACTGAAAACAAATTCTATTGAAAATTAAAAAAAAAAATGGAAATCAAATATAGAAATCACGAGGCTGTACCTAAAAACTTGGCACCAAGTATGGCCTTAAATCTCTAACAACGGAATTTTCAAAATTGACTAGCCATCAAAAGGGTATGATTCGCTTCTACTAACGTTGCATGAAATAATGTAAAAATGTAACCTACCTATTAGCTACCAGGTGATATTGTTCATGCTTTAAATAAAGGATCCGCCATCTAAAGTTTTTTTTTCTCAACTAGTGCTTATTTCGTGAATGGTTACACTTAGCTCATGTCTGATTTGATAGATAGTTAGTTTTATCCTTCCGCTGAACGAATATGGTTGTGTATACGCCTGAACTACGCTGGGAAATATTGCGACATTACTTCGAAAATCATGGTAATGTTGCAGAATGTGTGCACAAATTGCTCATTGAAGGTCATGATCTTGGCAGGTATGTAAACAAGCAAAATTGTCGCATTTGAAAGGACATTATTCGTGATGCCATTGGTGAAATACAGCTGCATACAATCGATAATGTGTTAAAAAATTGTACCGATCGTGTAGACTACTGCATGGCCAACCGAGGCAGCCATTTGAATGAAATTATTTTCCATTATTAACCGGAAGGATTGTACTTTCAAATAAAAAAAGAAATTTGAGAAAATATTCAGTAGTTTTTTTTTATAGCATTTTCAAAAAAAAAAAAAAAATAAAAAATTATTTGGCGGACCCTTTACAACTTAATCAATTAGAAGGAAAAAAAGTAATGCTAAGTCCCTATTAACGAAGCTTCATAAGAAAAGATAGGTTATGTGTGCAAAAAAGCACATGGCATGGGAAAATGAGTGATTTTATTTAGTTGGTCCAAGTTGTTAAAGCTACGATTGGCATGATTGGAACCAAAAAAATTTTGTCAGGTCTAAAGAGGTGATTACACGGTAAAGTATAGTACTACATGTCAAATGTTTGTGTAGAAGAGAACGGATAATATCGTGTATACTTAACATGTAATAATGACACGCGACATTGAGAAAAAATACGGACGAAGATATGGCTGTCGTACGACTCTCATTGTTTTTTGAAAATTTTCAAAAACCATCACATTTTATTAGATCAGGGATGTTTTTTATGTAAACAATCAAAGTTTTCCGCTCGCACCAAAAGAGCCTATTTTAAAACAGCTGTTGAGTATGTATAATATATTGCATGCTTAAAAGCTAGTGATGACTGACAAGATCTATTCATATTTGCAGAGAATTGAGAGTCAATTTTGTAATATTTATGAATTATAAAACTTCTTAGCGTGCAAAGAAAACGCATTAAAGCTTAACTCCAAAAATTCAATATTGCTTCAGCTTAAAACTAAAATGCACATCATTGATACAAAAATGAAAACAATGTATAAAATATGTATTTTCATTTAATCCTACAAAATATTTGTATTTATAAAAATAAAAAATAAAAAATATTTGTATTTATAAAAACAAGTTGTTCGGGGAATACTATGAGATCTTTTACAAATTTTATCCGTTTACAGTGAAAACAGCAACTATTTTAAAGGATATACATATACGAGTACATGCTTAAATTTGTGGCCCTTTGTACCATAAAATTTGAGTTTTATTTTAAACAACAATAGCAAAAACAAGGCAAATATAAAAGAAACTCTAACAAAAAAGTTGTGTCATAATTTGTATATTTATTGTTGCAATGAAATTGCATAAGCGGAAACAGGAGAAAACATGTAAAGTGACATGAAAACAGAAACAACAGTGTGCATAAAATGGCATATATTTTACCTTGAATGTATGTGTACTGAACACAGTTTTTAATTCTGAATACAAGGCAAAATAACAATTTAATTCTGTGAAACAAAGTTTTTAGAAAAAATTTCTTTTAAGGAGTTTCCATGATAAATGGTAGTTAAAAATAGTTAACTATTTCAAAACAAAACAATAAGTAATAAATAAAATATTAAATATATTCCTTATAAGTTAACCCTAGAAAGTCCTATAAACACTTCACTTCATGTACCTACAGCATGAGTTTGACGTAATTACCGCTGAAAAATAGAATTTTGCGTTTAGTAATGGTCGATAATTTAACGAGAGTGAAGGAAAATTTACTGTTTCCATATTAATTTGTGATGGTTCAGGCTGATGGTGGATGTTAGACCTAGAGCTGCAAAACAGTCGATAGTACTATCGATAGTATCGATAGAGTTGTTTTTGGCTAATCATCGATAGCTCCTTCGCACTATCGATACTATCGCCAAATTTTAAGAGTAAACACAGAGGCTACTAAATGCAGTCAAAATCACATTTGGTTTCTTAAATTTTTATTTATTTAAGTCAAATAAAGTGAATTGTAACTAAAATATGTTCGTACATTTGATTTTAACTTTGCCCCAAACAAATTAATCTTCATTTCGTCAGACCATAGCATGTTGTTCTAACTATTACAGTGCAGGTGTTGCTTCCGTTTGCTGAGAAATGGACTCTTCCCATTAGTCTCAGTTTTGAGGCTTTTTGATGACTTGAAGGAATTAATCTTTGAAGTACGAATTTAAAGCTTATCAAAACTGACAGCTGTTGCATTAATTACTTTAGTTTTGAAGCACTTCATGGTCTGAACAATTTTCGCTATATATAGATTGCCTTTCTATCAGAAAACTTCAACACATCGAATTTTATGACATACTGGAAAAAAATAAAGTGTCTCTTCTATTTTTTTCAACACTGTATATTTATTATTATTCTTTCCCTTACACATTCTAATATTGTTTACACAAGAATCCGCTAGTATTGATAGTTTTTTTGCAAACTATCGAAACTATCGAATGGGCCGACTATCGATAGTTTTGCAGCTTTAGTTAGACCCCGAAGAGAAAAATTATTAATCGAAATTTCTGACATGTGGCTATGGCAATGCACAATGATTTGATAATTCAATAAGGATTTGGTAGTTCAAGAAGGAAGTTATGACGATGATTTGTTTGTTTTTATTTTACCATATCTTCATATATAATAAATGAAGCCGATATTGAAATCTCCATCATATTGTAAAACATAATCAAGGGCTAACGGTTTGTTCCACACTTGCAGCTATACTACTTCTGCTTTATTTCGGTTGTAATCAATAATTTGGTTAGTTTCTCTTTTGCAGTCCTTAATTTCGTTGCTCTAGCTGGTCCATTTTTTGCAGTTATATTCGATGTGATCATATTTGTGTAATGTACTGTTGATAATAGTATAAAAGACTTATTATTTTTCTTTTACAGTGCACGGGTACAGTATATTTTTCCACATAATACTCTAACAATGTTTCGTTAATTAGACGCAAATGCTTTGTTAGCGCAAACAGTACCAAGGCGAACTTCCGACATGTATTTTCTAGAGTTAAGCTCTTATGAGAGAATTTTTTTTCAAGGTCATCGCAGCCCTTGTCCTCTTATTTCACCTACCGTATGCAATCAGAGCTCTTACATATACATGTACGATCTTTTGATCTTTTAAAGCATAATTTATTTATGGATCACATGTTCGCCATAATTTTATGCCAAATTTGGCTGCTTCTTGATGGAATGTAACGGTTTAAAATTTCCATCTATGATACATGATTACTATAAATTAGAAGCAAGTAGGCTTGTGCCGTTCATGAATGAATTACTCCGACTGAATCATTCTTACAAGTGAAAGAATGAAACATTTCTGTATTTTCTCTTTATTTTTTTCATCTTTCACTTTCATATTTCTGTTTACTAGCATGTTTCTTTTTGCTTCATTTTCATACTTTTGATCTGATTGTAATCAGCGTTGCCACATAAGTAATTCTTTTTCTACCAAATATATTCAAAAAATCTACAAAAAACGTTCGCAGCCAACCAGTTATGTCTATACGTTATAGTTTCTTATAAACTAAACTAAAAAATTTGTACAATTAAATCTACTAAAAGTATAAGAAGATTTCGTTGCAAATCAAAAACGATAAAAAAATACCTATTTTGGACAGTTTTGAGCAAAACGGTAATGCTGATAAGAATGATATATGTATACTCTTTAATAATATTTTTTAAATTTTTTATATGGATTTCGGCTTATTATGGTACAGAACTTGGTAAATTTATTGTGGCAAATGCCTATGTGTGTATGTGTTCTTGTACATTTGTGTGTACGTATTAAAGTTTCTCGCAATCAAAGCACAGCAGTTTGAATTCGACGAGTACCTAAAGAGAGAGAATACAGGACCCACTGCTATGGTGGAAAGAAAGAAAGCACGTATATACAAGAATATACTCATATGCTCTGAAGCGTTTATGCATAATGGCAACATCTGTTACGTGCGAACGAATATTTTCGGCAACGGGTCAGATTATTAATGACAGACGTACACTTTTAAAGCTGGTGCTTTTACATAGCAATGTGTAAATTTGATTTTGTCGTTTAATTGTTATCTTTCATTTAATGTATATGTCATTTAAACTTCATTCTATCTGAGTTTAATACTTATTGCTTTTAATAAAAATATTTACTTAAATTTTTATATACAAAACAAAAAGATGTCTTGGTTCATTTGTGTAAATCTTCTAAAATCTATTTACAGTCAAAGAAAAACTATAAGGAATAATTTCAAAATTTCTTTACTGATTAGTTTTAGGAATACAGAAGATCAAAAATAATTTTTTGAAAATATTGTAAAGATGTACTCAAATCGATCGATACATTGATTGAGTAAAATTTTTAAATTCTCTTCACAACAACTATACTCTCCAATACTAAATAACGTATTGCTTTATTAACTATTTCCAAATAATTTCATATTATGTCTCACATCTCGTGTTTCCAATTCGACCCAACGGCTTAGAACGAGTTAAGAAAACTCTTTAATAATTTCAATATATAATTTAATTTCAATAATAACTTTTCAAAGTTTTGTCAAATTTGTTATGCTTCCTTTGTTTGCCTATTTAATAAAAATTATTCCCTATTCTAAGAATAACAATTTTAAAATCATTTTGAAACATACAAGCCTATTCAGTATTTTCGAAACTGTACTAAAAGAAAATTAAATTTTATTTTAAATAATATTCCAATAAAGTTTTTGTTTTTAAAATAACATTAACGCAAAAAGAAACATTTTTCAAAAAAGAGACAATTCATTCAGAAAGGTATGTGACATTGAGAAAGATGAAAGAAAAGAATGAAAGAGAATGAAAGATTCACTCAAATTAAAGATTTCGCCAAACTCTAGCAGCAAGCGGTATTCATTGTAAAATCGAATAAACCGTAGTAAAATAATTTATGGTCCAGCGAGATTACAAGCGTCCACTTGGCGTGCTATTTAAAAAAAGCTGAATTTTCCCCCTTAATTTTTCCCGATGATCACCAAATCAATTGTTTTTTTTTTAGATTCAGAACACTTCAATCGTCTAATTCTTTTTTCTAACTTAACTAGAAAAATAAGATTATGAGCGTTAAGGTCCAATTTGGTCTGGTCAGACCAAGTAGAACATTCTAAGGTTAAAAAATTATATCTGGAGCTTAGCAACCAAAATATATTTGGAGTTTCTACAGCACTTTTTACTACTTATTTCTTCCATTTCTAAAAAAAAGTAATTTTTTTAACGAGCCATGCATTCTGCTCATAACAGGTGAGATACATAGTAAGGTCAGAAAAAATTTAGGATATTTTTTTTACATTCTACGAGTATTAACCTGGGCAAAGGTATTTGCTTGGGAAAGTATTTTTAAACTTTTTTCTTTCTTTCGTTTTAAGTTGATTTGTGCTTTTTAAGTGCTGATGAAACTTTAATGAAGTGCTACTGGGTGAAGTGTTTTACACCGTGTGTGTTTTTTTAGTTCTATTTTGTTAACAGAAGGAAGAAAACAATAACGGCATTTTTACATAATCGTAAAAAAAGAAAAAGTTTCGCCGTCATAGAAGAAGGCCTTAAGCATTCTCTAAATTTCTTGAAAACAGCAAATTAAAAAAGTTTTTCTTTTCTTCATTATTTCTATATCAAGTCGAGATAATATGTTGAAAATTAACTTGGGCTTAGTTTCTGTTTTTTTTGGACTTTTAATTAAGTGCAATTTGTGATTTTTCGTTATTTTTGTTTTGTACTTTTTGCTGGTTTTTGCCGTTACAACGTTTGATTAAAGTTGGAAAAACAAATAAAGACTATATATAAACCGTAAAAAATAAACAAAACAAAAAAAATTAAAAGTTTTCTGAATTTAAGTAGAAAATTTTACTCACGTAGTTAAGTTGTTAGAATTTTATGCCTTCAACCATCATAGAACACACTCTCATCATCAGCGCAGGGTCGTCATCTTCATGCCATATTAAATTTTAACCATATCCGTGTAGCACGATGTAATTTTCTATACTCGTTTCGAATCCGTCTGTCTGCATTTAATTCTTTCTTTATATCGTTTACCATCTCTCCATATCCATATCGTCGTCTTCTTCATCAATTCGTTTGAAATTTAACCGAGCATAATATGCGATTATTTTTTTGTTTTGCCTTCTTTTTTATTTGGCACTTTTCTACTCTTCATTCCTTTTCCTATGTGGATTTTATATTTTAAACTTTCGTCAATATTTATGGACATATTGGAAACGAGAACAATATCTAATCTTGCATCTAATAAGCATTTTCAATCAACTTTTATGCGAGAGTTGTAAAAATAAAATCAAGTGTTTCAAGCAGAAAGAAATTCCAGCATTCAACGAATACTACGAGTATATTACTTTTCTTCTTTAATGCTACACTCGCGTATTTAAATCTGTAAAAAAAATTGAAAAAACATTTATTTTCAAAATTAATTTCAATTTAATAATTTCACTTATCAGCACTTTCAACAGCTCTAAACCTAGTCTTTATGTATAAAAATAAAAATGTGTTTGTTGATATATATGCATGTATATATGTGTGTTTGGGTGAGATGTACCCCGCTACATAAAAACCAGTATTGATTTTAGTATATCTTGAGAACGATTAAGGCAAAAGTTTCTGAATTTGGTTTGAATGACTTAATAGTCAATACAAATAATTGACGTGGTGCCTCCCATACAAAGAAAAAATTGATATTTGCTTATCTCTAAAACGGTTATAGAGTAAGTTTCTGAATTTGGTCTGAATTATCTAATAAGCAATATAAATCATCAGTTATAACATGAGCGGAATTGAAAAGTGGGAGTGGTACCCCCCATACAAACAAAATATTCTTTTTTGTATATCTGGCCAACTATAATAGTTGAAGTATCTGTCGTGAACAAAACAAACCATTAGTCAATAACCGGGTGAGATTGGTTAAGTGGGCGTGGCATCTTCAATTTAAACTAAATACTGAATTTTGTATATGTGAAGGACAGCAACAATTAACACTTCGTTATCTTTCCACATCAGGCAAAAAGCGTGCAATAGCACACTGGATAACAGCTATCTCATACACTTACGTATACGTATACTAAGACAAAATGAATGCGCATATACAGCTAACCTATAGCAGAACCTACAGTGTCCTTTGGGAAGGAGCAAATGATTGGATATTGACCGGAAAGGGAAAAAGTGGGTAAAAAATACAACTAATATAGCATTTAAGATAATAATTAAGATAGGAGTAGCGAAGCACGCCGGAACATATCTTTCAATTATGCTGTAATTTAATGTCTTTTACGAAAGAAATGTGGAGAATGTACGTACATCTGTTTTATGAGTCTTTAGCAAATACTTTCGCAAACCTCTAAAAATGGACAAACATATTTTTCTTGAGGTAACTTTACTTAACAATGTAACAAATTTCGCAAGATTTCGTAAGTTAACCCCTTAAGTAGAAATGACGAGTAAAGCCCACGAACATTTTCCGTGCCAAATTCGGGAATGACGAATATTTAAAAGCTTTAAACTAAGTAGTACTATTAAAATTTTTAAAATTAGTAGTAGTTGTGGAAAAGCTAGGTCCCCAATTGAACTACTTGATCTTTTTTTGATAATGAACTCATACTAGTGACCAAATAAATGTATATGCCTCTCAGTGCAATGTAAAGTTTGTTGTTGAGCCATATGATGTAAAATGCTTTGTTGGATTTTTGTTCTTTACTGGCTACCATATTTTACTAGAATGGATACTATAATGGCCAAAGAACCCATATTTACTATTGTAAATTCTTCTAACGTTTTTCCAAGAAACCAATGAAACGTGCCGAAATGATAAAGCGATACAATTATTAATCTGACAATAACAACTTTGATCCAAGAGACAAATTTGCTAAAGTGAGACCATTAGTAGACTTGCCACTAGGGAGATCGATTGTTCGACTTTTTTCAAAATCCAGTTTTCGAATAATCCGGTTTTCGGTTAATAAATTTATTTTTTATTAAATAAAATTGTTCCTAATTCTTAAAGCGCAGAGCTGGGCAACTTTGTTTTAAAAATAAGCAAAAGCTGATGGGGAGCTTAAAATTAAAGTGGCAAACAATACTAGCAATAGTTCTAACAAATCTCATAAAAACTATACCAAAATGGCGTGCGGAGGCCATAAAAAACAAAGCTAATAAGCTTTACAGTACTGAAAAATGCTTAAGTTTCGCATGGCTAATCAAGGAGCTAATTTGGTTTTTGTTGTATTATTTGGTAGAGAATGAAATGAAAGGTAGGTTATTATAATTATAATTTAGGTGCCTATGATAACAAAAATTAAATGTTTTACTTTGAATAAATCTGCTGGTAATATACCAACCCTTAATTGCTCGACAAGAAAATTTTCTAGATATCAAGCAGCACTGTATGTATGTAAATTTATGCACCACGTATTTAATAGTGTGTGTGTCACTGTGGTATGTTGGGTAAAAACTCACTTTCCAACTAAGAAGTTGTCTGTTCAATCCCAGGCCACACCGTCTGACAATTTCCAACAACGATTTCACCTCACAACATTACTAGCGACATTACTAAGCTGTGAAAACTTCACTAGCTAATATATCTGCCGTTCGGAACCGTCGTTTGTGGGTTTATGGCCTTTCAATGAGTCTAGGTGATCACTTTCCATATATAAGATTCAATATTTATTTACAGAAGATGAGAAAAGGTTATTGTTGCTCAAGAGTGCATATCTTTCTCGATCTACCTTGGCTTCCGCGTTCTCTGTCAGACGTTCAAAGTTGTCATATATACAAAAGACAACTAAATGTGTACAAATAATTAAACGATGAGCATATTTTCAATAAAAAAATATGCAAATTATAAAAATTATACTTATTAAAATTAACCGGTTATACGTGTTAAATTGACCGGTTTATTAGTATTAGGTTTAATAGTTCTATATTTCGATAGCCATTCTTATAAAATGTTCAGTAAGCGGAAACTCATTAGTTTTGAATTTTACGCATGGTGACTTCATCAAAAGAATAACTTTGCGACCTAAAACTCTGCGGCAAATATACTTAATTAGAAGTTTGTGCCGCTGTGGTAGGATAGGTAAGACACTCGCCTACCAACCAGAAGGTAATCGGTTCAATACCAGGCCAGACCATCTTAAAAAAAAAGAAAAACGTTTTCCGACAGCGGTATCGGCAGTAACTGGTTATGAGTATTACTACTATTGAAAACTTCTCTAAATACATTTGCCGTTCGGAGCCGGCGTTAAACTGTGCACTTTCAATGAGTTTAAAAAGAGAATAAGGTGCAGCTCATTGACTGAGAGAAGTCTCCATGTTCCTTCACGGAAAGTTATGGAAATTAATATTCAGTCATTTAAACAAATTTTTCACATCATACCAAGAATCATATGAGTGGAGTGGATCTACATGACAATGTGTTCCCTTACTATAGAATTGCTCTATGATTCTAAAAGTAACTTTGGACAGTGCTTATAAATTTGTTTGGAAATACTATATAATGGTTAATGCATGTAAGCTTCATGCTTCATGCTTCAAGCTGGTACAGCTGCTGCAACTACTGACCTATACAAGACCACTCGGAGTTGAAGAATTTTGATTATCAAAAAGCCATCATTAATGATCAATCGATATCAATAAAAATGTTTAATAAGGATTGTGCAACGAAGGTCTTGAAAATGGTCAAGCTAATATGACGGGGTACTCGTTTATGTATTATGTAATGATAGATATATTGTAAGGCAAGTAATTGTCCGAAATGACTAAAAATTAATTTGTATTAAAAAAGATTATTTTTTATATTAGAATTTCGAATTTTAAATTTTCAATCAAATATTAATTTTTGTTTTACTAAACATTTTCTTTGAGGGTGTGATTTTTTTATATTTTTTACCGATGGCCACAATTTACGTTCATTCGAATGTATATTCATCCACATACGTATATACCTTAACGTAATCGTATATTTTTATAGTTTTAAACGCTTTTCACAAACTCTTACATAAACAAGAGATTCCGTTTCATTTATTCTATAAAAAAAATCATTTAAATTTTTTAATGCTGAGACGAGCGATAACACGATTACAGTGAAGAGCAACAATTGCTTAAACGAGTGTTTAAAAAGAAATAAGTAGACTGCTATATTGACAAATAAAGTGAAGGTAAGTGAAGCAGGACTTAATAGCGTTAACATAACACAATTTTATAAATTCCGGTTGACTTTTGGATCAGAGTCGATGAGAAAAAATCTTAACGTTATTTGAGGAACTGAATTCGAATTAGAGTCTCCAGAGTTGAAATCAAAGAAGTCAGTACATAGCAAAACCAAAATTGGTACAATCGATAACTAATTAGTACACATTTTGTTAAAAACAAAACTCATTTCATAACGACAAACGAAAACAAAACGTATTCTAAAGAGTGGTGCAACCAAATGTTAATTGTAAATAAAAAAAAGTTTTCAGATAATTACTTTAATATTTTTTTAATGATAGAAATATCTATGCCAAATATGTGTGAAGTAAAATATTGGCCAAATGCTCAGCAGATCATCGGTGGCACACCTCTATCGGTCCATACTTTCAATGACTTTGAGACATAATTAATGTTTAAAGTCATTAATGTGCCGAATTATTATTGACGTAAACTTCTTTTTTAAATATCCTCAAGGAAAGAAGTCCAATGGTGTCAAATCACATGATTGTGAGGATGTTAATTGGCCGCCACGAGATAACAAGGCCATTGAATTTTTCGCGCAATAGAGCCATTACTTCATTGGCTGTGTGTCAAGTGGTGCCACTTTTTGTGGCCACAAGAAGTCCGTTATCATCTCGCGATAGCGAACACCATTTACGGTTACTGCTTGGCCGAGCTTATTTTCGAAGAAGTACGGCGCGATGGCGCCGCTAGCCTAGAATTAACTGGGCGAACATGCACAGGTTTTTCCACATTTCCTACAGACCCGGCTTGTTAAAATTCTCCCGGTTGTGGAAACATTTGTTTGATTATGCTTATCCAAAAATCACGAAGTGCATGAAATGCATTTTGATTTGAACGCCCTTTTTCACAGTTCATTTCTCTTTTTTCTCCAATTCAAAAACATTAAACTAAACGTCAGAATCTAAATTGAAAACACTCTGCTTTTGAAAAGTATTACTCGTTTTCTTTACACGTTCTTCTATATAGTTATGCTGCTATTGAAGTCAAAGTGAAGCAGATCCTTAAGAGTTCTCATTGCAGTAATTTACTTCGAAAGTGGTTGCTTGTCTGGTGCACACTAACAAATATTAAGTCATCCTGCCTGATTTCTTACTCGAAAAATTGATTGAAAATCCTATGAAAGAAAAAATTCTTTATTAATCCATAAGTAATAAAGAATAAAGTTTTTCTACTACTATAGTTAAGGTGAGCTACTATAAATACCAAAAGACAATTATTTCTTTAACTCTTAAATACCTAAGGTCCCCTTCAACAGACGGTCATACAAAAAACAAAAAACAAAAAACTTTGTCAAGTGTTAATTGTTGATTTCGTTATTTTGAGAATCTTATAAGCGTTTTTCCTGTTCAGCTTGTCAAAGCGTAAACTTTTTTGATTACCCTTTGTAGATGGCTTCAATTTTAATATTTAATATTTTTTTTCCATATATGATATTCGTTCCTTCGTTTCCGTTTTTTGTCTCCACATCACACTTTTTTGCATTTAAAGTTAAATATATTATTTTTTGTCTAAAAACTTATTATATTTTCTAATTTACACATCATTTTTACACAATATTTAGCAATACTTTTACGGACTCTGTTGAAGCGCTATTTTGGTCAGCATTTTTGATAGGCTTTCTTTTTGGCATAAGGGCTTATATCTTTCAAAGAAAAAAATTGTTTGATACAATTTTATGAATTCAGAATTTAAAAATAAACAGCAGTATAAAAAATGTACAAAAAATCAGTACATTTGCATACTGATTTACATGTTAAAAAAACTGGTTTCGTGTTTCAAGATTGGTTCTAGCAAAGTCGATTTCAAGTGCTTAGATACTCCAACAAAAAAAAAAAAAAAAAAGCAATAGCCAACCGATTTTCATGATTTAAAACTTATTTCATTCTCAACATTTTAACCTTTAATTTAAGTGCTAAACATATAGAATTTTCATTCTGAATTTCTTTTTCGCAGCTAAAATGTGTATAACTCCGAAATTGTTGACAATACAAAAAATATATGTTCGGGTGATTTATAGGAAATTTTGTTCCTTTTGTTTGGTTTTACTTGCATTAAAATCGGTTAAGTCGTTTTCAAGTTATGATGAAATATATTGACATAACTACCATATTTTGGGCGGAAAAATTGCCACAGACTTAACAAAAAATTTGAGCCCGATGGAAAAAAACTAAAAGCGGATTTGAGTTCAGCGCATCAAAATCGTTATATTCCATATAGTTTCATTCAAAGACATTTTTTGCAGTAGACCAGTGCAATCGGCAGTTTCTGCAAGATTGGAGCTCTCGAAAGTCTCTCAAAATACATTCTCTTTATTTTCACCTCAGTTTTTTTCCCAAAAAATTTAGACGAACAAAAGGAGCGACTACACAAAAATTTGTTAAAAATCGAAAAAATAATATCAAGGATTTTGGGTCGATGGCATGATGAGCTGTTGGACTCTAATACGTGAAATGGATCCTAAAAAATACAAACGAATCAATAAGACTGATCTTAGTTTCTTCCTATATTTTCACATAACATAGCATAACATGGACATTAATTGTCAAAAATTTTTAAAAATTATTTTATGCAATATCTTGAAAACTTGCAACCAGTCTTAAAAACGTGGGGAATTCAGCGCCCCAAGCAGCCCTAGAAATAATTTTTAGTTATTTTGATCCAAATTCGTATATACTTGTGTATAGAACATTTTTGTATGGAAGTAGTAGTGCGTTTTCCTGTATGCTTATAAATACAGCATATAACGAATATGAATATTTATTGACATGTCAGTGGTGCTCATCAACTAGACAATCCGTAAAAATTTAAATTTTCTTTTTCAAGTGTAAATTTCATATCATATTAATATCTTTTTGGTAGCTTATAAACGTTTAACACTCACTTGACATATATTAAATAAGCAGAACATTTATTAAGCTTAGATAGACATAAAAATAAATTAATTTTAAATGCTATGCGAGGTAATTCTTATTCGCCTCTTTTTGTACATATCAGGCGCATTTCCAAAATCTTGTAGGTACAACACTTCCATGAACAATACGTGTGAAATTAATTCTTTCGATGGATATATTTCATGTGACGAACGAACAAGTTCACTTTTTGGGCCAATTTCTTTCAAGCAATGCAAATATTAATTAAGATATTTCTTCATTTAAATAGCGTGCGGATATTCGAATTTGACTGTATTAATATATATGATGTACACATGTACATAACAATTCATTTGTTCATATGTGTGTGTATGTGAATATTTACGTCCATATGAGTTTTGTAAGTACTTTCTTTTACTTGATGCAAAAATAAAATAAAATGCTCAAAACAATAACTTAATCCGTAAAATTTATTTAAAAAAATACAAAAAAAAAAAACTGAAATACAAAAGGTGCGGAAACAATTCCAGTTCGACGGTAGCCCAATAGAATAAAAATTTGAACACATGTACATGTACATGTATATGTATGTGTGCATATAGATATTGAATTTAAAATCCGTAGTTAAGTCTGTGAAAGCGAAATGTTCATACGATTGATATGGGTAATTCCATCACTATATCTGAAGATTACGTTTCAATTATTAAAGAGTTCAGATTGGAGCTCATTGTGATGTAAGAAAGTGCTATGGAATCTTACTTCACACTATTAAGCTATCTACCAGAACGCCGGCCACTGAATAAAACATGGAAAAGCTGCATCAGGGTTGCGTTCAATCTTGCCTCGTACATAATATAGCTCTAGACTTAATTATGGAAAAAACGAAGAAAGATTAAATGTCCTTGGGCTCATAGTTTCTCTCATAGTTTAGCAACCGAATCAGCGGATCTAAAAATTAATACGTATTATTAAAACTCAATTCTTTTACACAAATTCGTCAATTCAAGATTTGTACACTATGAGCGGAGTCAAATAGCCAATTTAACACAGTTTTCTATCTTCGCTATCTCGAAGACTGCCCGATTAAGTCCTGTGTGGGACTCAACACCACTTTGAGAAGGTGCAAGTTTTTGTAACTTAATGATCCGAAGAATTCTGAGTCCAATTTAATTAGCAAGCTGTAGCTAGAGAAACTAAAAAAATAAAATGGTGTTGAATTGGTCCATTCTCAGAAGACTCATAAGGGATGCCAATGAATGAAATCACCAAGCAAAGATGAGAACGCCCAGCATATACCTCAAAAATTAGAGATGAAATTACAATAATTCACTAATCTTGGCAATAGCACAAGACAGAATCGTGTTCCCTCGATTTGTTAAGGCCCTATGCTCCTTGTATGATACGTAGGATACGTCCAAAATTTTATTCCAATTAATTTTGTTTAGTTATTCCGTATCGAGCGATTTTTACAGAAAAACGATAAAACGATTTCATGTGAAAAATAATAGGGACAAAATAGTTAAATATCCAACTCTGTTTTTATATATAAACATTCTTGAAAAAGATCTTATAAATTATCTGCTAGAATTCTGATGACTTAAAAAACCGTTATTTAACAAACAAATTTTGAACCGTTTCTCGGTTGTAGCTCATTTTTCTCTAAAGTTATTAGAAAAAACCGCAATGTGTCCCTATTATTTTTCACATGCTATATATATTTCAATATTTAAGGATGCTTTTATATATATGTTGACCGCGGCTATGCCTCAATTTGTTCAAACGCTGGATCCAATTTTGGCATACTCTTTCAAGCATATCGGCCGGTATTTAATGTATAAATTCTTCAATATTGGCTCCCAGTGCGTCAACCGTTGCGGGCTTGTCCCTATAGACCTAGGCAACCAATTACCAGTCCTAAACGTGAACTAAACTGTTCGCGGGCTATGTGGCATGTGGCATCCTCTTGTTGATACCACTGTCAGCCAAGTCCAGCTCTTACAATTTGGGCAAAAAAAAAATAAATTGTAATCATTGCACGGTAGAGTTCATGCTTTCGTCGTCTTTGAAAAAGTACGTTGCAGTGATGTCACCGGCTTACCAAACAGTGAATTTTTCGATATGCATTGGCAGTTTTTTTTCTGACTGCTCTTTACACCAAAAGCGGTAATTTCGCTTGTTTACGCTTAGTCGGTGAACACAATTTTGCAATAAAAAAGCATAAACTTTGATAATAAAATTCAATAATCAACAAGCGTTGGTTGTTTGTAGATCAATTCATGGTTAAAATATAGCCCACACTGAACATGTTTGACAGTCATATGTTACACGAAAACAGCTGAGCTACCAAAAACAGTGTTGCCAGGAAGAAAGTTGCTAAAAAAGCAGCCGATATAACTCTAAATTTTTAAATGAAAGACCCATATGCATGGGAACTCTCTTATACATACAGTATAATACAGAGGCAGTTTTTTCACCACTTAATTCCATAACTTTATGCATCATTTGAGCTGTTATTTTTTCATGCATTTCGAGTGAGCATGATGGACTAAATAAGTGAAGGTACAGTATAAGGACTTACATACATACATATTTATATGTATTACAATGGACAATATAAGCGTTACTATTTAATTCAGAAAACGTGCCTTGAGCAAAGTTTAGTGATTGAAATGTTACAATAAAAAGAACAATTTACCTCCAAAATAAAATTTTAAATTTTATTTCAATAGAAATAAAATTTTGAGACAATTTATGACCATAAAAATATGTTTTTCATAAACAATTTAAAAATATTTTGTTTTGTTGTTTTATACCTATTGCCTTCTGATAGTCCAAGACTCGCAATTTTTCTTTCACGTAGAAGGAGAGAAAGAGAATGTAAAAAATTAAAAATAATGTTTTTATTGTTTCAAAGTGTTTTTATAAAATATTTTAAGTTTTTTCAGTTTTATAAGGTTGCCTTTAAACAAAATAGAGTGATTTGTTCAATTTTGTTTCTGCTCCTTTTGAATTTCAATCGCCAGAAACCCGTTTATTTTGGAATTTTGGGATGTACTAATAGTAGTACAGCACGTTGTTGTTATTGTTATCGGTATTGTGTGTGTTGTTGTCATTACTGTTTTTACTTTACTGTGAAGGAAACCACCATCATGAAATATATTTTATTCGAAAATCATTTTTTTTAACTTTTTTTTGATACTGTGTTTAGCCAAATGATAGTGGCTTTTATTTTACCGAAGACGTCATTTGATTTTTGCTGAATGCAATAACACGGTTTGGTAATTTTAATGCCTCATAGACGCCTGTTGAAACGCCTCTTAAACTAAATTGCCTCCTATTCAAAAATTTACTTCCATTTCCACTTAAAGAGAATGAAAAGAAAACGAAAAGATACAAGATGGGCATAAAATTCTTTAAAGCTTTTCTTTTAAATTATTTTATTTATATTGTATCATATCTGCCGCTGAAGTTTTGTGGGTTTAACCCGTTTTTTTTTTTTTTTTTTGTTTGCTCTCTAATGGCAATTTATAAAACTACAAGTGAATTTGTTTGTGTGTTATTAAAAAGGAACATCATTCTCTTTTGTATCTCCTTGATGGCATATGTTTTACCTTTTTTGTCTATAGGAATTTCAATTTATTCATTTCTTCTGCTTAATGGAGATGAAAATTAAACCCATTTTTTTCCCTTGTGCTTTTCGATTTTACCCTTTTTCATCTTAATTTAAGCTCTAGTACTGGTTCTTTAACGAAATATGTATGTGTACATATATAGTAATATATGTAGGTATACATATAAAGGTTTATATAAATACATGATACACCCATATTTAGTTGTTTGCCATCGGAGTATTCTATTCCCTTTTAGCATTTATTTTTGTATTTTGTCTTTAAAAAAATAGAATAAAAAACAACCTCTAACTTTTGTTAAGTTTATTCATGGCATCAGTTCATATACTTTACACTACCTTTCGTTTTAATGCCCTACATCGCCGTAGGGAAATGTTAAAGATATATTGTATTTGTGCCTATATATGTTACTTCAGACTAATATCCAACTTGAACTAAACAGATCAGCTGATAATTATGATTATGAGTTGAACACAGTTGATTGTACATTGGCCTTAATAAAGCGTATGCGTCTTCGCCTTGAGTTTTTCTTAGTATTATGCGTTCCTTATTTTTCCAACGATAAAGCCAGCCATTACTTAGGTTAAAATTTTCTTTAAACCCAATATGAAACAACTTTGTTTTTTTCGAATATCATATTAAGTGAAATTACGGCATCAGTTAACCGCATTTGTTAAAAAATCCCATTAATAGAGAGCGCTCTACTTTGACGCATGAGCAGGTTCAAGCCTTCTCGCTTAAAGGCTTGCATTTAACTTTGAACAAAATCAGCTATAACCAACCGATTTTTCATGATTTATAGCTTTAATTTAAGTGCTTAAGGGCGTATTATCATTTGGCTTCTCAATTTTATTTCACTTATATTATGTCGAAATTGTTTGTGTGTGTGTCAACTTATCGTATTTGCTTTCGAACGTATATATATGTTTAATGAAATTAAAGCGGACAACAAAATATTTTGTTATAAACTTTTCGAAGCTGTTGTTAGAAAACAATATTTTGTGAAATTGATAATCCAAAAAGTAAAATAATTATAACTCTCAGATTTTTTGAATAATAACTGCAATTAAATTGAAAAATAAAAAAATAAAAAATAAGAAAAGGAGTAAAACATATATGGAGTAAAAAATGTTTACTTCGAAGGTAGGCTGGATTAGGTTTCGCTTCTTTGACAATAAAAGTGTTAAAATTAGAAAATCCGACTCTCCAAAATTTTTCAAGAATTTCATATACGCCGACAATGAAAATTTTGTTTGAAGGAGCCGCAACCAATGGCTGCCGTAGTTTAGAAAAATAAAAAAAGTCATAGATGTTTTCAACAAACATATATATTTAAAAAAATTATCTAATATATTATTTTTTTATTTTATTTTATTTTGTTTTATTTGTTTATCATTTTATTTAAAATTCATTCACAATTACAATCATATATTATAGGACTCAGCGCCATTAAGGCATAATTGGAACTATCCGGCAACAAGTAATAATGAATATATATATTTAGTTAAATATTAGAAAATAATAAAATAAATAAAGGAAAGAAACTAAATAAAAAATAACATACATATACACATATTGTACATATGGTTATTATAATAAAACTATTATAAGATTTACATACATATTTTTGGAGTGTTCTACAGTAGAAGCACATCAAACTTTTGTAACAAATATTGGTTCTATCTTCTTTTGAGTATGGGAATTGAGTATGAACTTTTAATATTAATTGGCAAATTATTATATTGCAAACAACCGTTGTAGTCAAGTCGTTGTTTAGTAGTTTCCAAATGGCACCAGACTATCTGTAGATTGTGGTATCCGATGTTGTGCATCACCTTATATACATAAGTAAGAAGTTGCATTTTGTGCAATCAATAAATAGGCAAAACAGTACGCGCCACATCCTTATATAAAGGCACGGTGGAAAATGTATTCGGCAGTTTATAAAAATTTTTTAAAGCCTTGTTGGCAGACAGCCTTGACAGATAATTAATATTGCTCTGTATCAAGGAATTAAAAATCATCAGCTTGGAGCTTTCATTAAGTTTATCTCGAAATTTGTATAAAATACCAACAACTGGAGATATTTTAGATTTCATGTACTGCATGTGGGACTGCCAAACAAGATTATTCTGTAGGTGTACCCCTAAGTATTTTACACCGTTCACTTCTGTTTTCTGCTTCCCATCAATTATCACCATACAATCACCACTTTGACACTGACGTCGTGCAAGCCTTATGAACTTTGTTTTACTTGAGTTTAAGCCAAGTTTATTAATTCTTGCGAACTTTGCAATTAATCCTGCATCATGAGTAATATATGTAGTAAGTCATGTGCATACATAAAAACTTTTCCTTGAGATCCGATGTTCTGTATGTCATTAATATAGACTTAAAATAGCAATGGACTTAAAACACTGCCCCGAGGCAGCCCCAACTTTGCATATTCCATAGAACTACATTTCGAATTGATGTCAACAAATTTTTTTCTGGTGGTAAGATAGCTCTTAAAGTATGTATGCTAACGCTCAGTAAGACCGTAAAAAGATAATTTGTCCATTAAAATTGAATGTTCTACTAGATCGAATGCCTTGGTAAAATCGTATAATAAACCTCCAACACCAGCGTAGCCCTTGTCCAGACATTCACAAATATAGTTTATGACATTAATAACAACCTCATCAGTTCCACATTCTTTGCGGAAACCATATTGATCATTTGCTAGAAGATTTTCCTCTTCTAAATATGCTGTCAATTGTTTACAGGCAAGTTTTTCAAAAATTGAATCTATTATCGATAGGACTACAATTGGGCGATATGTATTAATTGTATTATTGAAAATATTAACTAACTATGGATCCAATTCGTCACGGCATTCAACAATTAATTTATGTAAAATATTATCAAATCCAAGTGATTTCTGCACGTCTATGCTTTCAACTAATTTCCGAGTTACACTGATGTTAGTATGCTGAAGTCTAAAAAAGTTACGATGACGTCGAAGTGACCTAAACTCATTCCAACCTTCCCCTGAAATAAAAGTAATATGTTGCTTTAAGTCTTGTATGGAGTTTATAAAATAAGAGTTAAGTTTTTCGGCCCTTATTTCGTCATTATTAATTGTTCCCCTAGCAGATCCTTTAATTTTACTTCAGACACTTTTTCCCTGCCAAGAGTACGGTTTAAAAACTGTCAACATTTTTTAGGGTCATTCTGAACTTTTTTTAATTTGACCAGATAATAATATCTCATTGCGTCCTTTCAGGCTACTTTAATAACTTTAAAGTAAAAATCCACGTTTGATTTTCTTTTCTATCCTTTAGTAGTTGGTTTTTGAGTCGTATTAATGCTCTTAAATTTCTATTATCCACGGTGCTATTTTAATATTCAAATTTCTAATTCTCTTTTGTTGTTGAGCTTAAAACTGCATTAGACACACATGATATAGTTTGATTTAATGAATTCAGAAGGTCTAGTAACAAGCGTGTGACAGTTTTTAGGTAATATGTTTCAATAATTGCCTTAAGCTCTTCTACATTTGAATACTCAACTATAATACATGGACATCGAACAAAACGTTGTATTACGTTTCCAAAATAAATTGAAAATGTATTAAAGCTGCATTTTTGTGATCGATAAAACGGCATGATTTTCAATAGTTTACCAAAGATAAGTTGATCTTCTAACGTCGTTACTATTGCTTATTTATTTATTAAGAATTTATTTTATAAAGTGAATTTATAAAATACTAGCTGATCCGGCGAACGTTGCTCTGCCTTCAAGGTGGTTGAAGAGGAATCGTTGTTTTGCATTTAACTTTTTTGTTTTGTAACCTATAAACTATTAATTTAACAATAAAGAATCATAAAATGGAAAATGGAGGCCATTTTGTTGGAAAATCTAAATGCCATATCTCCGGAACTACTAGGCTGATTTCGTACAAACTTTACATAAGCCATCTATAGACTATCCTCAGTGAACCTTGAAATTTTGATTGAAATCTGTCGACCAGTTTCCGCAGTTAGTGGTGACATTATAATGTACACTTATTTAAATACACAGGGTGTCCGCCGGGAAGGTATACTACTTTATTTTGCCGCATTTTTGGTAAACATTAGTCTTGACAGTTCATATTTGGCAGTCGTGAAGTAGGGACGTGGCAAATTTATTATGGGAAAATATTCAGGAGACCGACGTGTTTTAATCGGTAAAACAGATCGCCCATGACAACCCCGATTTTTATAAAAAAAATCATAATGAGTGACGAGGCACATTTTCATTTGAATGGTTATGTGAATAAACAGAATAGTCGGTTCTGGGCAATGAAAAACCGTCAAATTATTCAGTCTGGTGGTGTACAATTTGGTCAGGAGGAATCATTGAACATTGCTTTTTTGAAACTGAAAACGGCGTAACGGTAACTGTCAATGGGGAGCGATATCGCGATTGATTCATGATCATGATTGAAACTTTTTAACGCCACAACTGCATGTTTTGGGCTTGACTAACATGTGGTTTCAACGAGACGGTGCCACATCGCCTACAGCCAGGCTTACAATGGAATTACTGCGAGACTTCTTTCCACAACAAATTATTTCAAGGAATGGTGATGTTGATTGGCCTCCACGGTCGCTGATTTGACTGATCCCGACTTCTTTTTGGAGGGATATCTAAAAAGCAAGGTTTATGCAAACAAACCAGAAATGCTGGAGCAACTTAAACAAAATATTCGTGATGAAATTATGAAATACCGCTTGATGTTTGAGAATGTAATGAAAAATGTGCCCAAAAGGGCTCGTGTTTGTGAGGCTAACAGAGGCGGGCATTTATCTGATATTGTATTCCATACAAAATCGCCGACATTAAATAAAACATTTATCAATATAAGATCCATTCTCTTTCATATAATCAAAAATTATAAAAAAACAAATTAGTATATGAAATAAATTATTCAATTCAACTAATAAACAACTTTTATGAATTTAAAACAATTACTTTTGTAACTATCAGCGCCGCCATTGGCATTGGTTTTGAAAACAGAACGTTTTTCAGATGAAATAAAAACACACTCTAATTGAAATTTTGTCAAATGTAATGTCAGATGGGTTTTACAGACACAATGTTTTTATGCTTTTACACTACCTGTTTACATTTCGCAGTAGAAAATTTGACATGTCAGATGACATGTTGTGTAATACCCCCTTTAGTATGTAAAATTTTCATTCTGAAAAATTGTATATGACTTTTTGAAGAAAAAATTTCCTCTAATTTTTCGCAAAAAAATTTTTTTCGCAACTAAGTTATGAATAACTCTAAAACTGTTGAAAATGCAAAAAGATATTATTCAGACGAGTTATAGGAAATTTTGTTCCTAAACATTTGCCGGTACCTGCATTAAAATCGGTCCAGTTGTTTTCAGGTAAAGATGAAATATATTGACATAACTACCACATTTTGAGCGAAAAATTAGACACGCTCATAAGAAAAAATACGAGCCCGATGTAAAAAACTGAAAATGGATTTAAATTCGGCGCATTAAAATCATTGTATTCCATATAGTTGTATTTAAAAGCTTTTTTTACTGCAGACCAGTGTGATCAGAGAGCAACCTTTCCATTAGTTTATGAATAGCACTGTGCTCGGCAATACCCCTAAGATTCGATATATTCGATCTGCAACTCCTTCCAAGTACGAGGAAAATTACCTACTTTCAAAAGTTATTCTATATTCAAAAAAGGTGGTTATTTCATGATTCAATTAAAGGCGAAGGCAATTAAACGAAACTCAATTTAACGGAAATTTTGCTGTATATATATATGGAAGAACTTCACTGCTCTTTTTAAATCAATTAGGCTAGACTCACTTAAGCGGAGACTACTATATACATAAAGAGTTGTATTTGTTGAAAATCAGTTCATCTTAAACTATATTAATACGAAAAAATATTCTGGTGTAGAGTATCGTATAGTCGGTGTGAATTGAGCCTCGTTTTCTTGTTTGCTTTTGTTAGATATGAAAAACAATATTTTCTTATTGTTTTTATGAATTTTTATAGATATATTTTTTAAGAGTTTTCCATAAAAGTGAAAGAAGTTTTTTCTTCCTTTTTTGTGTGTTAAAAAGGGTTAAGAAAATTCTTATCTTCATATTTCCTTGTTGGTGTTGTTGTTATTTTTGTTAAATTAAGTTATTTCATATAAAATTTATGATTTTCATTTAAAATCATTTTACGATAGAGAGTAAAAATTTCACCATCGCACTAGGGGAAATACGTTAGTGCGTTTATAAAAGGTTAAATGATGAAAGTTCCGATTTTGCTGCATCGCATTGCATTTTTCTAAGCAAACCGGTTTAATGTGAATTAAATTAAATGGAATTATTTCTTAAAAAAAAGTAAAATTAAAGTATATAATTTATGGAGAGTGAGGCTCATTTATTAGAACGGAAATAACTTTTTCTTGATGCATCAGATCAGGTAACAAAGACGTAACCGATTACACTGTACTACTCTTCTGGTAAAGCTAATTCGGGAAGCTAAATTCAATGGTGCTAGCCATTTTCGAGATATTCGTGTTTATCCTATAGTACTGTAAAATGAGTTACTGAGCTAGTTGTAAATCCTAAAAAGCTTGGCACTGGACTCGTAAAAATTTTTCAGACACGTTGAATTCAATGATGTTAGTCGTTTTTAAATGGTAACAGTACGAATATCTAAGTTCAGTGCAAATAGGTTTATATCCAGTAAAAAAGTGGGCGGAATCGAATAACTGGGCATGGTACATACCATACAGAGTAAATATTTATTTTTGTATATCTTGGGAAAGGTTAGAGTGGAAGTTTCTGATTTTGGTCTAAATAACTTGGCAGTCAATACAAACAATACGTTTTAAATAAATATGGAATTTGTGTGGAGAAAGGTAACAGATAAAGCACCAGCAACGCGGGTGGGGTTACTTTAGTACTGTATAAAATCTACACTCATTTGTTTTAATATTTCCCAAGATAAATAAATTTGTTATTACTGAACAATAGTAACTTTAGTGATTTACCAGATTACAGTGAAATAAATCTCTGCTTTTTTCAGGCTAGAGGTTTTCCTACAGCGTTGAAGAAGAAAGGTTCATATTCAGCAAGAACCCGTTGAGTTCTCATTTTCCTAGGCTTCTTCGTTCCAAGGGTGGTCATCACTACCCGGGACTCAAGAAGTTCGTTGAGAGATGTCGGACAGATATTGGATATACTTGCTATTGGCACTTTTGCAGAAACACTGAAATGTGGAATGTATATGCAGAATGACCCCATGGAAAATCTGGTATAGGCCTAAGTCAAGACGATATACACTGTCAAGTAGATCCTCGTGAATTATTCTACGCTATTCTAAGTCACAACACTAAGGGTTCCTATTTGTCTTGTTATTGTAATAAAAGACCAGTATTCTGGTTTTAAGACCCTCTAATTCTCTTGTTGGTAACATCAACAATTGGTTGCTCCATGTGAGAGTCTTTTTGAGAGTGAACTCATTATTTAAAGATTCCGTAAGTCAGCTATTCCTGCGTCTTTTTAATAACAGGTCATATTGTTTTAATTTTAATCTTTTCAATAATCAATTATTTGCATTATTTTTATTTTTTCACAATTAATATTAAGTGATAACTAATAATGGTATATCAATGCAAATAAATTTGCTAAATTATTTGTCTTCTATTTCCCTTTAAACACAAACATAATTTTATGATGAAAATACGTCAGCTATAAAAATTTCCGGTTTTAAATAGTCTATCCTTTATGAAAATCTAATTTAATAATATGGGATAAATATGATATGAATTTAAAATCAAAAAATCTTTCTTTGTATCAAAACACCAATCAGTAAATGTTTCCGTTGTTAAATTTAAATATCGAACAAAAAAAAAAAAAAAATAAATAAATAAATGCTAAAAATCTGCTGATGTCGTTATTGTAGTCGTGAATTTTCATTCATTACATTAAATATAAAATAAATAACTTGAATTTTTTATTTGTGATTACAGATACACGCTGCTATTAAAAGAAATTGCAAAATTGTAATCCCTTTATTTATTAAAAATTTGTTATGTTTCATCGCATGATATCATATTCATATTTGCATTTTATGCATTTGTGTTTGTAACGTATTTGAATGTAAATGTAAGTGTACGCCTTTTTTTCTTAAACTAGCTTTACTCGTACGGCGTTGCCCGAAAATCTATTCATATGTGTATTACACTCTCCATTCTATCAATTTTTGTTTGCCACCTGTCTGACTTTATAAAGAAAATGCTAAGACAACTTTTGATGTCTCCCGCTGATATACATACGTATCTACTGCGATTAACGATATTTACCATTTTCTATGGGAAGTGCCACACCCACTACTTCTGTGAAGCTTATTGTTGATTTTAATTTGCAACTTTATAATAGAATAGCATGTGGAATGTTTAAAGATTCTGTGTTTTATGGTTCCTACGTGTTTTGTAGGAATGAACCATGAACTAAAGACTCTCCTTTTACCTCTATTAGCACCTCAATCTGCAACTTTTAAAAAAAGTACTTTTGAACGACACATGATTGTTAGCAAACAAAAAACTATGCTTTGCGAAGAAAAATGTGTGTCATTTCAGAAGAAAAGTAATTAATTATTTCCTTTGATTTTAATGGCCCAATTTTAACAAAGAACCCTATTACTGTTTCATAGGCTGAATCTTTATATTTTTATTCCAAATTCAACAAAATCGAGATATTCGTGATTGACTCATATAAAAACTAAATAAACAAAGTGCTCATAAGACCTAAGTTGGCAAGCTTCCCCCCAATTTTAGCCTCTCCCAGGTCCAAATGTGAAAAAGGCATATCCTGTAACACTTTCGTTAGCTACATCTATATGCGTTTCAAATTTGAACAAAATCGGAATGTTAGTAAGCAAAAAAATGGGATTTAAGAAAAAAAAGTCACTTATTTTGACCGTTTTCCTCTGGTTTTAAAATCTTCTCGGTTAATTTTTTAAAAATGTGCGTATCATTAGCTTAATCTATCCGTCTTTCAAATTTCAATAAAATTTACACCGTTGAAAGTATTTTAATTAGGAAGAAAAGTATTTCAAACTCCTTAATTTGGTCAATTTTCGCCAAATAAAGATATAGACTATAAAAATTTCGTTTGCTAGATCTATTTGTGTTTCAAATTCCAACAAAATCGGTTCAATCGTTTACGCGTCATGGAATGACAAACAAATAAGCAAAGAAACAAATAAACTTACAAAGAAATTTATAATTCGTATGCTATATAGTAGATGGGGATTACAACAAAAAATTTTAAATTTTTTTAATACTTTTGGGTTTGTATATATCCTCACAATCAAAGAACAAACAAGTGTATGCGATGTTAATATTAAAAAAAAATAATAAATTTTTTTTTGCACCCAGCCATCCACGTACTTTAAATACGTTGATTATTATTGAACAATGTACGCAGCGTTAAATTTTACGATTTTGTAATGGCCAGGCATTGATTACGAAATGTGATTTTTATTTGACATATACATACAAATATATAGACATAAATATATACAAGAGCATATATACATATTTTTGCAATTTTAATTCAGACAGAGTATCCATAGCATGAAATCTTAAAAAGATTAAAACTTTTGTTATTAAATGGTAAAATCGTATTTGAAGAACACAGTCCATTAAATTGCCAGACATCGTTTTTTTCTTTCTTTTTTTTTCTTTTTGTTTTCAACCAGCCCCAATATTTGTGATAAAGACCAGAAATTATTTCGTTGCTCATAAATGGTGGTTTCAGTAATGATTATAAAGTAATGGCCCATATAAAAACTCTTACAATACCATTCTTTACATGACAATTCAATTGGTTAAATGAAAAAAAAATTACCAATGAAAGCCATGGCATATTTAATGTAAGGTATTAAAAACTCTTTTTTAATGCGTCCGTCATAGTGTACACGAAATCATATTTACTTCGTTCATACATACTTATATATGCAAAATTTTTCCAATCCTCTAAGCGATAAAATAGTAGAATCCAAAGCTTAATGGATGTATGCAATTGCGTTTTACCAGTATTGTTTCAAGTAATGGTCTGACTATTGAAATAAAAATGATTTTTAATAACATTTCAATTCAAATTTTATTGACACATTAAAGTATATGTAAAACTGTTTGAAGAAAAAAAAAAAACAAAATGCAATTACAACTTATTTAATAAAGTTTTATTGTTTCTACGTGAAGATCTTAACTTGAAATAGTATTTTTATATTTTCTTAAATTTTTTTTAAAATTAATACTTATTGGAAAAAACTTAAATTGATAAAAATAATTTAGATGTACATGCATACATACACGCGTATAATTAAAAGGCTTTTAAAATTTAATTTTGTTTTAGAATGTAATCACTTACAAATAAAATTAACAGGCACGTTTCGATTGCGCCATCTTAATTATTAAATTAGTTATGACTTTTTACAAATTTATTCACTTCCGACTTAAATTCAGACATTTACGGTAGCCTTCAATTCCTTCCAGAATGACACTTTAGAATCTGCTTTTTAGTTCTTTTAAAGAAATGCACACATTTTGTATGGGATGAACACACCTGCACAGAAGGACAACTTATTTTTATATATAGATGAATACATACATAAATAGCTTTTAGCCGGAGTGATTTGTGTAATAGCCACTTATCCAACCTCTCCCTCTTTACCTGTTACCTTTTTCCACACATGCGAAATACTATATTTAGTATGAATAGAAGATGAAGATGCCACGGCCACTTATTTAATCTTGCCCAGTTCTTGTCTGATGATGCTTCCTGTCCAAGAAGCTATTTTAACTAAATTTAAAAACGTTTATCATGACCGTACTCAAGATATACAAAAATGAATAGCTACTATGTATGTTAGATGCCACGTCCACTTATCCAATTCCGTCCACTTTAAAATTGATGAACTGTATTGACTGCCAAATAATTTACACCAAATTCAGAAACTTCCAATTAAAAAATTGTCGAAATGTAAAAAAAAATATTTACCTTGTATGGGAGGTACCGTGACCACTTGTACGATTCCGTCTACTTTCTGACACATAATTTTTATAGCTTCTTATTTGGACCAAATTTTGAGGCTCTTAACGCTACCATTTTGAAGACATAGACAAATTAATATTCAATTTATATGGGCGCGGCACGACACAGCTTGAATTTTTGGTATTTATATAGCCTATAGTTGCTTCCAGCCATAAAGAGAGATACTGTAAAAAATTGAAGAAAATTGGTGCAGCTGTCTATAAGTGACAAACAAACATTCGTACTTAATATGGCATTTTTTATGTACAGAATAACAAATTAAGCTACGTTTTCTATACACATCAGCCAAAAAGCAGGAAATATTGGATAAACGGGTATTGCTCAAAGCACACTGGGTATACGCTATCTATGCTTATACGTACATACATACATACATATACTAAAAATTAATGTGCGCTTATTTCAAGAGTGTATGCAGTCTCTCAAGTTCATCTTAAACGCTTGAATTTGAACCGGAAGGAGATGAAATGAGGAAAAGGGGTAAAGACTGGTAGCTAAGATAATAGTTCAAATAATAATTAAGATAGGGGTAGCGAAGCACGCCTGGTTATAAATAAAACAACTTCCTGGTCGAAACACAGCATATTACTGCTTTAGTAGATGTTGAGGTCAAAAATGGTTAAAATAACAAGTGATTTTTAAATCACCTGTTAAAAAAACTCAGAATGAAATAAATATTCAAAATTTAATTAAATAAATATTTATTTAGTGTGAAATGTAAAGGCCTATCATTTATGGCGTATTGGCAGTAGGTCGTCCACCCGTGAGCTCTAATTTTTGCATTATTTTTTTCATTATTTCAGCCGTTATTTAACCAATGGCACCAGACGTACCAAACAGCACATCTCTCAGGTAGCGTTGGCAGTTTTTGAACTGCCTCTGGCTGATCTTCACACTTAATTTGGTAGTTTTGCTGGTTGATGTACGTACTGAAATAAAAATGTGGTTTGTCGATTATGACAACCATTAAATGAACGTAATTTACGAAACACATTTCACACAAAGCACCAAATTTTAATAATAAAATTCATTGACTTGCAAGCTTTCTTAGTTCGTTGGTATATTGATGGTTAAAAGGCAGGCCTTACTGAGCTTTCTTCACATTGCCACATGTCATGAATCTTTTTTACATTGAAAGATTTTAAACTCAAAACCAAATAGCAAAAACAAAAAAAACTTCCTTTAGGGAAATGATACTATTTTTCTGAAAGGCGCTATAGAGTAAAATAGGAACATTCGTGATCATCATCATGATGACACTCGATACAATACGAATTGATATTTTGTTTAAGTGTTGGAAAACAAAATATATAAAAGATTTATTCAACCCTTTAGTAACCCTGTAGTCATCACATAATCAAATGTCTCTATTTCAGTGTTTTTTTTCTAGCACTACATAGTTAAAATATCGACAACGGGTAAGGCATTAGAGGCAAGAGTTCTATAGTACAAACATCAATTCTTAATTCCATCTATAAAAACAAGTCTTCCGAATCTGCATACCACCATGCACCCCCTACTAATATACTAATATAATATATGGCTTACGGTTTAAGAAAAATATAATTCGTTAGCCAAGTAACCTAATAGAAGAGATTGTACTTCATTAAAGAGCACATAAACCAGTCAGAAACTTACTGAAACACTGTTATATTACCTGACGAGAAATAAGCATTTATCGATGTGATAGGCGAATTGCGAATTGCTTAGAGGTTCATGGCGGTATCTAGACTTGGTAAACTTATATTAATTGATGGAACTATGGATAAGTATTTGTACCTGAATATTTAAAAAAAATAATTTGAAAGAGTCATGCGGTAAATATTAAATGACTCCTTTATATTTCAATAGATTAATAACCCGAATCACAGACATGATCACATGGTCTTAATCGAATAGAGCATATTTGAGACCATCTTGTCCGACAAATGCCCTGATATAATACATTTTGCTTTGCTATATTTTCTATCAACACTAGAAAAATCATAAAAATAGAAACAAATATGGAACCGAAAAATTCTACAAAAAGTGGAAAGATTTAGAAGCTTCCACGTTGCGCTCATACATTTCTATACTATTTTGTGCAGGTGTTTATCGCGGGAATGATGAAGATTTGCATTTTTTGAGCAAAAATTAATCAGTATTATTTCATATATAGTGTGCCGCTGTGGAATTGTAGGTAAGACACCAGCCTACCAACCAGAAGGTTCTTGATTCGATACCCGGCCCAGACCATCTTAAAAAGAAAAAAGTTTTTCGACAGCGGTATCACCTTATAACATTAACCAGTAACTTCTTTACTACTATTGAAAACATCTCTAATGCATTTGCCGTTCGGAGCCTGCATTTAATTGTAGGTTCCTTTCAATGAATTTAAAAATAGAATCGGGTGCATTGCTCATTGACTGAGAGAGAAGTCCCCATGTTCCTCAATGGAATGTTACGGGAATTAACACATTTCATATATAATTTGAGTGCTCCTCGCTTTCACAAAACTTTGGTCCGAAGGCAGAGAATAGACAATAATAAGTTTACTCCTTTTCCAAATATGTGCGATCGCTGGGAAGTTAATCTTCCCATTGATGAACAGTTAGTGCCTTCTTGAGTTCGTTGTTCTTTTAGACATACATGCCCTCAAAACATGCGAAGTAAGGCCTAATATTTTGGCTGGCTGTCGATTTCAAGTTAGGATATATGAGGAAATTCAAACCATGCCTACGCAAGTGAAAAAATTAACAGCCAAAAAAAATTAGGTGGACCTGGTTGTTTTCGGTCTCACTGAAGTCTTGAGAGGTCAAAATATCACTTCTGACAACTTTTATTCATTTCGTGAATAAGAAAAAAGCTTATTGACTGGAAGATGACATACATCGGTACACTTCGAAAAAATAAAACATTTACTCCTTCAATATGTTTATTTTGAAAAACGTTCCTTTATACACATCAATATTTTCTTTCAATGCAACTCTTACATCGGTTGCATTGTGCAGCATCTGTGTTCGTTGTACCAAAACTATCTTCTGTTAAAAAACTAGAGACATGTAAATGCTGTAAATATAAGTGCGGTAGAATGAGCAAAAAAAACTCTTGTCTACTACACTAGAACAAAAAATATTTATAAAAAAAGTCCTTTTCCTGCAAAATTTCTTTTTTGTCGCTTATGTGTATTTGGCGGTTATGGCTCGATATGTTAAGCCGTTTCATAGTAAAAGCAAAAAAGAAATATAATTGACCAAATGGTTAAAGAAACTTAGTTTCTATAATTCTTTTATTAAAGAAACTAATAATTATTCAAATTTTTGTTTCAACGATCGAAGTGGTTAATAGTTTTTGTCTATAACTTCAATTTAGGTGTCCTTTAATCATAAATTGTCTTGAAATATTTATTCTTCAATAACTTCAGGTTTCAAAATGTGAGTAATTAATCATAACGGACTTTTAAAAATATTGATTCTGTGTAATGAATGCTTTTTTTTATTTAATAAATTGAGCCAAATCGGCACACTTGCCAATAAATCAATTTAATTGAAATCATTTATCAATTTGTTTGGTTTCATTAAAAATAATCGCAAGTAACGGAGCGTTTTCTGCTGAGTGTTCGATTCGGTATGTTGAATAGCCTTTTAAGTTCACACTTCCGAGGTGGAATGGTGGTATCTGTACTTTGGTAGTTTTGTGACCAAATAAAAAGAAAAAGAACTCAAAATTCGAGAAGAATTCGTCTTTTACACAACTATAAAATGATTAAAGAAAAGCTGTGTCAACAACAACTTCGGGTCCCTAATCCCAATTCAATAGAGAATTTTTGGGCAATAGTAAAAAGAATATGGCTGGGAGAATGTCATAGGGCTACGGAACTAAATGTAACTAAACTCCTCTCATTCCTTTGAATTATCTTGTAGAGAATATGCCCTAAATGCATTAAAGAGCTGTAAAAATAGAACTGGAAATTATAGGCGCCTTTCTATTTAATCCAAGAGTATTCTTTTGTATTGTTGCCTTACTCTCATTTCAGTCTTTAAATTTGTTAATTTTTGTTAATATTTTTTAAAGAGCTTCATAATGGATAAATGCGTAAAGTTTCGTTTCATTTGACTTTTCGCCAACACATTCAATTATCGCATTGTCTATTTATTGCCTATATTGCCTATTTATTTCTAATTTAATTCTTTTAACGTGTCTTATCGTGTCGATGGTGGCTTCCGAAGTTTTACAATTCATACATTTGCACAATGTTATATTCCATATATAATATCATCAATAAGCGTTGAAAATGAATTTTGCTTTATCTATATTAATAGGCTATAATTAATAGGCTAACACATATCTTTGTACCCCTTTACGCACTTTTTCTGTGCAGATGATTGTGCACATATATATGAGTGCAGTACTTTGGGAGTAAAACGACCATAAAAAAACATTTTTTTTTGTTTAGCTATCCAATAGACTATTTTACAAGCAAAATGTAAATGAATTGTAGAATAAGCTTATCATTAGAGATAACCTACATCTTTTTGTAAGCATACTTATTATATGCTTATTTAAATACAATAAGTGAACAGTTTTCGAATACTGTCTTAGAAATGCTTCACATGACAACACCTTTTACAATAAAACTTGCTATACTTAGTTTAGATAACTATTTAACAAATATGATTGCATATTACTTATTTTCGCTATAGTTTTATAAATGTTTTTGACAACAACAAAGAATTATTTCGACAAATAAATTTGTTTCCATTCTTATGTAATTTGTTCCCGTAGTTCTAACATGTTTCCCATTTTTCCAGGTATTTTTTTGCTATTGCCAGAAAGTTCTCTATTGGAACTGGATTAGGACCTTATGCTGTCCAAGCAATCGTCAAAATTTGTTGTTGCGACAGCCTTTCTTTACATAAATATATTTAGGTATATAACAAAGCGAACAAAAATATTACGAACTTAAGCTTATTATAAGCATGATTAAAAAACTATTTTTCTGTAAGTTGATTCTGCTATTAGACTTCTAAGCTTTCTGTATATTATATAAAAGCAATATTATCGCAAGGGTTCAGTTATCATTATTAAGCAATATTAATAAGCCTTTTACAATAGTATTCAAAACACTTTTCTAATCTTAACGCTTATGTGAGTAAGTTTTTTAAAAGTTATTTCTAAGTCGATTTGGTTTGTTGGGTACAAATAAAAAACAAAAGAAAATATGTACATATGTGTGTATATATATTTTTTATTTGTAATATGAAAAAATTATTTCTTTATTATACATAATTATTTTTAGACTTATCTATTTAAAGAAAGTTTTGTACGAAAAATTTTAAATGGAATGCATTTACAGCTAATTCTATTTTTAGTACATACATACATACGAACTTAAAATAAATATTAAATGCTAGAATGCGGCTGATTGTGTCAGCCGCTATATACAATAGCTTAAATTAAAAGGCAGGAAGCTCTTGATGAAATGCCCTTGATACTTGAATTGATTGAAAACTTAAAAAAATTATAATAATAAGGTACCCATGAAAAATACATATAAAGAGCGCTTGTTTCTTTCGATAGGAATAACCACTATATGTCAAACTTTGCACTTTAGTATGTTTAAAGGTGCTCTTCAGATAAACAAACAATATTTCGCCCTAGGAATGTTTTTAAATCGAGAATTTCCAATAAACTTGACTCATGTCTATTGTTCAAAAATTTAAATTAATTAAATTAAGCATTAATTGAATTTAAGGCAGGGTAACTAATTAAGTCACACAAATTGACAATTTCTTGTAGATTATGAGCCAATGGTCAGTATTTATTTCAAAATGAGGAAGGAGCTCACGTAACAGTGAATGGTGAATTAACAACGTATGCTCAAAAAAATTGTATTCCTAAATAATAACGAAATGAATATAAACAACTTGTGGTTGCAACAAAATGATGTTAAGTACCATACATCTCACAAAACCACTGATGTAGTTTTTGTGATAAAACTTATTTCGAAACACGAGCATCATAGGTTGGAGGACTTAAAACCTCGTATAAATTATAGCGACTGAAAAAATAACATCTAGAGTTCTGTAAAATGAGACTGGGATGATACTTTATATAAGAGGTAGTAATGATTCTTTATCAACAATCATTCCTGAAGCATAAATGCTATGGAATTTCTTCCCATCTTATACTATATATGTACATATAAAAATAAGTGTGTGTTTGTTTATGCCTTATAAGCAGCTGAACCGATTTTCTTGAAATTTTTACAGTATCTCTCTGTATACATATATGGCAGGATCTATACGTTATAGAAATTCCAAAAATATCAACAAGACAGTGCATGTCCATACAAAATAAATATTTATTTACCTATATTTTCAAAATGGTAACAGCAAGAGTCTCTAAATTAGGTTCAAACAAAGTAACTGGGTGAACTAGATAAGATGGTCTGCGTCCTCCATTCATACCAAATATTGCATTTTGTATATGTGGAGAACGGCAACAATTGAAGCAGTGATATCTATCCACATTATGCAAAAACTGGGATAAAAGCTATATATGTATATATATATATATATATATATATATATATATATATATATATATATATACGAGTATACGTATATTATATCAAAATGAATGTGTATTTTTTTGAAGACTGTATACAGCTAAAAAGATGCACCTACAGTGTCTTTCTGGAAAGAAATGCAGGCTATCTCAAATGTTTGGTTTTGGACTGGGAAGGAAAAATGGTAAAAAGATGAAACTAAGGTAACATTTGAGATAATATTTAAGATGGGGGAGCAAACCACGCCGGTTTTTAGCTAGTACAAGATAAATTCAATTATTTAAGTCATTGTGTGTGTTTTTTTTTTTTTTTTTGGTAAAATTTTAACGTTGTTTTAAAGAAACCCTTTTATATACACACATATGTATATAAAAATATTTTTATTATTGAAGATTTTTCTATTGCAATAATAACAAACTGAGAACAACTTAAACAACAAAAACAACAATAATAAAAGACAACAATAATCTGAACTATTTGATGAGCGCAAATAAAATGCTGCACATGCAATATTAATAAAGTTGCAACTTGTGCGGATGACATAAAATGTGACAGTGACAGCATGACAGTGGTAATATAAATTTTATTATTTAAGGAAGAAGAAACAAAACATATAAAAAAACAAAAAAAAACATTAGAATATGTACATACACATGTTGTAAAGTTTTTTTTTATTTTATTTTTGTATCTTTTGGTTATGGCAGTACAAATATAGCAGTCACGGCTTTTACGGTAGTGCAGTATTTAAAAAATTCGATCGCTTATATGAGAATAAACATATTTTCGGAAACTGCGTCATTTCATATACATACACACATACAGACATACTTTTATATTGAATTAGTCAACTGAAACTATGATCAAATTCTTTGAGGTAGACAGATATTTGTTGTAATTTTCATAAATATTTATTTAAATTTCTGACTATTTTTGTCACATAAAATATATGAATTTATGTTAATAGGGTGTACAAAGTTTTATGCTTTTAATATATTTTCGAAAACTGATTCTACATACATATATACATACGTATTATAAATTAAAAAAAGAAAGAAAAAAACATAAACTTCTATCAGTTTTACTCACGACAGAAATCGAGAAAGCCCCAGAAAATTATAAAAAAATTATTTGCTTTTAATTATAGACATTTAGAGAAAAAAATATGGAGATATTTGTTTTGAAATAGATAATTAATTAAAATTAATCATTATTTTTTAATTATTAAAACCGAATATTATTTAACGGGTATGTATATTGTACTGACGTAAATTATTAAAGATTTGCATAATAAAATCTTATAAAAGCAGAAACTCAAAATGATTAACACATCACCAGTTACTAATTTCTACCATAAATAATATCAAACCAATGCGTGGGTTTCCTTTAAAAAATTTGATTCAATGAAATATAAGTTCTTTTTATACCGACTATAGTTGTTTCCATAAACGTAACCGAAACTACAAAAACTTAATATTCTAAGATTTTAGTGTTGAAGTTGGAGGAAGGCATGTGGCATGCAGGCAATATAGAAACCTAATTTTCTCTTATATAATCCCTCTAAATATAAAAATAAAAGAAAATCTTGATGTGCTGACATAAATTATGCAGATCCTGGCAACGTGTTTTATGTGTGTTTCTTTTATATTTTTATTTTTCTCCTTTTCGTAATTGTCTTGAAACAGTCTTGAAGCGATAGCAGAACATATACAGAAGTAAAAGAGAATGCGTTCTTTTAATATATTAATTTATTTCAAATTTAATTTTACTGTCAACAAGCTTTTATTTCAAACTAATTTTAATAAATTAATTAATTAAAACAGCACTATCTTGTAATTTTCATTAAAGACCACATGGAATGTCAACAAAGTCATCCTCTAGAAGAATTCTTGTCTTAAGTTATCGCTTCAAACAGGATTCTTAAAAAGTTTTGTCTGTTTTTTATTCGCTGCCTCTAAAAAAAGTTTTTATCTCTCGCTCGTCTTGTGCTCTTTTGCACTTTGAATTGTTGTTTGAAATTGTTTTTCTGTCTTTTTACGGTCCCATTTCATTCGTAGACTTCGTGTCCTCATTGTGCAATATTTCTCTTTCTTCCTGATATCAACTAATCCGAATAAGCAACTTCAGTAGTAGTAGTAGTAGTAGTAGTAGTAGTAGTAGTAGTAGTAGTAGTAGTAGTAGTAGTTGAAACATGAACAATATATATACACTTAATATGGATGCATTTACAAATACACCCCCAAAGGCAGCAAATATACTCGTACGTGTTATTTCTACTCTAATACATGTTCATAAAAAAACTTTTTTTATTGCTTTCTATTGGATGCAGCAGCAGGATCAGTGTATCATCATCATGAAAGCACTCTTCCATATATTCATCTATAAGTGTATGCATGTGAGTATGTGATTAGATTGCGTATGTGTGTTTGTGTGTGTGTGTGTGCATGTGAAAGTAAATGTCAAAATATAAAAAGTCACACCGTATACAACTACAAATAATAAATTCAGTTTTATTCTGGTCATATTCTCAAACTATTTATGTGAAATTTTTTAGTACTTTAGTGCAGATGATTCCATATTTTACTACGCGCTCAAATACAATATACAGTAGGGTGTAATTTTGATGGCTTGAAATTTAGAATTCATATAAAATAACGTTTAACATTTTATAATACATACATACATACATGTATATGGGACTTGATCTTAGCAAAACAAAAGTCTTTATTGTTAACACATCGGTCTTATAAAACAATTATTATCGGAATGTAAAATTTCGAAAAAAATGGATTTTGTTTTCAAGAATTTTGTTTGCTTAGTGATTTAATGTTCAAGACACTTTTTTGGAAAAACTGTATCGGTAAATAGTCTAACTCCGAAGCTAACACATAAGCATTTTAAGCATTTTACAGCAATTCAATAAATATTTGCCTTCAAATTACTGATTTCCATTTCAATAAAAGTTGTCCATCAGTTGAAACGTTTAGTCCATCACTGGATCCGCAGATAGACAGTTCAAAATTGTGAATAGATCTCTTGATGGCGTGGTTATAATTACTCCTATGATCACGATGGCCAATCGTTCTCATAATAATTTCAAATTTATTTTGATAAATTTTTCATGCTAAATTAACCGCCAAACAGATGATCCTTAATATAAAATTGTCCTGATTTCAATTCGGATAGCCACTTTGCATATTTCAGATTGATATCCCATTTTAAAACGTTCGCCATCTTGCAGCAAGCCTTTGCGCTAATGCATATAAGAATTGAATGAGACACATGCCGAAGAATAATTGCAATGTAAAAGAAAAGTGTTTAACTTTATCACTAAGTGCACAGGTAGTTAAAGGATTACGAATATTTTTAAATATGTCTTTGCATGTTAGCAAAACTTATTTAAAAGGCTTGATTTGTTACTTATTCTTTGCAAATTTAATTTGAAAAAACTATAAAATTGGTTGAGCATATATATGGTGATATTTGAACGAGATTCAATTAATGGATTGTGATCGTATGCTACATATTCCATATTTATCGCGAATCGGTCCCATGTTTAAAAATGCAGCTAAAAAACTAAAAAAAGAATGTTTAACTTATTTTTTTACCGAAGAAAATCGTAAAAATCGGGAAATATAAAATAGTGGTCACGTTTTTGTTGGTCAAATATTTGACAAATGTGACCGTATCTGCAATGGCACCAGAACGTTTTTTCGAGTAAGTCCATAAATTTATTAATTCCTTTCTATAATTCGACCTCAATGAGTTAATTTTTTCTTATATCGTCAGCAGTATCACTGCGCTTGATTTTTAAAAATTTATAATATTTTTTATTGTCCAGATGCGAGTCGCACAATGCTGACAGTGTTTCCACATGTAATTCGATTGTAACCGAATTTGGTGAAATTCGAAACTCAGATAGATCTGGGTAGTGTTATATTACCTATGCCTTTTTTCAAGATTGGACATAGAAGAGATTAAATTGGGGGTGGAACTGACAAAATAAGGTCATATGAGTTTAGAATACTTTTTAGCTCCTAGTTTGAATGTGGTAAAGAGAGTACAAATTTTTCAAAATTGGGCCCACTCGAGGTTAAAGTTAAGGAAAGTCAGGCAAAATAAATGATTTTTATTCTAAAATGTGTTTTCTTTTTTCTTTTGAAAACAATGCTTTCTGATTGCTAACATTCCGATTTTGATGAAATTTGGACAAGAAGGATATGCTTTTTTGCAAATTTAGTTCCCGGTGTGTTTAAAATTTGGGGACAACTTATCAAATTAGGTCAAATGAGAAACTATTATATTCATTCAATTTGTTAATCAAACTACTAAGTCGATTTTTTGAAATATCTGTGTTATGTAGATCCAACTCACGAAAGTGCAATGGGTTGCTTTTTATTAAAATTGGATCACCGAGATATTAACATCGTCTGAAATAACACGCATTGTTTCTTCTTCAAGCAGAGTTTTCTGTTTGTTTACATTTATCATCTACTAAGATGTGGGCTAAAAGCATATTTTATGGTTCATAGGCCATTACAACACATAGTCTTCACGGTATACCTTGGAAACTATAAAAGATAAAGACGGCAAATTTTTATTACGTTGTACATTTAGATAAGAAAAATAACTTCAAAGGAGGAGTCATAATCATAAACAAAATTTATTATTGTATATCTGAATAAAAATTTCAGCGGGAGACCTCAAAAGACGTTTCAGCATTTTCTTTATAAAGACAGATAGGTGGCAAAAAACGAATAGGAACATTGCATACATAGTATTACAGTTTGTATTGAGAAGTATATGACACGTTCAATATTTGTCACGTGATTCATAATCAGAAATTCTGATCACAATATTTTCGGTTATTCTTTGATATGGATCCTGTATGCTTCACGTTCGACAAATATCGTGTTGCTGGATCACGCTCAGTATAGTTATATTGAACATGTAGCAGTGCTCATTCGAAATTGTTTTAAAAGTTATTGGGGGACAAATACTCGTAACTAGCACTGATTAAAATTGTTTATATACATTTTGAATCACCTTTATTTTGCTCATTTGAACTTAAACTCCGTTTTTAGAAATCTAAACTTTTTTAAATAATGTTTTATCTGTTTTTTTTTTAATTTTATATGCGTTTTCTAAAAACGCATAAATTTTATTTCTGTGTCAACAGCATCGTAAACTCAAACTCAAACGAAAATCCCAAACGCAATCACAGCTTCACTTTTGTTGCATTTTGATTGTTCCTGAACTAAAAGCAAACAAGAAATTTATAGTCCACTTGCAGTTTGGGTTGTCGTTTATGTTTTCTATTACACAATTAAGATTTTTAGATTCATAAAATGACACTGTAAAAAAGTGGGATCATATAAGAACTTAAATGTATTAATTGATTTTGGAGCAAATAAATAAATTTATATAATTTTCAGTTTTTTTTTTTTTTGAATTCGTCAGCAAGTTTTAACAACTTGAACTTTGCCATATCAGAATTCGAATTTCTCATATTTTCGCTAAGTGTATAATTTTATTAGTCTAAAATTCAGTTCTACATAAATATACGTCAACATAAAAATATTTTTCTGTTAAAAGTGCATTTAAAAAAATGTTCATTAGTTTTAATGCGATTAACAATATCCAACTATATTCTAGCGCGTTCTGAGAAATTTCATCTTAACAAATCCAATAAAAAAATACACACAAATACAGCAACACAGTATAATACGGACATTTTTTTGCGAGGGGCAGGCAAAACATGATATCCTGACAAAATCCAATCAAGTTCTGCAAAATAAATTTAATAAAATGAAGGAAAAAAGTGTGTTTTTGTGAATTTAAAAAAGAAAAAAAATGAGAAATGAATAAAGAAAAGATAGGAAAAGATAAATGAGAGGACGATAATCATAAAAGGTAAAATTGTCTAGATCTTCTAAATTATGTCGGTATGTGTGGGTATTAGTGTGTGTGTGTGTCTGTGTGTGTGTATGTGTGTGTATGTATTTGAAATAATTTTCTACATTGTTAAACTAAATGATGAGAATTTATGTTAAATAAATGACAACTAAGCATGATATCCAAATGGAATACAAAAACAAACACATAAAAAAGAAAATCGCGTGAAAACACAAAAATAACAAAACGACTCTGTAAGTGGGTCCCAGGTAAGAAGATTTCCTATTATTTCCTATTATAGAACAAAAAATAAATAAATAACAATTTTGCTAAGAAGGAAAAAGCCAAAGTTTATTTAATATCCCTATATATCCATATCTGTAACGGCCAACCTTATTTTTTTTTTAATATAAATAAAAATTAAACGACCCTGGCGATAAGACAATAAAGAAAACTCTTGCAATATCGTTATTACTGTTGTACAAAAAAAAGGCTTTAAAAATATTCAGAAGTCTTTTCAAATTTTGCGCCTTTTCCTTAGTACACTCTTTGTTCCTCCCTAATGACATCTTTACATTGGAATATTTAAAAATTGAATATGAGTCTTATCAAGTGCCAGAGGTTGTCCATCCGGTTTAAAGTAAAATAGACTTAAAATGGTTTTCTTAGAATATACTAAATTATATCACTGCAGAATATTGTTCAATAGGCGCTGATGGTTCGTAGTGGTGGTAGAATTCATTAATGCACAAAATTAAGAAATTCTTTCACAAACAAAATCTACACTCACGATAAAATATTAGTATAACTCTTATGACTTCTTTTTTTCTTTTGAGACCAGTACTCATGCAGTGCATTCTGCCGGTACTAGGAAAATAGGTTGTGGGAAGGAGGATAAAGAGAGTAGTGCCTATGGATGTTCGATTTAAAATTACTTATGTCGTAAGTGGCAGGGAAGCTTGTTCCACAAACAAGCAATTAGACTGTAATGACTTGCGCAATTCACTGGACAGCCAACTACAAAGGAATGCACTCTACGAGAAATACGAGTACTATGTAAGAATAGATGACTATAATCATAAGAAATTATTTCCTTAATTTCGTCAGAACAATGAAATATATGACACATTGCGATGATCTCTAATGAATCGATAGAGTTGGCTACCCTACCATCATTAATAAGCACCTTCGCCATCTCCTATACGCGTTTGGAAAGTCCCAAAATATACTTTGAAGAACCGGCCCATACATAAGAGTTGTATTCCGTCTTAGATCGGATATACAACGGTCTTGTAATATTAAGGAGATCAGATGAAATGATGTACGTATTTCTTACCCCGTCTCAAAGACCAAGGCATTTGAATTCTCCTTTTGACACTCGAAATATGTGATCGTAGCAGTGAATTCTATGCCCAGAACATCAAGAGCATCTGATTGCTTAATATCTACATTACCCAGAGTCACAGATGACAACATACCTCGACGTTTGTGTATTAAAAAACAACCTTGTCTCTAGCGTGCATTGAATCGAGCCTGTTCGCACGATCCCTATGGGAGATTTTCAGCAGTAAGCTTGTGCGTTTACCGTTCATTTTCATGCTTTTCCCCCCAATCACCAAGAGTTTCAGCCTACGATTAAAAGAATATGGATGGAAAGTGTTACTGTCACCTGCAAAAGAGAAGACAGGATTAGAAGTGAAAGGAAGTAAGTCGTTAAGAAATATTAGAAATAAAGTGAAGAAAGAACGGAGCCTTGCGGTTCTCATACTTAAGAAATAATTAAATGTTATTTTTTAATTTAAGATTTTTTCATTAATCGCATCCTATATTTAAATTTAAATAAAACAAAGTGTGTATGAGATATTATTGAAATTTTTATTTTTTTAAAAGGCCAATTGATGCAATTATGTATAGAATATAACATCATGTTTATGCCCGCCTTGGCTTTGCATATCAAATGTTCAATTTTCCATGACTGAAGCACATAAATCAGTATGAATTTGGCCGATGTAATGGGTTATGCTTTGAGGGTGGCTTGTGGTTTAGGGCTTATTTACATAGACCTGGAACTTAAGGGGAGTTTAACTGAGTCAAAACGCACGATCTCGGTCGTTAGTTCTTATTAACTCCACGTTAGATGACCATGCTCTCGAACTGCTCGTGCATAATGCCCAATGTGATATAAGCTGTGTGGCCCATAGAGCCGTCCTCCTGAAACCACACGTTGTTAAAGTTCATATTGTTAATAATCGACCTATAGAGCTCACCGTTTATGGTGAGCCGCCAGCTCAAAATCCATACTAAGCAGTGGTTTTCTTGGTATACGTTAGACACTCTTGTGTTTTATCTGTTGACATATGCATTCATCTAGAAATCGGCCTCATCGCGATGTATGATATTCTGATAATGGTTGATGAATTGATTTTGATAAAATAATGACATAAAATAACGTGCCGATAGATGTAGCTTTGCAATTTTTATTGGAGGACAATTCAAAAAGAAAATGTATTTTTACCCTCAAAAAGCAATATTATAGCAGCACAAGTTCTTTCAGCAGTTAAGTTTAGATGTCCCAAATGGATACAACTGCTGCTTGATATATTTACGAAGAAAACATGACTATTTTTTCGAGCGAAATACCGACAGAAAATCCGTGATAGCTTGGAAGCATTTTATACCTGTGGGAGGCTAGAGTGGGCTTTTCCGAGTACTGAAATGAATTCGACAGTGTGCCCAATACTTGTCGAGATTAAACTAAAATTATTTTTTGTAAGAAATTGTGGAAAAAATATGATTTTTTCGCAGGATAATTCCTCTATTCATAACAGCTATCAAAGTCGCATGTTGTGAGAGCAATGGGATAATCTGTGGTGATAATCTGCAGTAATTGTTTCTTGGGAGTCGATTACAAAATTACGCCACAACAAATTCTTAAGCTTATTTTTAACAGTGGAGGATCAAGTCATTGTTATAACTTTCAATAAAGTTGAGATATTTTTGTGAAAACCAGCAAATTTTTATTGTTTTAATTCCACATATATTTACCATCATTAGAAATTTGAAAATGCACCGCTACAAATAAAAGCTACCGAAAAAGCATGAAAAAGCTAAAATAATGCTCTTGAGTGTATAATAATAAATGTCAATATTTATAAACAAATTTTTTTTTATATTTGGAATAAAAAATTATTTTATTTCCATTACATTCTATTCGGACTATCTAGTATTTAACAGGCTATGGCAATTTTTTAGTCGCACCCTTGCAAAAGCTACGCAACTAAATAAAACTTGTAATTGCAATATTTAAGAAAAACTAATACTCGATGTGCCAAGAAATCAAGAATCAATCGATTTTTTGCATTTTCGGTACCAATTTATATGACACACATTTGGATAGTGTTTTAAAGGGGTTATAACTTTAATTTGTTAATATTGTCACGGAAAACTAAATTTTTTGACCCATAACGGAAGAACATAAAGGATATTGTTGTGGCTGTTAGTATATAGAGTAGGACTAAACGATATGTTACAGTTTATAATACAAGACTCTACTCTACTTAGTACGAGTATATAGTACTAACAGCTACAACAATATTCTCTAAAAAAGAAATAATAATAATAATAATTACAATGCTAAAGTAAAGATCACCACCAATTAGCAAGGACCTTCACCACTACACAAAAAAAAAATCATATGGAGGAAGCTACAGCGGATTAATCATCTACTTAGCTTGAAATATCAAATTGATTAAAGCCAATATGCTTCCTAGAGGAGTGACGGAGAAAAAAAAATGTTGCCTTGTACTAAGAAGTAGGTATGGTTTTCGTCGTATTATTGACTGTGTTTTGGAGTCACAATTTTCTATCATTTTCCTTCTTTCACTCTACACATTCTTTAACAAATTTCTACGATTTTTTTGTCACTACTAAATCTTTATAATATTTTTTACTTTTTTTCAGTTATCTCAAAGTGACCACAGTCTACTGGATCAAAATGGGGTGAACTCGTATTATGTTTATTTACGTCAACGTTAGCCACCTGCTAAATTTTTACGAACATAATTCCTTGAGTTGTTTGATATTCAAAGATAAGGAAGTGTACACAGGAATACAAATAAAAGTTTATTCACAAAAGATTGGATATTTTTATAACTTAAGGCTTTAAGCAAGATTGGGTATTGTATTGCTTAGTTAATCAAGTAAGTTGTCTAAGTTAATATGGAATTCTTCGTAAGACCATATTGTTTCTGTATAAGACAGATAAATAGAACGGTTATATAGAAAAAATAGAGATTTTTTTTTTTAGATTTTTAGAAGAAAAATTAATTTATTTTACTAGCTTTTTAATAAAACGTAAATTTTGTTTGTTAAAATTTATTATTTATAACTGAAAACATTTTCATTAACAGTAATGTAAATTGCTGCAAGTTCTCATATCGCTATAAATTATCAAAACTTTAGAAATATGAGTTCTGATGACAAACTTGTTATATGTAAGGAGAAATCGGACTACATAAACGGTGGTCTAACCAAAACGCACGATGTTAATTGTAAATAAAGTTTTCAGAGAATTAGTCCGTTATCATCTCGCGATAGTGAACACCATTCACGGTAACTGCTTGGCCAACCTCATTTCCGAAGAAGTACGAACAACAGAACGAACGGGAAGAGCATCCACAGCTGTTTCCACATTTCCTACAGACCCGGTTTGTTCAAATTTGTGCAAAATTCTCTCGATTGTGGACACATTTCTTCGATTATGCTGACCAAAAAAAAATCACGAAGTGCACGAAATGTATTTTGATTTAAACGCCCATTTTCGTAAAAGGCTTCAACAATTTTAACGCGCTGTTCAATTGTGTACTTCTCAATGGTTGAATTTATAAAACACTGAAACAAAGAAGTATCAAATTAAATTGCGCAAAAAAGTTAACGTTGAGGTGTGGCTCATATTTAACTTCATGCATTATGGTTTGACTACCTTTTATAACACAAATAACTAAATTTTGTTTAAAAAAATCATCATCTGATAACTACCGTCCTAAAAAAAAAATAATAATAATCTTTTTTGGGCCGAATGCAGTCCATCCTTTAAAATAATCTTCAATAGAGTCAATATTAATTTCCTTAAAGGATATTCACAATACAATTGGTCTATTAAGCAGTCAAACAGTCAAATATATAATTTTTGTTTTACAATTCAAACATACAATTATGTACAAACAGTCACATACAGACATAAATATAAATGAAATAAAAATTGAATTTTCCTAGTGCTGAAAAACAAATGCCAATACAGTCACTCAATACTGTTTATAACTTAAATGGACAGACAAACTTCAACAACCATTACTGATAAATAGTTCGACGGTGGCGTTTTGATATTTCATAATGAAATTGGCTAGTAAGTACAACACAAGTATAACTTGGCTAAAATAAATAAATCATTAAATGGAAACCAAATTGCTTGGATACGTTTGGTGTGTTGTTGCAGTTGTTGTCATTTCAAATTTATAAAAGCCATGACTGAATGACTTCAAAGACCACTCATTTAGTCAGATGTCATTCGCAAATATGTACTATCGTTGGTATTGATGTATTCTCTGCATACCAGTTCAATATTTGTGAAAATACAGAAAAACACACAGAAAAATTCGGTTAAGCGCATTCAAAATGTTTATTCATGAAGTTTTTATAATATCGGGTGTTTTTTTTAATTAATAATTTTGAGTTGGCAATACTGCTTTATTTGACAACCGATTTAACAGCTTGAAAGTTGTTGAATTTTTTTTTTTTTATCAAAAAATTTGATCTATTCACACTTTTTTCAGTTTATGGCGTACATAATCGTCCTTCCGGCGGCTACCACATTTACTGATAATGTGCAATCCGTGAGACGTCGAACAGTGTGCAATTAAGCAGCTGTAGCTACCGTACGGGGAAGCATTGAAGAAGAACTAAATCAATCATTTCGTCGCCGTTCTCAGCAACTGGAATTTTGTGCTTAAACTTTATGGAGGATTTTATGAAAGGATCATGACATAAAAGCTTTGAAGATTCAACTTGAGCGGGAATTAAAGCCAAGCGACGATCGTATGTGACGCCAATTTGTCGAATGTACATAAATAAGCAGAGTTGTCGCATTTGGATTGAGGATACTCCACAATCTTTTGTCGGAATACTATTACGATGGGGTCATTGTTCTATATGCCTTCAAAAAAGATGATGGTCAGAATTTTACTGTCAACTGTCAATGGTAAACGGTACAGGAACATGATTAGAATTTTTTGTACTCCAATTAGCTGGCACGGACCCACATGCTACACAACGCGGGCTACAATTGATTTACTCAAAGAAAAACTTAATTAATTGCCAACCAAGATCGCGTGATTTAACATCATTGGATTATTTTCTTTGGGATTTTGTAATGTCACTTGTCTACGTCGACAAACCGCAGAAAATTGTACACCTGGAAATCAATATTCGAAGAGGTATTGCATAATAAGGCTGCATATACTGCGCAAAATTTGTGAAATGTTGTGTTGCAGATTGCGTCTTATACGCGCCAGCCGTGGCGGCTATATAGCCGAAATCATATTTTCTTTCAAACAAAGCCAGTTAAATGATACTAAAAATATATTTATTTGCTTTATTTGGATTTAAATTTGTGTAACTTTAAAAAAAACACCCGATACCATTAATTTCAAAAGTTGTTTCATTGATAAATGTTTGTTATACTTAAAAACATCTTGCTGCTTAATGCGATATTTCTATATTATTTATTGTCGTCTACCATCCGAAACATAAACTGCTTACAAGGTATCTGTTGTCTGTTGCTAGCAAAATAATTTACTTATTTAAATTAATAATTAAATTAATAATTAATTAATTCATTGAAGGTTTTTCCTGTTTCGCTTATTATGGTGCGCCTCCATGTGTTTTTTGTCCTACCGTGTCTCGCTTGCATTCCGGATTCCACCCCAGTGTAGCATGGAATATCTCATCATACGGTCTTCGAAGCATGTGTCTTCATAAGAAGCACGTTTGCTGCCTTACTTGAGCCTTTATATTTGCTTCATCAGATCTTTAATATATTTCTCAGACATCGGTTTGTAAAAGATTGCAGTTCTCTTTTTATTTCATAGCCGTAGAGTAACACTGATTAAACGCATGTATCATAAACGTTGATTTTAGATCTCTGGGAAAATATTCTCGACTTCCAAATGCTTTTAGGCTGATGAAAAGCAATTTTGGCCTTAATTATGCGATTTTGCCTCTTTCCGATGTGATCAGGCTAACAAATAGCAGAATTTTTCAATCAGTGTACCATTTATTAATTTATTAATTATTTTCCCTACAAGAAGTCGGCTTGCCATTGAGCAGCGCTGACAAGCCGCGCTGGATCGTCTAATCGCCGCTTAAAAGCATAACATATTCATTCAGAGGAGCAGCTAAACGAATTTCGCATAGTATAGTTTGTCATTTCATTGACAACAGCCAGTCATTGGCTTAATAATACATTTCTACTTTTACGACTTCATAGCTGACATGTCGTTGTTGTCTTATTTGTGTTGATGTCGATGTACATACAACAAACAAAATTGATGATGAGAAAAAATTCTTTTTAATTTTGAACAGAGAAGAAGGAATAGAGCAAAATATTACTCGTAAAATTCCTTAAGACCCATATAAATCCCCTCTAGTGAAATGGAAAGAAAACGAAATGGCGAAAAAAATAGATCCACTCGGTAAATGGCAAATATTATATTATGGGTGTGTTGTGCATTTGCCTTAATAGATATTTGAAAGAGGGTATACGGATGACTTTAATTCACTATTCCAAGTACATGAATTGCTCGTGTTATTTTTGTGTGTCTTTGTTTTGTAAGAATATCTGTCCAATTCTATTGTTGTTGTTGTTGTTGTTGTTGTTGCTGCTGTCGTTGTTACTTGTAATTTTCTTTGTAAATAATGTTAATAAAAAGTTCAGAGTTTATATTAATAATTTATATCAATAACAACAACAATAATAACATTATTACAAATATTTTATTTTTTTTGCGTTACAATGTTTTCATTTTTATTTTATTTTCTTTTCTTTATTTTTATTTATTATTTGCTTCCCTTGTAGTTTTCTTTAGTAATTTTATTATTTTATTATATTTGTTTTTGTTTTTTTTTTTTTTTGTTAGTATTTTTGTCTTAACACGAATAATTTGATTAAAACATAAAAGATGTCCAATAACATTTGTTAGACAAAATTTTATTTCAACGTTTTTTATTTTTTATTTTCTAAATCATATTAGAGATGTGGCAGCAAACCAAAAAAAGTATTTTTAATTTTCCTAAAAGCATTTCGTCATAATAGTTTTACATGTAAATAAAATTGTTTTTCTTTTTGCATAAATACTACTCTAAATAAATTAAGAAAAATATACAAAATAACACATACTCTCAAAATAACATATACATATGTACAAACGTATGTATATAATTTATTAAATAAAAAAAATTACGGCTGTAAGGAAATAAAACTAAAATTCTAAAAAACGCTTTTAAGTTTTTTAAAAAAAGAAAAAAAAAAACTTTCCTTAAATAACATGTCTTCCAAGTGGGAGTTCAGAACTTTAACAGTTTGTTTTGCCGAATCACCATGGGTGAAGCGTTCTATAATAAGTGCACACTCTAAAATTGTTTTATCCAAAAGGATGTAGTTTTCGGACAACGTCAGTTCACATGAGACACGAAAGCCGACCAACAACCAACGCTGCTTATATCACGTTGGAGATTCTGAAAGTAATCTGTAGATCAAAGAACATCCGAGAGCATCCCAGATTTGGTACCGTTAGATTTTTTCTTGTGAGTTTCGTATTTAATAATATATATAATATATGTATGTAGCGTTTTCACTTTAAATTAAAGTTCTTTCAAAATAAGCGAAACGTTATCTATATTGTATATATAAATAAAAGTTGTCCTGTGTTCATCATTTTATAATTCGAGAACCTCTCAATAGATTTACAAACCAAATATGCGTTGGAAAAGTGTACTTTCACTGATAGTTTTGGTTCATCTGCGCGGTACCACGCCCATATAAATTTTTTATCTAAAACGGTAATAGTAAGTTTCTAAATTTGGCCCAAATAACTTTGTGATCAATACAAATCATCAGTCAAAAAGTGAGCGAAAGTGGATAAGTGGGTGTGGCAGCTCCTATACGAAGTAAATAATGATTTGTGTTTATCTTTGGAACGGTAGTAGTGGAAAATTCTGAATTTGGTCTAAATAACTTCGTAGTCAATCCACATCATCAGTTGAAATAATAATGGGCGCACAGTTAGAATGGCAGTTTCTGAACTTGGTCCAAATGGCTTCGTAGTCGATACAAATCATTATTTTTAGTGCATTCCTTTAATTTTTTTTATGAGGAATACCTTTTATGGGCATACAACACAAAGACTCCGTGTTGTAATTGATGTTCTCTGAAATTGCGCCGACAGCATTTAAGCTTTGCGTGACCTAATGCATATGTACATGTATAAAACTAAATGTATGTTTGTATGTTAGTTTGTGCCTTATAGATAGAACAGCTATGCCGCTGAAACGATTTTTTTGAAATTTTTGCAGAATCTCATACAAAGTGTGTATTTATTTGTCTATATCTTCAAAATAGCAACAGAACTATTCTCCTAACTTGGCAAAAATGGATTCATAGTCAAGCCAAATCATCAGAAAAAATTACATAGAAAGTAAATATCGATTTTGGTATATCTTGAGAACGGGTAAAATTAAAGTTTCAGAATTTAATATGAACTACTTTATAGTCAATACAAATCATCGGGAAAAAGATGGGCGTGGTACACCCCATACAAACTAAATATTATGGTCATAATATCCTGAGAACGGTTAAAGCTAAAGTTTCAGTATTTAGTCTGAAAGACTTCTTGGTCAATGCAAACCATCAGTAAAAAAGTGGGTGGAACTAGACAAATGGGCGTGGTAACTCCCATACAAAATAAATACAAAGTTTTGTATATCTTAAGAACGGTTAAAGCAGAAGCTTCTGAATTTGGTCTGAATCTTCATATAGTTAATAAAAGTCATCAGGAAAAAAGTGGACAGAATTGAAGAAGTTGGCGTGATACCTCCCATACAAAGTAAATATTAATTTTTGTTAAGTTTAAACAACGTCGTGACCAATACACATCATCAATCAATAACTGGCGAGATTGGATAACTGGCCGTGAAACATTCCATTCATACTATATATTGGATTTTGTATATGTAGAGAGCGACAACTATTAAGGCTTCGTAATCTATCCACATCAGCCTAAAAGCGTGAATCACAGAAATTGCACTGGATAAAAGCTATATATGAGCATACAGTGTCTTTCTAAAAGCCAAAAGTGATTTGATTTGGACCGGAAGAGAACAAAATGAAGAAAAAGAGACAAAAATTTTACTAAGATAGCATTTAAGATAATAATTAAGAAAGAGCCAGCGAATCACGCCGGAATTTGGCTAGTCTATATATATAAAAGAGGACTATAAAATGTGTTGTAATTGATGTTCTCTGTAATGCGCCAGCCGATTTAATGTTGTAATCCCTTAAGGTTCTGAATTCTGTCAAATAATGGGCGAAATTTAATAAGTGGATGGGGCATCTCTTATACATCGTTCTACAGAACATTGGAATGGAAGATTCTGAATTTAGTTTAAATGACCTCTTATACAGTACAAACCATCAGTTAAAAAGTGGGCGGAGTCGGATTAGTGGGCATGGTACCTCCCATACAAATTAAATAATGATTTTTTTATATATTGAGAATGGTTAGAAATGAAGTTTCTAAATATTGTTTCAATAACTTAGCTGTCAGTACAAACCATCATTAAAAAATGTTATTTTGCATGTGTAGAGAACGGTAACAGGCTTTCTTAATCTATCCACCTCAGTCAAAAAATAGGTACAAAACAAAAAAGGCTCGCAGCAACGCGGGAGGTATCACTCCAGTAAAATATAAAATAAGAATTTGAAAACTAAACATTTCTAAGGTGCTAATTGAAAGGCAATAAAGTTTTATATTTTATGACAAATGTAATGATATTTAATTGTTTTATTGCGAATTTCTGTTTTTCTGCCCTCTGCTACCTCAACATTTATTGCGGCTTTTCTTAAAAAATAAGTGTTTTTTGTTCGCCTCAATCATTTGTATGCCAATTTAGTATTTAATTACATTTTATTGTTTATAAATCACTAATCACTACGTGTTTCGTATATAATAAATGTCAAAAATAAAAACAACAACATTATAAGCTTACCAATAAAATAACAAAAGAAAAAAACTTTTAATTAATGTTCGGCACTTAAATTTCAACTCATTGAGAATTCATAAAAATAAATTATCTGAATTCCATTTGTGTAACATAATCATTACTTCACCTCTTTACTGTACAATTTACATCCAAAGGGGGGAATTATTTTAAGGAGCCATAACAGTGGAATAGTTTAATTTTCAGTATTAAAATTGTTGTTACAAACAATTAATTTTGAATTAAATCCTATTAATTTCAAAACAAACAGTTTTACTGCGAATTCTGTCAGTATTAATTACTTTCATTATAAAATAAATAACAAATTAACATTGAAAGCCATAAAAGTGATGTTTTAAAATATTCAAGTTATACAAGTAACCGGTTTCTATATTACAAATGTTATAATAGGGTTTTGCCTATATTTTTGTGTTGCTTTGTACTGTAAATACTTTAATAATTGGACAATTTTCTAATCTAGATAAAATAATATTTGTTGCTAACTTCTTTAATGTAATATCTTAGAAAATGTGCTCACGTAAGTCTAAAAGCTAAAATTGAAAAGAAATATTCTTCTTTGTGTAAAGAAATACGACGAATTGAAAGGCCTTCGCTTTAACATCTGTATACGTTAATTAACAAATACTCGAAATGGAAAATTTTTCGATCACAACAAAGAGAAACATTTTTGCAATAATGAGATCCTATGTCTCCCAAAACACCTCCATCTATACCTATCAAGAACTCCACATTCACACAATATGTGTTCCGCCATCCGTGATGCATGGGATTACAGTTTACAAGCATCAACATCCGTGACCATCATTTTTTTGCAGATATGTTGTCAATAATAGCCCGTAAGAAGTTTCAAGTCGGGCCTGTCTCAGACTAATGCATCCGCTACCTCATTAGCATCTATCCCAGTACACAAATCAACTGGAGCTTATCTCCGAGAGAAAGCTTTTGCAACGTATCGTAGCAATATTTGACCAGACTAGATGTCATACCATTCGAGCCAAGTGCGCTTAAGGCAGCTTGACTGTAAAAGTATATATCAATGGACTTATTCTGGAACCAACTGTCCAGGTTGATCTTCGCACATATGACAATAGCCATGTCTCAGCCTGGAAGACACTCAGCAATCTCTCAAGTGTGATTCACATATCTCGGTTTTTTGGAGCCATCGGTATACCAGTTCAGATCACACTCACCCCGAGCTAAGGCTGCATTAGACCAACAATCCCGGTCCGAGAATTCAAACCTGAATCTCCTGTCAAAACTTGATATCTAAAAGTTATTTTTATTGAAAGATGAGATAGAGTGGAAAAAGGACACTGGATGAAATACACAAATAAATAAAAAATGTAATCGATAAATGCAATAAAAATATTATTTAATATATTCCACTATGTGATCTAAATTGAAATCGAGTGATATTGGAAATTCGTACGCATAACTTGCATTACTGATTAAAAAATATATATTTTATATATATATATATATATATTTTATATATTTTTATATATATTTATATATTTTTATATATATATTTTATATATATATATATTTTATATATTTTATATATTTTTTATACATATTTTTTTTTAATAAAATGTCTATAAAAGAGAAAAAAATATTAATTTCAAAAATACGAAACAACTTCAATATTTTTATGACATTAATTGTGAAAAACATGCTGAATACTTTCGTACAGCACGATCATCACAAAAAAAAGAGTTGAAAATGAAAACGCACTAAATACACAACGGGTCTTTATACAATACAATGACCTCGAACCACAGCAATCAGAAATATGCCAGCAACAGCAGTATATCAATTATCTGGTTATTGCAGTTGCTGCTTATATTATTGTTTTTGTTGTTGTTATAGTTATAACTGTGTATCTGTGTCAATCAACTGGTCCACAACGTTTGTGTTGAGTTACACCAACTAAAGGGCTTTTGTTATGGTCATTAATATTTTTATTATTTTATGACTACATACCCATACACATACATACATACATACTTGGGTTTACACAAAATACAAAAAAATTTTTGGAGAAAAATTGTTTTGTAAAATTTGTTGCCCTCAAAACGAGAAGGAAGTCTTTGGAATTATCATGAAACGAAGAAAAACTGTTGCGCTCTAGATTATAATGCTTTCAGAGCATTTCTAATGCATACTGCATGCAGCAACAGTTGAAAGAGTTTAAACACACCCATGGAATATAGAGTTAAAATGTTTTTAAATTTTTTTATTTATTATTTTTATTTTTATTTTTATTTTTTATTTTTTATTTGAAGGTCATTTGGGAATCGTATAACTGTTGTGTCTGTAATAATTTTAATGCTGCAGTTCATTTGTTTTAAAATTTTTCTTGTTTTTTCAAATTATACTGAATGACCTTTGACGACTCTGGCTGAAATAAAACGACATTTACTGGAATTTTAACACTTTCTTTTACTTATTAGTAGACTTTTCTGAAGGTCACTTTTTTATTAAAATCTAATTTTTAGTAATATAGATTACATCTTGCATTAGATTCTTGTTGTGAAATTAGTTACTTTGAAGAGGTATAATGCCATGAAAAAAACAATTCCAATAATATTTTTGAAGAACTCTTATGAAGGTTGCTTATCCTTTGTATTTATTGTTTCAAAATATTTTTATTCGTAAAATTTAACATATTTTAGTCCACAAAGTGTTTATGAACAATACGAGAATATTTTGATATAAAATCTAAGCACACGTGATGTAAGCTACGTAACATTAGTGCATAGTCCCCATAAAATTATATGCAGAATAATTCCAAACTCAGGCATATGTATGTACATACGTAAGTTTTAATTGAGTACTCACGCAAAGCTCAATTAACGTTATTCAATTAGATTTCGACAGCGAAAATTACTGAGATAGTTTTGTTCGTAAAAACTTAAATTTGAAAATTTTACATGGAAAAATCTCAGATTCAATATACAAAAATTTCGTTTACTTTTTTATTTTAATAATATTGTGTTTCATATGGCATTGAAAAGTTATTTTTAAATATTTATTTTATTTAAAAATACTGTTTGAAAATTTGTTCGATTTTAGATTTTTCTTACTGTATATGGTTGTCACTACTCACTGAACATGGTTCACACAGAGCTAAGACGTGTTTCACACAGGTATGCATTTTGAATTACATTGGGCAACTTATAAACTGTGTTTTTGGATGATAAACTGAGCTCAATTAAGGCATTAATTGGCTAATTAAAGCTTATGTGTGAACATAATAAAATGCTGTCCTTAAATTAGCTAAATAATGACGCAATTTAGCTAAGCTTGCCGTAGAGAATAACGAACTTATTTATTGTTAAGCTAACTATGGAGGCGGAGAAATTTTGAACTAAGTATACAGAGCTCAAAGGATCCTATAATGAAAAAACATAAACTTAGACTTTATCCAAAAACATGTATGTATTTCATACAAAGAGTCGCCAACTTATTGATCAGCCTTAATACTATCCTAAATAGATATAAGACCAGACGACTGCTTGTAGCCATATCATCTTGGTACGAAAACGCTATCTGCGCCTTGCTTAACTTATTTCGAAAAAGTTAAACACAAACATTGAGAGAGCGGAGCGAAGGAATAACTGGGAGATTGCAATATTTCTTTTGGCATATAGTTTCTCGGACCTAATAGCAAATCTTCGTCTGAAAACTAAATATCTTCGAATGTTCACCGTAAGTTGCAGCCATATGGTCAGTTCTGCCACTTTAAAAGATAATATCCAAAATTGTTGCATCAGGTCAGAACTTCAATGACCTAATCTAAAAACCATGCTAATATTCGGCCGACTAAAATCTATATGGAACTCAACATCGGTTTCACTGCGTGTTAACCACTCCACTTTCTAGCTACAAAATATGTAACGCTACACCGCAGATGTTCAGAAGATCGTTGTAAGTCAATATCTTCGTAGAATTTCACGAATCTTTTGACAAATGGTCATATCTATGAACAGCTTGTTGGCCAACAATCTATCCAGCAACGTATACTTATTAAAATTAAAAGATGAAAATGGCATTGAATTATGTACACTTTTAGAAGACTACGATATAACAGTAGTAGAATAGTAGAAGAAAATCAGTTATTAGTTATTAAAATAAATATAATGAACAATCTCCTAGACAAACACCTCAAGTTGAATTAGAGAATGAAACGTGTATGGCCAGAATAAGCAAGAGCAATTTTCCAAGTCATTAAAGAAACACCAAAACTGTTACTATTCTTTAAAGTTTTAAGTGAGGCTATCCTATGTAAAGTTATGTTTATATTTTTCCAAAAATTTCTACAACGATTTTCAATAACGAAAATACTATCCATCATCAGTTCGTCAAGTATTTTAGGTATCTTCAAACAGAAGAATTTAATAATTTCCTTCTCCAACTTTACTACATTAGCCGAATAATATTCGTATATTTCAAACCGTTCAAAGCAGCCGCCTCTTTATAACATGAGAAGCCTAAAAATTAAATTTTTTTTATTACTTTTTCCTTGTAGCTAAACATGTTAAAAAACATAAACTTTTATTAAACACTTGGTATTGAATGAGAAATGACTAAAATTTTAATAAAGCAACAAATCTATTAATGATTGTTATTTGATGTTGGCGCAATACTACCTTACATTAAAGTATTATTGGTTGTATTTTGTTGTTGTGTAATATTTTTTGAAAATAATATGAAAGAAAAATAAAGATTTGGGCATTAAATTAATTGGATACCTTCGAGAAACTAGTGGCATTTTTTAAGTGTTACCTCTAATAAATAACTATTTATAGTGTTGCCATCTCTTCATTCAAATTTTCTCCTTTTTATTGTCACAAAATAACATAAAATAGTCGTAAAAATCTTGCGATCATGAATATGATGACAAACTTGCTGTCTTTGAGTTGGTTACAGTGTTTTAATTAACAACCGATTTAATAGCTGATAATAGTTGATAACCCGGTTCCAACAGGACGAAGTCTCATGCTATACAGCGCGCGTTACAATTGATTTATCAAAGAAACTTTTGATGAAGGAGTAATTTCACGTAATGGTGCAATTAATTTCTTGAAATTTTACTTATTGTGTAGACTATATAAATTTCAAAAATTCCAATCGGGCGGTGCCATACACATACAAAGAAAATATATATTTGTGTATATCCTCAAAATGGTAACAGTAAGAGTCTATATATTTAATTCAAATAGCTTCGTAGTCAATAAAAATCATCGGTCAAAAAGTGGGTGTATTAGCGGGCATGGTACCTCGCACACAAAGTGTATTTGTATATTTTATTTATTTATTTCATTTGTATATTTTGAGAATGATAAAACTGAAGTTTCTTATTTTGTTGTAAATGGCTTTGTATATAAAAAAATAGCCAAAATAATAAAAAAATTGACAGAATTGGATAAGTGAGTGTGGCATCACCTATACATAGTAAATATTCAGTTTTGTATATGTGATGGTTAAAATGTCGTTGTCTATCCACTTTTAATAAAAAACAGGTAATAAGCGGGCATTGCTTAATGCGAACCGGGTAAGAGCTATCTGCTGAACACAGCTAAAAAACAGAACCAATTAACTGATCGGTAAAGTTAATTTTTGAGTAAAATTATGTTAACAAACCAATAAATGAAATGTAATTTGCTTTTTCCGATGTGTTTATAAGATATACCATGGCAGACTTAATTATTAGTAAACTGTAAATCAGAGCTTAGAAGTCATTTTAAAAAAAGTCAGTAACCTAGTAAAAATCGGTAGCAATATCGCAACTAATGTGTATAACAATATGCTAAACAGGACGACAATTCTGAATACACATTAGGAATTGTAGGGTCATTATTTGAAAATAATAAAACCCAAATATGGTAAAGTTTGTTGGGATGATCCAATTTTAACTCTAATAATAAAATATCATTATCATCAGTTCGGGGCTTTAAAATATTGTTACGAAAATACAAATGCTTAAAAATAAAGCACACATCCAATACATTTAAAACTGTATTGTGAGATTTTGGTACATTTGGTAATTATGTGTCACCATGTCAATAGTCATGTTGCCATATCATAGTTGCTTTGTCTGGCAGCACCGCCACTTCGACCAACTTTTGGTGTTACATTTGAATTAACGGATATAAAATAGAGGATATAAGACATTTCCAGAACCTTCCAAGCTCTAGGCAATTAGATATATAAGGAGGCTGCTTTACCTACACGTCAGTTAGTTATCGCTTGCTGTGATAAATTAAAGTCGTGTTTAAGTGGAAACAAAAGTGTTGTATAAACGAATATTAAGCTGTTGAGATAAACTGTATAAAAGTATAAAAGTTATAGTGTAGTAAATCAAAAGCTGTAAACAACAACAAAATGGTGTCTATTTTATTTTAAAAGGGTAAAAACGTAACAATATCTCTAAATAGTAAAACTAAATAAACAAGGATACCTTCAAAGATAGTCAATAGTATACCTAAACGACTTCGAGGTGTCATTGAAAATAAAAAAGGTACACGAAACAAATAATTTTATTCAGAAATTTATTTAGTCCTATCTATTTGATTTTTACACTTTAAATTGTCGCGTCCAAAATATTTTTTAATTTTTATAAAAAAAATCCATACAAATTAATTTTTTCTATGCTGTTTATATCAAAATTGAATTTTATTCTTCAGATGCGTTACTATTTTATATTAAATAAATATAATAAATGAAAAATTGACCGATTTTAGAGTTTTCGCAGCGACGTTTTAACGAGAAGCTTCAGAATAGATATTTATTTAATAGAGAGATAGTAAACACTCTTGGCCATCTTGGCTGTATGGTGAATAACTGATGATATTGAAATTGAGAAAGGCCACAAACTGAGTAAAAAAGAGCAGCGTTTGGTGAACTAAACCACATACATATGGCGTTCACCTAGGATTGCCAGATTCAACATTGGAAAATTCTTGACATTTATAGAAAAAAAAACATTGGCTATTAATAAATGGCTCTAAAATGTAATATTCCTGATAAAAGCTTATTTGATAGGTCCGAAGGATTACGGGCGATAAAAAATGGAACGATAATAAGAGCAAACAAGATCATGGGCGAAGTAAGGTGAAGTTTCGTAAACGATGGCAAAGCCAGGATTGAAAGAGGGTAATGCTGTGTGCCTCGTGTAATTGGAAAGTAATCCAATTAAAACTATCAGAATAGATGAATCGAAAAGATGTTGTGTTCCTAAACTAAACTAGGAAACAAATAGACTTGAAACACTTTACGTTATTAGTTATTAAAATGTTTAATAGTTTTTCATAAAACTTTGTGTAAGAAACCCTTTTAATATCTTGACAAACCATATTTTTTCTTGATTCTTGACAAGCTGTAACCACAGTTATCGCTTCAAACAATGAATGTGTAAAAACTTCAGTGCTATATAATAATGAGCACAACTTTTAATAAAGATCTTTGGAGGAGGACCAACGAAACACTGACCGTAGGTCAAATGAGAAAAAAAATTGAAATACTTTGCTCTCAACTGGAACCCGCAGGCCACCAAACTCATGGCGCCGAAGAGTGCTAAAGGCAGCTAGAAAATGACATGGGAAGAAATGAAAACATATGTATTGTCATGATAGAAATAAATGGAACAATCTTTTGGAAACATTACGTTCTCTATTAGAATGAGATAAAGATAGAGACAACAAGTATAGAGAACTATTAATTGGAGTATAGCGGAGTAGAGAACACATGTAAGGTGATCAGATAAGAACAAAAAGGCAAAAATTCAACACCAATGTTCGATGCATTTGTAATATATATGTATACGTATTTGAAAAAAATATTTTAAAAAGTTCAGAAAGGGTGAAACGCTGCAGATAGAAATAACAAACTGCTTGTCATTAGCAGCTTTGAGAATTGGGAGAACTATAATTTAATTTGCAATTGAAGCTTTTCTTTAAACTGAAAACGGTCCATATTTTATTTATTTTTTTTATTTGGTTGCTATTGGATTGAAATTTTAACAAATACATAAGTGTATGTAATCTATATTGTTCGAAAACGCATGTGGATTAGGATAAATACCAAATATAGAACCAACGCTTACATAAATCACTTCTTTGAAAAATTGAATTCTACACACAACATAATATATATCTTTACAATATTAAATTACATTCCAACACTTGTACTAAATTATGATTTTTATTCTGTTCATCTCTTGGAATTTTGAAATGTTTAAAAAAAGAAACCATTTTCAGTTTATATACTTGAATTTTTGTTATGTTAAGCTTTTGACCTTTTCTCCGATATTTTCATTCTTTTTTATAAACAAGTCAATAGAATATAAATCTACACATATTCATTAGATTACGCCCCACTAGCAACTGCATACAGAATGAAATACGTGACATCTTTAGCAATTTTTCAAAAAAAAAAAAAAAAAAATGAATGCAGAGGGCGAATATAAATTGATTTAAGCAGCAGCGTTCCTTTAGCTTTGAATCTATTTATTGATGTTTGTGTTATATACAACATGTTTGTATATACTGGATTACTTATATGAATACGAACTGTATGTTCTCATTGTTATATAAGAATACAATGTAAAAGTCACGTTTCTAATATTTCGTTAGTTCGAATCAAATTCTAATCAAATATCGAAATGAAGGAATAAATGAATAAACGAACGAAAGAATTAACAAAAGTTATTACCAATTTAAGAGTACGATCCACTTGAGTTTTAATCGAATCTAATGAAATCAACTCAATTCTCCCAAAATCATTCTTATGTACTGTCACATAAAACTAATCATTTCGCCTCTAATTTAAAAGTTACTGAAAGTTAAATTAAAAACAAAAATAGAAGAAAAGAACCAAACAAACTTTCAATCAATCAATCAATCACACATTCATGCTGGTTTGCTCATTTATTCATTTAAATACTTGGAATAGTCTAAACGTTTTTTTTTTTATAAATTTGATTTTTATATTTTCTCTTCTCATTTAAATTTACTGCCAAAGTTCATGTCGTTGACGTTTTACGTTTTACGTTTTTCTATTGTGGATTCGATATCAAAATGTTCTTAGAATGGCTTGTATTGTTGGTCCCTGACAACTTTTCATCCTTTCCTACACTTATTTAACAAACATTCCTCCAGTTATTGTTTTGTTTTATTGTACAAATATTTTTGCTTTAGAATTGCGTTTTTCTTCTTGTTGTTCAAAATAAATGAGAATTAAATGAAAGACCGTTTGGTAATAAAAATTGATTTTACCAGCTGCTGTGCTTAAAAGTTCAAAAATATTTCATGCGATTTAAGTTCTTGTATCTTAAATTTCCGAAATATTTTATCTTTATCAAGATTTTGTTTGCTTTTCTCTATACTGACATGTACAACAATACAACGATACATACATATAAAAATTTTTATTCATACGTTAAATAAATAAGCAGAGATTTGAAAGAATATTACGATTTAAATCGTGAATTTGTAAATTATATTTTATTAAAAAGTATTAATTATAAAATTATTTCTTACCAATTGTGAACCGAATCTGAAATTCTCTTATTTGTGCAAATTTGTGCAAAAATTCTAATAAAAACAAAATACATACATATACAGTAATATTTTAATAAAATTAAAATTATAACCTTAAAAGATATAACCTTAAAAGATACGCTCTTGTAAACAGGACCTCGTAATCCTATATCCTTTCTTCATATGGAAGGTTACTTTGGTAGAATTTCTTGTCATGAGTGTGCTTTCTGTAATGTTGAACCACGTTGATTTCGAATCCCAATAGAAAATGTATACACTGTACATAGTGCCTTAGAAAGAAAATGTTTCAAAACTATCGAAATAACACTGTTCATCAAGGAATATAAAATTCCAAAATATTTGGAGGAATTTTGAAATGTAACTAAATTTGAACTTGAACGGAACTTCAGTGCACACGACAGTAGCTATAGAATTATACTAATAAAAGAAAACAAAACGGCTTAAATATTGGAAACAGTGAAAAGAATGCACTCTGGCTGTGCGAATATTACACTAAAACAATTCGATTTTAATGAAAATTAAAATTCATCAGAAATATGACACTTTCCTTTTCCAACTTTAATGCATGCATAGGTTTTAGCAAAAATTCAATTCTCTGGCTTAGTTCGTGTCTTTCTTGCAGACCACAACAAGTATATTTCAAAAATGCCGTTTCTAAAGTTACTGATGTTGCCTTTGGAATGCCACAGGGTAGTCATTTGGGTCCTGTATTGTTTACATTTTTACCAACGATCTTACATCTGTTACGTACAGCTCACATGCTTTTATGTATGCAGATTACGTGAAACTTTTATAATATTTTCGATCAATCATCTCTGCAGACTGCCATTGATGGTGTGATAACAATTTATTGAAATTAATTATTACAAAATGTAAAAACGTCACATTTTACTATTCACATAAGCTTGATATTTCTTATCATTTTAGAGAAACGATTCTGGAAAGGTATGTATCAATGTATTTTGTTTGAGAGGACTTGGATTGAATTTTTATGTTCTTCCTTCATACGAAAGCAGACTCGCTCCATGTTGATACCGAATTTCTTCTAAACAAAATTACTTTTAATGTTCTAGTTAGGCCTTCTCGCTACTTCCAGCTAATAAATCTGAAATATCACAGATCTGCTTAAGCTAATAACGACCTATCGTCAGATATGTTAACAATTTAATAACAATTTTCATTTAAGTGGTTTTTCTGAGGGTAATAAAACTTTGAAAAGAAATATAATATTTGAGTCATTCACAAATTGTCATACAAAAAGTATATCCTATAATAATAGTATGAAAAATAAGACTGTTGTGACTCTGCTCAAAATAATGGTGTTTTTTTGTATTTATAAAACAAGGAATGGCGAATACAAATTGTGGATAAGACAAATAGCAATAAGATATCCTGCCATGACGCCAAAATATTTTTATTTTATAAATTATTTTTTTTTATTAAATATGACAACTCAAAACACATACCATACAACCTTTTTTTTAAAACAGTTTGTTTGAAAAATAACAACAATTATAGAATTCACAAAAGCCTTGCATCATTGTATACATTGTTAGTTTGTAGTGAAATTGAAAAGTTGTACGCTTGTTGTTCGTAATTTTTGTGTAAAAATTTTCTACACTCATACAATTTTTTTCATATGTTTTTAAAAAGTTGTATTGGTTTCCGTGCTATTAATGTGACGTGAATGCCAAATATTGGGAAGAGGAATATTGCCAAAAAAATTTATTTACTGTCAGCAACAAATTTATTAAAAAAAAAAAAAACATAAATGGCGATTAACGTAGATGGAGTGGTAAGAATATAAGCAAAAAATATGTACATTCAATAGATAATACAATAATACAGAACCTTCTAAATTCGACAAATATTTTCAAACCATTTTAAAATTTTTGTGTATATCCCAAATGTATTTACATTACACATTTTCATTTTGCAAACTATATTATTTAGTCTGTACGGAATTGATTTTCCATAGACCAAATAAATAAATAAAAACCATTTAGGACGTATTATGAAAATGACAATTATCATGGCAGGTGCACATACAATATCAGTGGCTCTGTTCACCATTTTGAACCCCATGCTTCAAGATATTCTGGTTAATTAGCGACAAAAGCAACTGATGCATTGGTATTGAGTAATTACGGAGTCTAGACTGAGTCAACTGTAGTCACATCATTGGATGCAAGGGCGGGTTACACTTTGGATTAGTATTTATCATTTCCTCTAAGACAAATAAGCAACTAATATCATACGCACTGTGTCTAAAGGCGAATAATCGATGGATAAAGAGCAAACCTGTTACATAACCAGAAGGAATTGGCATAATTTTTATGCGAAAATATTATGTTAATGTGTTTATAAGGAACCCCATAAGAACTTTAACTTGGGCATTGGGCTCTTGTTGGAGACTAACGATCAATTATAATGATTTCTGCAGAAGTTGCAATGATAAAGAGGAAAGATTTCTTATAAGTATCTATTCGAATACTTTGGAAAAAATATTCTCAGCTTTTTTGCTAAGACACTATATTTTTCGAGACATTTAAAAAGATGTTGACAAAAGATGAAGTTATACTAGTTTTGTCACTTTAGTGACTTGAACTATTATAACTGTAGTATTGATTTTTACAAAAAACTACTCATAAAGATGTAACGCATTATCAATTTCTTGTATTAGTTTCCGATTAAACTTTTACTACTTCTTCGAAAAATTTCTAAAATAATGAAACAATTTTGTAATTAAAGAAATCTTTATTTTGCCACTGTCAATATTTCAATTTTTTTTTTTTTTTTTTTTGTTTGAGTTTCAATTTTGTAACAGCAATGTTGACAAATATACAAAAATATTACACAAGTTTAAATCACTTCAAATTTTAATAATTTTCATATTAAAATTCAAATTCAAATTTTAATAATTTTCATATTAAAATTCAAATTCAAATTTTAATAATTTTCATATTAAAATTTGTAATTGAAATTCAAAATTTTTATTTTGTAAAATTTCTTTTTCTCAAATACAGTGGTTTTTCCAGACATACCACTATAAGGTCTTTAAACAAGACTCCTTGAACAAGCGTTTGTATATTTCTCAAAATGGCCACTTATTATCTGAAAGTATTTTAAATTTTAACATCTTAACGGTACTCGGTTAACACAAACTTTGAGCTCGTTAAAAACATATGGTTGGTGTATTGACTTTTCAAATTCGTATTTGACTTCGCACATTGATTTATTTCATCAGGAATTTTATACAAACGGGAAGAGGGGCAAAATGTACAAAAAATTAGCGCCCTTAAAGCAGCTCTCAAAAGAAGTCTTAAAAAATATAACCACACAAATATTGCCAATGGTAAGTAAAGTTCTTATAATTTGTCATACACGTATTATCTGAGGAATCTGAGGAAAACTATAGATTGGTATTGGAGTACCTCAAAAGTGATAAAGTTACCACTTAAGATTTTGATCTCTATTGGCGTAAATGTGTGCGCCATAAAGATTTAAACTAAAAATTAACAAAAATTATCAAACAATATAGTTACAGAATCATGAAGGATATGGTTAGAAATGATATCAAAATTTGATAAATATTTTGTTTGTTTCTGTTAATAAATATAATTAAACAATTTATTTATAGAATCAAGCAAACGTCTGTTAGATATTGCCTTCCGAATTCAATACACATTTACGTTTGTTTAAAATTTAAAAATTTTTGTTTGTTTAATAACATAATAATTTAATTGGAAAAAATATATTTTTTTAATGAAAACATAAATAAATAATTAACATATTTTAATAAATTTTGTATTTTTTTTTTCAAAACTTTGTTTGATTTTACGATTTTAATGATAGGTCCCATTTTAAACAAAATTTTATTTGATTTTCTGAATTTGAAATTTAATTTTTTTTTGTGTACATATATTGGAGTTTGTTTATTTTATTAATTAATTTTTTTTCTCCGTCACTCCTCCAAGGAGCATATTGGCTTTCCACAAAGCATCTATTGCTTTGTTTCAGTTTCTTTAATCAATTTGATATTTCAAGCTAAGTAGATGATTAATCCGCTGTAGCTTCCTCCACATGATTTTTTATTTTTTTTTGTAGTGGAAAAGACCTTGCTAATTGGTGGTGATCTTTACTTTAGCATTGTAATTTTTTCCCAGTAGATGGCGTGTTTTTCCTGTTCATTCGTCTGATATTTGTCATCATCGCCAGAGGTACGCGAGAAGAGTCAGGGGGCTTTTCCCTTTTTATTTTTTTATTTTTTTAGATGGAGTTGTCTGGAGTGTTATTATTAAACATTCGAAACCACAATTTAATTTTTTCTTCGTCATGTCCTCTGCCGTGGCTTGAGCCTGGGTCGTTTGTGTTGTTATGCCACGACACTACGCTACCCCCGTATAATTTATTGATATTTTGTTAATTAAAATTTAAAAATTTTAAAACTCAACAAACAATTTTTGTTATTATTTTATTTTGTCTGGAAGTTATTCCTTCAAATATATATATGTGTGTACATATACGTGAGATACATGTGTTCATATCTGATGTTGTGCTTAAAAAGAAATGGAAACATTGTAACACATTGTCTATAATATTTCGCATCATTTTTTCTTATCATTTTTTTTCCGTTTAGTTTTATTTTTATTTTGTTTTTCTGTCAGTAACAACAAAGTATGCGTATTTTTCGTACAATCTGTATAAAAAAAATAAAAAAACGAAAATATGATTGTCACTCTGATTTCTTTTTTTTTTTGTTTTTATTAGTTTTATGACTGACTTTTGGGATTCATTTACTTTTTTATTGTTGCTTTTAAATATCTTTTCTCTCATGAATTGTATTAATATTTGCAGAATTTAGTAAATTTATTAGTATTCTGATGCTAAAAGAAGCAGAGTTTCTTTCCAAATTTAAGTTTTGTTCTGTTTGTGCAAAGGTTATTGCAATTACAGCCCTTTTACATTTTTTGTTCTAAGCAAAAGCTTTTCTTTTCGGGAATAAAACATATTTATTTTAGTATTTATGTAGTTAATAAATAAAATTAAATGTCGTAATCCTCCTAAACTTTAATACTGCACACGCAAACACACACACACACACACACACTTCAAATATGAACGAACGTACATCCTCTTAAGAGAATAAAACGAAAGAATAATTCCATGCTTGAATGTATTAATGCATAAACGACTCTGTAAGGCTTACATCCACCCAGTGATCCATTTATTTACCTTGTGTTTCTCCAGTCCCTCCTCTTTGTCACTGCTTCAAAAATGAAGGAAAATAAAATTTAATTTGATTTTAGTGAGGTTTCTTAGTCGGTATTTTTTTTTTTTCAATTCCACTCGAATATCGTTCAGTTAAATGCCATTTAAAAGAAACTTTATGGCATAAAGATGGCAAAGATATTTTTTTCATTTTCGGTAAATGAAAGTACAACAAAATCGACAATTTTCTTTAGCTTTTTTGACATTTCTTTTTACAATTTTAAATTTGTGATTGTACATATGTATGCATGTGTTTTGCAACATTTTTCGAGTTTACTTTTATTATAAATATCAAATCGTTTGTTTGTTTTGTAGAAAAAATATGCATTTCTCTTTCAAATCGACTTCATGTCTTAAGACTTAAGACTTGAAATTTTTCTTTTGGTTGATATTTTTGCTCTTTGTTTGTTTAGCGTTAAGTATATGTATTTTAATACAGTGGCAATTAAACATTTTCAAATAATCAGGAGAGACAAAAACTTTAAGAACCTGTGAAGAAAACCGTTTAAGAAGAAAATTTAACGTTTTTTTTTAATTTTGTGCAATATCTTCGGGAATAAGAGACAATTTTGAGTTTTGACTTTTTAATCGAAATTTTTTCATAGATTAGTAGGTATTATATCAAATTGTGCCTCCTTAATTGAATATATATCTTGATTAACTTAACAATTTCTTCATGAACAGCGTCACAGCTCGAAATAATAATCTTACTGCCACAGCTCAAACTTGTATTCTTTGGTTGATGACGCACAAGTGACACAAAAAGAGAATTAGCGGTCTTTTCTCAGGTAAACAAGGCAGTGATGCTAACGAAGTTTTCGTATTCGTTAGAGGTTTGATTGAATTGATTATGAAAAAAACCGATTTTGATTTGTGACATTTTTTATGAATTTTTTTCATCGTGATGTTGCTTAAATTTGTTTTAGAAAAATATTTTAAGAGTATTGTTGTTTAGAGGCTTTAAAAAGTTATTTGGGTTTTTAATAAAAATAAAGCTTTGAAATCGCCAATATTTAATTGATAATATTTTAAGTCACATTTATCAAATCACCAGAGCATAAGCGAAAATATTTTAAACCACTTTATAAACATGTTCATGATCTAATCACTTTCAGGAAATGGCGAAGTTAAAAAAAATTAAATTTGAGTTTAAAAAATAAAAATTTGCTTTCAAAATCGAGAACGAATAACAACGATTGTGTTAAATCAAATAAAGTCGTAAAATAGTCTAAATAGAGCTGAAAATAGCACAATATTCTTACTATTACAAGACAGTAATATAAAGTAAAACAAGAACTAAGCATTTACAAAAATTGATTCAAAAGACTTGTTAACAGTGTAATCTCCTTTAACGCAAATCTCGATAAATGCAACTTTACAAACGGTGTTATGTTATTCCCATTCGGTTTGTTTTTTACTTCAGTTTTTTATTAATCAATTCAATTTTTACGTACAAAAACCAATTTAGTTTAACGTTATACTAGAATTAATAAGTACTTAGGTATCATCGGTGCCGTCCAGAACAAGGCGATAAGGGTCCTTTGAACAAGTCTACAGTGAGATATGGGGTCTTGCGCTGAGAATGATGTTATTGACATATACCGCTATTATTCAGCCCATTATCACTTATACGGTGATAGCTTGGTAGAGAAAGGCTGAGGAATGTTAATAAATTAGGCAGGGGACAGAGAATTATAGAGGTCTTGATGGATTGACACCGCTTCATATTTAAGTGATGATGGTGGCGGGTATTGAAATGCGTCGGCCCAATAACAGCTGTTCGGGGGAGTTTGATCTGAACTAGTTTACCGATGGTTCCAAACTGAATGACTGTGTCGGTCCCACTGGGAAGATCGCTGAGTATCTTCCAGGCAAAGATCATGGCCATGACCATATGTAAGAAGATCAACCTGGGCACTTGGGTAGGACCATTATTATAGAGTCTGATAGCCAATTTGCCTTAAGGCAACTTGACTTGAATCGTATGACATCTAGACCGGTCAAATATTGGCTTTCGCTTAGGAATAAGTTCCAGTTGTTTTGGGTACCGGGACACTTTGGTATAGATGGTTGCATTAGCTAGTAAAGCATCTGTGATAACCAATATTGGCCCTAAATCTTGCTGAGTTACACCACTTAGTACCATCCTCAACCTAGTCAAGCATTGGGAAATTGCCAGATGCTTGGAGCACTGGAATGCTCAAATGCTCGCTACTTGGCGATTAGTCCCCAACTTGAGCGTCGCTCTGACGTTCTCAAGTGTGACATTTGAACTTGAGACTTCTGACGGATTTTTTTACAGGCCTTCGTAGACTGAGAGCGCATCTGAAAAAGATGGAGGTCACGGATGCGAATGTTTGTAGACTGTGTTCATAGGTAACAGAGACGGCGAAACACATACTGAGTGAATGTGGTGTTTTTGATAGGTGGAGGAGACATATAGTCTCATTAGGCTTTCAGATCTGCTGGTCTTCATTAAGACGGCAGCAGATCTGCTAAGCAAACTGTAGACCGAAAGGGGCACAACGGATCATAAGGGTTGCAGTGTCTTGCAAGAGTGCCTGGTCAGAATGGTGTCTTGCAAGAGTGCCTGGTCAAATTAAAAAATATATTTGTAAATGGTTCGTTCGGTTTGAAAAACAAACACCATTTCTAGAATTAATTATTATCTACAAGAAATTACTTGCAAAGTAAAAACGAAAAAATAAATTCTTGGATATATGAAAGCGATCAAAACATCCAAATTGAAGAGAAATTGCATTGGAACAAACTGAAATTGAAAACGAGAACGAAAATATGTACTTTCAAAATTAAATGTCAGAATGCTATCGGGAACCTCTAATGTTTCTCTTTAATGGGATGAGAAGAATATCTGCTCTTTGGAGGACATAATAATCAAGCAAATTGCTCGAGAATTGTAGATTAAAATATATACCATTTAAAAAATACAGTCGAAAATTTCACTCGTTTTCCGTTAAAAACATTAAGCTTAAACTTGATGACAACCATCAGTACAGATTTACATACATTAGAATGTGTATTTCTTATTTAAAAGTAAGTTTCTGCTGGATTTTCTTTATGCATATTAATGAAGTAAATGCATTTATTTCAAACGTTAACATTTGTTTTGTTTTGTTTAACCGAAAATAAATTTTTGACTTTGTTTTTGCAGCAGCCTCAAAGTACTATTACTGGCGTTAACCGAGGTAACACTGTTTTACAAGATTATGTTTTTTAAAATCGTATCTGTTAAAGCTTATAATATGCAAGCACATGATCTTCATAATTACCTTTTGCTATATTTCGAATAAACATTATATCTGTTACATACTAAAAAAAATAAAAAAAAACTAAAGCGTTATCTGATTTGGAAATCGTAAAAACAAAAAACTATGCAAGTTAATTAATTAAAAAACAAAAACCTGCCACTGTACCGTTAAAATCAAGTTGTTTTCTTTTATCTTAAAGTGTATGTATGTATGTATGTATGTATGTTTAAAATGCCATATACATATGGTATCTTTTTATGGGCCGTTAATGAATTTATCAACTTCAGAAAATCTTTCATGAATAAAATCTCTCGAGATAACTAAAGGGTCCGCCAAATAATTTTTTTTTTTTTTTTTTTTTGTGAAAATGCTACAAAAAAAAAACTACTGAATATTTTCTCAAATTTATTTTTTTATTGAAAGTACAATCCTTCCGGTTAATAATAGAAAATAATTTCATTCAAATAGCTGCCTCGGCTGGCCATGCAGTAGCCTACATCATCGCTCTAATTTTTAAGAACATCATCGATTGTGTGTAGCTGTATTTCACCAATGGCTTCACGTATATTATCCTTTAAAGCGTCAATTGTCTCTGGCTTGTTGGCCTAACACTTATCTTTGACGGCACCCCACAAATAATAGTCCAACGGTGCAAATCGCAGCTCCGAGGTGGCCAAACGACATCAGCTCTGCGGCTTATAATGCGATCTTCAAAAACAGGGCGCAAAACATCGAGTGTAGCTTCGGCTGTGAGGCACGTATCGCCGTCCTGTTGAAACCCAATGTTGCTAATATTCTCTTCTTCAATTTTTGTGACAAAAATTCGTTCAACGTGGCCCGATAACGATAGCCATTGACTGTAACGGCCACACCTTGCTCATTTTCGAAGAAAAATGGTCCAATTATGCCTCTGGACCAAAATCCGCACCAAACAGCGACTCGTCTTGGGTGTATTGGCTTTTCAATGTATGCGTGCGGGTTTTCTGTACCCTAAATGCGACAATTTTGCTTGTTTCCATACCCGCCAAGATCAAAATAAGCTAAATCTGAAACATTACCATGATTTTCAAAGTAATGTCGCAATATTTCCCAGCGTTGTTCAAGCGTATACACAACCATATGCGTTCAGCGGAAGGATAAAACTAATTATCTGTCAAATCTGACATGAGCTAAGTGTTACCATCAACGAAATAAGCACTAGTTGAAAAAAAAAACGTTAGATGGCGGACCCTTTAGATAACTCAACAAAAATAAAATAAACAAAAAAGTGAATATCATTTTATGTAATTTTTTATGATAAAGAAATTAAATATTTTTCTATTTCACATTAAATTTAAAATTCAGTCATAGAATGTACGAAAATTTAAAGAAAAACTTTATAAACAAATAAATACCGTCGGTTTGAATACTATTTCCGCAAAGAAATCTTTGCTTTATGAAAAGAATATTTTTTTATTTGGATAAGCCAACAACTCTCCATACATGTATTGCCGACGCTGCCAGCCATCATGAAAACAACGAAAATCAACGAAGGCAAACGCACCAACACACTCTGTAGGCAACCATAAGACTAAAATTTGTAGTGTTGAGTGTGCATACTTGTTGTTGTTTTGATTACTTTACGTTTTTTTGTTTTGTTTTTCGTTGTCATGACCTGACAAAAACCAGCCATCATTATTGTGTTTTGTTGTTGCTTGAGCTGTGGATGCGTTTGTTGTGTGTGTGTGTGAATGTTCAAATGCCATATTTTGTATAGTTTAGCGTCGGCAGCCATCATGATTGTAAAGAGTGTGACAGCATTATACTACGGCACTACTAAAAACAACTCAACTATTCTCGCTTTTTTGCTGTTATTTTTGTTTTGTTTCCGTTTTTCTTATTTCAGTTGGAAAAAGATATTTCGTTTTATCCGCAGAGCATTACCAACCGTATTTGAATTGGTAAAACGAATATATGATGAGTCTTAACGTTCTCATAGTAGCTGAACACTACAAACAATTGCAAGAAAATCTCTGAAGAAAAAAAAACAAAAACGTATATATACATACGCTAAAGTATTGGAAAAAAAAACCACACTGGTCAACAAAATTAAAAAAAAAAAAATTTTTAAATGTGAAAAAACTGTATAACAAAATTAGTGTTTTTGATTTTGTTTTTTTATAACAGCACCATAAGCGCGCAAGACTGTTTTAAAGTTGAAATACAAAAAGAAAAGAGTGTTTCAAAATAAGGATATTTTTCCATTTGTGTTCTCTCAAATATACATACATGCCTACATTGGATTCTGAACATTAGCTATACAGATGAAAGCGTAACAAGTGTAAAAGAGATAAATACATGAAGCATTTGAGAGAGAAAAAAACAAAAAGTGTGATGGCATTTGAAATCTTTTTAAGTTATGTCCTGGTATGTATATATCCTTTTATGTGGTAGTGCAATTATGAAATTGAAATTCTAATAAGACAAAAATCTTGGCGATTGCGTAAAACACAATTGTACTTAAAAACACATCCCTGATTTAGGTGAAATAAAAGCAAACTTACTTAGTAGTGATCCAAACCAAGGTTTGTGTCTATAATAACATCGAACAAATTTTGCAACAAGAAAACCATGTAAACACCAAAAAATTTCTTTTTTGTTTTGTTTTACTAAATAAAATTGAAAACAAAAGAAACAAAAACTTTTAAACGAAATCATTTTGTTTTTATGTTTTTGATTTATTTTCACCCTCTTGCTGCATTATTATTATTTTTCATAAATATCTATTATATTTAAAGAGTTTTGTAAGTTTTTTAGTCGCTCTTAAATTCATTAAATTCTCTTAGAAAAAAGACTATTAAACTCATTTAATCTCACCAACACCACAACTTTGTCAAGCGCAGTAGTGTTGGTGGATTACTCTTAAAACGACTCTCTTAAAATATTCAATAGTTTGTTTGTATTAGTGGAAGCTCTCTTTAAATAGAAATCTCTTAAAAAATAATACTCTTAAATGCACCTGTTTATCTAAACTCTTTAGCAGTGAATGTTTTCATATCATTTAACCAGTCACTGGCAGTTGCTGTTGCTTGCTCTGCAGTTGATTTCCAAAATTGTTTTTGTTCATTTTTTTATAAATCAATGTTTTTGAGATTTTTTATGTTTTTATGAGATGTCCCATAAAATCAAACCGGATTTCTTTTTCTAAATTTGGTTCTTGTTAGAAATTGTAAATTGGGTATTAATTTTAATAAAAAAAAAACAATAGTTAAACCATTCGAATTCGAATGCAATTCAAATTTTTTGACCAGCTGGACAACAGTGCTGTTTATGTGGTTTGCAAATAGTGAAATATATAATCTGGCAACATTGCAGGATATTTTAATCATAATAAAATAATGAAACAACACAATTGTAAGCCTTTCTTGCTTGAAAAAAATTAATTTAAATCTGCATTATATAGAATAAATAATACTTTATAGATGGTTTAACGGGAGATTTTGTACAATTTCAGATTTGCATTTTTTAATTCCAATTCATTTACTGCAGTATGCAATAATAAAATTTTGATTTAAAAATTTAAAGTTTCCTTTTCTTTTATGGCATGGCAAAATGTTAAGAAAATTCGGAAAATTTTATGACCTACTCCATTATACAATCACAAACTGTCAAGCTCAGATGGTATGATGTGTTTTTCATTGCTTATATTATTATTCAAAACTTATTTTTTTAATGGGATTTTTTTAAATATATATTTATTTAAACTTTTGGACACAAAAATAAGTTTATTCAAAATCTTGGGTGTTGAAAATAGGAAGGGTATAATCGTCTTGGCAATTCCTAACAGTGCAAGGCGTGTACATACATACACATACATATGTATGTATATACGCTAAATTAATTTCTTACCAGCTAAGTGATGCATACACATAAAGGTATGTTCACATTTGACAATTATTTAACGAAAAAACGTAACAACTATTTTATAGAAATATTTTAAGGAAACATATCCTTTTAAATATGCCAAAACTACGACACACCTTCGCTTTATGGCACAATAACCAAATTATACGTCTAAAAAATCGGGGACTCGCCGTTTTTTAAGAAAAAGAATAGGGCGAGCAAAAGAAACTCGTTATACGGTATTTCGATTTAAGGACTACATTTCCAGAACCTATCTAGGAGGTACAAAAAGGTATGAGTGGGACATTTATACAAAATGAAAATAATAAGAGTAGCAGAAGCTATCGAGCAAAAAACTGAAAATATAGTTTTATTTATTTTTTGTACCTATAATTTTATATTTATTTCTCTTATAGCATTAGTCACCTAGTATACATTGGTCGCAAGAACTCGCTCAAAGGGTTTGAAATCTACGGTTTCTGAAAAAAATTCGAATGCTAATGCCAGAATGATAATGCCGGAATAATGTAAAGAACACCGGTTTTGTTTCCCCTAAAGTCTTCACAAAAACATATATGTTTATGATATATAAACTATATGTTTCCTAAAAATATATGTTTTATTCAGGGAACAAAAATATCATATTTATAAACTTGTGTAATTAAATTTGAAAAATAAATTACACGGTACCTGGATATGCTTTTCTGATAGGCGCAGTCGAGTATAACTAGAACCGGGTAAATAACCGTTTCATAAGTTGTTTAATAAAACTTATTTAGAAAAAATAGAATTATAGAAATTCACAAACAGTTTTGGCTTTATAGACCAATAAGTCCTGTAACCAATTCTTCACATCATCCACTCACATAAGGTTTAATTGTTTCTGGCGTGGACACCTTACCTCACCTCGTTTACACTCTGTCAACCAATATTTTATAGCTGTGAACGAAGGAGCAGACTCAAAGTGAATAGAATCTAGTTTGGGTTTAATAATGGTTTAAATGAATTTATTGAGTTACAAAATTGTGACCGATTTGTACCGTGCTTCCAAATTCACTGAGATGGTTTTCTTGATTTCAAACAAAATACTTAACAACGTGTCGCATTAAAAATTAAAACACTTATAAGGTTGCCATTTTTCACCAAACTAATATCATTCAAACTTCTGCTGCCATCTTTACATCAGGTCGACTAATTTTTGGACAGCCACATTGTATGCTGAAAAATTATATTGGCATAGATTTGATAATCAATGAATTATCAGCTATTCGTATAGATTAAACGGTTATAGATGAAAGCAAAAATGCAGATTTTAAGAGATATTCGTAGGACGATATATTTATGTGGTGATTTACTCAAGAATGTCTCAAATATCTAAGTTAATGTATAATATTTAGGGGCACAATAGATCCTACGGGTCGCAGTGTCCTGAAATAGTGCCTGGTCAATATGATGATAATAATAATAATATATAAGGAGTTTTAAAATGCGATTATAAACGTATTGTGTTTTCTTATATCTTTTTCATACGTATGTTCTATATTGGTCCGAAACCTTACCGTGGGGCTCCAGTTACTACGATCCTTAATCTAATCAAGGAATACCGGAATGCTCAAAGGAAATTTGTCCCCACTAGGAGGCGATTAGTCCGAAATTTGGGTGTCGCTCTGACGGCTTGAAATTCCTGCTTGTAGACTGTGTTAACAGGCATCAGAACAGCGAAAAACATATTGTGTAAATGTGGAGTTCTTAATAGCTTTAGATGGAAATTGGGAGACATATCCACCATTACGATTTCAGAAAACTGAAAGGGGCACAATATATTATAAAAGTCGCAAGAGTGTCTGGTCAGAATGACAATGATAATGATACATACGAGTGTTTATTTCACATAAGCCTCAAACACTCATTAAGTCGTATAACTACGTTAAAAAATGTATATATTATTACACAAATCAGGTTGGGTACTCCTGCGTCCATTACATCGCTAAAAATAAATAAACAAAAGCTGCAAGAACAACTGTACGCCAAATCGACAACAACAAACAACAACCTTAGCAGTAAAAGTAAATAAAAATAACACGGCAACAACGGAAAACTAACTGCAAAGAAAACAAGTAATAGACAATAACAATAACAAGCATAAAAATACTAAGAGCTGAGCACATGGCTACAAAAGAACTAAAAAGTAATTAAAAGAAAGAAATGGAATCTACCCGAAATATCAAGAGGTTCGAGAGCTTTCAAAGTTTTATTTACTCAGCCATATAAAAAGCACATCGGTGCGAACAACAGTCTTTATTTGGTGCAAACTCAGCGTGAAGAGAGTTAATTGATTTGAACTCGGTCTGAAGAGAGTTTATAAGGAGTAAACTCGTGAAGCTGTAAGTGAAGTAAAAACCAGTTTAGTTGGAGCTAACTCAGTAAAGAGAGTTAACTGTGGATAATCTCTGGTTGAAAAGGGTTGTGATCGAACCTAAGTTATAACTACGATCGGGTTGGAAGATCTTTAGGTAGAAAGATCTGTCGAGTAATTGTTGTTGTTTGCAAAGTTGACGGAGTAATTAAGAACAGAAAATTGTTTTTGCTTGTAAAAAGTTTACAAGCAGTGGTGCACAAAACTGTGTTGAATAAAGAATTTTTAATTAAAACTAAACACAACATTTATTTTATTTTAACTACAATCTGCGAACTCACAAATACACCTTTTTAAAAAGGTAAAAATTTATTTATTTTATTTTATTCTAAACATCTCTCATCCAGTCGATTTAATTGTAAAACAATTTACTGTACACCCTATTACACGGTAGATGCGTTCCAAAAAAAAAAACGGTGTAAAAAAAATACATGGAGCAGGTAAGTGGTTCCGTATCCTTCAACCTTTTATAAAATATGTACTTAAAAAAAGAACTATTAAGATAGTTTTAGTAATATATGTTGAATTGGTTTATTTTATAAAAACAAAGGGCAATTCAAATCTCAGAGTAGTAAAAATATAAATATGTCGCAGTCCCGAAACTCAACTCGTGCAAGAAAACAATAAATTTGAAGAACAAAAGGTTTATGTACCTTTTAAAAATCATCAAAAATTTATAAACAAAATTTTAAAAACCGCCAACCTGAGTATTTCTGAAATTACGGTTATTAAAGATATTTGTTTAAATGAGATTGCAATCAAATAGCTCCTTCAACCAGTGCTAAATCAAATCATATTTTTTAGACCCTGATTATTAGGGAGATCGGACGGTTATTATTCGACCGGTTTTAACCTGTTTTTTGGTTTTGTCGAATACGGTTTTTTTTTCAAAATCTTCATTTTTCGAATACCGAATAAACCGGTTAATATAACAAGAATAACCGGTTAATTTAAATAAGTATAATTTTTATACGTTTGTATATTTTTGATGCTCATCGTTTAACTATTTGTATAAATTTAGTTATTACTTTTGCATATATGACAACCTTGAACCTCTCACAAAGAACGTGAAAACCAAGGTAGATCGTAAAATATATGCACTCTTGAGCAAAAATAACCTTTTCTCATCTTCTGAAAGTAAATATTGATTTTTATATATGGAGAATGGTCAACTAGACTCATTGAAAGCCCACAAACCCAAAAACGCCGGTTTCGAACGGCAGATATAGTAGTTAGTGAAGTTTTCTACAGCATAAATACATATAACCAATTGCTAATAATATTGATGAGGTGGCCTGGGATTGAACCGACGACTTTTTGGTTGGAAGGTGGGTTCTTACCTAACATACCACAGTAACTCACACACTATTAAATACGTGATGCACAAATTTACATACAGTGCTCCTCGAAATCTAAGCAAATTTTCTTTTCGACGCAATTAAGGACTCGTATATTACTAAAAGATTTATTCAAATTCAAACAATTAATATTGTTATCTTAGGGACCTACATTATAACTATAATAACAAACCTTTAATTCCATTCCCTACCAAGTAATACAAAAAAAACGAAATTACCTCCTTGAGTAGTAGCTGTTCGAAACTGAAGCCTGTTTCAGTACTTTGTGTAATAAACTTTGTTTTTTATGGCCTCTGCACACCGTTTTGACATAGTTTTTATGAGATTTGTTAGAATTATTTTTATTATTGATTGTCACTTTAATTTTAAGCTCTCCATCAGCTTCTGGTTATTTTTTAAAACAACGTGGTTCAGCTCTGCGCTCCAAGAATTAGGAACAATTTTATTTATATAAAAGAAATAGTTAATCGGTTATTTGAATTATTATTAACCGAAAACCGGTTTTTTAAAAAGTGCTACTTTTCCAATAATTCGAAAACCGGTTTCTGAAAAAAGTCGAATAATCGATCTCCCTACTGATTATCAAAAAATTCTTAAAAAGCGGAATCAGACTTTTTTCTAAGCCGCATTATTTTAAAAAAATGCTGTAGAAACGGAAACAAATTTTATTCTAGAGCGTGTTATTTCAAAACCGCGTAAAAACAGAATTGAGTGTATTTCGAATTTAATTAAACAATAATTTAAATCCGCTTCGTATCAATTATTTAAAAGTAAATGGGCGTTTTTTTTCTATCTTATCAATTTCAGTTTTAATCTTTCATTTTTTTTCAATTCTAATTAAAATTGAGCATCTAAAAAGAGTGCTGATAACAAAACAAAAGTTCCCTCATCAATCCGACTTAAGTTACTAAACAAATGTAAACATTTGTATTATCAGCGAATGTACTAGTATATACAAATTATTACAACAAGAATCGTTGTTGTTTAAATGACTAAATAAATCTGAGCACAAATTAGTGTAGAACGATACACAAATCATCCTGCTGATAAAATAAAGTTGTTACTAATGAAGACTGCCTGGTAGTTGGGCCTGTTGGCATCTCAGTTATGGCTGCTAATGATGATGATGGATGATGGATATGGAAATGAAATTGCCCTAGAGAAAGATGATGATGAAGCAGGGATAAGAAATGATTAAATTTGAATTTATTTGTACGTGCTTTGTCATACGATGGTTACATGTGTTCTACTACTTCATTTATATCTTGTCAACCAACTTATTCCCATACGAATTATGCACAAAAGCTCTGCTAGTTAATCTTATTAGCAGTGAGATTTAAAAAACTATTTTTTTTTATTGTAAAGACAAAATTAAGACTAGACCATACTTGTGTGATGGTTGTTGTTGTGGTAAAAAAACATGAATATAGTTACTCATCAACTGCTGAGGAGAGTTTTAAAGTAGGCACACAATAAGCTGTCATATAATGTTACCTTTTTAAGCGTAGAAAACATCATAAAAATTATATGTTTATAGTTGAAGTGGGCAATAAAATTGGCGTTTAAACAGTTAAAAGTTTCACACTTCTAACCCAGCAATAAATTGCATTTGTACTAATAAAACAACAAACATGTCAAAGAAATGAATGAAAAAAAGAAATTAACCGTGAGTTTTGCAATTTCAGGCTTCAGTAAGATAGAACACCTTAGGGATCTTTGTTTTTTTGCCTTGTAATAGGATGCTATCTTTTTAAGGCCTTAAAAATTGCTTACTTAATAGCTATAAGAAGTCAAAACCGAATATTTTGTACCGTACATTAAAACAGATACCGTCCATTGTTAGAATCAATCCTATACAAGATATATGTGGAGCTATACAAAACTCAGAAAAAAAATTTTCCTTAATGTTAGTTTAACAGGTAGTTTTATAAAACTGTACTGTCCCAGATGTACCACTTCATACATTTAAAGGTTAAATAATAAAAATAAAAATTTTATTTGATTTTTATTGGCAAAAAAAGAAAAAAAAAATGAACATTCACGCTTTAAATAGTAGAACGGGCATAAAAATTATACTCTCATATAATATTAATTGCTTTACTGCCAAGAAATCTAATAAAAAAATATTCGGCATACAACAGGCTAAATAGCCTACAATTCCAATGATTAATTGCTTGGAAATGAAAGGATTGCTCTTATAATTGTTTTATGGCATTTCTTTCTCATTTTTCTATCAGACTAAATGTCTAGACAGTCGTTAAGTGTTTTACGTTTTTTACACATACGCAGGGAACACCTTCTGATTTATTATTTCCGATCTTTAAAGAAAATCCCATAAAACTGACAATTTCTTTTCAACTCCTAAATAAAATAGCAACAGCAGTAGCTGGAATAGCAGCAACAAATGGTTATATAAGTAATGTGTAGTAGATATAAAAAAATACAACAACAGCAACATCAACAAAGAAATAATAAAGATTTATGACCTGAATGTGTATTTGACAGTCATAAATGGAGGCCGTCATACAAGTTTTAATGAAATACGACTTGTTGCGGTAGAGTCAATTTTTTGTTTGTTTTTTGTTGATGATGGTTTATTAATTTCGATTACAGTTGTCACTCATAGGAAGGCTTGGAGTTTTATAAGAAGTTGACTGTTTTCATTACATCGGAAGCAGAATTTTAGGAATTTTTAAAATACAATATAATAAATTGTTTTTGCATTTCGACATTGAATTTTTTGGCTACAAAATTTTAACACTTAACACTGCTATTAGACTTGGACCATTTGATCCAAAATTTGTTTATTTCTTCATAAGTTTTAATCGGTTGTACATTGAGTTTTCGGCTCACTTATTATTATTTTGAAACACAGTTATATATGCAATATTTTAAGTGTCTGACATAAAGCTGTGCTGAGAAAAATTAAGAATATACTGATCTTCGATTTCGAACAATTTGGTGCAGTAAATACTTTTATTTGATTAGAGTGAAAATATTAATCATTTTCGGCTTTATTAAAAATTAAAAATTTAAATTTAATTAAAATTTTTTTTCGATTTATTTTTCAAATATGTAATGGTGTTTTCTATTCTACCAAAAAATGTACACTTTATTGAAAAAAAACTGCAATTTTGTGTTAGTTTCTTAAAAATGTTTCGCTCTCTGAAAGGGTGGTATGTTTTATTCTAAAAAATTCATACTTGATTATGGTGGAACGCATTGCATTTTATGCCCTGTATAAATCGAGAGTGCTGATAATATCCTGTAAATGGCGAAGTACACTAACAAGCAGATGGAAACAGCATTGTAGTAATATTAGTGAAATACTTATGTACATACGAGTATGTGTCACAACGGCAATGCTGGAAACAAAATCAAAAGATTTAGATTTTTCTTATGCCTTAAACAGCTGATTGACGACGTTGTTTGATCAATTTTCATTTTCATTTCACCAATGCTACTGCAATGCTGTTTCCATTTTATTGATAGTGTATTTCGCTATTAAAGCAGATGAATTTTGTTTATTTATAGAGCTACCAGATGAAATTTAAAATGAGTCGCCCAGTATCGTTATCCGATTTTTGAGTTAATTTTTTTAATTGTTGTGCGTAGTAACCTTAAGGAAACATTACATTGTTAAAGCTACATTGTTAAAATTTGAGTTTGAAAAGTGAGCAATGTGGCAACACCCCTTTCAAATTTACATATTTTATTGAAAACAAAACAAAAGGTACGTATTTTTACATTTAAAAACCTTGTTTTGGAAAATATCTACATATGAATGTTGTTGCATCTATTCTATTTGCGAAAATTGAGTGAAATCAGTTATTTGATTCATCTTCATCATTCTATTTTGCAAAACAATTTTTTTAATTAACTGGTATGTACAGGCCATTCTCCTTTCCAATATTTGTGTTATGTTCTTCTCAAATAAAAAATTATATTATTACTGTGTTGGTCAGCCATTTTTTAACGCACCTTCTAACAGGATGATACTTTCTTTGTAGAAAAAAAAAACACCATAAATCTATTGCAATTGAAGTATATTATATCAGATCTAAACTTGCCTCTTCCTTACGACTGACTTAGAAGCACTACGTAAAAGGGGGTTTACTGATAGCGCCATGTTATCTCTTATTGATAAAAAGCATTCTCTTATAGAAAAGTTGTCCTTCTAGTCTTCTTGAAAATCGAAGGTGCTTTTGACAATACCGGCTTTGACTTTATTACTAGATCATTGAAACGAAAAAAGGCGGAGAAGTCGATTATGAATTGCACCGCTCGTCCCTCGGTGCAAAGAAATCTGTGATGGCATCAAAAGGCTACCTTTCATTGTTATGGACGGTAGTAGTCGATGATTTGTACTATGTTGCACAAAGCGATGTCGCCGTAATACTATATATTGAAGACTTTGTTATGATGGTCGGTGAATTCTTCATAGACGATTGTTGTAACTTTTACAAGGAGACTGTATGTTCCAACTAACCCTTCTATCCAGAATGACTCCTTGATATTTAATCTTCCTTAAAAAATTGTTGGTGGTACCCACAAATGTAACTTTTACAAGGAGACTGTAATGACTTCTTGATATTTAACCCCCCTTAAAGGTCAGTCTTGACAAAAGGCTTAGTTGGAACTCACAAATCGGTGCTGTCCAGACTAAGGACACAAGGCTTTTTGAACAAATCGATCCACCAATTGTAAGACAGGTCTAAGGGGCCTTTCGCCGCAAATGACGATGTGTATATATACTGTCATTATCCGGACTATTATAGGATATGCGGCGACAGCCGCAATGAGTTGGGAAGTTTGTCCATTCTACGAGTGGTGGTCTGAAAACCATTTTGAATCCAGCATGTCAAGCCTGTGGAACTTTGCTTTGGAAGTAGATTCAAGGTTTAAGTGCCGTTCCGGTAATAATGCCATAATAGGTGCTTAGCTTGGGGTGAGCTCGAACTGAACTGGTATGTTGATGGATAATAAAACATTTATTATGGACCAAATGGTCTCGAAATTTAAAATTTTGCATAGTTATTTAAATCTAACGGCAATGTTTATCATGACGGTCTCATATTTAGATAAATCATGATATTAACTTGATGCCGTTAACACAGGGATTAGTGTAAATCATGTACATACTTACCTTTTCAATTATGTACTTACCCTTTTCCAGACGTTGAAATTTTTACCATTAATTTCTTAAATAAATCAACACAATTTTTATAAATTTATTCATTTTGTGGTTTTAAAATTATTTTCATAATTGAATGGGAAATGATTTGATTTTGTTTTTAATTTTTTTTTTTTTTTTGTTAACTAAATACAGTAAAATATAATATTTATGAACAATTTATTTTAATTGTCATGCAATTATTACAATTCTTTGTTGCACGCAATACAAACAATCACATAATTTTTCCTCACTATGCCATCCGTAAACAGAAAGGGACGTATTATATATCTCTTATGTTGGTAGTACGTGAACTATGCACAAGCCAGCCAATACCATTTGGTGTTCTAATGATTTTGTGTTGAATAGTCATAGCCATCATTGTCTTATCGTTGTATTTAATCAGTAAACCATCCACCCGTTCATTTATTTAATTGATTGATTAAGTCATTTATTCGTTGCATTCAATGCATGGCTGCTGTTTCGAATATTTTATTTCTACCTCACACAGTCGCTGTAAATAAATGAATTTTTAAAAATTGATTGAAATTAAAAAAACTGTTGGGTAGATTGAAAATAAAAAACTTGTACTTAGAAAGTGTTCGCTGGTGTTTGTAAGAGGGTTTCCTCATTCATTAAGTAAAGGTAGAGAATATTAAGTAAGAAAAAGAGGATTTAAATAATAACACCTGCATATTATCTGATCAATTACTTTAATAATAACTAAGTATATCAAAAATTATTATACTGTAAGTCACAAATTCTAAGTCTATTCTAGGTGCAAACATAATATACAATAAATGTAAAACTAACGGACAGTAATGTTTTATTATTAATATTTATCCTCAGCCAGTGGCTTGCCCCTCGACAGACAACCCAACCTAAAAGTTCTTTTGTTACCTACTCTAGCATATTCACGAAAGATGGCCAATATGATCACCCCCTTACACCCTACAGTGCGTTGTCGCCTGTAGATGATGTGCAGTTAATGCCAATCGTCCGCTGACGATATACCATTCAGCTGTTCTTTATATAGACAGGAGTAGACCGAAGGCCATGCTCTAACAGCAATTTCTCCACTCTCCGAATGAAGTCGAATAAGTCCGCGTTATTAAAATACCTAATCTTCTCCGAGTCAAATTGACTCTGTCCAAAGTGTGCGATCTGGCCCTAGCTAGCACAACACATCCGCACAAAGTCTGCTTCGTGGTTTCATCAGTCTCTAGACAAAGCCAGCAGGGATACGTTAACTGTTGAGATGATACCTCAAGTAAGAGTGTCCCAAATCTCCAAAAATTGATTTGAGATTACATTTCAGCATTTGTTTTTTTAAGATATGTTTAAAATATCTTTGAATACATCCCAAAATATGTTCACAATATCAAAAATTTTTGAGTATAAGTTTTGTGCGTGAAAGGGATAAAACATACGTGTTTTGAGTTTCAAGGAGCTACGTTGTATTTTTCCATGAAAATAAACAATGTCAGCAAACTTGTAAACAGGGGAAAAAGTTGGTTACCGTTCTATAATGTTATACTTTTATTTAAAAGGACCAATTATGTATATATATTCTATATGGCAGCGACAAACCAATTAAAGTGTGATATGATATTAAGAACCTCGGCTGAAGGTGCGTGAGCTAAGTAAAAAAGTGCTAAACATCTCGTATTGATCGATAATTTGAAAAGGAGAAACTTGTGGACAAGATGGGTACCGCGTATGCTTTTTATAGAACTAAAACATCATCGTAAAATTGTTGCAACAGAGTATAATGTTTCATTCAAATAAAACTAAGCTTATGCGCCAATTTTGTACTGTTTTGTAACTGAGATAATGCGAAAATTAAAACAGTAGACTTGATTGGAGAAATTGTGGCGAAGATCGTTCCATTTGCAGGCTGAAGTTAGTTTCTTGATATGAGCGAGGGATACTTTTATTATCAATCATATATCGCCAATCTTTAATAAAGATAGTTTAACAAGAAAATTATTTCTTCTTTATAATAACATTAGATAACAAAAATTAAAAAAAATTAACTGCATTGAGCGTTATTAAGAACTCGTTGTATACTGTCTTTAGCGCTGTGTTATAAACGCAAATTTTAATATAATATTTAGAATCGCTAGAAAAAATATTGTAAATTTACTCCGAGAATTCTCTAAGATACATTTCAATACTACTGCACCAATCTAATATTAGAAACTGTTAGTTAAAGTGTCCGCAACTGGATCTTATTGAAAGCATTCATCAGCTGGAAGTCTCGGTCAGGAGTTTTTGCACCAGTTTTAAAACGTTTGAGTTCGTTTAAATTGTGTTAGAATAAAATTAAACCACTTTGTTGTTGTTACAATTTTATTTATTCCACTACAAATTTTATACACTATGTCGTAATATAGCAAATTCGCTTATACAACACTTTTAATTTACGGCTGAACGCCACTTTACTTATTGGCAGCCAAATGATAACTAACTAACCGCAATGCGCCATCTTTTTATAGTATTTCATTATTAGTTTCGAATGTTCTAGTACAGACACGAATTAATTCAAATGACTAAAATTTTAAACACAAAAAAAAGAATTGAACTGGCAACTCCGTTAGACATGCGGATGGTAGCACTCCTAATTAGTACAGGTAATTATGGCAATTACTAAGCCTCTATGCAAGTCAATAAATTTTGTAACTAAAAGCTCATAATAAGTCCCTGATGTGGTGAATTTTTTTCTACAGCATTTTCATTTTCATAGCACCATTTTCTTTGGATATACCTCAAGTTTTAAGACTACGCTAACAAGCATAGAAGAGTCCGAGGTTAATCTTTAAGATGCTAAGCCCAAAAGAAATTGATGAATGCAATAATAGAATAACTTAACCTGCATACGATCCTTGGGTATAATTTCACCTATTTTGATTTTTAAAGCAGTATATTTCTTGAAACTGTTTTTGGATCGATATGAGACCTTTATCTAATTTTCTAAATTAATATTTTACATCAAAATACGGTAAGACTTTCTTTTAAAAGATTGAACAGAAACAAAAAAAATTAAAGAATTATGTAAAAGTCCTTCGGTTTAAATTTCACAAAATTGGAAAAATCTAAACTTAAATCAAAGTCAAAATGTGGTTTTAGACTTTATTAAAGATCTGGCAATTTTTTTACTTTATACGATCTTACGATTCAGTTAGAAAATATAATAAACTTCACTGTTGGCACAGTCCGTTGCAATAAAACATTTTTGACCAAATTAACAAAACAAGAACTTCGCAAGTGTTTAGTTTCTTTCTACAAATTCTTTGTCAATGACAAAAGTACTTACTTCTTATAATAAAAAAAAACCAGGTGTTGGCACTTTAGATCAGCTGGATCGCTGGATCATTGCATTGTTTTCCAATATGATAAGCATATCAGCAGTTAATGCGGAAGGAAAATTACACAAAATAAAGTTTTTCATTCATGAAAGAGGAACTAGAACTGGGTAAATCCAAAACTAAGTTCCGGTCATGTTTACCGAGATCGGATTATGCAATAATGTTGTTGAACGCCTTACGCCAATCCGTCGAAGAACCTTCTATGTCATCATGTAGAAAAAATGAAAAATTCATTTGGCATTTAGATGTGAACTGAACGACAGGACTATATATTTTTTGTCAAAAATTTATTTGTGTGTTGTGTTGTTTGTATTTTATAAAAATTAAATAGGTGATGAATCTAGTTTATGTTTTATTGTTGTTGTTATTTTATTTTTTTTATTTATGTTCTTACTTTTACATATTGTTTTTATCAAATTTAATATAAAACAACCTTGAATTGAAACAAACAAATTCATTTTTTTCACACAAAAATCAATAAAACCTGAAAAGGATGATTTTTTCTGAAAAACTTTGCTGTTGGATTTTTTGAGGAACGTATGAGAGTTAAGCTTAAAACAACACGTAACGTTGGATATTTAGATTGTTGTTATGTTTTATTGAAATTTCTTTTCTCATCGTTCTTATTTAAATAAATGCACAGGGTTATGTTTGCCATCAGCAACTGGCGAAATGGTTTTTGATCTTAATGGCCATTTCGATTATCTTCAATCATTTTCTTTCGACAAATTATCACCTTTAACAGTTTTTATTTTTCATTTTTGATCCATTCTTAACTGAAATAATTCTCCTGTTTCTTCAAATATTCTTAAGCGTATAAGTTGAAAATTTAATTTAAATATATTTTATGACACCTTTCACAAACAACTGCTTAAACAAACCAAAATCTAATTCTCTTAAAAGCTTTTTTGCCTTTTTTGTTTTTCTTCTTTTCTATTCCTTAGTTTTAAATTAAATTGATTTTATTTTTTGTGAAAAGAGAAAATAAAATATATAAAACCATTCTGTAGTTATGGTTGGTGTATATTTGAGTTCTTTTGTTAAAAATGTCAAGTATTTTATTTTCATTATAGTTTTTCTTATTGATGTTTTAGTTGTTGACTCTACAGTAATGCCTGAAGGATGGTTGTTCCCATTCCACAAATCCTTACAACCATACGTAAATAATTCTTTTGTTTGCTAGTTCTTTGCCTTGTTCTACGACATTTACCTTCTTATTATCAATAGTTGCATATAAAAATAAATCTATTGGGGCTTGGGCTGAAACAATATTCCCTTTAGAACGTGGCATCAAATTTATTAAGAACTAACAAGGCATGTGTGTTATTAATGCAGCTTACATTAGATCTAGATCTGATAAAATGTTTAAGTGACAGACTAGAAGTTGAAAGTTCGCCTCATGATTTTTCTAGCTCTGTATGTGACCAGGGCATGCGTACGGTATAAACCTAATTAAATAAACGTCTTGGTTTTAATTAAACCGTGTTTTAGGTAGGTTGTCTGTGAACGTCTTAACCCTTTCACGCACAAAACTGGTACGCAAAAGTTTTTACGAATCTGAATATATTTTGTGAAGTACTAAGAGAGAAAAAATAAAAAATGTGCCATAATATGCGCCAAAGCCCGAAAATCTCTGGAAATTAGTTCAGGGGTCAATATAAAAGTACGTTTTCAAATTGAAAGAAAAAATCCAAATTTAATTGTATAAAGAGATTTTGTTCCTCTTTTTATGCATTAATCTGTAAAAAAATAATAATATTGGATTATAAATAACACAGGTAGACACAATTTTTGAATTACTAATAAGGGCAAAATTATTTTTTTATTAAAGTTTGTTTTTGTAGAAATAAAAGCAACTTTTCAGATTTTAAACCACAATTCCGTTTTCCTCAAAATTATATTATAAATTTACTGTTGGGCCTCGAAAACTTTTTATATAATGATTATATTATATTATTACGTAATTTTTCTGTGTTTGTACGGACTTTCGCGTATCAAGCCCCAAACGTAGTCTCCCAACATATTGTCGTTGTACTGCACTTGGTAACGTTGTTAAAAGTCCATCATACCTTAAACGTTATCTTCTCAGTAGGCAACCATATATAATACCCTGAAACCTAATCATACTGATAGCATTTGCAAACTTAAACTTCTGACAGGAGTACTCGGGTAGCCGTGTGTGCTTGCTGTGAATATTGTAGCTTTAAAGGTAAAACCTTGAAATTTAGTTTGATTTCTCTGGAAGAACTTGATGCATATATTGAAAATTCATTGGTCTTGGGTATAAATGGTACCAGCAATTATTCTCTTTCAGATCTTTGGGGAAATTAAAGTCTTTCATTATAGAATTTAATTAATTTGCTATTGATTGAGCACGTATTGAATATGAGTACGTAAACAACAGACAATCTCTGATATTTGAAGTATGTCGATAACGATTAACCAGCTATGGTCCAGATGAAAATGTGGCAGAGGACAAACAAATTTTGAGTGTTGTGTAACATAACCAATACCTATTCTTTGAATGGAATCGTTTACTTTTGGTCAGTGACAGGATAATGTAAAAGAAAATGTTGTCTTACCTCTAGTAGATTTTTACAGGCAATATGGAATAAATATGATAACAGATAGTTTGTTGAGGTCACTCCCTCTGGTCAGTCGGCTTCAAGTTAGGTAAATCGTCGGTACTCTTCGGTAAAACAAGGCATTTATTTCAACAAATTTTAAATCTGCTAAACGTATGATATAGGTACACCCCGATATGGTTTAAAAAAACAGAACTCGTTTTTCCGTCGTAACAAAGAAGGTGAAGAATGCATTATACCAGTTTTAAGAAATAGAAAGGTGGAGATAAAAGACTTCTAGAATAAAAAAAGGTGGAGTAGATATTATAGACCTAAATACAGCACCAAATACAAAACAAATAGATGGCCTTTGGGGGCTAGATTGGGCGCATTTTGTGTATATTCTAGCTTCACCTCAAGCGCCAAAAAGAAAAAAATCGGTGTTCTTGTCGAAAATTCTTGATATCTTGGAGTTGGCAACTAAAAAAATGAACAAAAAAGTCAATCATAATCGAATAACACGATACGCTCTAGACCTTCTGGCAAACAAAACCCTTCATTAAAAATTTTGCAAGTCCTATCAGAAAATACAGTCCTATCAGAAAATTCTAAACGGGATAAAACTGGTTTTGCTGGGCTGTTGATTAGAAATCTAATCAAAGACACGAAAATTATACGATGTGCCTTCAAAAAATACTATTATTTTGACTTTTTTAATATAAAATATAATAAGATATTTACGCTAAGATAAGATATTTAAGGGTACCTGGGTATCAGAAGGGCAAGGGCTATTTGACTTTAGGTGGATATACTGGCAAACCAAATAAATCAGGAGAGCTAAGAATGACATAAACTTTAAAAAATCTTCAGCCGAAGATACTTGCGGAGCATCAAATCTATATTTTGCTTTGTTAGAGAAAAATTTAAAGAACCTTAGGGTTAAATTGGTTGAGATAAGCAAGTACCATATGACCTTTATGGCACATTTAACAGCACATTTTATTTATGGCACATTTTAAAGGCCAAAAATATATACATATTTCGGTGTTTTTCAATATCTGTAATCAGAATTTATGCATTAAAACAAAAACCCAAGAAAGAAATATATTTTTGTCCACCTGTATAATCATTTTATTTTTCACAATAACAAAATTGAATTAGTCATTTCGCTTTTTGCGATTAGTGGTACCAACCTTTTATTAGACTGTTCAACAAATCAAATTATCTCTTTGACACGCATTTTTTAAATATGGCAACAGCTTTTCGATAACAGCTTTTGTTTTTGAGTTACTGCTCACTGCCCTCATTTATTATTTTTACTTAAATTTTCGTTATTTATTGGGCACTAAAATATATTCTCTTGATGTTTTAGCTATGCTTTCGGTAAGAATATGTTCTGTGCTTAATCTAAATTGTTTTTGCTAAAAAATATCGAAAACTTATATCGGACTTTAAAATTAAATTGCATAATCAGGACAAACCATGCATACTTTTGATGGGCAGCTAGTTGAAGATCCTAATGTTGTCAAATCAATGATTGAAGTCGAATCTAATGCTTGGAATTCATTGTTGAGTACATGCTATCGAATTTACACAAGCTACGGTGCAACATGTGCTTAAGACTCCATTTCCTGCACTCGCACTTAGACCGATTTCCACAAAATCTAGGTGATTGTAGTGGAGAGCAGGGTGAGAGATTTCATCAGAGTCTTCGGACAACTTAAGAGCGTTCTCAGGGACGATGGGACTCACATATGATGGCAGACTACTGCTATAGTCTGCAACGAGATCTACCTAAAGACATTGATTTAAGGAAATCTTTTAAAAGATTGTTTGATAATATTCAGTGAAAATTTGGTATTAATTGTGTGTAATTTATTGCCAAATATATCAAACAGCATATTTCACAATAAATAGCTGTTAGCAATCTCCCGGTGTTTTTTTTATTGTCAGGGCTGTAGAAGTACCCAATAACACAAAATAATTAAAGAAAACAAATCTTGTATTGAGCAGTGTAATTATTCAGTTCGTATTGCCATTGATTATAAGTTTAAATTTAAACTTTTGGCGAACCGGTGTCTCATATGCGTCAAAGTGTTAATTTTTTCTCGCTTTTGTTTCTTCTCGTCACTTCGGCATATTCAAATAGCATGGCTTTGAGCATTTGCTCCCCCCATAAACATTCTGAAAGACTTTAATTTTTTGAATTTTGCCTGCTCTTTTTCTTGCTCCTTCTAAATTAAATGTTTCATTTGAATAAATGTTTTTATATATTTTGCAAACGTTCCTTTTTATTTCCAACTATTTTAGCAGTTGGGGGCAGATATGCTTGAACAAATTAAAATTCAGTTGGCTGGCAATAACGTTACAGTTGTCAGTCATGCTTGTGTCTTCAATTATAATGGTTGTTGCTTCGTAATTAGACAAGTTTTTTACACATCAGCTAGGTTCAGCTGACAAAGCTACTTGAACTACCTGTACCACTAAAAGTTAAAATTAAAAAAATTAAATGAATATATTTGAGGTTATGATATGAAAATGCATTAAATTGTACCGATTAACTATAAATATTATAATACAACTTTTGAGATGAAGTTTTTATGTTTATGTAAAGCAGTTATAAATTTTTTTATATTTCGCAATTAAAAATTCTTGTAAATGTTGTTTAATGCTTGGTTTTTTCTTCTTCTTCTTCTTATTAATTATTAATATTAAAGTTTTTGTTTATTTTTCGTACAAAGTCGCATAGTGCACGCCACATAAAAATATTCTATTTCAAGTGCACAAAACTATTTCCTTTCAGCCCTTTATCCCACTCCCTTCTCTTTTCTGCGATTTTCTTCTTCTTTTTTCTTATATTTATTTGCTTTAGCACTTGTTTTCAGTACTGATGTTTGCTGTCACTTCCTTTTAAATTCTGCACTTTATGGCTAAAAATCAGAAATGAAATTGAAAAATTTAAATGGACTTGGCCACTTTCAATACTACAAAGTCAACTGCAGAATGAATTGAATTAAATTTTTAATGATATAAGGAAAGGGGGACATACATACATATATAGCTTGCCATGTACAAAGAATGCTCCTGGCAATAATTCATGCAATAAAATTTTTATACGAGAATATTTAAATGCCACATACACCGCTACCTTGGATGACAGATTTTAGAAAATTTTCTCTTCAAAGCACAAGAAATTTATTTATAATATGAAAAAAGAGTAAGAGTCTCTAAATGTTGGCCAAAACAAATCAATCATCAGTCGAAAAGTGGGCATAATCGGATAAGTGGGACATGGTACCCCCATACGAAGTAAATATTGGTTTTTACATATCCTGGAAAGATTAAAGCTCATTTTGCAGAATTTGGCCTGAATAGCTTCAGAGTCAACACAACTCTTTAAGCCGTGTGTTCACTAGCAAGTCACTTGCGGAAGAACTTATTCAAGTATTTACTGAAGTTTTTCCGCTTAAACCGAAACTTGCGAAAGTCTGCTTCCAGAAGTAACCTGTAGAAGTTATTGCTAAGTACTTGCTGCAATATATTTGAGGCGTGTTTCCACACAATCTGAGTAGAGTTGCATGCAGTTGAGCTTACTTTTTTACGAATGACAGTATAAAAATGTGTTGTGTTAAAATAAGAATAGCAGCTGCCATCGCAGCATATTTAATTAAAAAGAAACAAGAAATTTAAAAAAAAGAAACAAAAAGAAGTGTGTGTGTGAGAAATTCGGTGCTACGGAGAATGTCTAATGATGATTTTGAATACATTTTATCTTTAATTCAGATAAGTATTCGAAAGCGGGATACTAAAATGAAATTGGCATACCTCTCATAGACCAGCTTTCAGTTACTCTCCAGCACTTTTGACCTTTATTTCTTTTCTTTTTTTATTTCTTGACCAAACTGCGTTTGCCAAAAGCGTTTTGTTTTTAATTTTATTCTTATAGTCTTTTGAGGACGTGTCCCATAATTCAGGATAACTTTCTTGTATTTCAGTTGCCAAATGTGTTTTTTCCCTACTCCAAATGAATTTGTTTTTGTTGATTTTTAAAAATTTTGAAACGTACTAAAAAACGTAAAACAAGACTGAAAACAGAAGAGAACACCACAAACTGTTTACCCGATTTCTGAAAGTAGTTCACGGCAAGTCGTTCAAGTTACTTCCAGAAAGCAACAAACACGTGTTTCCACATAATTGCTGCAAGGAATTTCCGCAAGCATATATTGTTTTTCCGTTCTTCGAAACGTAATACCAACTATTATTTTAATGAAAATGTTTTGAAAAAAGTAGTTAACATTATGGATCTTGGAATTTTGTTGGATCATAAATTAATATTTTATGATCATATTTCAATGATGGTGAATAAAGCTAATGGTGTGCTCGGATTTATGAAGCGATGGTCGAAAGAATTTTCCGATCCTTATATAACGAAACTTCTATTTACATCTTTAGTTCGCCCAATCCTTGAATACGGATCTATTATATGGAACCCCTACTCCAATACTTACAGTAACAAAATTGAATCGGTGCAAAAACAGTTTCTTCTATTTTGCTTGAGATGACTTGGATGGAACTCGTATGAACTTCCTGCATATGAAAGCAGGCTCGCACTTATTAAATTATCTACTTTGAAAAGCCGACGAACTATGCTGAGTATTTCCGTTCTGTGGAGTTTAATGCAAGGTAACATTGATCCTGAGTTCCTTTTAAGTCGTATAATGCACAACGTTCCTACTAGAACAACCTGCAACTTTCAACTATTAACCTTGAATTATTATCGATCAGTCTATGCGAACAACGACTCCTTTCTTCAGATATGCTTGAAATTTCATAATTTTTATCACCTAATTGATTTTTGTGATTCTATTTATGTTGTAAAGAGAAAAATTATTTTATATATGAATTAATGTTTTTGAATTTTCTATACTTGCTTTTTTTACTTTAGTCTCTGAGGAAATGTAATCCATAGATCTCATTTAAATAAAAAGCAGTGACTTCTGGCAGTCGACTTCTAATACATGTTTACACGACAAAAACTTTTGGAAGTCACTTCTGCAAGAAAACTTGGTAGTGGACACACAGCTTTAGCCAAAAAGCGATTGGAATTGAGCTAGTGAGCGTGGTACCTCCCATACAAACTAAAGATTGGTTTAGGTCTACCCTAAGAACGGTTAAAGCGTAAATTTCTATATTTGGTCTAAATGTTCAGCAGTCAAAAAATGGGCTGAATTTAATAAGTAGGCATCACCCGAATCAATAAATAAACTTCTGTATATCATGAAAGCGGTAATAGTAAAAGATTCAAAATTTAGTTCAAACAACGTCGTGGACAATAAGCATCGTCAGCCAATAACTTGGAGGGATTGAATAAGTGAGCATGGGGCCTTAGATTCATACTAGTATGGAATTCTTTTTATGTGAAGCACAACAATTAAAACTTCGTTATCTATTCACATCAGCTAAAAGCGGAGACTTCGGGTAAAAGATATCTATATGCATACATACATAAGTATCTATACATATGTCCTATGTTCGGCATTTGATAACTCCAAAACCACTAAACTGATTTATAAGCTAAAACATGCGTTGGAAAAGTGTACTTTCACTGATGGTTTAGGTTCAACTGGGCGGTGTCACGCGTATATAAAATTTTTTATTTATATGCTTATATCTTTAAAACGGTAAATGTAATGGTTGCTGAATTTTGACCCAAATAACCTTTAGTCAATACAAATTAGCAGTCAAAAAAGGGCGTAATTGGATAAGTGGTAGTGGCACTTCCCATACAAAGTAAATATTTACTTTTGTATGTCTTTGTAATGGCAATAGTGAAAGTTTCTGAATTTATTCTAAATAACTTCGTAGTCAATACAAACCATCAGTCGAAATACGAGTATGAGCGAAATATAATAAGTGGGTGTGGCAGCTCCAATAAAAAGTAAATATGGCTGTTTCTGAACTTAGTGTATTTGACTGGTAGCCAATACAAATCATTAATTTTAATGCATTCCTTTAAATTTTTTTTATGAGGAATACAATTTATAGATATATAACAAAAGGGTACCAGCAACGCAGGATAAGTTACTCTAGTACTATATAAAAATAAATGTGTGTTTATTTGAAGATTCTACAGTGTTTTTCTGGAAGGAACATATACTCGTATACAAACGGGGAAAAACGATAAAAAATAATAACTAGGATAGTAGTTAGGGAAAAAATTAAGATAGGGATAGCGAAGCACACCGCAATTTAGGATATTTATTTATCTTTTTAAGTATTCGATATTTATTTTTCATAATATGTAAGTCCGATTCTCTTACATTTTGCAGCTAAGGTTTTCCTTATTGTAAATCGATTTAAATAAATTATATTTATAAATATTTCCAATTGATATCCAGTTTGATAAATAAATAGATGTAGAAATTGAGTGTTTTATCGGTTGATTAATTTTTCGCAATTAAGATATATTTGTGTCGGGTCAAAACAGATTTGTGTGGCCTAGCATAGTCATCGTCGCTTATAATCAGGGTTGGCAACCCACTGGGTAACCCAATTACATCCACCCGGGTTTATTGAGTTTTATATATAAAAAACCGGGTGGGTTCTGTGACAGTCCCTCATCGAGCTTTTATAAGTTGCTAGACTTTCTAAAAAATGCCATACTGCCATGTGGTTAATATTTATGACTCCGTTATCTCCTAACCAGTTACAAGACTGTATTAAGCTTTCAATACAGACTAGAGCGACGTTCATTTTTCACATACTATTTTCCGGAACGTATTTGAGCAAAATATTACTGAGACCGGCGTCCACTATCCACACAATATTCGCCATATTCTCACTTTACACGAACAAATGTTCGTACTTCTTCAAATATTTTACCGCGAACTTAAAGCGAGTGCCTACTGTCTAAGCAAAAAATGTTCTTCTGATGCTATCGAATTAGTGTGAATTAGTAAAAAAAATATAGTATTTTTCATTGTTGTTTTATATAATTCAGTTTTTTTAATTTTATATAAAAATTTGCCGTTAGACGAGAGCTAACGATTATAACACCAAATGATATATTGGTTGAAAATAAGGGTTTCCCTTGTATTCTAGCCAAACTTAAACTTTTATTCAGAAAGTAGAATAACAAAATACAATAGTTATAGAACATCATAGAAAAAACTTGATGAATGCTTTGGAAACTTGGCATTTAGGTAGGTGGTAGGTAGAAGTGGCTGCCGGCAAGAACTGATACACGAAGGCTAAAATAGTCCGCTGTGATACCATAATGGAACTCATAATAAAGCCGCTAAGCTTCCCAATGTCCGCAATCGACAGCTTTTTTGCGTTTAAAATCCAGCTTTAACCAGATCTGCTGCATATGCGACTTTGACGTAGTCTATTACTTCATTGTAAATCACAAGCTTGCAAGTTCCCAACGGGACTTCAAACATGGAAAATTCACTCATAAGTTCGATAGTAGTGACATGCCTGGTCAGTTCATCAGCCCTACAGTTCTCCGGAGTATCACTGTGATCCGGTATCCATGTAATATGAGTATTATACTGCTCAGCCATCTTATTGAGAGATATGTGGCAGTCCCTTGAGTTCTTGAGGTCATGTCAGAGATTTCACAGCGGCCTGGCTATCCGAAAGTATGCTTATATCTCTCTTGGAGCAGCTCGTGTTACCGATAAATCGTCTGATGTTTGTCATCATCGCCAAATGTAAGCTGGATCGTCAGGGGAGCTTCTTTAGTTGGATTTGTCTGGTGGGAGGTTGAAGCCGCAATCCTTTTTTTTTCGCCACGTCCTCTGCTGTGGTTCGAACCTAGGACGCTTGTGTTGTATGCCTGCGCCTCCACCCACAGCACCATTCAATTTGGAATCATCTGTGAAGATCTGCTCAGATCTGTATCACACCATTCGCCCATACCATCATTCATTGGGAAATCATAGTGTGGTGCTGTGTAGTCAACTCCCCCAAAAATGTTCAAACTTCTCAGGACCTTTGAGTTACCCACAGAAGCTGACTTGCCGCTGATCATTTAAATGAGAGTGATGCAGGATTAGCTCCATCGCCGATAAGGTTTAACTTTATATATTTTTTTATTTTAAGCAAATTTGCATGAATATGAACAATTTTGCAAACTGATGAGGCAATATCGGGTGTTTTTTTACATTTCACAAGTTTAAATTATAATAAAACAAAGAAGTATATTTTTTATATCAACGAAACGGGCTTTGTTGAATAGAAATTTTTCTGACATCTGTCGCGCATAAGGTGCAGTCCGGAAGAGCAATTATCACAAAGTTTTCGCAGCATATGCGACCATATTTCGCCAATAATGGTCTAAGTGATGATATCCAGGTGTTCAATTGTCTCTAGTTTATCAACGTAGATATGTGACTGTATAACCCCAATCAATGAGGTTAACTCACACGATTCTGGTGGCCAATTAATTGAAACATTACGTGAAATCACTCATTCAAGTTTACTCAACAAAAGTTTTTCTGAGTAAATCAATTGTTGGAAACACATGTTAGCAAGATTAATGCCAGCTAATTGAGAAAAAAAAAACTTCAAATCACCATTTAAAGTAACATTTCGACCATCTTCGTTTTTGCAGACATATGGACCAATGATTCCGTCAGCATACAAACAGTTCTTTTCTGTGTATGTAATGGTGTTTCGACATAAGTTTGTGGATTACCCTCACTCCAAATGCGACAACTCTGCTTATTCTCGTACTCTTTCAACCCAAAATGGGCTCCATCGGAGAATAAAATGTTGAATGAAAACTCAATATCAATTGCAATTTCTGCTTCAGCCCATTGACTGCGGAGTAAGTCTATCCATAATGAAATATCAAACTAGACTGAACAAAATGCAACTATGAGCTCTTAAAACGGTTGCCAAATAAAGCATTGTTGCCAACTCAAAGCTATAAACCTCTTAAAAAAACACTCGATGTATATTTGCTAATTATTTTTCCATTCTTCTTGATATTTTTTTTCCTTTCTAGGTTATTATGTAATAAATCAAAATTGAAAAGTTTAAATATTTTTTTTTTAAATTAAAAATTTCTTAAAGTTTTGACCCTGGAAATTTAAAAGATCTGGAAACCCCTAAATATTGCTGTCATACATGAGTTTTAACAAAAAATAATATTAAAAAACTACTCATGAGTACGTTTTGAAAACAATGGCAACCGAACCAAGAATGCATAGCACTCAAAGGAACAAACCTAGCCATCCATATATTGACTAAGTAAAGCTAAGATTCTGGTATTTTTTTATTATTTTTTCGTAGTTGTTATTGTTATTTTAATTTGCGTTTGTGACTCATTTGCGTCGTTCCTTGTGTCTCCAGACGAAACATTCACATTAAAATTTATCTATAGAGATATAAAGCCAAAGAAAAAGACAAACAAGATGATGAATGATTATTGGCTGCATTTTCAGTCATATCTCATAGTTCTCTACATGTATTCTAGTGGAATTTGCATTTTTATAAAATTTTAAAAATCTAATGACGCAAATATAAACATAAAATGAGGGAAAAACCTAAAAAACTTGCAGACATTGCTACTGTCGCTGGTGCAGTTTTTGTTTTTCTCTCCACAATTTGTTTTAAATGTCATTATATGGCACTGGCATGTTTCACTTATTTTTCATGCTTCAACATTTCGTTCAAGCAGCTATCAGAAACAAAAGTATTTGTCTTAGTGTGTTTCTCAGTCCTCAAGTAGTTATATACATATCTATATATGTGCATACAGTAGCGTTCAAAACTAAGTTCACAAGCAACATGTTTAGGAGATTTTACTAAGTTTTTATTTATTTAAAAAAATATTTGAATAAAACTTATGTATGTACATAACCTTTTATTTGAAGGTCTACCACTTATTCCAGTATACAAAAATTATTATTTTTAATATTCAGTTTATAAAAAACCGGATAACATTCATATAACCTCTAAATATGATATGGCAAAACAAAACTAAGGACACACTTGTTGTTTATTTGAATAACATTGCAATACGAAATTGTAGAAAAACAAAAGTTAGAAGCGCAATTTGTTCTAAATATAATAATTTGTTCTAAATATGTTGAATTTTGTTTTTGTGAGAATTAAAATACATTTGAAACAAACCAATATAATGCCAAGCAAACAGTTAACTCTTGAAAAATTACATATTTAAGCGATTTGTATGAAAAAACCATAATCTTATGAGAAAATTGGTAAAATAGTTCCTCGTAGTCGTTTTAAAGTGAAAATAATCATTTCGCGCAAAATAAAAGGAAGCCGGATTAAATACAAACTTGTAGCTGGTGAGCCACAGAAATTAATTAACAAAAATAGCCGTGGGGTGGCATAGTGTAGTGGTTAGAGCGCACGCATAACAACACAAAGGACCCAGGTTCGAAACACAGCAGGAGACATGACGAAGAAAAAATTTAATTGTGGTTTCGAATGTCCAGGCAACTCCATCTAAAAAAAAATAAAGAAAAAAGCCCCCTAACCTTCCTGCATACCTCTGGCGATGATGACAAACATCAGAGGAATAATCAGGAAAAAAACGCCACCTACGGGGAAAAAATTACAATGCTAAAGTAGAGATCGCCACCAATTAGCAAGGATCTTCACCACTACACACACAAAAATCATATGGAGGAAGCTACAGCGGATTAATCATCTACATAGCTCAGAAATATCAAATTGATTAAAGAAACTGAAACAAAGCAATATATACTTAGTGGAAAGCCAATATGCTACCTAGAGAGGAATGACGAAAAAAACTAGCCGTTATATAAAACCAACCATTGAAAAAGTCGGTCTAAGAACTCAACCAAAATTACCGATTAACTCAAAGATATCATAAAACAAATTTCAATCGATATTATTAGAATGTGCTTAACTGTTGATGCTTTAACGTCTTGTGTGCAAAGCAAAAACTTGTCATAAATCAAATCAACAGAAGTAAGCACACAGACTTTACAAAAATCAATTTAAATAGACCTCAAGACTGTGGAATGAAGGTACTTCTACTGATAAGCCGAAGTACAGCATATTTACCTCTTAAGAATGTTAAAAAGTGTGGAGTACTTAAGGGAAGGCTTTTAATCCAAAAGATACTGAGTATTTAAATAGGGAGTAGAGCGTCATGACATAAGGGTGCATGTCTTTGGTGGCTAATTATTTGAAATACAATTCAGCAGTATGTTGTTTTGTATATATTGAAAAGAAATTTACGCGAAAGTGCTTTAAAAATGAGATTAGATGGTTATTACTATTTCTAGCAGGGTAATAAATCGGAGCACAAAGACTGCTTTTTTTAAACACACTACACGTGCTATTTACACTACCTCAAAGTCTGAACCTCGATCCCATGGAATATATTTGGGAAGTTTAGGAAAGACGTGTTGGAGAACGTGAAATCCAAATTAAATCACAGCTAAAACATGTTCTTCTTTGATAAATTCAACTAAAAGTTGTCTTACATAATCGAGGTTATTCAATCAATTATTAAAAGTAGTAAATATTTGGATGGGTTTGTAGTTTTCAGAGTAAATATTTAGTACTCAAAAAGGTGTGTTCTTACTTTTTCAAAGTCAATTCGTCACGTAATAGTACACGTTTCATTTGTGTTTTTAAATGCTTTCTTATACAAGCTAATAATATCGATTTTTTTACTTAACAAATGCATTTATTATAATAACAAAACGGATTGATACATTATTCAAAATATTGTCTATCGTTAGCCACTACTTTTTCACATCTTTTTGGTAGCATATGGATTCCGCACCAAAAGAACTTTCTTCGTGTTCGAGTAAGGGCGTTCTGCATTGATTGAAACATGTGGTAGTCGGAAGGGGCAAGGTCCCCTGTGAACAGCTTTAAATACAAAACATCCCTCTAATCCCACCAAAGACAGAGAATTACCTTGGCGTTATGAATATTCGGCTTCGGCGTTGATTTGGCTGGTTGGCCGGACTTACCATATGACTTTTTGCGCTTGTGGTTATCGTAATGTAACCATTTTTTATCACCAGTAACAATACGATGCAAAAATGACTTCTTTTTGTAACGTTCGAGTATCATTGTCGACATACAAAATCCCCTTTCAATGTCTTTCGGCTTTAATTCATATGGGATCCAATTTCTTTGCTTTTAAATGAATACCAATGCTTTTAAACGTAGACAAATGGCTTGGTGTGTGACTTCCATAATGATAATGCAAGCTTATCTTCGTTTGACAACAATCTTCGCTGAGTAATACTTCCAATTCCTCATCTTCAAACTTTTTCGGCTGGCTAGGCCTCTCCTTGTCTTTTTGATTTGGTGCATGTTGACCGTAAGCTACCAACAATCGATAACTTTCAGTAGCCGTTTCCTTCAAATGAAATAAAGTTATCAGACTTCCCGGCAAAACATCTTTTTTAGGCACAAAATTCGGCAGTATTATAGCGATTGAAAAAGTTAGTGTTTACACTTTGACGTCTATCGAATACTGAATTATAATGACAGCTGTTTACCCTCCAAAATACCATATATGTTTTTGTTGGCACAAACCATATGTGATAGTTATGCCATATTGTGTTCAAATCCTTAGTTTTGAACCCTACTGTATATAGATATGTGCACATATATAAATAAATCTATACGTACACATATACATAACATACATGCATACATATCCATATGCACTTGCATGAATATTTAATATATGGGAGAATTTATATTACAAAGATTAGATTTGGATTTTGCACAGAAAATATATAGCAAGAATAACGAAGAATTGGTGCCAAGAGCAAATAAATAATTAATATTTTTTCAATTATCCTTTTTCAGCTCATTTTGAAAAGAAAAAAATTTTTTTTTCAATATAAAATTCAAGTATTGGAATCAGCTATGGAAGACTAATCAGAGTTCTTCTGCTGTACATATTGATTTAAGCTCCATTTATCTCACTCTTGACTAGAATTTGCAATGAGTTAAAAGTTATAAAATTTGTGAATTTTTATAAATGTTTTAAAGTATCTTTTCTTAATTTAAAAAGACCTTTTTTCTTAATCACTATTAAAACTATGAATTTATTAAAAAAAAGTATAATAAACTCTTTGTAAATCTATTATTTATTTAATTAAACAACTTTCCCTACATATGTATTTTACAATTGCATTTACGAATGTTGCAAAAGCTTTTGTCCATCTACACATGTAAATTTTTTGAAAGTATATTTGACGGTTTCAAATGATTTTTTTTTTCAGTTGGATTCTATTTGTACTTAAAAACTTAATTCTAAGTTTGTGAAAAAAATAAATAAAATAAGAAATGTGAGTTTCTAAAGCTACGTTTACATTTGGCAAGTATTTTAGAGAAACATTCGAAAGCCCTTTCCGCGTTGCTGGGAGCCTTTGTGTTGTATACCTATGAAATATATTTCTCAGAAGAAAAATGTAAAGGAATTCACACATATTATACCGAAAAAAAAACACTATCCCAAAAGGGATTTTATACCAAGAGGCAAAATTTGCCAGGAGAGTTGTTTTAGTTTTCAATTTCTCACTTTCTATCATTGATATAGAAATACACACTTTGTTCCCTGTACTCTGTAACAATACAGATTACAATTTCCCGTATATTTTAGAACACTTTACTAAAAAATTAGGTGTTTTTAAGTTATGACACTATTGAAGTAAATAAGCTATATACGAGTATAAATGGAAATGGCTTTTACCCTGAGCTTGTGCCTGTTCAACCTCTCCAGCTTTTTGGCTGATAAGGACGGATAACGTAGCTTTAATTGTCACCATTCTCTACACATGCAAAATTCTATATTTAGCATGAATGGGAGCTGCCACGCCCACTCATCCAATTCCTCCCAGTTATTGAGTGATGATGTGTCCTCTCCAAGAAGTTGATTAAACTAAATCTAAAACTTTTACTATTACCGTTTTCAAGATATACAAAACTGTTTCTTATCGGATGATTTGAATTGATAACGAAGTCACTTAAACCAAATTCAGAAACTTCCACCATAACCGATTCTCAAGATACAAAAAAACATTATTTAGTTTTTATTGAACCTGTCTGATTTCGTGCACTCTTTGGCTGATGACTTTAATCAACTACAAAGTCATTAAGACCAAATTGAGAAACTTACACTTTAACGGTTCTTAAGATATACAAAACTAAAAAATTACTTTATTAGGAGGTAAAATGCCCATTTATCTGATTCCGCTAACTTCTGGACCGATGATGTGAATTGAATGGAACCCATTTCAAAAAATAAATATTTGTATGTGAAAGTAGGCCTTTCTAAAGCATGTATTGGTTTGTAAAACGGTTGAGTGGTACTCGAGTAATTAAATTACGGACAGGATTTACAAATAATGGTAATGGTACCAAGAAATGTTAAAATTTTTTAATAACTTAATTTGAAACAATAAATACTAAAAAATAAAATAGTGGTTACGTTTTGTCATCAAATATATTCTAAATGTAATACTACCTTAACAACAAAACTTAATGCCTGAAAAGTTATTGTCATATCTTCCTACTTATATATTACACATTGTATTTTAGCATAGTTTCATCAAATGTTGTTTTTACCTGCAAGCAGCTCTCTGAAGATGAGCTCTCTGGTTCTAGAAAAAAAGCTTGTGGGAGAAATTAGTGTTTATAGGAAAAACTTCCCAGTAATTTGGTTCCACAAACGAGCAAACGAGTGCAACCAAAGAAGGAATTTTTTCTATAATGCGTCGTGCATTTCACTTGACAATCAACTAGAAACGGATGTGCTTTGTTGTAGATACGAGTACTGCTTCCGAATATGCGATTAGAAGAAATAAATTTCTTTATTTTGAAGAAGAAGGCATTTCGTTATATCATGTTAAAGCAATGACAAATATGCCATGAATCAATAGGGTTGTATACCATTCCGATATTAAAGGCGCTGATACATTGGCAAATATTTGTTTGCAAACCTCGTGTATTTATGCGTGAAAAATAGAAATAAATAAAAATAGCCAATCGCATATATGATGAACTTATACCCAACGTATGCGTGTGGCTATTTGTTTACTTTTCACGCATACATATACAAATGTTTGCCAATGTATCAGCGGCTTAAAATAGATCTTAAAGCACAGGATATAGGTTTTGTAAATATCAAGAAGATGAAAATGAGTGAAGTGTTTCCTGTTCTATTTAAAAAAATCGAGGTTATTGAATGCTTCCTTCGACACTCAAAAAACACGATCATTATAACAGACATCACAATGAATTTTCCAGACAAGAACATCAATAGCATATCTCTTAAGGGTAGCTTAGACGATAATACTTTACGTGCGTAAAATCAAAGAGCAAATATTGTAAAACTCTATACGTATTTTGAATAACAGAGAAAATATCTTGCGATGAATTTTTTTACTTTTACACGATACGTAGAAAACCAAAACAAAGTAAAATGAAAGCAGCTGTTTTAAAAGAGACCAACACTACGAGCGAAAATATTTGCATTTTTCTTTGTTTATTTTATTTTTTTATATAAAAATATATCCCTGATCTAATAAAGTGTAATGGTTTTTTAAAAAATTAAAAAAAAAAAACAAATTTTCATCCGTAATTTCTCTCAATGTTGTACACTCTCATTGCATATTGAGTTTAAACGATACTATCTGTTCTTTTCTACACAAAAATTTGACATGTTGTACGACTTGTATTACCGTGTAAACCACCTTTAACAGTATTGATATTACCCATTGTCAAAGATGACTTGACACCATCATTAACACCACGCCGATGTAGTTAAAAACAATATTTAATCTTGAGATTCTTGCAAAAAGTTAGTCATTTATAACTTCGCGCTAAAACGACAATAACTTCCCATATTCCTTTCTTATATAAGTAATAAATTTGAGCAAGCCAATGTTTGTTATTCAATATCATTTTTTTTTTCATATGTTATTTAATTTTGTTGTTATTTTATATTAAAATTTCTTATACTAGAAAACATTTGTATATTAATAAATAAAATATTTCTAATCAAGTCATATGTATGTGCTAAATTTAAATAAATAATCTCTTTCATTTTACAGTCTTATTGTCAATCGTTATAGAAAGTCATAAATTCGTAATTTTATGTCTGCATGAGAACATTATAAATTCAGTGAATATATTTCGAATTTCATTCATTTGTATTTGCAACACTTAAAATGTCATAAAAATGGATTTTCGACCAATGAAACACAGCACGTTTAAATTCATTTATTTGAGAGATTTCTTTTAACAAAAAGATTTATGATCCTAAAAAAGAGGATCACAAAGGTAATCAAATTTAAACGAAACAAGAATAATGTCTTCATTTATGAAGAAGTAGCTTAAGCCCGGCATGCTTCGCTACCCCTATATTAATTGTTATCAGAACCCTCTAACGTTTTTGGCTGCCTCAGGACAGCTATCAATTATTCGTTCACATTTAAACAACCATAAATTTTTCAATTGAAGTTTTATTCCATTTTATTCACAACAATTCTGTTTATCGTTATAAATTTTTTTAAATCGAATCAAGCGAGTAAACATTTTTGTACAAAAAAACAGTCAAAGCGAAAAAGAGTTATTTGCAAAAAAGTTTGCTTCTTATATCAAAAACAATCATTACAAAAAATGTTTGATGAATATTTTATTTCCAATAGTTTGATATAAACGGAAAATTGGCCAAACAAATATAATTTTGTACGATCTGCAACTATAAACTTAATGGAGGCCTGAGAGTACGCTTAACCGCATATTTTTATGAAACAGAAGGAATAATTTGGCAAATTTTTCATATGGACAGATAATTGACTCCTTGAATGCGATGAATTCTGTTAAAGGAATATTTGATTAAAGAAGCGATAGTGAATTTGAACATCCAAGTTAGGTAGTTGATGACATTCGTGCTGAAAATACAGAATTGGTTTTAAATGATAAGGCTAAAAAAAATTAAGTCCAAATTAATTTCACCTATGGTCTACATCGTCTACTCATTCTTTAATTAGAGATTCACATTTGCCAAAATCTTCTTTATTTTAGCATATGATGGTGTTCTTAATGGTTCAGGTAGTTATTTTCTTGTTTTTTTTTTTTGCAATTTTACTATGAAATTTGTCTTAACTTTTTTAAAAAAAATTTTTAAAGTCAAAATATATTGATTGGTTTTGTTACGGTAAACGGTCAAGCATGCCTTAACCCAGCCTCTTACTTTTCTTATCTAATTTATCAAATAACACAATTCTTGACAAAAACGCATAAAATAAATTACTTTTACACAGATTATCCGAACAAAAAAAAAAATCCCAAGTTGCTCGAATCAAATTTAGGCTTTTGACCGTTAGAGGATTAACTACAATCTCAGTTACCATTTTTTACCTTTTTACACGTTTTATTCCCTTCCCTACATACATATGTACACAGATAGCATTTGTGCTGTGTTCAATACCAGTTTATCCAATCCTTCCCGCTTTTTGACTGATGTGGATATACAGCGAAGGTTTAATTGCTGTTCTCCACGTAAAAGGAATTGCAAAATTGGCATGAATGGAAGGCGCCACTTCCATTTATCCAATTTCGTCAATTTTTTTGTCTTTTGATTTGTATTGACTACAGAGTCGTTAAGACTAAATTCAGAAACTTTAACCGTTCTCAAGATATACAAAAATCAATATTTAGTTTGCATAGAAGGTAGAATGCTCACTTGTCCTATTCCGCCTAGTTCTTGACTCTCTATGAGTAGCACCGCCCAGTAAGAACATTTAGTTCCTTCCTTCGGTTCAGCCATTTAAAACAGACGTATGTACATTCACATGTAATAGGTAAGGTAACAGAAAACCTATAAAGTGTTAATTTGTATATTTATACGAGTCTATAAACCTTGCAAAATAAATTATTCCAGTGTAGCTAGTTTTTTTCTTTTAAATCATTATAAAGGCCTAAAGTTTTACATAAAGTGACCATGTGTGTTAAAAAATATGATGAAATATCTGTTACCGAAAACTATGAATAACGGAACACAACTTCTAAGCCAATTGAAAAACTTTAATGCAATTAGAAAATTAAGACAGCTTGGAACACTAAAAACAGTATCGAAAACAATAACTAAAGCAATAAGCAAAATTGTGGTATCACTCGTTTACTTCATGACTGAATTATATGACATACAGTGGCTGAGAGCTTATTTCGTGTGCTTTCAAAATAGAACTTTGAACGTTTACAGCACAAAAAAAATTTTGTTGCACACTTTTTATAAAAATACTTCTCTACTTTAATTAAAATTCAAAATTTCTAAATGTAATATAAAGAAAACTTAAAATATTTGGAAAATTTATATCACTGCTTATTGCCTTTTTCTCAATTCCATCTTTAAGATAAGGACGTAATTAAGCGAAAAGAATTCACTTTAAGTACTAAACTCTAAACTAAGCGAAATAACTTGTGAGCTACTGTAGATTCAATACTCAATTGGTCAACGAAGAATTAAGACGAAATAACAAGGAAATGATAGATTTTTATCAAGCCATTTGTAGATCAATCGCCAACAAAATCTACAATGCCAGAGTTTCGAGTAAGCAAATCAAGACAAAACATTTTGCTATGATTGTTTACTAACTAAAGTCCTTAATCGTATGAATACTTTATTTTAAGACTGTGTTTATTGTTTAATAGAGTAAGTCAATCGATATTCACGCATTAAAAACTTAAAAAAATTGTCATTATTTGGTAAAAATTTCATGTCCTCTTCTGTTAAGATTTTGTGTTTTACAATCGCAAGTTTTACATCCCACAGCATAGAAAAATTTTCATATTTAACAGTTTTTTTATTATTAATTTATTTTTGTATTTTCTCTTTGTTATTTTTGTCTCTTTTCGGCATTATTGTTTAATTAGTATACAAATTTAAATGTTTACAATGAAAATGTCACAACATGTTTCGATAAACATAAAAATTTTAAATGCTATGCTAACAACAACCTGTTAACCAGAATCAAATCAAGTGGAAAATTTATTTCATGCACAACATCAGACAAGAAATTCTCCACCAACTTCATTGCCATCAGCATCAGCATTATCATGGCTGCTAAGAAAGTAAGAAAGAAAAGGAAGAAAATTGTTTGCTTATACAATGGGTAAGAGGGTAATTGCATTACCAGTATATTAGGAAATGGATTGGAAATACAAAAAAAACCTTCATCTTCGTTTATGGCATTATTTGGCTAAAACGAAAAAAATTGTTTTACTTCTTAATCAACCATAGGACGGACGTACACGGTTTCTGCACTGAATTACAAAATGCATTTAGACGAGCAATGAACTTTTATTAGAGTGCATCTTGTTTGAGGAAAAGGAAAATAGAAAAAAGTTTTAATAAGAATAACCAGATATTTTTTACTATAACTTATCCCAACTAAAATAGAAGAAGATATTGAGAATTTTTTTATAAAACAGATTTAATAATGATGATGATTATGGAATGAGAATGATGCGGCCACAGCTGCAAAATATTTTTTTGTTGAATAAAAAAGCACACTGATCATATGATAATTCGGTGTAATAAATGTACTCTAAAACATATACAACTAATGAAGACAAAATATGTAGAATTTAATATAACCTCCATTTCTGTTTTCCAGGGTCTAATCGCCGTTTACGTGATTGAACATATTAACGTTTCGAATAACAAGCATCAATGTAACATATGCAATGTTCATAACGAATGTCATAATCTGAAACTAAAAAAATAGTCGATCAAATGAACGCATTATCGAAAGCAACGATTAGACCACCGACTTTGAGTTTTTCCCATTGCCATTTCCCAAACCGCAGTGAGTGCCATTGGTTTGATTAATCATAGTGAGTCTTGAGATGATGCTTATTTTATTCTTAGAGCAAAAAATAGAATTCATCGGAGCATCCCAAAACTACAACTTTCAAATGCGAAGTTTGTTTGAAGAATAAGACCACTAAAAGCTTTTTTAACCATCTAGAATGATAACGTTACTTTTTTATACGTTAATAATAATGATACGGTTGTCAGACCTATGATTTTTTACATCCTTTTAAGAACATAAAGATATCAAAAATTTAGATATGTACGAGTATTTGTTATTAAGATCACTTATTTATTGAGTTTTTTCTTTGTTAAGTGAAGAGTTTAGTAAGTAAAAATAATAGCCCATAAAAAGAAATAACGAATATATCACTTCATTCTCATAACAAACGAAACAAAAAAAAAAAAAAAAAAAGATTTACGTATGATAGACGTACGTCATCGATACAGGGTTAATCAGAATCAAGTTTGGAACAATTATGTTTCACTTGTGCTTTAACCTTCTGGCATAAAATGTTTTCCAAAAGGGGTTTCTTGGTAGCGGCAATATTATTGAAGCTACATTTTGCCATTTAGCTATCATTTATTTAAATTGTTTTGCGGTATCAAAATGAACGAGATCAGCAAATAATAAAATTTTTTATCAATTTCTGATTGAATAGCTGCGTCGACAAACAAGATTGTTGATTTTGGGACCATACCATTGCGTATGAGGCAATGGCCACTACCGAATAAAACGTTAGACAGACTATCACCATAACGGCGGGCACCGTCGCATGATTTCTGTGTAAAGGTCAGGAAAGATTGAATAATTCGCATACACTCTGGCTGATCTTTACACGATATTGTAGTCAATACATAGCGGCATCAATAAATTCAAAGGAATTTCATAGATAAGTCAATCACACATGCTTCGTTGTTCTCAAATTTTAAGGAATTTGAAGGTTAAGGAAAGACCTTATCGACTTGAGCTTTTTTAGCGACACAGTTTTATGGTCATATGCTACTATGAAACAGACGAATTATCGCGATGAAAAGTCATTAGTTTTTTACTTTTTGTTTATTTCTTTCAAAGAGTGACTTCAACATAATATTCCTTATTGACTATAAGCTGTGGGGTAGAAATTCCTAGTACATTACGTTGCAACAATTTTAAATAATAAATTTAAAATTTAGAAGAAATTTGTATAACATTTTTCTGATCTCTTCTTTTCCACAGCAGAAGATCGTTCAACACATTTAGTATTTTTGTATTTTTATACAAAAAGCAAAATATGAGATATTTTTTTTCTCTTATGATCGTCACGAGAGAATTAACACAAGTACGGAAAATAAATTATTATGATAAAATTATTTTTTATAAAATATAAGTGTTTTTTTTTTCATTATTTTAAAGTTAGACGATTTTACCTCTAATTGTATGCTTCGAACGTCTGTTAGTCGAAATAATTTTTTTGTTTTTTATTATTAACTCTTTAAAAGTTGTTTCAAACACAATTTAATAGCGAATATTCTACACAGAACACTTTATGGCAACTATTGCGGCAACAAACTGCACTCAGCACGTCACTTACAAATAAATATCCATACTATGTGCAACACAACTACTACCACTACTCTCCCAGCTGCAGCTGTGAATTTGAATTGTAATAGAAGTTTAGCATCATCATCAACATCATCTGAATTGAAAAAAAGGAAGTAAATCTTGGCTTACTTCTACCTACATACCTATTTTGCTCTCTCTCTCTCTCTCTCTCTCTCTATCATTTATTTCGTTACAATATCAATTTTCCTTGATAAGCCTTCTCTTTCACTCTAACATTGAATATATTTCAAAAATATTTTATGTATGTAGGGGGCGCTGTAAAACAGTAAGCCATTTAGTTACCGCCATAGTTGTTTCATTTAATGAATGCTTTACTTATTCCCACACTAAAGGGACCATAACTCAGGCACCCAGGCAGTCAAATACTTTCCTGAAAAGAGTGGTAGTTGTTGTCCATGTTGGTATGTATGTATGTATTTATGTTTTCATAAATTATACAAAACAATGAATGCTGTGAAACCATGTTGTTAGCAAAACTTTAACTTTTCCATTAGAGTTGAATGAATAGAAAAATTATTCTGAAGAAAAATGCTTTAATATAATTTATGAATTAAATTTATTTAAATATTATATTATATTTATATTATATATAGATATGCGAGTATATTGCATTAAAAATATTAAAAGTTTTTAAAATTAATTTTTCTTCTTAACCACGTGTTTTATTTATTTTTTTCTATTTTTCATTCATAAAGTAAGAGAAGTACATTTACCGAAATCAATAATAGGTACCTATAAACTAATACAATATTAAAGTGTAAAGTGAAACAAAAGTAAAAGCTTATATTAGTATAGTACAGTCAAGGTAAAAATTTTAAATAAAAACATTTTGATATTTTTCTAAGAAAGTGAGTATACACAAAGAATGCATTTCAAAAACAAGTTAACGATAACTTAGACTGATAATTTTTTTACTTTTAAGAGACCTGGCTTATCATATTCTGTTAATAAGAAATAATGGAGCTGGAATGTAAATTATTCTATGCATTAACAAAAAAACTCGAATGATATCGCAAACAACACGCTTAATATTTGCTTACTAGCAGAGACAAAGTGTAATAATCAGTGTTTTAGGCACTAAATATCTGAAAATATGATCTTATTTTGAAATTTGCCGCTGTGGTATGGTTGATAATACACCCGCCTACCAACCAGGCCAGACCATCTTAAAAAAAAAAAAAATTTTCGACAGCGGTATCACCTCATAATATTAGCTAGTAACTGGTTATGAGTATAAATACTATTGAGAACTTCTCTAAATGCGTTAAACTGTAGGTCCAGTTCAATAAGTTTAAAAAAAAATAGAATCGGGTGCAGTTCATTGACCTAGAGAAGTCCCAATGTTTCTTCATGGAATGTTATGGAATTAATATAATATATTATTATATTATTTATTTAAATTATTTTTATTGATCTCTAACACGTTCGCATAAACGATGCAGTCCATGAACAATCCACATAATTTGCGTTTGTTTACTTTAAAATATCGTTATAGCTTTAGTAACCTCTGTCACTAATAGCAACATTCAATGTCTATTTAAATTAACGTCCAATAGTTTTAACGAATCCTCGAAAAGTCTTGGAATTGTAAAGTAATAAGTTTTGCTCAAAACAACTGTGTTATTAACGAATTTTTGGCGTAATGCTTCTTTTTCAGTACGTAGAATAACGAATAAGATATATGTGACTTTTTTTTAAGTAGCATCAGATGTTTTTTCTGCTGGAATCTATAAAATTGGTCTTTAAAGCACTTGTGTATTAAAGAGTTGCATAAACGTGGTGATCAATGAACATATTCATATGTTCAATGTCATGAACATATTGTTTAATGCACTTGTGTATTAAGGAACATATGAATATATTCATTGACTTAAACCCTATTTCGAATGAAAATCTGAACACCAAGCAAACTGTTGTTTTATTCGTACTTCTTGCTCTCATCTCACACTTTCCTATTAATACGCAATAGCAATGTTGCCATGCTGTTCATGCGTAAACGCAATATTTTAAACATTAATAACATTGCAATAATTATACGTTCGTACATTAACTGTTATAAAAACATTTCATGATAAAGAAAGATACTCGTATTGCAGAATAAATATTTTATTTAAATGAGATGAAATCCAAATGAAATCATTATCTTAATCTTGCCTTTGTTTTTGCTGCACAATTATGTATGTATGTATGCTGATATACTTATATTTTTGTAATCTTATGAGCCTTGAGTGACGAAAAAATGCTAAAGCAAAAGTAAAGGCAAAAACGGAATGGAACAAAAGCAAAGCAATGCTATTCGTTTTAGATAAAGATTCGCTAAAGGTTTGCTGTTGATACTGCAGGAAACCATTCGAGATCGGAAGATTTGCTGCCACAAAATGAGCGAATGGTGAATGCTATGAGTTCTTTTTCGTTTAGTTTCCATAGTCGTTTTCGAATGTTTTATCAGATAAATGTTTGCCAAACTTTCAAAAGTAACGTTATTATCGAATGTCGTGGTCAAGCGGTATGTTCTGTTTCACATTTGTAAATGTTAGTTTGCTCTTGTATAAGTGAACACACAAACTTCATTACACTTTTCTCTTAACCATCGAGTGTTGATTATTCTCTTTTCATAGTTATTCATCTGTATTGAATAGGAAGAAAATTAATAAATAATAATAATGAAGGTTTCATGATCATCATTATTAAGTTTCATTCAGTGCTGCATTGTATATGTCATCTAAGCATTGTTGGTAAATTTTTTTGGTTTACAAACATATTTTGAACTTTAAACGCTTTGTGTAGTGCGATTCATTAACTTTAAAGGATACGAAAATCGCAGAAGAAGTCGATATTTTTTGTCGTCTGCAGTAACGATTATATGATTCACTACGTATACTTTAGCGATAGTCGACAACTCTCTTTTTCAACTGGCAACTCTGACAAAAAAACTAAACACACAAAGAAGAATTAAAAAAAAAATAAATTAATTTTGAGGTATAGAAGAATGTTTTAGCAATTGTGCGTTAGATATATTGAATAAAATGTTTACTTATTAATTTATTTGTGTCTACAATTTCCTTGTATATTCTTTCAAAAAATGCGTATGATCCTTCCGACAAGATTTTGAATTTTTTTCGTGAATTCGCTTAATTTCGTCTTTAATAACTTCTTTGATTATAATAATGATTAAAACTTTAAAATAATTGTCGCACTTAAGCTTTTTTGTCTTTGAAATTTTACTTGATTTCAATTTCACGCGTTTTCGGTTTACAGTACAAATGTACACTTCTGTTAAGCATTAATAAGCTTGATTGAGATATTGATAGCGAAATAAATTTTAATTGATAGATAACTAAAATAGCCATGACTTGGATGGAATTTAAAAGAACAATTTTGTTTTCGCCAGAAAAATATTCTAGAGCACAAAAATCTAAATATGCGGTAAAAAGGCTCTAAATTCTCTTTAAATATGAGAATACTTACATCAAATATATACTGAAACGGATAAATATCTTACATCCGACTTGATTGATTGCATGAGATGAAAAATGCAATTACATATTTCTGGTTTCCTTGGTAATAACAATATATTATATATTATATATACATAAATATGAAGCAATAACAAGCGTGTAATATAAACGGTCCTTTTTAAATGTGCCAAAACAACAAAACCAAAATATTTAATGTATAATAAGCAGGAGTAAACGACCTAGTGCAACCTATAAAGTAATTAAATTACCACTTTTTTATTTTACCACTTTTTTAAGAATTATTATTATTTTGAATTCCCGTAACATTCCATGAAGGAACATGGGAACTTATCTCAGTCAATGAGCTGCACCCGATTCTTTTTTCAAGCTCATTGAAAGGGAACTACAGTCTAACACCGGCTCCGAACGTCAAATGCATTTAGAGAAGTTTTCAATAGTATTTATACTCATAACCAGTTACTATGTAATGTTGTGAGGTGATGCCGCTGTCGAAAAACTTTTTTATTTTCTTTTAGGATGGTCTGGCCTAGTATTGAACCGACGACCTTCTGGTGGGTAGGCGTTTGTCTTACCTACTACACCGCAGCAACACCATTTTTTTTTTTAAGAATATCTGGTCTTATTTCCATAGCTACCATCATGAATTATATCCAATTACAAATTTTCAGAAGCTAACTTATGAACTAAACTTAGCCCGAAAGAAAAAAAATATATAAGAATCAAATCGCCATTTGTTTGGGGCTAAGAAACAGATTTAGTTTGTGAAATAAAATTTTCTACGAAAAGGCGTTTTAATAATTCTATGGATTTTGAAAATGTAAGTATGAAGTGTTGCACTCATAGATTTTAGAAAACGAAAATTCCTCGAGCCTGTGTTGATAACGCAAAGCACTAAAAAGAAACATGGACCAATAATACTGTATGCTAACAATTCATATTTAAAAATCAATTTTTGTAGTTGCAATCGTGACTTATTTCATTGTCTTGAATTGTTTCCACAACATATTCCGTATCGCTATCCACAATTTGATAGAATTATTGGAGCGTAAAAAAATTGTTCTGAAAAAGAACACAAAAAAGAGAGCAAATTGCTGCTATGGGTTTGACTATATGCCAAGTTGTCTTAACTACAATGAGAATAATGAAACCCTCGAAATACTCCTATGTGACTGTCAAGCCTTTGCCAGAGGAAGGTAGCAGTTCTCCTTACCTTATCCTTAGTACGAAATTTATTATGAACTAAAGTTACAAGTTCTATTCTTACCTGAATTGAATATCAAACACACAACAGACCAATTTTTGGTCTAAGTCTATGTTTGCGGTATGAGACTGTTTCATAAAAAAATATTGCCGCACAGCCTACTTTTCTTAAAATCAACATAATTTGGGTAAAGTTCTCAGTACCAATCTTAATTTTCCATTGTATTAATCACATTAAGTAAATATTTTAAAATTCTTTTTGAATCATAAACAGAGCCTCACGTGGCTATCAATTGATAAAATTACAGTGCAATTTGCATAAGTGGCAATTATGATATTTTCAAACACACTACTTTGCAGTACACCTGCTACAATATTATAGAGCTATATTAGACCTTTTGCTCATTTATTCGTACATAAAATGTGTGATTTATCAGACAGTTTAAAAATAAAAATAATATCGAGTATTTAAAATAGTTTTAAGTTAAAGCGCAATTTTCTTCATGCCAAACTCTATGTAGGTATACACATACATAAATATCTACAATATACACATTAATATATATTTTTTATTTATTTTTTTCTTTTAATTTTTCATAAATTTAATATTTCGCAGTTGTTGTTTCTTTCATTCGATTATTTTTGTCAGCCATTCAGTCAGTCACTGTGGCTATAAAATTGAGAATTTATTTTGTGTTTTTTTTCTTTTCTCTTTATCATTTTCAGTTTGTCATTGTGTTTCCCTTTTCATTTTCGTGTCGTTTTTACATGCATTTGTTGGCTGTGTGTTAAGCAGTGACTGTTTGCTGTTGATTGTCTGTCTTTTCTCCGTTGCAGTTGTCATTATTGCATTTATATAATCGCCACTAATCGCCTTTTCTAATAAAGTTTTTTAAAATATTGCATAAACAAGTTTTCCTGTGCCGCACCTCTACATTAAGATTGTGCTCTAAGCCATTTTGTTTGCAGTCACCGTATACTTGGTAATTGTCCACAGAAATTTAGTAAAATTGGCCACAAGCACACACACACACACACACACACATACTCACTCTAGTGCATGTACAATTTTCGATCGACAGCAAGTTGTTAATTTTTTTCTTTATTCATAAATACGTGCATCGTTGGTTCATTGATTGAGCCGGCTTAGTGTGTATATTGTAATTTATGATTTTTTATAATATAAAATGCCATTAGGGAATCCATGTCTTCGATAATTATTTGCTGGAAAAGCAGCAACAGATGTAACTTGTTTTAGGACATGGTGACCATGTGCCTGAATGTTGGTATCAGATTGCCTTTAAGTCTAAAGTTCTCATTTAAATTGTTGGCTAAAAGAACAAGTTCATAAAAAGGTTTAACTAATATTTGCAGCATAGAAAGACATTGATGAAATTATAAATAAATGACTACATTTGGAGTATTTCGTTCCATTAAAGCGGCTTAAATTGAAAGACTGGTATCCATAACATACTAAAAAACTGGTTGTGAACAGGCAAATAAATTCAGAATTCTAAAAGAATAGAAACATTTTCGAAAATAATTACATGCATTTATTAAATCTAAATAAACGAGGAAAGTTATATTCTGAAAGTAATGACAGAGCTTCGACTAATTCATAGAGTGAGTTAAATACATTTTATTGGAACGATAAATAATTATTTAATTATTTTGATAAGAAAATATGTCTTAGAGAAGTAATTGATAAAATCTTCTTATTCATATTTTTGTGAATAGAGTGTTAATATAAAAATAGAAAAGTTTTCCGCGTAAGTTGTTTTTAAATATTATATTTGTCATAAACTCGCTGTATAATATCAGTTGCTTTAGTTATGAGCACTATTGCACTTTTTCGCAACGCGTCAACACAAAACAACTTTCAATTTTATTTATTAATGTTTGTGTCCATATATTAAGCCTATGTTTCTGCAGACAAGCTAGGAAAGGAAATAAATGAAATGACATTACCCGAACTTACTCTTCTTATGGATGGAAGAAAAATGAATTTCTCAATAATAAACATTTGATTGAAACAATAACTTTTTTAAGAGGATAGAGATTTTGTTACTTAAATTGCATAGATGATTCTACTGCTCTCTCTCTCTCTCTCCTTCTCACTCTCTTTCCAATGAAACTACTATTCTCTGTAGTCATGAATCTACATCTTCTATTCAGTTATTTTAGTTTGTTCTTAAAAAAGAAATTGTTCCTCTACAGGCAATAGATATTTTGGGTAAAAAAAAAGTTTATACATGCCTTACCTACCGCCTGCTGTGGAACTGGATTGCCGACTAGTCTTATGCATTTGCTGTTCTGCTTCGTTAATAGTACAACAGCAGCACCAGTAACGAATGCTCTTGTCTTTCAGACTGGTCATGCTGCGTCAAAGGGTTCCGTTGTCTGTTTTTGTTTTTTTTTTTTCTTGGTTTGTTTATTTTCAGACATATTTTTTGAAGATATTTGGCCATAGTACTGTGTATGTGGATGCAGTTTTACTTAACGCTCTAAATTTACAGTTTTGGTAAAAAATATAAAGCGCAACAAATTTTTATGAAATATGAATTTAAAAATTCACATTTTTTACTTAAAATAAAACAAAAGCCATCATAAAACTGTCAGAAAGTTTAAAGGCTGGAAAAACAAAACGAAAAAATCAGTTACACCATGACTTTCAACGAAAGTGAAATGATTTTGAATTTGTTGTTTGTGTGTTGTGTTTACAAAGAAAAATAAAACAGAAAACAAATAAAACATCAGTCATAAATGCAATATGCGAACCCTTTAACTAAAATATTTTTGTTTTGTTTTTGCTGTTTTACAACTACAGCAAGAACAACTATGTAAATACAAACTAAATGCTGGATAATTTATGACCAGCGTTGAAATTGCAATTTGATGAATTTGACCTGCTTTTTTACTCAATTGTTGCAATGACGCTGGCAAGGTTGTTTTTCATAGTTGTTTCTGTCTCAAATGCACCAACTGATAGGCAACAATAATAACTTAAGTTTGAAAGCAAAACTAACAACAACAATGGAAACATGAATCATAAAACTAAAAATAAAGAGAAAAACAAAAAGAAAAGGTACTTATGAAAGCGAAGGAGTTAAAAAAACGTTTAATTTTTATGAGCCTGTTTTGTTGCTAATTCCTAAAATGCATTTACAGGAGTATTCAGTACTACGTTGCCAGTTTTTCTTGTTATTTTAGTTGCCTAACGTGCCATATCAGTACTAATTTACTGTTAAAAACGATTTTTTACGAGCTTACAATTTTTATGGATTTAACTTTTCAATATTTTTTTCTAGACATTATTTTTGATTTGTTTAAAAAAATAGACGACATCTCACACAAACGCTGACAAAGTATTTGTAAATATTTGCTAGTCGGGTGAATTTCTCTTTAGTGACATTTTCAAAACAAGATAAATTGATTATTTTTGATTGTGTTTTTCTAATCATGTCTGCGGTTAATTAACCCTTTTAGGAGATGCAGGCATACCATAATATAGTTTTCAATGGAATATTATTTTAGACACTGCGACCACTTTAATATTTTTGATAAATTTCAGCAGTATCGCAAGTCACAATTTGTTCAATTTATCAAGATATTAAGATGTTGCGACTGAAAATTATTTGGAATATATTTTTGTTTAATTAAATAAATTGAAATAATCTGCTCAATATCAGAAATAGGATAGAACTCCTATTAAAACGCTGTCAACATCTTGTTATAATTAACCGGCTAAATTTCGGATATCTTTTTCAAATAAGCCAAAGCTTTATTAACTCTTCTGTTAACACGAAACAATTTGTTTTTGTTTAAAATTTTTTTCAATACATTAAGTATTTAATTTTTTCGTCATGACCTCTGCACACAATCAAATGGAAGCGAGGCACAGTAGATATATCATCTACTTAGCTACTTGGCTCTAAAAAACCAGAATGATTAATCAAACTGAAAGAAAGTAGTTAAGGGGGAGATATATACAAAATCCTGCATCGTTCACCATTTAGTCCACTCATGGCAGACATTGTAGCTAAATTTCAACATTTTTTAGTATAATGACATCCAATGACGTTTTCACATAACTTCTTTTGTTTGTGTTCTTGTCACGTGGATTAACAAATGATTTTATTAATTTCCGATAGTTTCACACAAACTTTTACTTGATACTGATTTTGTAACGATGATTTGGTAAAAATATCATAGTGACAAACGCCATCGTGGACTTTCATTTTCAAACTTTTGAAAAAATTCAGACACGACATCATGTTTAGCTCAAAACATTAATATTTAATCTTTGTGGCAAGATGTCTGGTTTATTGCGTTTTTGTACTGTTGTACAGTTTTCTCTCCTATTTTTGAAAAATTATTGTTTTTTTCTTATTCTACCGAATTTTACCCAAAAATTAAGTAAACACACCTATTTTCTGGCCGTATGTATACAAAAAAATAAATTAATTAATTTTCTTTGCTTTCTTAGAGCCCTTTTTTAAACCAAATGAATGACGTAACCTTTTCAGACTCATGGTACACGTACATACATACGTAAATATATATGGAACATATTTAATGTTATAAAAACATATTTAGTATTAATAGAAAAATTGAAAACGCTTTCATCTTAAGTGGGCTTTAAATATCGTCTTTTTAGTAAATTTTAGCATTTATTGTTAAACTACTGGTAGCACCGTATGATTTCATTTAAAGTATCATTAGCTTTGATTTTCCCACATTTTTGTAGCCGTATATGTGTGACAAAAGAACTACTAATTTTTTAAAGCTTTGAACCAATCGAGCAATTTCAAATACCCTCTTCTGAAGTAAGGTAATTAAGAGTTTAAAGAAATGGTAATCAGACGCAGCGAGGTTTGGTCTATAAGGGAATTAAGGCAAAACTTCCCAATAACTATCCTCTAAATAGTTTTAAACTGATCGTTTCGATAGATTTTACGAGCTCAAAATAGATAGGACTATTTTGGTTAAAGCAAATTTAAAACCTTACCTTGGCGTCGCATTGATTCGGTTGGTTAGCCGACTTCACATGTGGCCTTTACGCTTCGCAAAAAATTACTACTTTTTAAAGTATTCAAGCAGTACTTCAGACATTCTTGAATTTGACGACAATATTGACAGGTTAACGCCTCCGATTTATCATACAGACTAATTTTTTTTTTCAATGAGACCAGCACTCAGGGTATAACTCGTACTCATGCAGTGCATTGTGCTGGTACTAGGAAAATAGGTTGTTTGAAGGAGGATAGATAGAGTAGTGTCGGAAAGACATTCAAGATTGTTCCACAAACGAACAGTGTGACCAAAGAACGAAATCTCCCTATAATACGTTGTGCAATTTACTGGATAATCAACTACAAAGGGATGAGCTCTACGAGAAATACGAGTACTACGTAAAAATATATGATTTCTAGGAATTAGTTCCTTAATTTCGTCAAAACACATTCCGTTATAGTGCCGATAGAACAATAAAACACACGCCACATTGAGACGATGCTCTAATGAATCGATAGAATCGGCTACCCTACTCTCATTAATAAGAACCTTCGCCCTCTCCTGTACGCGGTCGAGAAGCTCCAAAAAAGATTTTGAAGCACCGGCACATACATGAGATTTGTATTCCAATTTGGGCGGTATATAGGTCTTGTAAATTCTCATTTCCAGAACATCAAGAGTGTCTGATTATTGAGGAATCAGATACATTACCCATAGATACAAATGGCAACACACCACCACGTCTGTGTGTCAGAATGCAACATTGGGTCTTCGACCCCATTCACGCGACCCCACTCAGAGATTTTCGACAGGTCGTTTGTAAGTGTGTCGTTCATATTCCGCCTTTTCGCCCCAATCTCCAATAAGCTACGCCTATGATCAAAAGAATATGAATGACAAATGTTGCTGTCATCTGCACAAGAGTAGATAGTATTAGAAGTGAGAAAAAGAAAATAATGAAAAGAGTTGGAGAAAGAACAGAGCCTTGCGGTGCCCCTGAATTTATTCTGAAATCGTCGGATGAAATCCCATCACCACTCTTATAGTGCGATTTCTGAGAAAGCCCGATATGAATCGAGAGAAGTGTCTACCGACACCAAAGCAAATAAGTTTGGATATGAGAGCCTCGTGCCAGACTCTGTCAAAATAGAAATATCCAGGGCCTCAACATTACTCTCACCAAATTCATGAATGGACCTGTTCCACCCTTCAGAGAGTAACGCCAGCAGATCACCAGTAGAGCGACCTTTACAGAAACCATATTGGCGATCGTTCAGCAAATTGTTGGACTCTAAATATTTCACAAGGTGATGATTAATCATACTCTCCATAACTTTGGAAAGTGCCGAACAAGCTGATATTGAATGGTAGTTTTCAGGGCTACTAGCCTCACTCTTTTTGGGGATTGGCATTACATTGGCAACCTTCCAGCAAGATGGAAAAATACCCGCACGATAAGACGCACTGAAAAGATTATCCAATGGACGTGCAAGCGTCGAAGAGCACTGCTTCAGGCCCAGAAGACTTATTAACGTCGAGATTTGCAAGAACCTTTTTAGCTGCACGGGCTCGAAAGAATATACTTGGCATAGCCACTGATACACTTTCAAGTTCGGGCAGTGGTTTAACGCTCTTAGGCAAGTTCGAATTACCTGTTAACATATCCGCTATACGCTTTGCTTTATCAACCGGGTTAGTGAATGTTTGGTCATCATTTATAAGTACTGGAACCAAGCCAGCGCTGTTTTTAATCCTTTTAACGAATGGCCAAAAGTTCTTACTTCCCCGCGGAAAAGTAAGAACCTTAGCACGTGGGCGCTGTTCGTATAGAGAATTTTCGTGCCTGAGTACTGCGGCACACGAAGATCTCGCCTGTTTGCGTAGCGAATCGGTATGATTTCGGCCATGGCATCCACGTTAGAATCAAAGAAACAAAGTTTCCAATTGAAATGCCCATAGAAATCGTTAAGCTCAGCCCAACGAGCTTTCCCGTACTTGAAAACCAAGCGCTTCGTAGCTGTATATGAAGCGTTGCGAAGAGTGGAGAACGGGAAAGAGGCAGAAATAGTACAGAAATAGAAAGATGTGCCCTGATTTTGTATTTAACCCAAAAACAGTTCATTTCTGCGTCATACATGCCAAGTGGTTGCTGGCATTGGTACACAACTTCATCGCGAATGTACAGTGCAAGATCCCTATGAAATTTAAAGAGGGATAGAAGGTGATACCCAAGGATAGGAAAATCCTGTGGATCAGCATTTTTAGAAGCCTGGGTCTCACATAAGGCGAAAACATCCGGCCTATAGAGACAAATGTGCGCATACACGGAAAAGAAGTTCGCCCGGTGTCCGCGCATATTGCATAAAGCTATCCGAAAACGTCCTGCCATTATGCAAATAAAACAAGAATAAAGTATAATATAAATGCCAAAAAGCTACCATAAGCAATCAAAAATCGAACAACCAACCTCCGGCTGCGGACGGCAAAGAAGTGGGTTGCTGCTAGTTGATTATTCAGTAGCCAGTGTTATACCTTCGCTACTGAATAACCTAACAACAACCCCTCCAAGCGGTTCGCACCTAAAAGCTTAGTAGAGAATAAAAGAGAAGATGGGAAAACAAAAACACTGATAATAAGATATAATCGTCTTTCATTGCCGTTTTAATTTTCTTATTTATTTAGGTGTCAAGTGTGTGTTTAATTTTCCACATTAGTGTTTATCCCACTTGCTTGACTTTTTGTTATTTGTTTTAATATTGATATCGTAATATTTCTGTTTCGTTCTTTTCTTCGGTTTTGTGGTTTGTTTTGTTATTTATTATTTCAATTATTGTTTTGTTTCCTATTTTTCTGGTGTGTTTTTAATAAAATTCTCTTAAATCATATTGTTGTTATTAAATTTAAAATCTTAATTATTTGTCAAGTGTTATAATTATGCGCATTTATGTTATGATTTTTGGTGATTAATTTTTTTTTTTGTTTCACTTGTGTTCTTGAATTCTTGTTGTTCTATTTTATTTTTTTAATTTTTAATTTTATTGATTGTAATTTAGTTTAAAGAAAACAATATAAATTAGAAATGGCACTGAAACATTATTGATGGACATCAGAAACACGTATTGACAGCACGAACGACCAAAACTTCCACTTTAAACTTACTTGAGATATACGAAAATCAGTATTTACTTTGTACGGGAAGTATCTTGAAAACTTGTCCAACTCCGACTTTTTTTTAACTACAAAGCCATTTAGACCAAGTTTAGAAATAAAGATTAATAATATTCAAAATATCCCATTAAAAATAAAAAACAATTAAATTTTGGATAAAAACCCAACTCAGTTTTTTGGAATTTTAAATGGAAATAAAAACGTTCATTTCTTATTGTAAAACCTATAAGAAATAACTGAACATGAACAGTTTTCTAAAAAATAATGATAAAAAAGATAAGAGCAATTTAATTATTTACAAATAATTAAACGCATAATAAACCCTCAAAGTAATTTCTACAAATTACAAAATTATTCAGAAAGGAAAAGGATAAAGAATATATCGTAAATGGCCTATGTATAGCATTTTTTAAATCATCTTCAAATAATCAATTTTGTTTACCACTTTCATTTTTATTCTTTCAAAATATTGTTGATATTTTTGTAATTTGTAAACTTTGTGGCATATATAGTACATGGTAAAGAATCTAATGACAACAAGCTGTAGTGTAAAAAATAGAAAAATTTATGCCAAATCATGTTCATGTTTATTATTTTCAAATTATTTCAGCAAAATTGCATACATTTTCGTCCATTTTATTATTATATTTTCTTGAAGGGTATAAATTTAGGTTTCCCCGTTTGCAGTGAGCGTGAGATTTATCTTATAAAATAAAGCTTTCCAGTTGAAAGAAGTAGATTTTCATGTTGCAAAAAAGAAGATGTAATAAAAAAGCAACTACAACAGCAAAACATATCACAATAAATATAGTTTTGGGTTAACAATCCGTGCAATATGTTTTAGCTGAAGGGAGATTTCATACATTTTTTTTTATCACCAATAATTTCTCAAATATTCGTGTATAGATATTTAAAGGTTTTATTCTTTCTTTTTTTATGGATAAGTATACTGATCTATTCATGCTTTGTTTTTTAACCAGTAATCAGAGGTCGTTTTTAAGAGACGTTCAAAAGGGACGATGTTTGAACCGATTTTCAATGTATTGTGGATGGGAAAATGTTGTCATATCATAAATAATATAAAAAAAGCAAATATTTTATCTTTTCTCTTCATTTTTTTGCTTTTAATAATTGAAAAAAAAAACAACACAAGTGGATAAAGTACACGTTTTCTGCTCACATACTTAATCATATTTATATTTGTATGTATGTCCGTTTAAAGGTATAAAAATAGAGTAAAACAGAATAGAGTTGAATGGTCGTATTGTGTTGAATAATGTGAATTCCATTGGGTCCAGTTGAAAAATGGCATGCATGTTCTTTAACGTCGACCATGATAATTATGACAACGACGATGCTCTTGTTGATGATGATGTGAATGTTGATAGACAATGTATTGAAGAAAAAAACTAGAAAAACGGAATTACTTAATGGAAAACAACAAAGAATGAAATACTTTTGATGTTATTCAAACCATTTCATATTATCTCATACCAAAACGTATTTTGTTGCTTGTCTTTGAGGCGCTTTCAATATTCTTAACTTAAAAGGAAAGTTATTACAGTGGAACCATACAATTTAAGCACACAATCTAATTATTTTAATATTAAAATAATAACAGAAACGTTCAAAAATGTATTGCCCATTGTAAATCATAATGTGCAAAGTTGTAAGTTTGTGGTATTGAATGCAAGAAGCAAACTGTCTTTTAAGTTTTCTTCATTTAAAAAATTGAAATTCTTCATTTGACCAGGTTAGAAAACTGCATTTGTAGTGTGCGTTGAAGAGAAAAATTCAAAAAGTAAACAACAAAACAAATAAACAATTTTAATATGCAAAGCGACCGACCTACATATGTACATGTGCTTTCGAATGTGTCCATGTACGCAACCGATTAAACTTGTACACTAGTGCTACTTTGGTCACATACGAGTATGGTTTAAATAATTGTCGAGTTTAAGTCTTAGGTGAACATCAAGCTGCCCGAGTTCGTTGATCGTTTGTTCATAGACTCCTAACGTTTCATAAACTTTGAAGTATTGCTGCATTGCAACTAAAAATTTAGATTGAATAAGAGTGGCAGATCAAAATAGGCTTAACACATTTAACAATACAGGAGGCGCATTAACAGTGTAAATTATTTAACCGATACTCGTTTAATTGGTTCACTAAAACAATTAAAAGAACTCCGTTTAATTGTACATCGGCCTCAACTAAGGAAACGCATCTTCTAGTTGATTTTTTCTTAGTGCTACGTCTCCCTTTTCTGTTAGTAGTGAAGATAGCCAAAACTGGGCTTAAAATCTTCTTTAAATTCCACAGCAAAACCTCAGTAACATAATACGCTTCATTTTAACCAATGAGACGGCTCTATCTCTTTCGGAAGATAGCTTGCTGATATTTCCTTAGTTGAGTCACTCTTTTATAAAATTCTATTTAATGTAGCTTTTGAGCACTTATATGTTACACACAAGTCATACTTCCCATGTTTTTAGTGTCTGCGATGTTATTTAATTTGTCTTTTAAACTTAAACTTGTGAGTTTCTTCCACTCATGATAGCGTTGCAATTTTTCACGAAACGTTAAATTTTACAATTTGTAAACAAATTATGAAGAGTTACCATATGATTAAACGATATTCACATTACTATGTTAGGAAAACTGGCAAGTTACCGTGTATTTTGTATACGATTTACAAAAATGGTGGTTATTTTATGATTCAATTAAAGAGATAACGCAATTAAACGAAACCCAATTAAGCGAGGATTTTCATGCATACACATCTTATATGGAGAAATCTCATTGCTTTTTTGAGATCAATTAAGTGGAACTCAATTAAGTGGAAACTACTGTATATTAAAATCCGCACTAATTGCTGGCCTTGCAAACGTTGTTTTGCTTAAAATTGTATTTGTATTGAAATGTGTGAAAATAGTTAAAAGGAGAAAAGAAGTACGTATTTTTAGAACATCATTTGTATTTGTATTTGTTTGAGGTGTTGTATGAACATTTGCATATGTTAGAAAGTAAATTGGAATGTAAAAAAGAATGTTTAATTTTAATTAAAATTTCGTTGAAAAAATAGCGAGGAAAAATTGAAAAATATATACATTATATACTTATATATAGAAAAACATGTACTTTTAGTGGTAACTTCGAATATAATTGAGTTATTTTTGTGAACCCTCGCAATTTTTTTTTTTTTGTTTTGTCATATATATTATTTTCAACTCACCGCTATAAATAGAAACTGCTGGTAAAGCTCGTGCATTTATAATATTGCTCTTGAGTGTATTGCTTATAACTACAGTAAACCCACAACCACGCCTATAAACAACTAACGTGGAGGTTTTTGCTTTTTGGAAGATAAACCTGTTGATGCTGTTTATGACTTTAATTATTCTGCCAGCCAAACATTGCCCAAGGGCGGCGACAAAACGAAAATTCGAAACTTGTCTTGACCGGGCAGAAGCGTCTTATGCACGACAACCATCCTCTGCATACAATAAAGTCTGTACTTCATAAGTGACGAAAAATAGGCCCAAGAAACCAAATGTCATAAATCGTTCCCAAAGAAATATTTTACTCATATGGTGACATCATAATTGGATTTCCAACGCTGAGGTCTATAGAAGATGTAAGAAAGTGTAATAATTGCTCTGGATTGGGCACACTCTACGAACATCAACCTAAAGTATTGCAAAACAAAACCTCAACTGAAGCCGGCATGGGACTTGAAGTCGTGGTAAATGTAGATCAAAAAATTTCACAAAAAATCCTAATAATTTTAAGAATTTTTGTGTAGAACCTAAAGATTGGTTGTCTAATGAGCCTTAGTTCGGAGTGAGATCGATCTGAACTGCTATATCGATGGCTCTAAAATGGTGCTAGTGTTCATGGACCCAATCGAGATTTGTCGATCTTATTGAAGAGATCGCTGAGTGTTTTTCAGGCTCAGATTATGGCCATTGTCATTTGTATGGAGATCAACCTGGCAGTGAGCTTAAGGGTAAGAGCATTAATATATTCTCTGACAGCCAAGCTGCCTTAATGGCACTTGACTCGAATCGCGTGACATCTAGTCTGGCTTTCGCTAAGGAATAAGGTACAGTTGTTTTGGATATTTAGACTGTAGAATAGATGTTAATGAAACTGCGGATGTATTAGCTAGGAAAGGTTGCGTGATATCCTATGTTGGTCTGGAATTATACTGCGCGGCACCAGTTACTACCACCCTCAATCTTATCAAGGATTGGGAAATTCCCAGATGCTTGTAACACTGGCATACTCAAAGTGTAACACTGGCATACTTTAAAGTGGCTATCAGTCCGCAAGTTAGGCGTCGCTCTGAGGTTCACAATTATAGCAGGCCGGGCTTGAAACTTCTAACAGATCTTCTTTCTGGGCATTGTGGATTGAGAACGCATCTGAATAGGATGACATTCAGGGATGTGGATGTTTATAGACTGTGTTTACTGGCATCAGAGACGACTGAACACATACTGTGTGAATGTAAAGTTCTTGATAGTTTTAGATCGAGATGTTTTTGAAGACATACAGTCTAATTGGAAGTATATTCACCATTAGGGTCTTAAATTTGCTGGTGTTCATTAGATCTGCTAAACGAATTGTAGAGCGCAAGAGTCACAATAGATCTTAAGGGTCGCAGTGTCCTGCAAGAGTGCCTGGCGAGATTGATAATGACTAACTGAAGAAATATTGTGCAGATTCTCAGCGAGGTGAAGGTAATAAATAATAATATTAATAATCTCTCATATTATTTACAACAAATTTTATGTAAACTCAGACCTCGTTTTATGCAAGCAATTCGTTCCGCGAAAATCTGCATAAACCGAATTCACAAAAAGCAAAACATTAACTCTACTCGTATATAAAAGCTACTGATTCGTTGCTGAATTAAAAACAAAAACGCATAAATTTAAATCAAACCATTAAAAGATAAGCAAAATCGCTTAAAATAAGTCAACAAATATTTTTTCATTTGCGAAAACAATAAAAAACAAAGTTTGTAATAATTATTCAATAAAGAGAAGAAAGATAAAAATAACATTTTAATAATATTTTATTTATCACAATCGTTAAATATGTACGTGCCTGCAACACCGCTTTTCATTTGATTTCATATCATTTTGATCATTAGGGGAAACATGTAATTCATTATCAACATTTGGCAGATTCATCTTTTTCTTCTCGTGCAATATAATTTGTCATCAGACATTGTGACGTTGAGTTTTTCAGTTGTTTATACAGCAGAAAAACAGACCGCGCTGAAGGTATACTATTTTCCTATCTGGATCCACATTGAAAATTGTATTCTAAAAAGCATTAACTATGTTAAGAACTTTATAATATTTTTTAGTATCAGGTTACATTTTTTTCACAATCATCAATCAATCTGTAATTTTACTAATAAAATCGTCATCGGATAATAGCACTTCTATGAGTAGTTCTGCTTAATAATTTTGGTTTAAAGAATGAAATCTCTGTCTGTTAGTTTAGCGAGACAAGGTTTATATTTCATCCGATAATGTCGATATTTCCTCAGCAGCACAACACAAGATTTGTAGTCGCATTTTTGATGCTGCAGGTGAAGCCATTATAATGCAATCGAAGATTGACAATTTTTCCACACTTCTTTTATTGTCAGAATAAAACTAAAATTTTAAAACCACATAAATTTGAATTCGCATATGAGGAGGTTTGAGTGCATAAGCTTTCATATTCCGTACTTGCCGCGCTGGAGATAGCGTTTGTTTAGAGGATTGTGTAACAATTTTTGAATTTTATAGATAAAATATTTATAAATAAATGATTGGTGTTAATATCAATCAAGTTCAGGGTCTACAATAATAAAAAAATAAAATTTAAACAAATTTTGTTAAAAATACTGAAGTATAGCAAAACAAAAGATTTTTGTTGTTTTTTAATTTAATTTGCCTATTTGCTATAAAAACCATTTAGTTGACAAGACTCACTCATGTCGTCGTGAGTAACTACATCAGCAACACTAATAAGAGTGGTAATAGAATACGTTTTGAGTAATTCATTTCAAAATTAATATTTTTAATATTTTTGCTCCACTGTACCATAACAGTTAGCCACTACATTGATATTGTTAAAAGTTTTCTAAAACTAGAAACAAACCAACAGATACATTTGGGATTATTACAATTATTTTGTTTGTTTTTTGTTTTTGTTTTTTGTTTTTTCTTAATCTTTCTTTCTCTTTTGTTTTGTAGATGTTTTGGCCATTATTTACGCTACTTTTGCCACTACAATTTCTTACCCTTTCGGTTCGTTTATTTTCTGTGGCACGTTGGGTTCATTTTGTTAAGTAAAGCATCAGCTACACAACAACAGCTACAGCTTCAATATTTCAATCAGCGGCTATGGTATTAGTTATCAGAACCCATAAAGATGACGCCCGGATTGTTGAATGTCTATTCTTATATCCTTTGCTTTATGTGTTCATGCCAGAGAGTCTCTCTCTCTCTCTCTCTCTCTCTCCATGTGTGTGTGTGTGTCTGTATGTGAAAATAAAATTTTTGTAGTTTTTCTTAAGGGTTCGTTAGTTTTTCATCGATTCGTGCTTCATTTGCTGCTCCTGTCGTTCACATTGTTTTGCTTTCGATTAAATGGATGGCATGTTTTTCTCCAACATGACTGGATTTAAACATGCGATTTTTTTCTCCATTTCTTGTTGTTGTATTAAAGCAACAATATTTGCAACATATTTTTCCATGTTGATAATATTTTCTATTTTAGATTGTTTTGCCTTTAATTTATTTATTTTGTTGTTGCAAAAATACATACATATTTCACGAAAACTTTTATATATTTTTGTTTTCTTTCCTTGTTGGTTTCAATATTATTCCCAGTTGAAAATAAATAAAATTAAAAAAAGAAAATATTTGCTTTTGACATAAAACTAGGAAATGTTTTGCAGTCGCACGCACAGCAATATGAAAATTTTCTTTAGAAAAATATTGGATATTTTCATTATATGAAATCTGATTTCAGATATCAATAGTTTTTCAGAAAACACTTAAAACATATATGTTGATTACTATTATAATTTTGCTTATTATGCAAACGCTTTTCAATACAATAGCATTGTTGCATAGCATTTGTTAGTACTCCATAAGTGTAACAAAAATTTTCGAAAAGTAATCTCATATTTGATCCACCCTAATAAGAGAATTACTATATGATTTAGTTGGAATTTGAATCCAAGGAAACTGAAAGACTTTTCATTTCAGTCATTGTCATATAAAAAAAATAAATAAATTATCTTTTATCCTGATGATTTCCTTCTATTTTTGCCTCATACCTTTTTTTGTCCAAGAATCAAACAAAACATTACATGTGATATTTATTAAGCGTTTGTTTACCCTACAACTGTTTTGTCCTTCATTTGAAATGTTACAAAATTATCGAGTTTTCTGAAATGTATTTAGTACAAGATACCATGTACACCAAGAAATATATTGTCCTGCAATATGAAAAGTAAATACATATGAAAAGTTTTTAAATTCCTACACTTTTTCTTTTCTACTATTAAATAGCTTCTTTTCTTTTTTTTATTATTATTTTCTGGTAATTTCCTTCAAATGAAATCTCTGTAAACAAAAGTTCGAATATTCGTATCACAGCCAAATTAATTTATTCTAATGGATACTATGATATTATCATGTTAAGAGATGTGAATAAATAATAAATAAATACATAGTTATGATTATTGTTATAATCGATTTGCATGCTATAATAGATGAGATTTCTATTAAATAATTTATTTGTTTGTTATCTTGGAGGATTTCTAACTAATTGGCAACAATAAGCTTGGAGTCGAATGAGAGAATGAATAAAGACTAAGTTAAGCTGCAATACTTGGACTAATTTTAACTATAAGTTTGAAAAATTGTTACTAAAAATACTTTTTTGTAATAAAGATTTATATTTCTCCAATGTCTGTTAACTTAACGAGAGTATCAAAAGCATATGAATTTAGAGACACGACATTTTGAACTTTTACAGGTTTTGTTTGTTAAAGTTAATTCCTGCACCATATCTCGATATTAACATACTTTGATTCGTTATAAAAAACAAAATAAAATATTGTAGCTAATGATGATGCCGAAACTATAACTTGTAAAAGATTGATTAAAATTGAATTTTGTACAATTGCAGAAGATCAATTTTAATTTCTTAACATTACAACAATAGCTTAAAACAGCCATCAATCACGGCACTCATCTTGTGTACAGCCCCGCTGGCGAACGTCATAGTGAATAATCGTGAAAAACAATGTCATATATGACTTTTTAAAGTAATTGTCCAAATTTTTTTAGATAACAAAAGTTGATTTTGCCTTGCAGGTGTTCGTTTATTAGTGAGGCGTGACAGACAATATCATCAAGAATCATTAGTGCTTTATTCGTAAAAGGGGTGGCATATCAGAGAAAATTGTGTCGCTAAATTTCAGCATTAAGTTGACTTAAACAGACAATGTCGCTAAATTTCGGCATGAAGTCGACTCATAACAGATGATATCGCTAAGACTTTGCTTTCTTTAGTGTGGTGACATTCAATGAAGTTTTTCATTTATGATAATTCTATTAGAGTTTCATTTTGATCATCAACGATGAAAATATCACAACGACAATGTCGCTAAAATACGCTTCCGGAACATTCCCAACCCTAAATTTGCACTTTTTAAAATTTCTATCATTTCAGCTATTTCACGCACCTAGATATAGTCGACGATCATCTAATACCGTTTTGTGGATTTTCTTAATCATTTCTGGCGTGGCCGCCTCTACGGTGTTCGTTAAAGTCTACAAAATATTTAATAGTCGTATACTAAATAGCAGACTCTCTCTGAGCATAATCTAGTCTGGATTTATCGCTAACGGACAGGTAAATTGACTTTACTTGAAATACGGTTAGGGGTTATTTGATCCAACTAATTCAAAATTAATTTTTAGTAGTGAAAAATTAATTATTTTAATTTAAAATCTGTTTATCCAGTTTAATTTTATCACACAAGTTAATTAAAAATAAATTAAAATGGAAATATGTAACCCTTTTACAGTGGGTAGTTACGTTCCGAAATTGTGTGCAACGTATTGTGTGCAACCGCTTTATATCAGGCAATAAAGATATATTATTTATTTTACTTTTACATAAAAACGAGGCACCACATATTGTAATAAAAATTCGTACACTTTTTTGTTATTTTTCTTCTTCCTTTACTACTCTTGGCAGCATAGAGATTCAACAAAGATCTATGTTACTATTGGTGTTAGGCCAGAATATCTTGCATATGATTCTAAGGCACTTGTTGGTGAATACCTGTAGCTTTTGCGTGATGGTGTTAGACACAAGCCAGGTTTCACTGCCATACAACAGAATTGACTTTACACATGCGTTGAATGTTCTGAGCTTAGTTCAACTTGCTTTGTTGAGCCTGCCGAGCTTGCCTGTTATTAACGTCTATTTCTGCACCGCCGTTTGTTGCCTTGTGCTTCCAAGATAGCAGAAGCTATCTACGTACTCTATTGACTATATTTGTAGTATGATGTCTTCTGTGCTATTGTTGTTATTTTTCATAGCTTTAGTCTTCTTAATATTTATCTCAAGGCCAACATTGCTCTCTCCTTTGTGAACAGACTTCGCTCATGATCTCATCGAGTACGATAGTGAATAGTAGAGGTGAGAGTGGACATCCTTGCTTTACTCAAGCGTTAGTATGGAATGGTTGGCTAATGCTCCCGTTGTGAAGAACCGAGAGTTCTGCATTCTCGTATATTGCTCGTATTATTCGTGTTGTTTTCTGGGGTACTCCTTTTCTTCTCAATGCTTTCCATATAGTAGTCCTTTTGATGGTATCGAAGGCATTCTTTAAGTTGACGAATGAAATTTTCCCTCCATCTTTGAATCTGTGCTTCACTGTTCGATACAACTGTGCCATTGCGATCAGTAACTGCTTGGTTCCGTTTACACTTTCTATTTGTGAGATAGTCTATCGTCTGGTGTAGTTTTCTCATGTTAATCTGTCCAGCTGCTTACTCTGCTGTTCTAGACAGACCTTCTAGGAATTTCCTTTTGTCTTTTCGTGCAGCTTTTTTAACCTGTTTCGCCAGCTGCTGGTATTGCTGCCTCGTTACATTGTTGCTGTTTAGCTGCAACTTAAGTTCCCTCCTTTGAGAGATCAGGTTCCAAGTATCGTCTGATATCCATGTTCTTCTATGTACCTGAATTACACCCAGTGTTTCCTCTGCGACTTGATTGTACAAGTATGTTGCTGTGATATCTTCCCATGTGTGATGTTAGTTTATTGGTAACCGCCCGCATATTGCCTTGGCCAATGCGTTCCTGGTCAAGTTATTCTGGAGTTGCTGTAGGCGGAGACGGTTTCGTCTTGTGACTCCAATGTTTGTTCTTCGACAGTTCACTTTGAGCTTGATTTCGCCCGCGATAAGGTCGTGATCACTGCCGATGTCAGCGCCTCCTTTATTTCTTGCATCCGCCAAATAACTTATCCATCTTTTACTAACGCAAATGTGATCGATCGACATTGCCGCTTGGCGATGTCCATGTATATTTATGAATTTTCTTATTCGGAAAGATGGAGCAACCTATGACTAGTTGGTCGCATCTTCTGTCGTCGTATAGCACTGTACTATGGTGATGTGTCTTATTCTGCTTCTGAATCGAGCCATTATCACACGTTCAGATATTGGTCTTCATGTATGAAGGGAGTTCTTGATTTTCTTCGACATTATGATCCGACTCCGCTTTCGCCATTATTTTCTCCAAAAAAAAATTACGTACACACTCACAAACAAATGTAGAGACCGTCATGATGGTACTGACAACTACAGTTCTAAAGGGATGTATATTATCTACGATCCTATTCAATATAGTAGTTGATGTTATCGTTCGTAATGCTACAACAATTAACCAATACTTGGAGAGTTCGAGCTACGCCGATTATATTTGCCATCGTAATATATCTGCTAAACTTAAATCTCTAGAGAGCGATCAGGTAATCCGCTGCAATTCATTGGCAGTTAAATATGCATATGCGTTAAATGATCCTGGTCCGTCTTTCCTGTGTTAATATTGAGATAGTTTTTTATGCCTGTAAAGAAAACATAAAAAACATTATATATTTTTGTAATATTGCCGCTTTTTGGAAAAGTATTTTTTTTCCAAACTGTTTCCACCATCTGTGCATCAGAACGACATATTTGGTAAAAAAAAATTAATATAAAAAAAAATAAAACTAAATAATGTAATCTAGTTACAGGAACTTTTTTACTGAGCATGCTAAAGGTGTGTTTATATTAAAAAGCAGTAAGAATGCCCCTAATTTATGAATTATGAAATGATTTTTAGTTTAGGGCTCTAATCGTTCGTTTCGATAACAAGTAGATTTGATCGAGTTATTTTAGTTAAATTTCGTTATCCGGGCTTATGTCCGCTTTCATATTTCGTTCAATTCAATAATATTTTTTTTTGTTGGTACAATTATGAGTACGTCAGTGTTTGTATACCGCAATTTTTCACTCTTGTATTATAAGAAAAATGGTTGGAATATAAAGACAGATATGAATAAGTTATTCTCTTGCATGACAACGCTTGGCCTCACGTTGCAAAAGTTGTCAGTAACATTCAAATGCCGCAACCGCCGTATTCTCCGTACATTGATCCCAATGACTACTGGCTGTTTCGATGGAAACAATATCTTTTAGCATGTCATCGAATCACTTCTTTTCGCGAAATATAAAATCGGTTGTAAATAAACTACGAAAGCCTATGAATAAAAAACCCACCCGGGCTTATTAAATATATTACCCAATAAAACCCGGGTGGGTTAATTTGGGTTACAAAGGGGGTTGCCAACCCTGCTCGATGTCGAATAAATCACACGATACCTTGCTGCTCGTTATTCAATACGTTAAAGTCGACTTCAGTCGATCTTAAGAACGCCTTGAGTTTTCAAGCCAGATCAAATTTTTGTGCATCACCACGAAGTTAATTGAATTTTCGTATAGTATGACTTAAGATCTAACGATTTGATTCTAGAAAATTTTCCATCCTTCTAAAACCTCATATAAATATCAAACTGAAAGCTAAATTAAAGAATAGAAAAATATTATGTTGTTACTAATATTTCCTGACAACACCAATAAAGAAATGTAATTCATCGAAGTTTCTAGAATAGTTTTCGGTAATCGCAAAGAATCTTGTTTTTTTTAATTAAAAAAAATTGTTGAAAGAGACCTACTATGTAACACCAGTCGTAGTATACGTAATAATATACTTAACCTGTTACTAGCTAATGTTATGAAGTGATACGACTGTAAAATTTATCGTTTAGTTTAGATGGTCTGGCAATAGTTTAAGCCGAGGACCTTTAGGTTGGTAGTTTTACCTACCATACCACAGCGTCATAAGTTTGTCGAATAAATATTCTTTTTACCATTATTTTGATCATTTATGTAGACAAAATATCGGAACTCGAAGAGTATGGCAACACTTGTAACAATACTATGTACTCGTATGTTTATTTCAATAGTTTTTGAAATGTGTTAAGAAAAAACATGCACTTATTCTATTTGAAATGAAAATAAACAAATAGAGATAAAAATGCCTCTTCACTTTTCATTCAAAGCAATTTTCGCCTCTTTTTTATTTATTTTTGCTTAATTTTCTTGATGTTTTCATTAAATTTGTTTATTTTATACAACCAGAGACATACTATAGAAGAAAAAGCATAAATCTATTTGGAATGGAACTGCGTGTTTACGTCCACTCAAACGTCTATCTGCCACTCATTGATTCTTCTGTCCGTCTATTTCGGTAAGATTAGTCGATATTCGTTTATTTTATTTTTGTTATGGATTATTCACAGATAGCTGTGTTTCATATGAAAATTTTAATTTTATTTTTTCTCATGTTATTGTTGTTTTATTTAAACATTATTTAACATTTGTTATCACTATGTAACTCAAGTTCTTCAAAATTGTTCTGAAACTATTTAAATAGAAACACAAACACATTTGTATATATACAGAGCCCATTGTTGTTGGAGATTTTGTAAATAATTTCTAGGCTTAAGTAATACAATTTTAAGTAAATTTCTTAATTTGTTTATATCTTCAAGTACAAAAACTACAATAAAAACAATAACAACTAAAATCAAAATTAGATTAAGTTGCTTACAATGGAGTCTGCCCAATACATTCCAACATTTTGATAGAATATTTGTTTTTTTTATCAATTATTTTTATATCTTTAACTTTTTTGTTATTAAAGATTTTGTCGTCTTGAAATGTGAGCATTAACTGAATTTACTTATTTTGAGATATTTTACAGTCCATTTTTTATCGGCTTTCTTTTATAATTTAGTGTTTTTTTATAGCAAAAGTTAATTGTTGTTGTTGCTTTAATCTTTTCCATTTCACACTTCATTAAAGATCTTATTACAGTATTGTTTGTAAATGAAATCGATAATAAAAATTATATTCATAAACATACATATGTATATGTATGTACATATGTATTTAATAAACTGATTTATTTTTTTCTAAACTTATCAAAATAAATTTTACGATAATTTTTATATTTTGTTGAAAATAAAATAAAAATGTTTTAAAAATAAATATTTTATTTCATTTTTTTATATACATACTGATTTAGCCCATCCAGCGTTGCCCGTAAAGCTATATAATATACACATATGTATGTTATAAATAGGAGATAAATTGTCTTCTTTCCTGATCCTATCTATTTTTGTCACCTGTCTGCTTTTATGAAGAAAATGCTTAGACGACTTTTGATGTTTTCTGCTGATATATCGGGTGTTTTTTACAGGTTCATAATTTTGAGTTAGCAATACAGCTTTATTTATTTATTTAGGGTTCTGTTCGTCAAATTTATCTTACACTTCTTTGATGATATGGTGTACATAATTGATTTTCAGAACGGCTAATTCGATAATGTGCATCCCGTAGAACTCCGAAATGTGCGCAGTGAAGAAGTTGTTGGCGCTGTGCAGGGAAGCATTGAAAAAGATCCATATCAGTCGATTCGACGCCGTTCTCAGCAACTACGGTTGTGTCCTTCCTTTTTATAGAAGATTTAACGAAAGGATCTTGGTTCAAAGCGATCATCGTATGCGCCGCCAATTCTGCGAATTGTCTGAAGCACAAACTGATATTGATATTGAGTTTCCATTTGAAATTGTTCTCCAATAATGCCTAATAATGTACATAAATAAGTAGAACTGTCGTGTTTGGAGTTAGGATAATCCACAAGCTTTTGTCGAAACACCATTACATCCACAAGAAATTTAGGTCTGGTGCGGTTCCACCGGGATGGAGCCACATGCGCTACAATTGATTTTTTACAGAGAATCTTTTGACGAAAAATTAATTCGAAGAGTTATAAATATTATTTTTACGTACGATAATATATATTATTTTTTTGGAGGTGCCACACTAACTCTTCTTATGAAGTCAATTTTTATTTTAATGTGCAACATGATAATGCAGAATAGTATGTGGAAAATTTAAAGACTATTTATTATAGTTCCAAAGATATACCGCAATAACTATAACCTTTTGGTCCTTATTAGCCTCTCAAAATGCATTTCTTGAAAATATACTTTTATGCAACACATTTTAATGGATGATTAGGAAGAAAAAAGCGTGTCATTTTAGTAGAAATCAGCCGATTTTAAAATATCCGAGATCCAATTTCGAAAAAAGCATCCAATTGCACATCCGTTGTGTGCGCTCCAAATTTCAAGATAATCGATTTAGTTGTTTACACGTAATTGACTAAACTGAACAGACAAAATTATTTCTTATATAACCTAATTTGACCCGTTTTCTATTGATTTCAAACTCTCCCAAATCTACACTATAACACTTTCGCTAGCAAGATCTATCTGTGTTCCAAATTTCAACAAAATCGGCTTAGTTGTTTACGCGTGATTGAATGACAAACAAGCAAACAAACTTACAAATAAATTTTTAACAAAAACTTACAAATGAAAATATATTTAATACATAATACATTCTTTTTTCTTTTCCTTTTTAGATGTTTTAATTTTTGAAACACAATATTGGGATTACGCATAAAGGTAATAAATTAAATAGAATTTTATGACAATTATTGTATTACATATTTTTACTATATATTATAAGTATATGAATTAAAGCTCGTTGGGGCTTATTAATTAATTATTATATGTATTATTATTAATTCCCATAACATGCCATGAAGGACCATGGGGACTTCTCTCATTCAATGAACTGTACCCGATTCTATTTTTAAGCTCATTGAAAGGGACTTACAGTTTAACGCCGTTAACAAACGGCAAATCCATTTACAAAAGTTTTCAATAGTATTTATACTCATAACCAGTTACTAGCTAATGTTATGAGGTGATATCGCTGTCGAGAAACTTTTTTTTTTCTTTTTTAAGATCGTCTGGCCCGGTATTGGACCGACAACTATCTGATTGGTAGGTTAATTGATTAATAACGCTAAAATTATCATATTAAATTATATTAGTTGTTTCAGGGTTAAGTGTTAAATCCAACTTAGAAGCTTCAATTGGTTAAAAGCTATTAAATACGTATTTACTATTTTGAAAATAACAAACTATGAAACAGAAATATGACCGCTAGATGTAACAGGTCGTTTTCTAAGAGCTTTAGTTTGACATACTCATACAAATAATAAAGAAAATAAGTGGAATTTAAATTCTACTTTGAGAAAAATTCCGTGGTGTTTACATTTTAAAACTTATATGCCATAAATGACTACCAGCAATAGCTATTATATAATTCTGAAATCTTCTAAATTTGTTCTTTTAAACCAGAATTATTTTGCACAAATTTATTTTCATAATTTCCCATAGAAGAGATTTAAGTTTGAGGTCAGAACTCTTCCTAACAGTACTCTAAAGCATCTTAATTTTATGAAACCATTTTCTTGTCATTTTTGTCATATAGGAAGTTGCAACATCATATTGAAATACATGCTTTCTCATATCATAACACTAACCGAAAACTCAAGAGTACTTTTAAAGTGTTCATTATAAATCACCGTTTCATAATAGATCTCGATTTTTACATCAGCATTACTGTCACACATCACACATGAAACTATGATTGATTACTACCAGTTACCTTTCTGTACCCGGGATTGTCCATCCTATGCCCATAACGAATGTTTTCTTATGGAGTTCTTTTAAATATTGTTACGTTTTCACATTTTTAAAAACGTGCCTTTATGAGTTCGTAGATTGTAGTTAAAATAATTTAAATCTTGTGTTTAGTTTTAATTAAAAATCATTTATTCAACACAGTTTTGTGCACCAAGCAATAACAATTTTCTGTTCTTAATTACTCCGTCTGTTTACAACTTTGTAAACAACAACAATTACTCGACAGATCACGAGTTTACTTCTCTCTTCACACCAATAACACATTCACTGAGTTAACTTTACTTAAAACTGGTCGTTGTTCGCATCGATGTGCTTTTTATATGGCTGAGTAAACAATACATCGAAAGCTTTCGAACCTCTCGATATTTCAGGTAGATTCTATTTCTTTCTTTTAATTTCTTTCTAGTTCTTTTGTAGCCATGCGTATGTAAACATCTACCTCTTTCAGCTTTTAGTACTTGCTGTTGCTTGTTTATTGTCTGGTACTTGTTTTTTTTGCTGTTAGTTTGTTGTTGCTGTTGCTGTGTTAATTTTATTTATTTTATCTCTGCTAATATTTGTTGTTGTCGATTCTGGTTATTTACAAACAGCACGTATAGTTGTTCTTGCAGCTTTTGTTTATTTATTTTAGCGATGTAATAAACGCAGGGATGCCCAACCTTACTTTTTTAACAATATAATAAAAGTTCAATAGGCTCTTTTTTAAAACAAGTAAAATGTTAATTTTGGATTCACCGATTTTTCAATTTTTTCACCCCTTTTTGATGGTGTATTTCAAACAGTATTTTACAAAAATTTGGTCTGTTATAAGCAGAAAATATTTTTGTTGGAATTTTGTAAATCTGACGATCCTACTGGTTATAAAGGTAATGGGACAGATTTAACTTCAACGATGAATATAAATTGTATGTGCGACGTTAGTTCTGAGGTAAACCGTTTTAAAACTGAAAATTTTAATAAAGACCACTTAAGTGGAACTGGATAACCGTAAAAAATACATTACCTTTTCAACAAAAACTATGTATTTCCCATATCGAAAAAATATAAAAAAAATTGAATTAAAAAGTTAAATTGATGTGCTTTCTTTCATCTTTCTAATAGAGCTGAATGCTTATTTAGGAATCTGTTATAGTATAAATATGTAAAACATCAAATAATATAATGTCAACACAGATATAAGCCGTTTTAAAGTCTGTAGAAGTCGTTATGCCGTATAAGCTATGAAATATTTATTTACAAAATAAAGAGTAGAACAAAGTAATTGAAAATTATTCCACCACAACAAGTAAAAATAGTTTGAATAGGTTCGACGAATATAAAACAAGAATTTATAACAGTCCGAAATTGTTAGTAAAGCTTTATTGTATTTTATACAGTTTTCAGAATTAAGTCTTACAATATATGTACAATATATATACAAAGTTTGCTATATTGATGGCTAAATATATAAATGGCGTTTCTCGATTTTTTATTGTACAGGAGAAAGAAAAAACTGAAATACCTAAAAAAATAACGATACAAGAAAAAAATAACGAAATTGGTTTCTTTTTCTACGAGGGCGGATTGACATTGAAGCTACCTAGCGCTAGATGGCAGCACAAACACAAAAACTTATTCTTTCTTATAAATTACGATCTGTCAAACGTCAGCTGTTAAAAGTTTAGCCAAATTCATCGATTAGTTTATTTGTTGTAGTTGTTTGAAGTAAGCAATTTTTGTGTTTCTTGGAAAATGGAAAAAAGTGAATTTCGTGTAGTGAATAAACACTATTATTTGAAAGGCAAAATGGCGAACAAAAGAAAAGCTTGATAAAGTTTACAGCGAATCTGCTCCATCAGATTATATGGTAAGATATTGCATTTCTGAATTTAAACGGGGCCAAGCAAGCACTGCGACAATACCATCAACAGGAAGGCCAAAAGAGGTGGTTACTGAAGAAAATATCAAGAAAATCCTCGATATCCTTATGAATGAGATTGCTGAAATGGTAAACATATCATATGAACGTGTTTTCAACATTTTGCATGAACATTTGCATATGAAAAAGCTATCGGCAAGATGGGTGCCGCGTTTGTTCAGTGTTGAACAAAAACGAGTTCGACAGATCACTTCACAGCGGTGTTTGGACATGATAAAGCATAATCCTGCTGATTTTTGGCGTAGATTAATAACTGTTGATAAAACGTGGGTCCACCACTACACACCTGCAACTAAAAATCAATCGAAGCAATGGGTGGAAGCTGGGGAAGCGCTCCGAAGAAGGCGAAGACAGCGAAATGGGCTGGCAAGGTTATGGCCACTGTATTTTGGGATGCACACGGAATATTGCTCATCGATTATCTTGAAAAGGGATCCACAATCGCAGGAGAGTATTATCGGGCACCGGTTCACACAGCATTAGGTACGATGCTAAAACTACGAGAAATCCACTTCGAATTGGTTGATCATCCACCTTATAGACCAGATTTAGCCCCTAGTGACTTTTTCCTGTTTCCAAACTTGAAAAAATGGCTCGCAGGAAAAAGATTCTTTCAAACGAAGATGTGATTTGCGAAACTAATGCGTATTTTGAGGAGTTGCCAAAATCATTCAGATGGTATAAAAAAGTTGGAAAATCGTCTTACTAAGTATATTGAGCTAAAAGAAGACTATGTTGAGAAATGAATAGTTTTTGAAAAAAAAAAAATATTTTTTTCCTACTTAGGTAGCTTCAATATCAATCCGCCCTCGTAATTCTTTCAAGTTTTTACGAATTTATTTTCTATTTTTGTCTTCAAAATATATATATAAAATAAGCTATAAATCCGCTATTTTCGAAGATAGATCACATAATTTTCTAAGAGAGGTGTATTTGGAAGTATACCATGAGAAAATGTTGAAAACGCAATTTAAAAAAAAAAACCGAGATACACCCTTCCTATATGCCAACGATATAGATTAATAGAGATTAGAGTACTACTAGCTCTTTTGAATTGTCAAAATTTAGAATCAGATCAGAATGTGGGAAATACAAATTAAGAGCTTAAAGATAATTTTTAATTTTAAAATATAAATTTAATATAATTATAATTTCATATCGAAATAGTTTTCGTTTATTTTTGTCTTATATGTACACTAGACGACAACTGGAAATATAAATTCGCAACTAATGTGACCATGTTGCTAAGAACAAAAACGCACTTGAGATATTTTAAAAATCCATAAAAAATATGAAATATTAGCGCATATGAAAAATACAAATTAATTTTGAAACTGAACGCAATAATTATTTTTTTATTAAAAGTACGCTAACGAACCAATTAATGAAATGCAATTAGCTTTCCTGTAGAGTTTTACGTTTATACTACGGCAGGTTTAATTTGTAATGGTAAAATCCTCCATTACGCATTGCAAAGTAATTTTTTGAAAATAATAAAAACCAGCTATCGGATTAGAACACATTTAATAAAGTATCACCAGGTTTAGACATTAACATCTCTTTAAATAATAGAACTAACAAGGATACTGGTTAAATGAGCAAAAATTCCTTGAGAAACCTTAGGTAAGTTGGTCAAATGTATACCGAAACGACTTTGAGCCGTCATTGCAAATAAAAGGGAAGCGAAACATATAATATGTACTTTCATTTTTATGAAGGAATTAATTTAATTCAAAATGTTTAATTTTTAAACTTTCAACCGTTCCGTGTGAAATACGAGTATACTTTAATTTACAAAAATTCTCTAGAAATTAAGGGGATAATTTTGGAAATCTCTTAGGTGGTGCTTTGCGTTACTTATATGAAAATTGTTTTTGTAACAAAAAAAAAAAAAAATAATAATTAGTAATAACGTGGTGGGCCAACTCTTGGGCCATTGTCTACTAGGCATGCGGTTCGTCTCGGGCATAGTGGATCAGTGCTGTGCTGCTATTGCTATGAGTAGGAGTTAGTAACCTCGAGACACTTGGTTCTGGAATGTCCGGCCCTATCGACGCTGAGACTAAGGGTTCTTAGAAAGCATGTTATGGAGCCAGAACTGCCGATGAGAGCACCAGTGAGTTGTATCGGTCGCTCCTTTTTCGAAGCCAGCTTGGACTCGGTGGTCATGTAAGCCCGTTTTTCTTTTTGGCCTATGTGGGCTGGTCCTATGACAGGCACCCGGTTTTAACCTAACCATGTTTCAAAATTAATTTTTAATTTTCAGATATGTTACTATTTTATATTTTCTCTTAAAATATTTCAAGATCGTTTTTAATCGCAGCAACATAATAATACTGATTACAAATTATTCCTATTGTCGCAATAGGTATATGCATATATATATAGATTGAGAGAGATGTGTGACAAATTTATCAAATTTGACGCTTTTTATATGTTTTTATTTATTGTTCTAAATGAAAATAGTTCACTGACATAAAGCCATATTATATTTTAGTTTATAGATACTAGAAATAATAAACTTCAGAAATTGTTGTAATTTCTATATTATTTTTTATATTCTCTGTATATTTACCACAAAATTACTAAACCACTAGTGTCAGCATTAATATGAACAACAAATTTCGTATGACACCACAAAAATTAATTAAAAGTATTTTTTTAAGAGGTACTACTACTGCCACAATACAGAGCTGATGCAGGTATAATTAAAAACAATGCCTACCAAATTAAACAATAATTAAAATGATTTATTGCTTTATTTTAAACTCATCTATGGACTAGAGTGTAGAGTGATTAAAAAACATTTATATAAAGTTAACACTTTTGATACTACAGTAGTGCAATTTACGTATTTTTTTATTTAATAAAGCAGTTTTAAATACCATTGTACTTAATTAATATGTACTCATAAGGGCACTCAAAATAATTTATTAATTATTATTAGCCATTAATTATATTAACCCATCCGGGAGTCTGCGAAAATCATCATTTACATATTTAAATATTTATTGAAAATGGGAAACAAATTCCTTTTCTTTTAAGACGACTTTTAACGTCTCTCGCAAATATATTTATTGAGATGTACGATATATGTATGGTATAAAATTTTTATGGGAGGTGTCAAGCCAACTCTTTCTGTGAATAATAGAATAGCGTGTGACAATTTAAAGATTCTTTTTTTTTCTAGTTCCCAAGACTTCCCGTAATAGCCACGTGTTTCGTAATAATGTACAATGGACCACAAGCTTTCCTTTTACCTCTGTTAGGCCATTTTACAGGAACTTTTGAAAATGTTATTTTCTGAAACACCTGAATGCCAGCAAACAAAAAACTTTGGTTCAAGAAGAAATTATGTCTGAGATTCCTATTGCACATCAAATTTTAACTAAATCGACTTAGTCGTCTATCTCACAGGATTTAATTTGGACAGTCACTTATTTTACCCGTTTTCCCCCTATCTCGTGGCTCCAATTTTGAAAAATTTAAACTTTCAACGCAGATAGATCTACGTTTCACAGTTTAACAAAATTTACAAGGTTAAAAACTTTTTAATTATGAGCTTAAAAGTTTGCTTTATTAAGTCCGTTCCCCCGATTTAAACCTGCCCAGGCCGAATTTCGAAAACAGCATAGCCCATAACACTTTCATTCTAGATCTACTTGTGTCCCAAATTTAAAGAAAATCGGCTTAGTCGCTTACGCGTAATTGAATGACAAACAAACAAACAAAAAAAACTTACAGAGAAATTCATAATCTATATACGAGTACATATCACACAATAAATCATGAACAGTCACAACTCAAAATTTGTAAATGTTCAGGAGAGGAGAAAACTGTTTCTTAAAACGTGGTTGTTATAATATAGGCAAAGTGAGTTCCACATTGAAATAAGCTGCCTTAGAAGACAGTTTACTTAATCTGTGTTTTGTTTTATGCAATATTTTTGCAAATAAGAGGTAATTTTGAGTTGCAACTCTTTAATCGAAAATTAAGTTGAAAGTTTTTCATTGAATAATGGGTGTTAAATCTAATTAAGCTTTTTTAACTGAAAATACATTTTGATTAACTTAAAAAGGATTACATTAACAGCGTCACAATTCGAAATAATATTATTTATGTGAAAGAAAATTATTCAATTGCTCATAAGCTCACTGTCACAACTAAAAATAGTACTCTTTAGTTGATAATGTACAAGCGACGCAGGTAGCATAAAAACAGACATAACAAAATTTTATCATGTAAAGCAGCTTTTAGGGAAAAAAGCGATTTTGGTAAATTTTTAGTTGTGACTGTTCATGATTTAGGGTGCAATATATGGATTTCAAATTTTTTCCGCAAAAAATTATTTCTTAAAAGCATTATCCTGTTAATAGATGGTATAACATGAATTATTCAAAATGTTGTTAGAGTCTCGTAAAATGTACGAGTAAATAAAACAAGAATTAATTTTATTGTAAAATGATTTTGCAGAAAATGTTCCCCACCACTATGTAAAGTTTTAATCATTAAGCTAGAACGGACACTTTGAAAATAAAAAATTGTTAAATGTAATATATAGTAAAATACTAGATTTTTTAAATATATATGAGTGAACTCAACTATTTATTGTTAAATATTGTATGTAGATATAAAATAAAATATAAGGCTTATGCTGGGATCACACGATTGACTTAAATAGACCAATGTGATGCAAATTTTATTGTGACAACTTACCGCACAAAAATAAAATTGTCCCAATTAAAAATTCCGTATTCACACGGTTGTCTTATTTTATACAAAATTTATTGTTATTTTAGATGGCGCGAAACGATGTATTGACAATAATTGTCCCAACGCTGTCACACGATTGTTCAAGTTTCCGACAACCCTGTAAACCAGCTGTTGTGGTAAATTAAATTATTATTTTTGTCTTGTGTTTAAAATGGTTCGTTCTTAAAAAAATCGCGTCATCTTTATTTACATATATTGAGGTCATTTAGTGAACAAATAAAAAAAAAGAAAAGAAGTGTGTGGGTCAGGGATTGGATCACAAGAAGTCCCATTGATGGTCATATGAAAAAACATTTCAATAAATTAAAAAAAAAATTAATTCACTAAAATATATATTTATTTAAATTGGAATATAATTACAAATTCTGTAAAGGAAATATGATTTATTTTCTAAAAAATAAAAATTGCATCGGCTTTGATTATCAGGTGTCCACTTGATAAAAACAAAAAAAATAATGAAAAAAGAAATGGTGGAAGTTTGTGATGCAATTTACATATAAATAATTTTAAAAAAATCCAAATTTTAAGGGATGGATATTATAAATACCGTATAAGCACGCGTTTTTCCAGAAAAAATCAATTAAAAAATAAAAATTGGTGATTATTGTCTTATTCAATTGCCACACAAGAATACCATAAATATTGGTGAATTTTTGAAATTTTTATTGGTCTGTGATTGCCGATAAAGCTTTCGCACGATTGTCGCACCAGGGTTGCATTTGGTTGGGGTAAATAAACACAATGATATTGTGAGTTGCCGTATGAGCTAATAAATTGTATAATCACACGATTGGCATATAAAAAACACTAATCATTGTTGCATTACGACAATGGTGTGATACTACCTTTACACTTCTAATATTTAGTTTTCAGTGTAGCTATCTTCGGGCGAATAATTTAATAAAGTTTTTTATTTGTTTATTTCGAAATATTTAAAAAAGGGGAATTTTAGCAAACAATAATTGAAATGAACTAAGGAATATAGGTACGTGACAAACAAACAGACAGACAGATAGAATGAACTACAATCGAGCAACTCATTAAGGATGAGTTTTATATAAGAAAATGCGTATAATGGCAAATGATGGAGGAGGAAAAGTACGCAAAAAAAACATTAACAACAACAAAAAGTTATCTCTTTTACTTCAGATACATTCATGTTTGAATTAAAGACGTACGACGACCTTCGTTGTATTTAGAGCAAAATAAAAATGTTGCAAATAATTTACGACGAAATGATATTTACAAAACCACAAGTTAATTTTAACCCTGTGGCTGATATACGTACATTCATATGTATATATGTGCATTTGTGTTTTCACAGCAAATAAGATCTAAAGTGTTAGAGAGGGGGTTATTTCTAATATTGGAAATGGGATTAAGCTTCAGGTATTAAATGTATTAAATGTTTGCCTGGTTTTTTCAAACTTAATACTTAATAATATTGGTTGTGGGATGATAAAAACCAAGTGATAAAATTCATCATTTATAGTTTTGTTTTAGTTTTAAATTAAATTTGTACAAGAATTTATAGTTTATGGGGAGACCAAGTTTTCCATGGTTAATCAAGAATTTCAAAATTAGTTTTTTTTTTGAAAAGTGCTGGCACTGCTACTCCATTCATTCATTTGGATTTTTTTTTTCTAATACATTTAAAACATTTTTTTTATTTTTCATCTCATTTCGTTTTTTTTTTTTTCAGTTGATATGCATTTTAAACAAAGTCACGTTTTAAGTATGGTATGATAATGGAAAATAAGTTGAAACCTAGAGCAGAGCATACACAGCGGAGTGGGGGATTAAAATTAGATATGAAACTCTAAAAGTCAACCAGCCAGTCGACTAAACAATTTAAAAACTAAAAGTGGTAGCAATGTATTCGGTTCATCATCATTTTAATTCAACAAGAGAGTTTTTTAGATTTTTTTTTTCAAATCTATAGAAATTTGTATAAAAAAAAAAAACTTAAAAAGCAAAACTCACCTATTCACCTTACAACTCCTTCTTGATAAAAAAATTTATAAAATTATGGGTAAAATGTATCTTTGTCACATTCGTTTCTCCAATTTATATAAAAAGGTTTCAGTGTAGAAACACAATATACATGCATATATGGTTTCTTTTTTTCTTGTTATTGTTAGCAAAACAAGAAAATTTGCTAAAAGGAATGTATTCGTTAGTCATTATTAAGAACGTGCCATCGTTAAGGGTTCGTTTAATTCTTTCATTGTACCTAAAAGTCATGGCAAAATGCATGACAACATGCTACTGGTATATGAAGAAAAATATTCCCGCACAACTTGTTACATTTTATAAATGACAACATTATTACTAATACCGTAGTAGACCGACCATTGACGTGCAAGCAAAAGTATACAGTGGTTTGCCAAACATTTGTATTAAAAACAACAAAAACTAATTTTAAAAAACTTTTTTATAAGTTTAGAGATTGGCTTAAACTGACATACTCCTGCTTACTTATAACAATACTTGTCTAATAAATTCTAAGTTTATTATAGTTTAACCCTTTTTATTAAAATATTATTCGGTTTTTTTTTCAATTTGAACTATAATTAACAACTACAGAGCACTGCGTGAAATCATTTTGAAATGGTGTTGTCATAAATCAATATATACATATATACACTAGAGTTAACCTTGACACGTTGCTGTGAGCCTTTATGAGATATATGTACGTACGTATAAAATGTCGGTATTTCTCATAAGAAAAATTTAAAGGAATGCGTACATTTTAAATTGGAAAAACAATGCTATTAAGTAGAATAAGTTATTTTTTTACCAACCTCTTTGGCTGATCTGGATAGATATCGAAGGTTTAACTGTTACTGTTCTCAATACATCCCCACTTATCCGATTTCGCTTACCACTGATGACTTGAATTAACTATGAAGTCACTTAGACAAAATACAGAAACTTCAACACCACTCAAGATACGCAAATATCAATATTTACCTTACTTTACCCACTTGTTAAATTACGCACACTTTTTCACTGATGGTTTGTATTAACTATGAATCATACATTTAAAAGGCCTGTTTCTCTTCTTTTCAAATCCCCTCAGGAACTTTAAGTCGATTAATATTAAGCTAAGTTATCAGCTTATAAGTGCGAAAAACCCGGTTTTTTTAAACCGTAATTCAAATTTTGAGGGTGTTTCAAAAATTTTAAAAACAGATTCTTGTTAGACTCGATAGAAGCTATCAGAAAAAAAGTATGTTAGGTTAGGAAAGGTGTTGGACTACTTTAAAAGGGAAGGAGTCCCATTAAGAGCAGATATTTGGCCAATTGTTATGCCACACACATAAATGCTAACCCAGAGATGAAACACTCTCCATAAGATACCATTTATTCTGGAGAGTTCAGTCAAAGATGAAAAGATGGGAGACCAAGAACTTCCGCCGTCTGGCACGAGGTGAGAGACAGACTAATCCTCCTCTTCGGCACCACAACTCCTGCAAAAATCATTCTAGGGCATGCCTTGCAATCAGGCAATGACCCGTTAGGATCGCAATTGTGCTATGAATGGCCACACGACTTTGGGAGAGAAGACATTTAGTCCTTTTTCATAGAGGTTGATCCAGCAGAGCCTGACGATACTTTACGTGCTCTCATGGCGCCAACCATATTGAGCATCACCATACACTGACCGAAGAATATCCAGCTTAACCGAGGCAGTCGGGACACAAATGATAGGCACTTGGTCCAAAGTATCGAGCTCATTACCCACCATGGCCAATTCGTCAGCAACGCAATTCTCGACGATATTCCTGTGTTCCGGAAACCATATAAGAGTTACCTTTGAATGTGCCGAGCTTCTATTCGTGGACTAGGATAGATGTCAAGGTGACGTTCACGAAAACCTAATCGGAGCCCGACTGTCCGAAAAAAAATCATAAGATTCTTAGAGAAAACCTCGCCGTCCAACAAGCATTGGATATATTCCCTCGTGGGTATATCAAAGTCTAATCAAAAGTCTAATCGAGAAAGTTATGATGAACCACGTAATCGATCCGAAGTGATTCACAATAATCGCAGCGTGTCCATAATCCAGATTTGGTCAGGACTTAACTGCACTAAGCCTGACCGTCACCAGCTTCAGAAGAAGATCGGAGTGGAGCCAGTTAAGTATAGTAAATAGGGCTTTGGTTGGAGTGGAGCGAAGTGCACTGGTGATCAGGACGGCAGCTTGTCTGGACACTGTCTATCACCTTACAGTGACATTGATAGTTACACAAGGCTATGTTCGCCTTTTTCACCCTATTTATTATGTTTTCCCTCCAGAAAAGCTTGAGGTCAAGAATAACCCCTAAATACTTCACATTTGTGGACAGAGAGAGTTGAATGTCACGAAGTCTCATAATAAATATAAGTATCTTGTATCGTCTTGTAAAGACCATCAACTCCGTTTTATAGGGGTTGACGCTTAAACGCAAGACAAGCACAATTCCATAGCAGGTGTGAGGCCCTGATTATACCTCGAAAGGGTATGCGGATCGATACCCAACACTAAAATGGCGAGGTCATCCGTATAACTAAAGACCCTAAAACCATATCGCTGCGGATTCCCCAACAGCCATTATACAGCGATGTTCCACAGAAAAGGCGAGAGAACCTCCTTGTTTGATTCCTCTATTTACTGCGCTTACCAAGTTAGCCTAGCCAATGGAGGCTGTAAATCTTTCGGTCAAAAGAACCTGCACAAACTTCACTATACATTCACTCACATTACGCGCCAATGAATGAACATTGTTGAAAGCCCTCTCTACGTCGATAAATGCCGCTAATGAGTAAAGTTTACCCGCCAAAGCTGACTCAGTAAACTGAGGGCAGTCTCAGCGGATCGACCACTCGCGTAGATATGCTGAGCACAATTGAGAAAGGTTTTCAAAGGAATAATGCCAGGTTTATGTTCCTGATATGTTCCTTTATGTTCCATATCAGATGTCTTCTAAAAGTCAGCAGGTATGATTCCATCAGTACCAGGTGATTTATAACTTTTAAAAGAGCCAATGACACAATTTCACAATTACTTAGAAAATGTGCGTCAGGGAGGATTTTCAAAATCTCCTTTTTGAAAGTAGTTCAGGAATTATTTATCGACCGTATAAACCCACAACATAGTCAGTCTTCGTGAGAAGTCTGCTAAGTCTGCTAGAAAAATAGTATCAATTCTCAATTTTTTTTTAGCACTGTGTGACATTTACCAGACATCATATTTCGTTATTAATTCCCATACTTCTATTTCATATTGGTATGAATAAAACGGAATTTGCCAACAAAATGTGTTTTTACGTCAATTTACTTCCTAACCTCAAATTTGCTCACCCCTTATATACTATTAATTTTGTTTTAGGCTTAAATTATTTATTTTTTCTCTTGTAATAAATACATAAAATATATATATTTTTCTGGAAACACCTTTGTACGTTCTTTAAATATTTTTATTATTATTATTTCTAAGTGAAATGTAGGTCAGCAACTCAGATTTTCCATCAACTTTTTGTTAATGTTAGGATTTTTATTTTCATTCCATAATATATTTAAATCCCTCTGTTAGTCCTAAACTTGACGGCTGCTTGTTCGAGTTGGTCTGCCACTTCATCGATTGCACAGTGGGTTTCACTCAGGATATTATTTGGCAATATTTCCTTGAGTTTTTCTCAATCAATCCTGTCATACATTGGCGTTGGACTCTACCTTTTGAACAGATGCCGTTTCGATGTTATGTTTTCCATATGGATTCCCAAGACCTTTCTATGACATCTGTTTATAGTTTATTCCATGTTTTGCATCAATAAAGTAACACATACTTTACGTTTGTGTCGCATATACCTATTTTGCTCTTACTTTTAAGTATATACACTGCGATGTTGTTGCGAATATTATGCCTCAAAAAAAAGTAGACTGAACAATTTTTTTACATTAACATTCTACTCACAAAAACATAAATAAAAAGAAATTTTCATTTATTTTTTAAAAGATAGTTTCTTTTCGAAATAACACAAGAAGTCTAAAATATGCCTGGTTAAGACTAAAGTAACAGAATTTCAAGATGAAGTTAGTAGTCGTAGGGTATCAACTAGTCCCTCAATTTGTGTTTTAGAAACGACGTACCACGACGACGATTAGAAATGGAGTGCTTGTTCTTCTTATAATCCATATTTTTCTTGTGCTTTATAATGATACATGGATTTCCTGTAGAATTAAGGCCAAGCGATTGAGTTGGATACACGAAACCTCTAACTTTTCAATTACCCAACCAGTCTTTGAAAAATTTTGATGAATGTTTCGGGGCATTATCATGTTGGAAAACCCAAACCAGACGAATATCTTCTTCAGCATAGGACACCAATACGTTTCAGTTCACATAATTTACAGTTCATTATAAATAAATAGATAAACTTTTTCAGTTATTTAATGAAATGATCAATTTCCAGTGTATAAAAACATCATCACGCCATCATTAAGCTTCGACCAGTGTCTTTACAATATTGAGTTTTAAGGCATTCATTTTGGGGTCTTATTACATGTGAAATACTTTATGTCAGAGCCGTTTGTATTAAATTTAAATTCAGCTCAGAACAATATGTTTCTGCACCAATATGAGTTTTTGCGAAACCTAATCTGGCCTTGCGATTTTTTCAGATTTATACGGCTTTTTTAATAGTGTCTGAGCCACTAAACACTATATACAGTTTATCATACGCTGGAATTGGATATGCTTTTCGTTTATAGAGGATATCACTTCGCATATTTCTAATACTAGGGGTGGCTAAATATCACTAACACTCTGCAACTGCAAAATTTATTTTCTAAGTTTTCATAATAGCACAACAAATATAAAAGAATGACCTATTGTACCACTGTTTTTCAATATTGAGTTGCAAATTTCATTAGAATTTGATCTCTTATCAGTGTATTGTTGTTGTTCTTGTTGTATAAATATATATTTTTATTTTTATACATTGAAATTTATTCATATTCTCTCTGCTTATTTCGCAATAGTCGCTGCTGTTTTTGCTGCAAATGTTATCACCCAAAGCATAGAAATATCTTAACATGCTTTTTCAAAAGCACTTTTGGGTGAATGTGTGTTGATTCTTCGATTTTTTTATTTATTATTTTAATAAAATTTTTGCCATTTGACTGTTGCAACTTCTTGCCAATCAAATAATGAACTCTCCCCTTTGTTGCTTACTTGTAACAAAAGTTGAAGAAAAAATTGAACAAATAAAGGTGGGGATTAAATGAATGCTTGTTTTTGGGGGTAAACAAGCAAAAACAGGTAAAACTTTTTTTTTAGTTTTGATTGAAACTATTTCATATTCAAAACACACTCTCAATTACTTTTTTACAAGCTTTACATATGTATAAGTATACATATGTATATACATATATTTATGTAGTACAACGTACGTACATACATGCTTGTATTATTAAATCTATAAAATATTGTACGTTTTTCGTTTTTTGAACATTTTAGAACATGGAACATGTGTTTTATGATTTTAAAAGATATTTTTTTGTTTGTTTATTTAATGCCGATTTTTTTTATATTTTTACATTGGAATTGGTCTGTGTTTTTGTTTTTTTTTCCTATTTATGGTTAAATTTTTTTTATTAAAAACCTACAATTGCGGGGGAGTAATGGGAGGTTGAATAGGTCAGGCAGCATTTGTTAGATTGTGTTAAAAAAAGGTGATTTGACAACATGTTCTCTTGTTTTATTCAACATTTTCTTTTTTTATTAGATTTTTAAAAAGTATAAAATATGTTGATTTGATTGTTGTTGTTTCATCTGTTGTTTTTTTAGAGCAAACTTGTGCAAATATATTACAAAAACCTTCTCGAAATTTATTACTTATACAGCGGCCAGAAGGCTTAAAAGCTTGTTTTTAAAGATTTTAATTTAGAAAATTTTTTGTTTCAAATTGTGATATGCTTAAGCTTTCTACCGCTTTTTATATTTCTGTCGTCAGGATTGCTATCATATTTTTTTAATGAAAAATTAATGTCCATTAAAAGTTGAATATATAACATATTTTATTTAAGGTATCGGTAATAAACTCCAACTCTAAGTCTCTGTTCATATTTAGGCTCGAAAACGATTAAACTTCTAATAAGTTCATAAGTTCATATTTAACTTATATGAGTTGTTTTATATATTGAAAATAATCTTGCAGATTAATTACAATGTAACCGATTGATTGATTGATTGTAATAAACAATCACGTGTTGTTTAAGCTGGCATTTGAGATACATAGTACTATTGCTGATATTTAAGGACGCTTTTTACTTTAAAAAAAGAAAAATAAAACACGCTGAAGAGTCCTGAAAAGCCAAAAACAGAAATGCTGGGTTCCGTTAAGGGAATTTCAATGACAACGATTCATTATAAGTTATTTCGACATCTAAAAAACATTCAATTCTGATCTCACAACTCTATTGATTGAATAAAGCGATTAAGAAAAATCTACCAGAATAGGCAGACGCAAATTCACTACAGTTAGCTGAGAAGTATGGATACATTTAATTTAAAGTTAAGATTGAGCCAGCAACCTACAGAGTAAAGTGGTCATCTCTGAGTATATAAAAAGCTTGTATTAAAAAATGTATATGAAATCTGTTTATAATTTCGCAGATATTGAAACAAATACACCACCTGGAGAACGAAGGTGTACTGCGATCGCGAATCTTATACATATATTTTTATTGTATTTTATATACATATAAAAATGAATGTGTGTTGGTGTGTGTGATCAAATTTTGTCCTTTTTCTTATCACAAGAGAAAATGAAATAGTTGTAAATAATGTTTATTAGGTAATGAATATGACTCTAACATTTTTATCAAAACTGCTATCTTCTTCTTATATATAGAGCCCGCCAAATAATTTTCACCAATGGTTTCACGAATATTGTCCTTTAAAGCGTCAATTGTCTCTGGTTTGTTGGCGTAACGCCAAGATCAAAATGAGCTTCATCTGAAAAGATATTTTTTTTGGCAAAATCGGCATCTTCTGTACGTCGATCGCAGGCTGTCAAGTCAGACATGAGCTAAGTGTTACCATTCACGAAATAAGCACTAGTTGTAAAAAAGCTTTAGTTGGCGGACCCTATATATAAAAATGTATATATGTTTGTGCCTTATAAGCGGTTAAGTTGCTGAAAATTTATTAGCTTATAAGTGCATGAAGGTCCGAGAACCAGGTTTTTATCCGTAACTTGAATTTATGGAGATGTTTTTAAAATTCCAAAAACAAATCCATATCCTAATCGATAGCGCCTATCAGAAAAGTAGTATAATTTCACAGGTGTTTCAACTTTGTTCTTTTTTGTGGAATCGTGTAATTAATCTAGGAGTAGCGAAACACTCCGGGCCTAAGCTAGTATATTTATAAAGAAACACAACTAATTTTTTTAATTTTGAAATATTTTGTTCTCAATACTTCGCTGCTAGTTTGTGTAGCATAAACCTAATAATTAAAAAAAATCTTAAATGAATAAATAAAGTACATACTTTGCCAATTCTTTCTCGTTTCATTTACTTAATTAAATCATATAATTTGCATAGAACTTTCATTCTGAATAAATTAAAAACATTCCACCAATCCAGTCAATCACGATTATTCTTGAGCTTGAAGAAGACTCTCATTTTTTTCTTAATTTAATTAAAGGTTTTCTATGGATTTAACTGGCGTTGAAATAAATTAAACATTTAGAATGTCAGCTGAAGACGCAGGCTGTGCGTTAAGCTCAAAAGCATTGTGCCTTAATTACTCGAAAAAGAAACAAACAAAAAATGAGTAAAAGATGCTGCTCAATTAGTTTCAAATTAATTCACATTTGAAATTAGACCAAATACACAACCAAGCCTACAAATAAAACGTTTAATTAAATAATTTCAACATTGTTTTGCGCTGCCATAAACAATAAAATTTCACCTAAGCCTTATTAACTCGTTTTACCTTCGTGTTACTTGTATCATCCTTGGCTATAATGTTTACAATTTTAAATGGCTTAATTGTTGAAAACCATCTGAGGGGGTCAAATACGGTGCTATTTATTGCAGGAACTAAAAAAAATTAATTTCTCAACTCAACTTTCTCAACCCTCAGGAGAATATTTAAGCCTCCTCGTAGAACTGAAATGAATACAAATTTAATTTAAATTTCTTATTTTGAAAGTGGAATACATATTAAAAAGCTTTGTAAGCTGAACGAAGATTTTTAAGAGATGAAAGCCAATGAAATGGGAGATAAACTAAAACAAAAGGATTTTTGGTAAGAAAACCTGTGTTATCTCAATAATACAAAAGAAACTAAAATGCTCTAGATTTCATACTATTTGTACTGTCTATCATAGCAGTACCTAAAATATATGTATTCTTTTATTTTTGTACAAAATACAATATATGACAATTGCCGAAGTCACAAGGTACTGTTTCGTTATATCATGTATTGAATACAATCTTTGCTTACTTGCTTGTGAACACCCACTGTATCAATATATTAATTTATTTTTGTATTTTAAACGTCAAAAACCAAATAAGAAGAAGCAAATTAGTTTTCATAAATTGATTTTCATAAGCAAAAAGATATAAATAACAATGCAAAGTATTTTTTGTTTAAAATATGTACACACGTATTTTCTTTAAATAAATTTTCTGCTGATAATAACAAAAGTGTTTATGTCCAATATGTCATGCAATTTGTCATTCACATTACATTAATAGCACGGAAAACAATACAACTTTTTAAAAACACATGAAAAGAAATTGTATTGCAGCGATTACACGATCCAGCGCTATTTGTCAGCACGGCTTGATGGCAAGCCAACCACCGTGACAAGCACGATAAACATGCTATTATACGATCTGGTTTGCTTGTCATTAAGCCATGATGACAAGCCACTCTGGATAGTGTAATCGGCGCATATGAGTGTATGACGTATTTATATGAAAATTTCTGACAACAAGCGTACAACTTTTGTATATCAGTAAAATATTACAATGCATATACAATTATACAAGGATTTTGTGAATTCAACAAATATAAATAGAATTACAAAAATATTTTATGTTTTTTTTATATTTAAGAATTTGATGAGTGAGAAGAAATAGGAACAATTGAACCAAGGCATGTTCTTTTCCACTCCCGTGTTTTTAAGCAATCAACACATTTCTTTTTGAAAGAATTGTTGAATTAATAAATAAAACTCTTTATCTTATCTGAAGTTGCTAAAACTCTTTATTGCCAGCCAACTGGCTATCCCGCTTTCCCGGGATTTTTGAGCGGAAAACCCGGAAATGTAGTATTAGTATTTGAGAAATGTAGTCGGCACAATTGCATACAATGGCTCACAGTCAAATAAAATCTAATAAAAATCAACCTGATTGGCTAAAAGTTTTAAGTATTTTAATAAATTATCTCCAAACCTTTACAAAAACATTGTGAATTATTTCAGATAAATTATGTTCTAAATAAACAAGAGCAAAAAAAAAACACAAGAAACTCAAAATATATGAAATAACACCTCACAGTAAAAGTGGGCCGCGAACAGTAAACATATTTAACCCTTACTATTAATATCTCATTGGGCCACTTTTTGCTGAAATAACAGTTTTCAGACGTCTAGACATCGATTCCAATAAGTTTTGGGTGTACGAGGAAGTATATGCTCGCTGTATTGACTGTAGAACATCAATAATAATTAAGTCCAGAGATGGTAGTGGAACTGAATAGGGGATTGAAGCTGTTTGAAAACGTTTCATGATAACACCTTATTATTATGGTTTGGGTAATTGCCGTGTTGAAATTGCCAGCTTCTACTATGTTCACTGATTGCCTCAAATTATCTTCGAATACATTAAAATGTGTGGAACGATCCAAATTTGTTTCAAGAAAAGCTTAAATGACAAAACATATCTAAACTACCTACACATGCATGAAAGTTTTAACATCAGAACTACTTGTTCATTTTCAAATTTTTATATTGAGAGTTTCGGGAGGCGGTTTTTCGCCAAATTTTTGTTTTTTTCACACTAAAATACATCATAATATCTTCACACAACACAACTTTACCCCAAAATTCTTCATTATAAAAAATTGATACTCACGATGAGATCTGTTGGTATATTTGCAGCGGGATTCCCGGGAAAAAAATCTTTCATCTGTTTTCTGGGAATGAAAAAAGTCCGGGAAAAAACCCTACAGCTATACACAATGGCCGACAAAAGTCTACGTACGACACCCATTTTTGCGATTTTATCAATCCAAAGGAGTAAAATAAAATAATGATGCAATATTGTTTTAAAACTACTCATATATTTATTAATATAAACCCAAAAATATATTTATTCCAATATAAACTGTAAAAATTATTCAAGAAAAACCATAAAAAGCCTTGGACAAGAGTCTCCATATGACAAGAGTTTTCACATAAAAACTTGGCCTAAATATTAAAAATTGCAATTCATCAATAAAATTATTACTTAATCAGACCTCTATAGCTGCCTGCAACCGCTAAGGCATCGAGTTCACCAATACCTTTTGGAGCCTCTGTTTTAACATTTAGGCATTAGTAATTTGGTATTTACGTATTTTTCGTTGCAAAATCTCCCAAACGTGCTCAATAATATTTAGATCTGGGCATTGAGTGGGGTGTACAGTAGTCTGGTAGCATAGTATAGCAACCAATCTTTAACAATTTGAGCCGTGTGCTTGAGGTCATTATCTTCTTGGAAGATCCAACTTTAACCCATGTTTAACATATCGACGCATAGCTTCAGATTATGTTCTAGAATAAACTTAGGCAGGTGCCAATCCATATTACTCTTAATGAACACCAACTTACATACGCCAGAAGCAACCACGGCACTACAAACCATTACACAATTTCCACCATGCTTGACAGTAGAAATTAAGTTTTTAGGAGCCAATACTCTAATTTTCTTTTTCGCCATGCTTTATCTTTACCGTCACTACCAAAAATGTTATATTTAGATTCATTAGTAAACAAGACTCGCTTCCAAAAATCGAAACCTTTTTAAATATGATTTTGGGCAAATTCTAGAAGAAGTTTGCAGTTCTTTGCACTTATTGGCTCTTTTGGAGCATTTCTGCTAAAATAACTGTTTTCATTCAATGTTTTTTGAATAGCACGAGGAGTTACAATCACATCTGACCTTGATACCAGCTCTTAAGTAGCTAGTAAGTGTTTTTGGGCGTCCACTACGACGTTTAGTTTCAACTGTTCCACTGTCTTTATAATTATTAAATATTATCTGAACTGACGATTTGCTTAAATTTGATAGTTTTGCTATTTCTGCGCAGTATTTTTGTTCACATATGTACTTAACCACCATATTTCGGATATCATTTAGGAATAATGATCAATAATGCCTTCTCTTTATATAATGCCTTTCTCTTTACGAGAAGGCATTATTTTATTAAAATATTTACCGGTGAAGCCTAAATCACAAGTAAAAGCTATTTAAGACAATCTTTTAACTTAAGAAGAAAATTCAATAATATATAACGGCTCCATCCCGTTATTTTACCGAAACCAAAGCTAGTGTATGCTGATCGTATGTAGACTTTTGTCAATGCGTTTTAAATATTTTTCTTGAATAATTTTGGTCTGCTTTAATAAAAATAGATTTGAAACAAACCTACATCATTGTTTTTTATTTAATTGCTAGTCGGCCACTGCAAGTATAATTTCATGTTTTTGAATACAATAGCATAGTTTTGATATATGTAATGGTTTTAATACACGTAATAATTTTCTTAAATCAATGTCACTTCAATATTTTCATAACATGAGTTATGCTGATCTTCAACTATTCATGAGTTATTGGAACAGAACGTATTTCTAAAGAATATAATTAAGATGACTTTAATTGTACAATTTTGTAGGCTAAAACACTGGTCAATTTCATTTAACAACATCCTCTTCAAAATGATAAAATAAAACCTCATCTGAATACATCTCAATGCTGCACAGTGGTCCCAATTACATATAGATCGCACACAAAATCATAAGTCTGCCTAAAATCATAAAAATTTAAGCAAACAAATAACTTGGAATAACACGATCTCATGCCAAAAATTGGTGTACTCGATTGAGTGAATGCTGTACTTTTCATATAAAATTAACATGTATTATATTATGGTGAACTTGAAAAAATAGCAGCTATTTTAGATTGTATTTAATGTACAAATTTCTTGTTTTCTTTTTGAAATGTAGGTTTAATCGATCTGCAAAATCGGGTAGAAATAGTGCGCGTGTTTTGCCATATAACTTTGTTATAATTTTTCAACTCAAAACAAATGCCGATTCAGCCTGCTGACACTGCAAACGCCAGCGCCAGCTGATAAAACAGTTGTTCATTAGAAGCTGTTTTCGAAGGCCATAACAAGAATGAAATGAAAACAAGTGCTCTTTTCAAAACCTTGTTCTTATAATCGACACATTGTGGGCAAACTTTTGGCTTTGAATTTTTATTTTTGGCTGTGGCAGCAACCGCCACATAAATGTCATTAGTATGGATGTAAACAAAAGATCTCTAGGAAATAATTAAATTAGGTAATGAAGTTGCTTAGAAAGACGGTGTTATATAAAATCACAATCGGTTATTTTCTCGATGCCTTAATTTGATGAATAAAATAAGAGGTTCGAAATTTTTCAATTATTAATGAAATAGCACACTAAGACCGACGTGCTTCCAAAACTTAGGTGCTTTCCAGAATGTATTTTTAGAATTTTAAAATATTTTGCTTCTACAGCCACTTATCGAGGTAAGTAAAAAGCAGTAATTTTGTACATACATATATAGTTAACACAAAGATGTACATCATTACCTAAAGCGTAATATATTTTTTTCTTCTAAAGGAGTCAATAAAATGAAAAGAGTTTTATTTACAAATTTTCTGAATCGTATATACCTATTCTAGAGTTGGATGTCTCGAATTTCCTCAATTATTAGGTATTTTCACATTTTTATTTGTGTTTAGTTAATAAAAATGAAAACATTCTTTTAAGTAAAGCATATAGATATAATATTGGCATAAATATGTATGTATATTTGCGTATGTATGCATGTATATATGTGAATTGATTACCTATGTAACCTTTAGCATATTTTCTCTTCTATTTATTCTTTTGTTTAGTCTTATTAATTCTATTGTTGTCTCTCTCACTCTTATGCGAGCATTCTAGTTTTGAATCAGCCATTGATATCTGCAAACCATGCTGCACACACAAATATTACGGCCATGACAACTGTAAAATCAACTACACAACCACACTTACTCTCAAACACATATATATTTTCTTATTTAGTTTAGTCTTTTTCAACCATATTGTGCTCAGCAGTGGCATGTGTCAGGAATAATCGAAGTAGTAAACGGAACCAAGCTGAACATAAAAAGAAAAACGAAACACAAGCGCACAAACGTACAAACATGAGCGTACAAATAAACAGACACCCAAACAAACGTTAACTAAGTAAAGTCAAGCTAAGAACTTTTGATGTTTTTCGTTGATATCATTTCTATTGTGTTGTTGTTGTTTTTTGTTTTTTGTTTTTTTTTTTCGTTTCGTTTTTTTTGTTTGTTTTTTTTGGTATTCATTTAAGTTGTTGCTGTATGTTCTACAATATGGGGTTAATTTAAATTCTGAAACTGCATTGCATGTCAAGATAAAAAAACTGCTGCGCGCTGTACAATTTCTACAAAAACAATAAGCAAACGAAAAGAAGAACAACAACCAGACAGAATTATTATTAAAAGAAACACACAATACAACTAATGTAGAATATCAGCGGACGTCACAGACACACTACATATACAAGATACAAGTAGTGGTAGTGAAATGAGAATATGGATTGGCGTTTTGTGTTGATAACCATTCATACCCATAGTGTTTCAGTGTAAAATGGTTGTTCGTTTTCGTTGTACTGTTTTTTATTCTCTCAGCAAAACTTGCAAGTACAACTGAAAGTTGTTCGGAAACGTACACATTTGAATGTTTTTTTTGTTTAATTTTAGTTGGGAACTTTTTAAGAGCTATGCATAGAAAATATTAGAATTTCAGAATTTTTATTTACATATGTATGTTTAGCTCATGGATTATTATAAATGTCTTTATAATATCACGCTCACATAAATGGGCAGTGTGTGGCATAAAAAAAATTAATTCCTATGCAGTGTGATTGATTATTTAAATACAAGTGCCTATAATACGAGTACGTATATTCAACTAAAGAAATAATACTCCAATAAGACATAATATTTTTAAAATTTTAAAGGTACAGGAACATTTTGTTTCAGCAAAGTAGCGTCGTATTTTACATAGAAAATAGGTTTAAATGGATATATGAAGGTTGCTGGAATGGGGTGCCATGTCAGTCGATATGAGATTGTGTCGACTTGGACAGCAATACAATGACTTGGCTGCATAGGCAATGTGTATGTGTATAAACTGGTAGAATACCACAGTAGTATACATAACGGAGAAAATGACAATAGATCTCACGAGTGGGGTTGTCGTGTCAAGACAGAATATTATCGACTCTAGTGGAGTGTTCGCTACCACATTAACGAACAAGGTTTTAAACATCTATTTCTTTTCAAGAAATTTCAGATCGATTATCTGTGTATACTTTAAACATTTTTAAGAATACAAATTATTGACAAGTAATGGCTGACAGACTTTTTTCTGTCGTAAGTTATTGGTCTGTCGCAGAGTGCTAACTTTTTAAACTGATTATCTTAATAATAAACAACGTGTACTTATAAAAATAAGTTATCTATTTAATAATGTCCATAACATTCCATGGAGGAACACGGAAACTTCTCTCAGTCAATGAGCTGTACACAATTTCTATTTTAGATTCATTGAAAGGGAGCTACAGTTTAGTGCAAGCTCCAACCGGCAAATGTAATAGAAAAATTTTCGATAGCAGTAGTACTCGTAACCAGTCACTTAGCTAAAGTTATGAGGTGATACCGCTGTAGAGAAATTTTTTCAGTTTTCTTCAGATGGTATGGCCTGTAATTTAACCGCGGACATTTTGGTTGGTAGGCGGGTGACAGCAATCACTATGCCATAACGAAAATATGTAAAAAAATTTCCAAATTCCATGTGGCAAGTCTTTCTAGGATAAAGTAAAATCAATATTAATATTTTATATTTCCCACCGTCTTTTAATGTAAGTATATAAACAACAAAATTATTTGGCCGGAGTATAGAGACTTTGACTATTTCCGTTCCTAATATATACAAGCAAGATATACAAGCAGTAATATTTACTACGTATGGGAAGATGAGTGATTATTTTCATTAACTACGAAGTTATTTGGACCAACCTTGGAAACTCTTACTGTTACCATTTTGAAGATATAGACAAATAAATACTTGATTTGCATGAGCATGTACTACCCAATTGATAATTTCGATTTTTAATTCTATAAGAAACTTCCTTATTAAAATTAGTTTAATTTTTATAGGGATATTGAGAATTTTTTTTTAATTTTTTCTTAAAATTTCAATATTGAATGAATGAATATTTAATTGTATTTTATTTTATGCCAACTGCTAAAGTGAATTTTAATTCTTAGAACTATTGTTACACTCCAGGAATTCTGAATTAAATGAAGAATACTTCCTGGCGCAGAAGCCTTGGTATAGTTGTTCGATGTCATGATAAAATCTTTTCTAATGCTTATCGATAATAGCCACACAACTAGGCCTACGTGGGAAATGAGAATCAGAATTTTTTAGGAACATATTGCTTCTAAATTGGCATTAAAAAATAAAAAGCCGTGTAGCCACCAACTAAGCGTTGTTATCATTTCTTTCATTATCTTTTCATTAGCATAACTCAGCAAGTAATACAAATTATGTGTGAGTCCCCAGACTTATCCCGAATTCTTTACAATCGGTGTTAAATAATTAAGCCACTTATATGAATATTATTTCACAACAAATGTAAGACGAATTCACTTGCTTCATACATTTTATTGACATTTTTTTCAAATATCTACTGTAAAGAACCTCTGGCAAAACAAAACTTATTTAGACTGGCAGAAAGAAGTTGAATGTGGTTAACTGAAAGGCTTAACTAAAAGTAATCTGCTCTTCTTACAAATCTTTCATTCCATAATACATACTTCTATTAACAATTTGAAAATGGTTTAATAATAAATGTATTTGAATATAAATGTGTTTAATAATAAATGTATTTATTACTCCTGTACAACTTCTTATGAAAAAGAACAAAAATCCAAAATTCAGACTATAGGTGCAAGTTGATTGTAGTCAACTTTCGGACTATAGTTGGCATTTGCTATTGCTGATTCTAAAAAATCTTATTTTACTCTACCTTCCACGAGATAATCTCATATTTTTATGGAGGTGCACAGTTTATAAGGTCAACCTTTCTTAACCTGGCACAGCTATTTGACTAGCGTTATAAAACTGGTAAAGCAAGCTCTGTTTACACACTCAAAGCAAGCTAAAAAAATTCTATTAAATAAAAATTTATGTAACCAGTACTTTACAGTATACACAATATAAGTATACACACATACCAATGCTAGAAAATTCAACTTAAAATGCATTCGCATGATATTTTTAAACATTCACTGCTGTCAGAGGGACGTAAGTTTTTATTTATCGTACTTTTAAAATCGAAAAAGTCTTTTAAATATTTAATTTTTTTTACTGAAAGTTATAATTACTAAATAATATAAATGCAAAATTTTCGTATCAAACAGAAACACGTTTTCTTTCTTAGTTTTTCTTCTTTTTTAATTTTAAATAAGAAACAAAATAGTTCTTATTTTAAATATAAATGCGCAAATTATTTTAAAAAAATAACTTTAATAATTAAAAAAAGAAAACATAAAAACAAAACAATCTGTATATAAAAATGGATTGCGGTTCGTTCGGATGCTTAAAACTTGAAAACGACGGAACAAAATTGTATAATTCCTTCTGCGATTTTGTTGATAAATGCCACTCGAATGTTAGAAAAAAAAAAATTGAAAATTTTTGTAGTCATACCTTTATCTCTGCACCCGTTTGTATTTGAATAAGATTCAGCACGTAGATTCAATGCATGTATTCTAAGTTGTGCTGAAAATATAAACGGGATTGTATAAGTGGATATGGACCTCTACTAATACAAAATAAATATTGATTTTTGTATATCTTGAGACTGAATAAAGTAGAAGTTTCTGAATTTGGTAAAAATGACTTCGTAGTTAGTATAAATCAGCTAATAAGTGGGCGTAAATTACGTACCTCCCATACACATAAATATTAATTTTTTTATACCTTGAGATGAATTTTCTGGACTTGATCTAAATGACTTGGCAGTCAATAATTGTCATCAGTTTAAAAGTGGTCGTGATATCTTTCACACATAATAAGAAGTCGTTGTTGTTTTATTGGGACTTTAAATCAAAAAGTAATAACTCTGAGAAAGTATGCAAGCAATTGTTGTTCCTAAATAGCTGTCCCCTACCTTACATATACAGATTTTCGGGCAAAGCCGGATGGGTAAAGTTAGTTATTATAAAAAATACGGAAAATAAAATAAATGAATAAACGAATGGATTGCAGTAGCAAAAGCCAACACACAAAACAAGATGTACTTGAACATTTCTAAAAGCATAAAATTTTAATTAAGATGTTGACGATTTTAATAGATCGTAAAAGATACCACAAACAAGTTTTTTTTTCTTTATTTATTTAATATGTTTTAGTTTTATACGCTTACACCCTACAACGAACTAATTTTATAAAAATTGATTTTCAGTTCAAAAGCGTGTTTTAGTTTTTAATTTTTCCGGTCATTCTATAGGAATAACTACTTTATGTCAAACCTGAAACTGTATTTACTTTTTAAAGAAGTTTTCGAAAACGACTATGAATAACGCTTTCATGTTCTGGAAATTTATTTCCAAAAATTTAGGCCTTCTCCTTCTTCAATATCATTCAAGATGATTATATAACGAACTAGAGCGTCCCCACTATTGACCATGCTCCGCCTACATATATCGGTTCATAGTTTTTTTAAATCAATGCAATTAACGTCAACAACACAGTGTTTGTTTTCAGAAACTAGACCTGCTACTTAGACTGCAATATCATGCGGTTTGAGTACTGTTTATAATCTTGCTTTAGCGGAACGATAGTCTATGTGTTATGATAGGTTAGGTTTGTGAAGATCATTTTTCAAGTGCACTGTTAGAAAAAACGTCTTAAAGTTGATGTATTTTGACATCAGTACTCTGATTAGTATCTTAATTTTTAATCCTATGACACTTTCATCAGTGTGATATCAGCCTAACCATCACTTTTCCAAGGGTCGAAATTTAAATTATGTCATCAATTGCATGAACCACCGGCATAACCGAAGCAACTAATCGAATTTAACTCAACATCGGAGAAAGAACAAATCGGCATAATTTAATATATAATATTTTAACAAACTGTCATCCATGCAATTCAGTTTTTATATTAATGACAAAATATTACGAAAGACATAAATAATTGTCATTAATATTATGAAAAAATTCTGACAAATGTTCGTCACTGTGAGGTTATGTTTATTAATTTATCACAAAGTCCTACCCGTATGCTGTATTTTTATTACATTCTACCTATTCCATATTGCTGAACTCTTAAGCTATAATGTCCCGACAACATCCGTACCAGCCTTTTAATCTCGGAATTACTCAACTTGAGCAAGTAACTAGCCGTCTTATTTGACTCTAGAGAAATAGGTGTTCATATATCAGATATCTTTATAAGAAAATAAGTTCATAAAATATCTCTCCAAATGCAACACATAAATTTATCAAAGAAGCCACGAGCGAAACAAATCCTTAAAAACTTTCACAGAAAACCTGTAGAGCATTTCTACAATCACATAACATTTACTCGGCAATATTTTGTTTTATAAATTGAAACGCAAACGATTAAAAATAACATTTTACGATAAAATTGTTAGTGCTGTTGTTTTTACTGTTCCACTCTTTGGTAGAAAACGCTTTAAAATCAATATTAAAATTTTCTCTCGTATGTAATACGTATATTTGAAAAAGTAATAAATTTTAAGCAGACAAGAAACAGTAGCAAAAAACTTTTCAAAATTGAAAAAAAAATGACATATAAAGGAATGCAATTATAATTATATGTAACCAAAGTGTAATTTTACTTGTAAGTATGCCAAAAGAAATATGAAAACATTATTTCAAAGTCCTGGTTTCCAATATACATACATATGTATGTATGGATATCACCGTGTGAGATGTTTTCAAAAACTTCGTATATATAGGATTTTTTAATACAGGTTAATGGCACAATTTATTTAAAATAAATTAAAATAAAGAAACAAATATAAGCCCTCAATGTATAAAACAAATGAATGAATTTAAATTTTATTATATTTAAATATGTGTATATGGTGTATCAGTTGAAAATTTAAGAGCATTTATGGTGCAAAATAATGGCACTATATGTGAAGCATTTTTCCACGTTATCGATTTTAATTAACACCTCATTTTGTTACAAAACCATTTTTTATTATTTATATTAAAACATTTTGCTTTAATTCTGCAATAAAATTTTACATTTAAAATAAAGAGTGTGTTTACAAGAGGTATCGAATATATTTTTTTAAGCTACACAAGAAATACCTTTTTGAATTGCATAAAATATATATGCTGTTAAAGGGAAAATACAAATACCAAAGAAAGTAATCAAAATACGCTGTGTTGGGGGAAAAACATCATGTTTTTATTGGAAAAAGAAATTAAAATTTTTCCCTAAAAACGCATTTTAATAATTCCAATTTTGTTAACGAGAATTTATTGAACACTATAACAAGATAACGTCGTCCCGAGCAATATTAACTAGTCAATTTTGGTGGATGCACATTATGATGATAAGGGACTCCTACCATTGAGTTGGTTTATGTTTACTTTATATTCGGAAAAGTTTTAAATACAAATTAAGTCACAATTTTCGGAATATGGAAGCGTTGCTTGAGCATTACATTATTCAGGATGATTTGTAAATCTAAAAAGTACAGTTTAGAGTTTGACGTATAATACACAGTTATCTCTATTGAAATATGGGACAAACTACTTTCACTACAGATCCATATACATATACATATATAAAGGGTCCGCCAAATATTTTTTTTTTTTTTTTTGAAAATGCTATAAAAAAGAACTACTGAATATTTTCTCAAATTTCTTTTTTTATTTGAAGGTACAATCCTTTCGCTTAATTATGGAAAATAATTTCATTCAAATGTCTGCCTCGGATGGCCATGCAGTAGCCTACACGATCGGTCCAATTTTTAAGCACATTGTTGATTGTGTGCAGCTGTATTTCACCAATGGCTTCACGAAAGCGTCAATTGTCTCTGGCTTGTCGGCGTAACACATATCTTTGACGGCACCCCACAAATAATTGTCCAACGGTGTCAAATCGTAGCTCTGAGGTGGCCAAATGACATCAGCTCTGCGGCTGGGCGCAAATCATCGAGTGTAGCTTCGGCTGTGTGGCACGTAGCGCCGTCTTGTTGAAATCAAATGTTGCTAATATCCTCCTCTTCATTTTTTATGAACAAAAATTCGTTCAAAATGGCTCGATAACGTTCGCGATTGACTGTAACGGCCACTCCTGGCTCATTTTCGAAGAAAAATGGCCCAATTATGCCTTTGGACCAAAATCCGCAACAAACAGTGACTCGTCTTGGGTGTATCGGCTTTTCAATGTATGCGTGCGGGTTTACTGTGCCCCAAATGCGTCAATTTTGCTTGTTTACATACCCGCCAAGATCAAAATGAGCTTCATCTTAAAAGATAATTTTTTTTTTGGCAAAATCGGCATCTGTAGGTCGATCGCAGGCCCACTTAGCGAAGCGTATACACAACCACATTCGTTCAGCGGAAAGATAAAACCAAATATCTGTCAAATTAGACATAAGCTAAGTGTTACCATTCACGAAATAAGCACTAGTTAAAAAAAACCTTAGATGGCGGACCCTTTACATATATACTATAAATTTCTTTATAAGTTTATTTATTTGCTTGTCATTCAATCACGCGTAAACCACTGGAGCAATTTTGTTGAAATTTAGAACACAGGTAGACTTAGCTACCGAAAGTGTTAAAGGCTAAGTTTTTTTTTTTAAATTGGGCCTGGGAGATGTTAAAATCGGCGGAAAATGGACCAAATTAGATCATAGTTTGGAATAATTTTTAGCTTCCAATTAAGAATTTGAAGCTTGTAAATTTATTTGAAATTTTATATACAGATAGCTCTGGACAGGTTAAAATTAGGAGAAACCGGAAAAATAAGTGACTTTGCCTTTAAAATGACTTTTTTCTTTTCGAAACAATGTTATTTGTTTGCTAATTTTCAGATTTTTATGAAATTATTAACACTGATTGATCGACAGCTATATAATTCATAAAATTAGGAAAACAGGCCAAATTAGTTGATATGAGTCTGTCATACTTTTCCGCTCCTAATTAAAATATTTTTAACACTGCAAGTTTTTCTCAAATTCGAAACACTAATTAAAGTGCAAATTTTTCAGAATTGTGTGCAAGAGTATCTAAAATCAGGGAAAACGATCAAAATCAATGACTTTTCTTTTGAAATTGCACACATTTCATCTTCTTAATGCAAAGTTTTTGTTTCCTAAAATTCATCATCCTCTAAAGTGGGTTGTACAAAAGTATATTTCCAAGAGTTCCACTTTATGAAGCTAATAAGGAGTAAAAATAAAATTTTTATTGCATAGTCCATAGTAACATGTACAGAGTTATTATTATTCATACTTTCCACATGCGAATCTATAATGAAGTTGCACATTAAGATAAAAAATTAACTTCACAGGAAGAGTGGGCGTGGCACCTACGATACAAAATAATATTTATCATCTTACATCGTACTTCAAAAGACGTCTTAGCATTTTCTTTATAGAAACAGACAGGTGGCAAAAAAACGAATAGGATCGGGACTAATTTGAAGATATCGCCCATTTTTAATGCACATATAAATAACAGGTAATAAATAATAACAAAATCATATCATTCATTTACATTTATTTGAAGTACTGTACTTCATGGAAATTGTAACATAAAAGTTAAAATGTATTCCTCATAAAAAAAATTTATAGGACCAAGTTCAGAAACTGCTATTCTAACCGTTCTCTAGATATACAAAAATCGATATTTTTTTGAATGGAAGGTGTCACACCCACTTACTCAGTTGCGCGCATACTCCGGCTGATGATATATATTGCCTACGAATTTATTTAAACTAAATTCAGAACTTTCCACTGTTGCAGTTCCAGAGATGTATTGTCCAATGTATTGTCCACGACATTATTTGCACCAAACTAAAGGGGGTGATACATTGACAAACATTTGTTTGCAAACAACGCAAATAGCCAATCGCAATTATTTGAGCGTTGTTAGCTTATTCCAATCCTGCTAACCGTTTATGTTCTTTATTACGTAACCATTTCTCGTTTTGTGAGGCCAAAAACTTATAAACCAAATCTCGCATACTTAAAAGGTATTTATAAATCAAAAACCATCTTCAATACTCTGTTAATTAAAAATATGATGAACCTGAAACAGTCTCTGTTTTGGGTCAAACCAAAGTGGACTGATGTTAAAACGACGCGAACTGATAGGATTAATGTAAACTTAGAGGTGATGATAGTATTGTATCACTCGTAACTATTGGTTAAGTGAGTATTAATGACGCACATTTTTTATGTTCTCAGTAGCCGATTATAAATTGATTACAAATTTTATATGTGGACCGGTCTTTCAAAGTCTGTTTTAGAGCTTCTTACCCGCGTAAAGTAAAAGTAAATTGCTCACTAAAGGCTATAAGGTCGCTTACCATAGTATTCTCGCAACATACAAAGAAATGTGTTCGGAATTAACTACTAATAATCGCCTATTTCAACGTAATTATATTTTCCGGAAATCACTTCAAGTGGATGTGGGGGATGTGGGCTGTTTAGTAAATACGACAACGTACAACAGATAAAATTTGTTCTTGAGTCGCACTGTTTGTTTGGGGAATTGTCTTCGCGCAAAAGTTTTTGCTGTCAACTATAGGGTGGGCAATTTAAAAGTTTAAATTGGCACCAGCTGTTATTTCGAATCTGACAATAGTTATGTCATTCTATTCTATCACAAAATTCAGTAAATTTTCTCGACTGATCGAAATGAATCGATTTACGTTTGAGCAACGTTGGGACTTATTGGAAATTTATCATCATTATTATCATCATTTCATCTTGGTAGATATGTTAATAAACGAAATTGGCGTATTTGGGGCTCAGATAAACCAAACGTGGTCTTGCAGAAGCCAATGCACTCATTACGAGTGACTGTTTGGTGCGGCTTGTGGAGCGGAGGCTTCATTGGCCCATATTTCTTTGAAAATGAGGATTGCGCAACCATTACGGACAATGGACATCTACCGAACGATGATAACCGACTTTTTTGTGCCCTCTCTTCATGCTTTTGATGCGAACGATGTTTGGTTTCAACAGCAATGCATTAAACGTTTGATGGCCGAAATGGTGATATCATTTGGCCGCCAAGAAGCTGCGTTTTGACACCGTTGGCTTATTTTCCATAAGGTATCGTTAAAAACAAGTATTATGCCGACAAACCAGCAACAATTGAGCATTTGAGGGGCAACATTCGTGATGCCATTGCCGAGAATCGACCCCACTCTAAAAAGTTCTCGAAAATTGGTCCGAACGACTGCGGCACTGTGTAGAGTTGGGCCGTTTAGCTCTTCTAATGAGCTTGTTCGTTCACTTACAACAAAAAACATGTTGCCAAACAGAATTGTATTTATTTTTTACAAAATTTCACCCCATTTTCGTTTTATTGCATTCTTAAATTAAAACTTTTAAATTGCCCAACCTATACTTTATAAATAATTAACTAAGTACGACCCCTTTTCGTACCAAATTAATAAATTAAATTAAATTGTTAATTTGTTGGGTGGGGAATTCAGCTCAATTCAAGGCAAGACGGACTGAAAAAGAAAAATTTTCTAAAGCGGTATCGTAACATTATCTAGTAACTGGTTATGAGTATTACTACTATTGAAAACTTTTCTAATGTATTTGCCGTTCGGAACCGAAGTTAAACTGTAAGTCCATTTCAATGAATCCAAAAGTTTAATCGGGTGTGGCTCATTGATCCTCTCTGCAAAGCTATGGGAATTATTATACGGTGAGACAAAAAAAGAAAAATACCTGGGAAGTGATAATACTTTTCTAAATGTGGACATTTATTTAAGTTATTAGCTTGTAAGTGCATGAATGTACGAAAAACGGGTTTTTTACCCGTAACTCAAGATTTTGGAGGTGTTTCGAAGATTTCAAGACAAATTCTTGTTGTACTCGACAGCGCTTATCAGAAAAGTAGTTACACTTCCAGGTATAACAACTTTGAACTTTTTTGCCGCACCATGTTTTTAGCTGATAAATTTTCAAAACAACCAGCTCTTATATATTCACACAATACATAGCGTATTCTCTTAGTTCATTTTTTGACGATTTTTTCAGAACCTCTAGAGTTAATTTAACAACAAAAGAAATAATCAAGAGGCTTAAAGTCGCATTATCTTTATGACTCAAAAACAGATCCATTTTAGGAAAAAGTAATTATTACCAAACTGACATTCAGTAAATCGATAATTTCGTGGAATGCTTAGCACGTTTCGTCAACCCGTTTATTTCTCAACTTTGTGACGACTTTATCATTGATATCTGGAAATAAGGCAACAGCTCTTAGGATTAAACGATATTGTCGTTTCTGACACAAAATAGTCAACATACGTATGTGATATTCACCCTGTGTAAGAAAATAGGGACACTTCGTGTTATTTTCAAAATTATTATAAAAAAAATAATATAATAAAAGATTTGCACTAATTAAGCTTTTCTTTTGCTCTATAGTGGTTAATATTTTGTCGTAACTCTTTGGCTCCAAAGCTGCTAGACATAGTCTGGGCACAGATTCGCAAGATTTTGAATCTGGTATATCATACCACACAGCCAAAATTTTTAGGGCACTTTATTTTGGTTGCTGTTTTTACTTTACTTTTGGATCCACTAATTCTGGAAACTGAGAGGAGACGAGTCTAATACAGTGATATTGTGTTACCTTCGAACTCTTTCTTATAACACTTTGCGGTTGAGCACCCATCGAAGTGGCTTATTCTTTTCGGGCTAATGAAGCACACAAATTTGGAGAATTTCAACATAATCTGTTGTTTCTGTTAACGACTTAATTTTGTTTCATGAAAGGAGCATTCATGTGATTATCCCTAATGCTGTAGCTCAATTGTGCATAGCGCCAAAAACCATGTTGTGGGAAGGAGGACAGAAGGAGTAGCTTATTGGTGTATTCTTTAGCTTATCCGATCTTTTACTAGTTGATAAAAACTAATCTAAATTGTTAATCGTATAGAAGTTTATGTTAAGGTTTAGTGCTCTGTTGACGAAATCATAGAGCAAAATACTGTTCACAAATGGAGCCAATTTTTGATTTAATATATACGTATGTATTTTAAGATTAATTCAATTTAATTAAATAAAACTCGTTTCTGTAGTTTATTAACCAAAAATAAATACAATTATTTATCAGCAATGTTCTCATTTTGCGTACTTACTTATCAATTTTAGCTTTCTACACTAGAGTATATAAAAATACAGTGTCCCACGTTCGTGATTTAGTAACTCGAGAGCCAAGCAACCGATTTACAAACCAATAAATGTGTTTGAAAAATTTTCTTTCAGTGATTGCATTTTTTTTAAATCGGGTGGTGCCACGCCCATCGAATTACTTATTTGTCTATATTCTCTAAACGGTAATTAAAGACAGTCTAAATTTGGTCTCAATATGTTCGTGGTCAATACAAATCATCAGTCAAAAAAGGTCGGCACGTACATATTGAGATCGGATCTTTGTATGTATTGAGATCGGTTAGAGTTGAAGGGTTTGAATTATGTCTAAATGATTTATTAGTTGGGCGGAATTGGACAAGTAGACACGGTATTTCTTGGGAACTATTAAAAATCTAGTCTTCACCTTAGGTTAACAAACTAAATCCAGGAAGAGTGGGCGTGGCTCCACCCATAAGAAATAATATGTATTATTGTACATTATATATATATATATATATATATATATATATATTAATATCTGCGGAATATATATATATATTAATATCTGTATTAATAATATCTATAATATATATTATTAATAAATGTATTATTAATATCTATAATATATATATATATATATATATATATATATTAATATCTGCGGAAAACTTCCGTGGCCGTCTGAGCAAATAGATATCAAAAAGCGAATAGAATCGGAAAAAAAGGATTTTGTGTACCATGGGCAACGCCAGATGCTTTAAACTAGTAAATTATAAACGCTATTGAGTTAATAAATCATATTCTAAGCATTAAATTTTTGGTATGATGTTGGCCTTTAGCCATTTAGTGATTGAACAAGTTTTTTATATTTAAACTATTTTCTTATATTAAAGATTTTTATCCCAGCAGTTCAGATAGAGAAAATTGTGAAGAAGAACAGAAAAGAAATTAAGTGGTCGTCTTTAATGGCCACAATTTAAAAAAAGGAAAAACAGAAGTATTTTTTTTTACTCCATGATTTATTTTTTTGTTTTCTTTTCAGTTTTTTTTTTCTTTAATTTTTTAATCGGCAGAGAAAGAATTTTTTTTTCTAGCCTTGGGTATAGTTTATACCACAATCTGTCGGCATTACAGATACTCGTGGATATATTTTTGTACACCTAGTACAGTGCTGTTAAAGACTTTTTGTATACTTTTTTTTTGTATGAATAAATTTACGTATTTTTAAGGTTCCATATTCTTAGTGGTGTACAGCACAAAAATTGACTGAATTAACGAATCGAAAAACAATTTTTTTTTTAAATTTTTTCCTTCTTTTTTTCGGAGCCGACAAAGGACAGCACAAAAAAATTAAAGAAAAATATAAATTACAAATAAAACTTTGAACTTTTTTCGTTTCAGATTTGTTTCCTCTATAAATGAACTGCAATATGGAGCCAATATTTCTCTTATTTTTTTCTTATTCTTCATATCCACTTAATATATTTTTGTTTTCCCTCTTTTTGATTCGATTTGATTTGATTTGGCTGGTTGTGGGTTTCGATGTTTATTTTATCCGTATTGGCATCATCTTCTAACATGCCTAAGAAACTTATTTCGGTTTTTTATTATTTATTTTAATTTAATTTTATTTTATTTTTTATTTTTGTATATCTTGTTGAAAGAAAAAATAAAAAAGCTTATTGATGTTATTTTCGACTTTTGGTTTTTGTGTTTTTTTTTCTTCTTTTGGTTGGCATCCAAGTTTTTGCGTTTTGTATTGCTTGATGCCTTATTTTTTATTTTGCTGTGAATTCTCCATTATATATGCGCATATCTTGTGTCAATATCTATTCAATATATTAGAGCAAAGATATTTATATATATTATACCCTACAGTTAGTTATATTCATGTATTAGTGATTTATAATGCTAAGAAAGAAAAAAGTTTGGTGTCAAAATTGTGATTGGAAAGTAATGGACAGGAAACTCACCTTTAGTACATAATCTTATTTAATAACTTTTAAATGAATTTTATCATTCACAAGAATTGTGAATCTATGTTGACAATGGTCATCTATGTTGCAAATCAGGCTGCCATTAGGTCACTGACTAAGCGCTGCGTCTGCTCGGGGTTAGTTTGTTAGTTAGTTAGTTTAGGTTCCAAGACACTGCGGTGTGTTGTTGATAAGTTGGCGAGAGTGTCTGTTAGACCGCTGCTGGGGCTACTCGTCAGCATAGTAGACAAATGGGCCTGTCGCAGAGTGCAAGAGTCATGGAGTGGCAGGGGAGACTGTAGGGTCTCCAGGCTGCTATGGCCTGAACTCGAAGATGGAATGTGTTCTAAATCTAAGAATGGAACCTCTTATATTTTTAGAAAGGCATTGTTCTCTAAGGGCTAGGACATGGCTATGGTTAGCAAGCACCCATATTATTTTTATTGCTTTAAAAGAAAGAAATAAATTGAAGAATTAAAAAATGTGATTTATTTTGATTTTTATGGAAATTTTTTCGATAGGCATAGTTCTGATAAAAAATACATGCTGAAGAAACAATTAATGTCTTTTTTGTGACAAAAATTGTATTTTTTAAATACACAAATACAAACAAATACTTATTAAAGCACAATTTATTGCTTGCTTACTGTTGCAATTTGAACCGTTTGTTCTTGTCCATAAAAATGATTTACTTCATCAGATGATTCACAGTTTTCTTAAAAAAGAAACTCAACCGGCAGCTTGCCAAATTGTGCAGTATGCAATTATGAAAGAAAGTTAGATTGTCTGGTAATATTATAAATTTCTGGCAATAACAATCCCTTACAAAGGAAGCTACTTAAGTCTTAATTTTCGGCCCATTAACTGCCCCGGACTGGTCGCCGGTGACCAATCACAGACAGCATTTAGTCGTCAAATGCCGGGCAATGGCATGGAAGATGTTCAATTCATTCATTATATGAAATTTCCAGCTTTGTGGTATGTTCGCCAAGAGACTAATCGCCATTTATATCGCCTATAACCTTCCTTACATGTATGTAGTCAGGGCACTTTCAGCACTTGTTCCGTTATTTAGCCATACAAATATGTTTAAAAATTCTTATTATCGCAAGAGATATTTTCATTTCATATGCTTTTGTGTAGTTCTAACATTAAGTATATAGTATAACTGCAAAAACAAGGTTATTGTTTTATGCCCGTTCATATTTAGTCTGCTTGCTTATTGGATTGAACTATAATATTACAATTTAATTATAATGCGTTGAGCCTGCTTGACCAACATTGTGCTTGTGCGCGTTAAAAGTTAAAAATATGCATACAAACATAGTCTGTGTGTAGCAATATTTTTATCTTTTGTAATATTTTGCCACAAAGGCAAATGGCATTAATGCAAAATGTGGTTTAGAAATCGCTCTATTACGAGTATACGCAAATGCTCATGTTCTTTATAATTCCGAGGACATATCAGGTAATATTATTATAAGCTACGTTAAGCCTTTGTATACTTGCCGCGTCACAGCTTGCGACCAACATACATTGTGTTGTGTTACGCATCCGAATTTCACCAGACGAAAAATGTCCAGAAATCCAAAGATTTCGAAGCATTTAGAAAGTTCTTCTACAATTTGCCCATATTTGATCTGCACAATGTCGTTGTCTGTTAACAACTACACCAAAGTTGTTTGCCGTATTAACAAAGTTAATAGTGGTGTTATTAATCATAAGCGGCGGAAGCTCAGCGGGTATGTTCCCTGTCTAATAACAACAGCAACCGATTTTCTAGGATTCAGGCTTAAGCCATTGGCAGATGCCCAAAGATTAACTTTATCTAAATCCTAATTTTTCAATTGAATGCAGTATAGAGCATCTAATATATATATAAAATTGCACATCATCGGCACACATTTGCACATCATTTACATAAATCGAATATAGAAGTGGTCCAATTATTGAACCCTTTGGTACACCTCTTGACATGAACTACAATCTGTCTTCTGTCACTGAGATATTTATGATTTTTTTTATTTTTTTTTTTTATAAATTTTGCTTCTTCTTCATTAACGATTATAAATGCAGTATAATCAACAAATAGAAACGGACGTAAAACGTAGACTGGGGAACACAGGCATTGACTAATTTGAGTTTTGTTTAAAGAATTTTATTCTTTAATTAAAATTATAATAACTTTCTAATAGATCGCATGTAGTTTATTTCCACCAAATGACAGGAACAGAACAATGTTTTTTTCCGAAGACTTTTAGTTTGTGCAACTATTTGATTTTATTTATTAAAAATGGACAAAATAATTATGAAGGAGCTATTATTTAATTTCTTGGACAATGTGATAGACATCGTAATCCTTAAGCTACGGTCGTTACTGGCAAATATGTGACGAAAAACATATAATTTTACTTTGCCATAGTGTGAACACAAAATAATTTTCTGGAGGAAGCAAAAAATCAGTTGATTTTTGTAAAATAAAATTAACTTCCGTCAAACAATAATGTTTTAAATGTGACCACACAGTGTCAAATATTTTCCTCTTTTTTGGGGAAATAGTTATTTGATTTTAAATATATTTTGCAAGATCAAACAGAGGAAAAAAAGCTATACTATGGTGTGTTGTCTACTAGTAGAACTAAACCGGCATATTCTGAAAAAAAGAAGTAGTACATAATTTAAAGTTACTAAATAATTTGTTTTATGCATTTCTTTTCTTTATTATACAAGGCACATGACTAGATATAATTATTGGAAATCTATGTAGCATATAAAAGAGTTATGTTACCAAGTAACTGATGTAGCGTTCAACTTAGAATTCTGAACAAAGGAATATAAAATTCAGAGAATAATATTCTGTTTACAAAATTATTTGTTAGCTAGTGAATATCGAATCATTCAAAGTTGCATATACAATTTGCCTCAAACATCTCTAAAGAAAAATTTTAAATTGCAATTAAACGCTTAAAAATACTTTATGTCAAGTAATAATTTTCTATCATGTGATAGAGTTTTTAAAACTTTGCTTTCTTACTTGCTTTACATTTCAGTACGTGCAATTAAAAATTTTGAATATTTATGGCCATTATTACAACTTGCTATTAGCTAAAGGTAGGACGTTATCGGGCAGATAATTCGTTTTTCATTATTATAAATATATTTTAAGGTAAAAGTGAACGATGAGCTAAAGATCATCTTACTTTTAACATTTAAATGTAGGCTTACGTTTGAAGTTGCCATATTGAAAGTACTACTCTATCCACTTTTGTTGATTAAATTGATTATTTTTTACTCAGAATAAAAACATACTAAACAGAATTGTATTATATACATACTTATATACAGTGTATAAATTTATTTAAATATGTTTACTTGATTGTCAAACATATATTATATGACATTTTAGCAAATGTTATATATTCTTTGTTTGATAATTTCAATACACCAGGAATCATATTTCATACAACATTTCGGTATACGTTCTCCAATTCGTTTACTAACTGTCTCTTGTTCTTTTTGCATCAGATTTCCTCAAAATCAATTTTAGTCCTGTTCTGAAAGAGTTTGGTATTTATAGGATCGTTCACCTCCTCATTTAGCATACGTTTGATAATATTTTCCATTTCTTCTCGGTCTTTAATTGAAGCAAATAAATTTTTTTTCATCTTTGTTGTTTTAATTATTTAATATTTCTTTTGAAATAATGAAAAAAGGTACGCCGTTGCCACAAAAGCCAAATTTATTTTACAAGTAGGTTGTAAAAACTAAAGGATTTTAAAACTCATTTAAAGTCCACTTTAGCTAAAGTTACCATTTACCAACTCGAACTATAAAGACAAGTGTGTAATAATGGTCATTTATTTGTTAAATAGATATGGATTATAAAATTTAAAAATCATTGTTTATTACAAGAAATTTATTTAAGAAAAAAAAAACAATTATTTTGGTTATTTTCGATCTATTTTGGACTTTAATAATATATAATATTGGACTGTACGTACGTTTTAATAGATGTAGAAAAAACTTGGCTTAACCTTTTCATGACTTAACCTTTGTTGTTTGTATACAATATCACTCTTTGAAAGCACATTTCTCATGTCTAACGATATCCTTTAATATAAAAATAATATAAAATGAAATGCTATGTCTTGAGAATAGTTTTTCTTTCCTAATTTAGATGAAGTATAAGTTGCTTGTATCTCTTACTGAAATTTTTGTTCGGTCAAGGCTGCTGATTTTTTCGATATTTATTTTGTGAAAAAATAAGTGCTTAACTGGCTTAGAAAATCTTACGATAATTCAGGGAAATTTTTTTCCGGATACGATTGTCTATAGACAAGCGAAATACAACAAAAATATGATAAACATTTTATTCATACAACTTTTTGGGACTATAATTTAACTGTTGTATATATGCAACATGGCGCATGAACGGTATATTTCCGAGTGAAATGGACTCTTTCTCTTAATAGATCCAGAAGACTATCAATAAGAACGAGATCAGGGTGCTAACGGGTCAATTTGCTTTTATCACATTTTGAGAATGATCGGTTCTGCATGACCTGTGCTGAAACATCTGAACATGTACTATGTGAGTGTCCAGTTATCTCGGCTGAGAGAATGAGGTTCCTGTGATATGTTGCGCTGACTCCGAAAGAGGTATTTTTTCTCTCACCAAATATGATTACTAGCTTTGTTCGCAGCACCAATTTAATGTGCTGAAGTTATGTGGCGAAAAAGATTCTTTGGTGGGGCGGCAAATTTTGGCCCTAAACAACATTAACATTAACAAGAGAATTGGAACAAATTTTTGAGTTTGATCCGCATGATTCTATTGCTGATGTAAAACATGAAATACCATTGATAAAAATTTCTGCCAACGAAGCGAGCATTTCTGATGTATTTGAAGAGTGTTGAGATGACCAAACAATTTCAAAATCATGGCTTAGAGTAGAAGGAAATATACATTACAATTTCCCAGGATTCTAGAATTAAGGTGAAAAATGAACCCAAAACACTTAAAATGGAGAAAACTATGGAATAATTCAGCGGAGGTGTTTAGGTGGATATAGGGTCTCACTAGGTGACATACGAGTATCTACCATTACGGTTTCAGATCTGCTGATGTTCATTGGGGAAGCAGCAATCTGTTGAAACTATAGACAGGAGGGGATGCAATAAATCCCATGGTCCTCCTGTGCCCTGCAATAGTGCCTGGTCAGGAGGATAATAATAATATAATCCTATGGCATAATCCTATGGAAGACGATGTAGAAGTATAAAACCCTGGAATTACTTCAGAATACATAAAATATTGTTAAAAATATATAAATTTATAGTTCTTTTCTAATGAAAAAACTTAAGCTTGTTACTGAGTTTTTGTGGCATGTTGTATGTATACAGCATTTTCTAAAAACTGCGCTTCAAATTTAAGTTGAACGTTTGTTAGTTTTTTATCTTATTTGGCCACAATGTAGTCGGAAAAAAAAGATACTAAAAAATATATATATAAGTGCCCTAACAAAGTTTGGTGCTTGAGGGGATTAAAAACTTGACTTGTTGTAAGAAAACAAATTAACTTGGATATTATTGAATATATTTAAATATAATTGGTTTTGTTTACCGATTTTCAAATTATAAAAAAAGTTATTAAAACTTATTACAGTTTAGTTTAATTCTAAAATTTATTTATTTTATAGGGTATGTTATAGTCGACATGCTCTGTTTTTATTTTTAAATAAAAACATTTAACGTATAGTTGCTTTTTCTTGGTATGTATCCCAATAATCATTCATGGCATGTTGGCCTTTATATTCTTTGATTTGTAGCCTCAATTATTTTTCATTTGTGTCAAGATGCTGGTGCTTTTTGTAATCATTTACATTGACATTATAGACTCTGTTGCTTTCATTGCCTTTGTCGTCGTCATTGTCATCGTAATCGTGGTTTATTTTTCTTTTTTTTCATTTTTTATTATTCAAGTTGTTGCTACTTATTGTTGTAACTTATTTATGCGTTGACACTTAAAGCATCTCTCTGGCGCTCCTTTTGACATTAATTTAGTGAGGTGTACATTTTTGTTATCAGTCCTCCAAACATTTTCCTTAAGTTACGACAAATAAATGACTGAATTAATAATGAATGACTTATATGCTTCGTATTACCTAAAGTATCTTAATGATTAGCTAATTCGTACATTGGTAATGCATTAGGAACAAATTTCCAAAAATGTTTTCTCTAACATGTATTATTATATGGGTTATATGTATGTAAAGGCATTGATTTCTTGTGATAATTAAGTAATTCGGCTTAAATAATGACAACTAATCAGAGCACCAGTCGCAAATTATATTTAATTCGTTTACTTCAACGTCTTTAGCTATTAAAATGATTTGAAATTTTTACTGAAATATTAACGTATCGTATTTTTATGTCGTATCATGCTGAAAATTTTTTTGTAGTTTTACAAAATGTATTTTACATTTTTCAAGGCGTTATAGGAGCAAGTGTATACATCTTTCGCTTGAAAATTGTTCTTCTAGTATGAACAGATGAGTTAAAATATTAATATGGCGATTAATATTTTGTCCTTTATTTATTCCTCCATTTTACTCAACTGGTGTGGATTCATGACATGATTTATCGACAGCCAATTAAGAACATTGTACCCGCTATTATTACTGTTATACCCACTTTTCTTAATAACCTATTCTGTGCTTCGGTCTTTGCATTTGTCTACTTAAGTGTAAGTTTCATTACAAGTCCATTTTTGTTCCGTTTCCAATCGTCTTTCTCAATATATTCCCTATCCATTTCCACTTCCTTTGCTTTATTTGTATGTGTATGGGTTCTCTCTGCTACATCGATTGGTTATCGGTGTGCTCTTCTGACCATATTAAGCCTATTCGTGATGATTTTAAGTAATTCCACCATTCGACGATACTATGCTTCCTAGATTACAGAAGCTGTCTACGTGTTCCGTCCCATAGTTGTCAATTGAAATGCTCTAACTGCTGTTATTGTTATTGCGATTGGCAGAAGCATTATTTACGTCTACACCGACACACTCGGGCTTGTTTTTCATTTTCAAATTTATATATTTTAAGATGTAAACATTCTATTGAACTGCGATATTGTATTTTATCAACTTAAGATAAAAATTGGAAATTTTTGATTTGAATAAAATTATCGACAATTTTCATGTTATTCTGAGTTATTGCTTTTACCTAAACCAGACATACCCGGGTATAATACTAATAACATTCCGTAGAGGAACAAGTCGAGTACTCTCAGTCAATGAGCAGCACCCAATTCTATTTTTAGGTTTATTGAAAGGAACCTATAATTTATCGCCCAACGGTGATACAGCTGTAGAAGAAATATTTTCTTTTTCAGATGGTCTGGCCATCTGATTGAACTGAAGGCATCTTCTTTGGTAGGCGGATGTCTTACCTACCATACCATAGCAGCCCACACATAACCGGGTATGCTTAGAGCAAAGTATTTATATTATTTGTTTAAAATCTAAATGTTATGTCTTAATGTCATGATAGTTCTATAAAAAGAATTAAGAAACTACATACATATCTATCATATGTACGTATATAAACAAAATAAATTCAAATAAAAATCCAAATCTTTTAAGTACTGTCTGTGCCTAATAATTACAAACTGTAGTCTGACATGAATGAAGAAGCTAAATGAAAACTTGTAAAAAATTGTCACACAACATTTCTTCTATTTGTTGGGTATTTATTGCAACACAATTCTTTGACGATAAGATCGCCTTGATATTTTTTTCTGTTCCCAGAAGGTGGCAAGTCAGTACAGACTGGCCCACTGATTGGGTAAGAAGTATTGGCATCACATAACGGTTTTTTTGAGATGCTGAAGTTCATTGACACTGACAGAAACACTAAATATCAAATGCAGCACGATATTAAGAATGAGAGTTAGTTTTTAAGAGGCCAGATGTGTGAACAAAGTTAGAATACGAGTATATAACTTCAGCCAGCAAAAGAATTTCTTGAAAGGTATTAAATTCGGATGTTGTAAGAAGGGCATTGGCTGGGTTTTCATCATGTTAACGTTGGTTTCGCGTATTAATACACCACACATTTCTTTAGACAACAACAGCTTACTCTTACTAAAATTTACTATCTTACTTGCTGGTCCAATATTAGAGAATCTGGAAATGTTACGAGAAAGAAGTTTACAGTTTTGAGATGGTTTATTTGGTAAAATTTTTCCATTCCCAAAATAGAATGTTCCAAAATTACAACATAAGAAAATCCCATGGCCAAATGTACTGTTTGTACTGCGTTCTACATAAGACCTACAAAAGCACGATGCAAACTTTCTATTGAAACATCTTTAAAACACTATTTTTGTTCTATTGTAAGCAAACGCAGCGCCCATCTTGCGCATAGCTTTGTCATATTCAAGTTTCAAATCCATATGCGATGTACAGCATATTTTAAAATCCCCATCAGCTAGCTCATCTAATACCATTTTGGCGATTTTTTTTAACTGTTATTGGCGTACACACCTCCTCTATGGTGTTTGTCTTTACTGCCACGTTTATCTCTGCAATCCAATATTTTATAGTCGTTAAGAAGGAGCAGGTACCCTCATAGTAAGATCTAGCTCATTTCAATATTTGTTGGATTAAGTGCTCTAAAATGAAAACTTTTGGAATACATAGGTTGACCATTTTCGCCAATATTTACAAATTTACCGAAAAATTTAATCTATACATACATAAATGGATTGTGGTTTGTTCGGATGCTTAAAACCTGAAACTCCTTCTTCGATTTTGTTCGGAATTGCTAGTCGAAGGTTTAGGAAAAAAGAAAAGTCGAAAATTTTCAACAAATGATGCTGTAGGTGGTCATTCCTTTATCACTGCTCCTGTTACAGGTATTCGAATAAGATTTAGAACGTCGATTCAGTGCACATATTCTAAGTTGTGCAGAAAATATAAACGGGGTTGGATAAGTGAGTATGGGGTGTCTTTAACACAAAATAAATATTCAATTTTGTATATCTCGAGAACGGTAAGAAGTTTCTGAATTTGGTAAAAATGACTCCGTGATTAATACAAATCATCAGCCAATAAGTGGTCGCATAATAATCGGATATGTGTGCATGGTACGTACCTCCCATACAAATATGTAAATATTGAATTTTTTTATTTTATAATTTGGTCTAAATCACTTGGCAGTCAATACGAATCATCAGATTAAAAGTGGGAAGAGTTGGATAAGTGGGCGTAATATCTTTCATATAAATCAGGCTTTAAATCAGTCAGTAATCACTCTGAAAAAGTATACAAACAATTGTTGTCCCTAAATAACTCTCTACTTCTGAAAATACATAGATTTCCGGGCAAAGCGGGATGATTAAAGCTAGTTTTTATAAACACTATTAAACGTGATACCTTGAAATTTTCCAAACTCCTACCACCTTTATACGCTCTAGTAAGTTATTAAGCCAAGTGGATTTTTATATAAAAAAGAAATGAGAAAACTTACCAATTAACCACTTTTCAGTTTTGCGACTTTTATTTCGATTGCAAATCATCCTACACTTAAAACAATAAATCAAGCTGATAAATCAAATAGTTTTTCATTATATTCATATTCAAATTATGGACAAATTTTAATGCCTTTTCGTAAAGGGATAGATGCGCGTAAAGTAAGGACTTGTCGTTTGTCAGCAGCTCTTCTTATAACCATTTAATCGCCCTTTATAAAGGCCATAAAATTCAAGTTAAAACAACCATGAAATTTATATTAAGAAAAGAAGCCATTACCCCAATAAAATTACACGATATTCGTTTAGAGAAGATTTTCGGAAATTAGGTGTTAATGTTCTTTTAACACATTTCTGCTCGAATAGAAAACAAAAGGAAAATAAAATATTTTTTATTGAGCCACCTACACGCAATTATGGAAATTACGTCATTTTCCGCTAATAAAACTGATTGAATAAATTTCGTTAATTGTTGAGTGAGTAGCGAAGCAATCAAATCTCAACCATTTTTTTTTTTTTTTTTTGTCAATTGAAAACAAAACTCGCCTGATTGTTTTCAAACATTTTCAATAAGAAATTATCTGCAATTGATTTGTCATGTCAGCCCCTAGCGGCAATTGCCTGAACTATTATGAATCGTTATTTTCGATTCTAATGGCACTCCAGTTGGAAACACATATGAATGCTATTGAAAAGGGCTTATGCACGTCAATCAGCATCAATAGGCCTAAATTGAAAGATTTTTCGTATCTGCAAGATACAGATACACACAATGTAAAACTTTAAGAATTTTCCGCCAGATGTCATCACATCTTAGCCAGATTCACATCACAACTTTTACCAACACAATTAAAAAAAGTATCTATAACATCGGCCATGTTGGATTTATCTAAAACTATAATTTTTTGTTTTTTTAATAGAGCGCAGAAGCAAAAATCAACGTTCTCTGTCACTCCTATTGCTGTGAGAGTGAATTGCTGAAAAGGCAAATATATAAAACACCAACACATGTTTAAGTTGAAACAGATAAATTGACGTGACAATAATATGTTGTCAGCAGGCAGTCTGTCAGGCGACAGACGGATCATCTTAAACTTAGGCGTGGCAAAATGCTTGAATTAAAAATATATTTTTTTTTTGTATTTGCATGTGTTAGTCAGTGTGGTTACTCTAGATGTACATGTAGTGGTAAAGTATCTGTGGAATTGTTTGTTCACCTTTCGTTTGGCTTTCGGTTGAGGGGATATTTTATCTAGAATTTGTTTGTTGTTGTTCGATTTTAATGAAAAAAAGTTTCAGATAAGTGGCCAAACTGTTTTTATCTTTGAATTTTGATGATTTTTATTTATTCAAAAAACATCATCGGAAATTGTTGCGTTGCGAGAGCAGTAGCGTTTAAAACTTTTTTAATTAAAGAAAAAGTGTTGCTGCTTTTGTATTTCCAATAATTTTGTTAATTTTTTAACACTTTTTTGTTGATCTGTGTAGAATTCTTAATTATTTTAAAGAAGACAAAAAAAGAAATGGAATTTTAAGCAGAAATAATGTATCGTTTTAATTTTGTATTTGAAACGAGTGTGAATAATAAGTATTATGTTTCATTTTATTTTTTTCGTTTTTGGTTTGATGTAAAAAAATTAAAATATAAACGACATAATGATCGAAGGTGTAGGCAAATCGAGATCAATTATAAATACATACCTTGCAACCGAAACATGCTACTTTTTATCATGTAAAGTCAGCATTTTTTTTTTTTTTTAAGTTGCATCCAATTTTCAATTTAAGCACGTTTCATATCAATTATTGCAAAAGATTTTAAAATTCTTCGAAAATTATAAATTTATGTTCTAAGAGAGCAGCTGACAGTGCTTGTCTCTTTATCGGCTTTAAATGTGAAAAGAAAAATGTTTGTGTTGTATTATATTTCCATTGGAGCTATTTTTTAGGTAACAATTATCAGACTACTGTAATATAATTTTATTTTATTTTTGATTAATTTCAAAACCTTAAATCCCTTTTTTAATTATTTTATGTAAATATTGTTTCTTGGAACTCCTGCAAGTAACATAGGCTCGCAACAAAGTTGTTCCCATCATCCCTCTCATTTGCAATGCGCCTTATTTCACAACAACTATGAGTTGAAGTTCCTATTTCAAGTTGGAGTTGCTTTCTCAATGTATGGGCGGATCTGCCATCAGATCTCCGGCTCTGAGGGTTCCAGTTAATAGATATTCTGGTGATGTCACTCTAAGGTTTTCTCAGTTTGTGCCCAATCCAACAACTTTTATGCCAGCAAATCTCTATCTGGATTGGAACTAGTTAAGTGATGTGCTTTAGTACATAGTTTTTTATTCGTTCAGTCCAGAAAACATGCAAGTTCTTACAAAGGCATCTGTTTATAAACACTTCAACATTGTTGGAGTCTCTGGGTGCAGCATACCAGAATTCGATACCATAGAGCAGTACAGTCTTAGCATTGAAATTCAAGATTTTTAGTTTAGTGTTGGTCGATCGTTGTGGGTGTAACATGCCAAATACCCATCTTACCCTGTCGGGTCTGCCTTCGAATAAGCCGCCAGATGTGGTAATTGTGCAACCCAAATTTGTAAAGTCCGGTGCTGGAGCAGGAATGGTCTTGACGTGAATCCATTGATGCGCATAATATTGGTCTTCTCTGCACTGATCCTGAGTGCCGCTCTTGCAGATATTTCTGCGACCATTTCAATTTTAGCCAGCATGTCAGAATATTTATGCGCAAGGAAACAAATACCATTCGCGAAGCTGAAGTCTTCCACATGCCCATGCAAACAACAGCTGATGCGCCTCTGTTGACTTGTGTGACAATCAGCATTATGATGTCAAATACAACATTAAACAGAAGAGGTAATAATACGCAGCTTTGTCTAACGCCCCTTTTAACAGCAGCAGACATCGTCGTATAGACTCGCTATGAGTGATACTATCTTTTCTGGAACTCCTTTGCAACGCTACGAAGACCATACTGCTTCATGCGAAAGGGTATCAAAGGCTTTTTCAGAAGCGCCAATCCACGGATTGTTCGACAATTATCTCAGGGTGGTCTAGGATTCATCTCCCAGCGCTAAATGGTGATTATTTTTTTTGTAATTTTACTTAATTCATTCATTTCCTGAAAGGCTATGCAATGGAATAACGAAATATAGAAACAAACAATATTCGACATATATTTTATGAAGAGCCCTTTAGTTAACAGTTTAACACGAAAGGTAAAAATAAAATTGGAAAAATAATACCTTTTTTTTGAATTTGTTTTTAAGATTTCTTACGTTTTTGTGACTGTGAAATGGAATCAAATATTAACTGACTTCCTGTACAAGAGATTTTAGAAAATATTTTTATTCCATGAAAACCTATGAATTAGTTTTCAAATCGCGATTTCAAATATAATCTGCTTAAATGTGTCAAATTTAATAAAATCAATGAGGCTTAACGGCCTAAAACCTTGGTGCGATAAAAATTAAATTTAAAATTTGGACAAATAATTTATAAATACGCAACAATTTTTCGTAGTGGTGAATGCATTAAAAAGACCCTTGGTGACTTACCCTTACTTAATAAAGTAACCAAGCCCTTATAGTCTTGCTTAGGAACGAATGAAATGAAATTAACATTCGGGGTCTAACCAGAAACTTAAGTCTGAAAATAAGACAAAGAAAATTCTGTTCATACCACATAAAACGCTGATGTGCTTGTGGTTTAAATTTGAATCATATTCGTACGGAATGGTTCCAATACTAAAAAGACTGGATGGTTCAACAGTATTTCAGATATATCTTAACGCCTGAGGTGGTAATACACATACACAGAGTAGCAGGGGATTCGTTTACACATATCCTATCGTATTGTATGTTTTCCAACCTGAAGAACATCATTACTTTTAATGTTTAATGTAATGATCATAATTGTAAGTGTATTTTGTTAATAATATCTCCTAGTCTTCATATATAAACCTTGCTAAACCGAAGAGAATATCGCAGTCAATTTTTTGACTACATTTTTAGCCTGTCTAGTTTTATAAGCTTGTGCTCAATTTTTTTTGTTATGATCTGATGCAACAGTGTTAGTTTAAGACAGTACATCATACCTTAACCAAAGAGTATGATACAAGGTATTAAAATAGCCGTCTAGCACTGAGGCGTTTTTTTTTTAGTGATTTCTTGATATTTTTCTGCATCTGGTGTCGTTCCAATTCACCAGATGCAAAGAAAAATTACCGGAATAGGTTATTCGATTGCCCTGAAAAACAAATTCAGCCATTTTCTCAGAGAGGAATATTAAAGGCTTAACCCTTAGGTTTCCGGAATATTATGTAGCTGTAATGGAATGATAATTGCAATTATCAGACTCAGATATTGGAGAACATCTCTTGTGTGTTTTCAAAAATATGATTGCAAATCTTAAAATCAAAAAATCACACAGAAATTTTAGAAACGTTTAAGAAAGTTATTCGGATTTCATGATTTCATTTCACTTTGAGAAGTTATAAATATGAAAAGCTTAGAATTTGTTTATACTAAATATATAGCCATGGAATGTATACAAAAGTTCTCTAATATTTGTTTCCACAGATTTTTTTAAGGAAAAACTTAACTTTCTGTTTATATTTTTATTTCAAATTGAAAAAAATATATTAGACAAATGGTGACAAATGTATATGATTCAGAACCATAGCATATGATTTCCTTAAGTTGCGCTGGGTCATATTAATACAAAATGGAGCGACCTGGTGCTCTGAACTATAAATTGATATTTCATACATATCTTAATATGTTGAATTTTATTTTGTTCCTCAACTTTCCCAAATTACTGCTATAAGTTTTTCAACTAATATTTCTATGTATTGTCTAAGCAGAATAAACCAAACTTTTGCAAAATTGTTTTCGGTAAATAAAGTAGAAATTAAAAGAAAACAACTTTAATATTGCAAATTAGTCACAAAGTCTCGTCAAGCCCTCATTTATTTATTTGTTTAGTTTGAAGTTAAATTGCGGATATTGAGAAAAAGTTTGTGTTTGTTGAGGAAAAGAATCGCTTCGCTTGACACATGTCAATAATTTCTATATATTGTTTTAAAAGTTACTTTTCATGTTAAAAAATAAGACCGACGACAACATGAAACGACATTTAGAAAAATAGAAGAAATTCTATATAATCAAACTACAAACGCACATTCATATAAATACAAATGAGAAGAGAGGAAGAAAGAAAAAAAAAGAAAATCGAAAAGTTTCTTTTTTGCCATCATTTGCACTTAAAACTGAATGAATGAATCGGTAGCAACAGTTTCCAACAAAATTGTTAGAAGTTTCAGGTTTTTGCAACAATTCCATATTATTTTTTAGCAAAAAAAAAGTTAAAAAAATTGGATGGTGATAATTTTAATCATACAAAGTATTTTTATAAGAATACACCTCGGCGTCCTTCGCTATCCCTGTCTTAATTAGTAGCCTAATTATAATTCTTAATGTTTTCCTACATTCTATTTCCTTCCGGCCCCCCAAAAAAATCTTCTTCTAAAATCTAAAATCTTAAAAAAACAAATATACTACACACTAGGGAGATCGATTATTCGACTTTTTTCAAAAACCGGTTTTCGAATAATTCGAAAAGTAGGACTTTGAAAAAAAAACCAGTTTGTGGTTAATAATAATTCAAATAACCGGTTCTTTTATGTAAATAAAATTGTTCGTAATTCTTGAAGCGCAGAGCTGAACCACGTCGTTTTAAAAATAAGCAAAAGCTGTAGGAGAGCTTAAAATTAAAGTGGCCAACAAAACGGTGTGCGGAAGCCATAGAAAACAAAGTTTATTACACAAAGTGCTGAAAAATGCTTAAACTTCGAACAGCTACTCAATGGGCTAATTTCGTTTTTGGTGTATTACTTAGTAATATTCGATTCCTTAACTGCCTCGGCAAAAAAATTTGCTTAGATTTCTAGCAGCACTGTATGCAAATTTATGAACCACGTCTTTAACAATGTGTGTGTCACTGTGGAAAGTGACGTAAGAATCCACCTTTCAACCAGGAAGTCGTCGGTTCAATTCCAGGCTACACCATCCGACAATTTTCAACAGCGATATCACCTCACAACATTACTAGCGGCTGGTTATGTGTGTTTACGCTGTGAAAAACTTCACTAACAAATATATCTGCTATTCAGAACCGGCGTTTGTGGATTTGTGGGTTTTCATTCTCCATATATAAAAATCAACATTTATTTATAGAAGATGAGAAAAGGTTATTTTTGCTCAAGAGTGCATAGCTTTTTCAATCTACCTTGGTTTTCACGTTCTTTGTGAATCGTTTACGGTTATCATATATACAAAAAAAAACTAAATTTATACAAATGGTTAAACAATGAGCATAGTTTCAATAAAAAAATATACAAACGTATACAAATTATACTTATTTCAATTAACCGGTAATTCGTTTTAAATAAACCAATTTAATCGGTATTCGAAAAGTGAAGATATTGAAAAAACCGTATTCGACAAAACCAAAAAAACCGGTTAAAACCGGTCGGATAATAACCGTCCGATCTCCCTACTACATACACAAATACATTTAAAAATACCTTCATTTTTACATTTTTACAAGTGGGCGGAAGATGAAAAGTGGGTGTGGTATCTTCCATACAGAGTATACATTGATTTATATATTTTTGTGATGTCGTGTTTTTCATATATAAAATGCGTGCATTTTTTTCCATGTAGCTGATGAGAAATATATTTTATTGGTGTACAACACAAAGTCTCCCAGCAATGCGGAAAGGGCTACTCTAGTTTAAATATAATTTATAATTTTATATTTTAATTAAAAATAAATAAACATATAAATGAATATGAATATATATGAGAAACAGAGCGACAAAAAACTAACGAATTAAATTATATTTATATTTAGTTTGGAGAGATATACCCTGGCATTAACGAATTCAAAACGAAAATCTGTTAAATAGAGCGAGCATTCTATCAGTTCAGCTCTTGTCCACTTTTTGAAGAACAACTGGTGTTATTTCGATAACAGCATGCGTCATGTTAACCTATGAATAATACAGTTCTTTAGGGAGTCAAAAGTTCGTCATATCGAAAGATATATGAACCTATAATGCCGTTCAGCAAATAGTCCATTTTCGTTAATGTAATAGAGTCTCATTTAACTGATTTGCCAAATTCGGAAATTTTGCTAAACTATATTTTCCTTTATAGTTTGATGAGCAGATCGTTCACTCCTCAAAAAAATGTCCAAGTGAAAAGCAAAGAATTTCAATAACAAAAATTCTACTAAAGCTTGCGAAATGCAAAAATATTATATTCCCCCTTAAATGTCAAAATTTCTTACATCACTGTTCATCATAAATTCATTAAACTCGTACAATATGATGATCGCATGTGACTGTAGAAAATGTATCATCATAAGGCATAAAGAGGAAAACTTATTTTGAAGCACAAAAGAAACAAAAAGTAGAATATTCGAAGAAACACTTGTGTTTGGATTTGTACTTTGCAACATTAAGGATTCATAAATTCTAAATCTACCACAAATGTTGCAAATAGTTCTGTTGCAACTAAAACAAAAGTGGAGAACGAGCAAGTGGAAGAAAATAAACATTATATATAAGAAAAATATTTTATAAAGAAAGGAAAAAAAACTTTCAAAATTTATTCGTGGTCTTCGTATAAAAATAATGGAAAATATATTGTTTTTGTTTTTCTCTTTTTATTTATTCAAGTATTCTTTTTCGTAATATCGTTGCTGCCACATGCTTTTATTTTGTCACTTTTCTAAAAATTCATTTAAGAAAAATCGTTACCAAACAAAGCAAAATTGCAAGACAAACAGAACGAGTGAATCGTGCAAATAACGATGAGGATGATGATGATGACGATGATGAGGATGAATGAAACAATTTTAGACAAGACATGTTCAAACTTCCACCTCAAGGAACCAATCAAAAAAACCACACTACGAAGAAAATGGTACCCTAGATAAGCGACCAAATTTTAGTTTCTTTACTTTTTTTTGTCACAATGGAAACAAATTGGTTAAAAAAGTTTTCCTTTCTTTCTTCCTACACTTCGCCAAATATTTTCATACAGAAACTAAGTGGTTTCGTTGGTTAGGGAGAAAAAATTAACTTAAAATGAAACTTTTTTCATTAAGTTCTTTGTCTAAATTTGAAAAATACAAATATTTCTTCAAATGAGCATATTATAGGCAATTAGAAGCAGACAGTATTTTGGCAATATGATGAAAATAAACAAAACAAAAAAAGTTTTCGCATCACCATACATATTTCCAGACTCATTTATTTAAAACTTCAATATCAATGAAAGCGACATAAAGAAGAATGAAAACAAAAATATAATTAGACGCTAGACAGACAGACCAGTAAATGAATTGAAATAATTTTTCATTTTAAGTAATTTACTTTTCATAATAACTTTTTCAATCAATTCAATTCATTCCAAACTGATCTAAAGTGTAATCATTAATTTGTTTTAATTAAAATTCAATAACGTTTTCTGTCTCATATACATTATTAATCAAAATTAAATAATAAAATGTCATAAAAATTATTGAACTTACGATTGAGTGGTTATTGACATCAACTTCATTAAATAAGTAGCTAAGCTAAGCAGTTACTTAAAAGAATTAAAAATTCATTTTCAAAAACTTGTTTTTAAAATTATTAAAAAAAAAAATTCCGAAAAATAGAGCTGCAGCAGAAAAATTTTGAAAAACATATAATAAATATTTGTTCATGAACACAGATAGAAAAGGAACAGTACTGTATAAAAGGCTAGTCAAAACCAGCATGATTCGCTACCCCTATCTTTATTATAATCTTAACTATTTCCTTTTTATTTTTTTTACCCCTTTTCCTTGTTTGATCTCCTTCTAGTCAAAACCAAAGCATTTAAGATAGCCTGTACATACTGCAGGTTTTACTTTTTAGCTGTATGCAGTCTTCACACAAACGCACATTAATTTGTAAATGGAAGGATGTTGCCGCTCCCACTCCCACTTAACCAATCTTGACCAGTTATTGACCGATGATATGAAAACTTCTACTGTAACATGTTTTAAGATATGCATAAATTGATATTTACTATGTATGGGTGATGACACACTCACTTTTCCAGTTAACTGATGATTTGTATTGACTGCGAAGTCATACAGACCAAATTCTGAAACTTACGCTTTAACAGTTTGTTCTTAAAATATACAATAATCAATATTTTGTTTGTATGGGAGGCACCATGCCCACTTACTCAATACCGCCCATTTTTAACTGATTTGTATTGACTACGAAGCTATTTGGACCAAATTTGGAGGCTCTCACTGTTACCATTTGAAGATATTTACTTGGTTTGGACATGGCATAGCCCAGTTCTATTTTTTGAAATTAATACAGCTTAAATAGCGTGTTTTTTATGGAGGCTTAAAACTTTAACTTGGCAACACTATTGTAACTGGCAGCTATTTTATCAGCTGTCAAGTGGTGTCTGTTTAGTTTGGCTTAGCATTTCAACATAAATAGACTGACGGTTTAACAACGCTTCTAAATGGGCCAAATTGTCACAAAAAAGATTGCCGTTGATCCCGTTTTTCATAGGCGAATTTGGTTTAGCGATGAAGCTAACTTTTGTTTGAATGGATACGTCAATAAACAAAACTGCTGTATTTGGAGTGATGGTAATCCTCAAGTGTATGTTGAGACACCGTTACATCCAGAAAAACTGACTGTTTGATGTACTTCTATAAAAACGATGCTGGTCAGAACATTACAGTCAATGGTGACCGCTATAGAGAAATGATAACTGACTTTTTCGTTCATCAGTTGTAGAACCATGATGTGCAGAAGCCGTAGTTCCAATAAGACACCGCAATATGTCACGCAGTTCGTACCGCAATTGATTCATTGAAGGTAGAGCATTTTTCACTAGTCTACGCCGATAAGCCCGAAATTTTTGACCGCTTGGGGAAACAACGCCGACATCGGCGTTATTGCCGATATAAGATGGCAAATGTTGGAAAAAGCCATCGAAAATTGGACATCCAGATTAGACTACATCCGAGCCAGCCGTGGCGGTCATATGCCAAAAGTAAATTTTATGTCAATTTAAAAAATTCAGTTTTGTTTTATTTCATTCCAAAGTCCTATACATCTAAAAAAAAACACCCTTTAGTTTCTTTCAGACATACGGAGATATGCTCTAAAAATTATAAGAATATTGGTTCAGCCGTTTAGCTCTCTCTAAAACTTAAACATACATACATACATACATACATTCATTTGTATATATAAGATTGTCTGATTATTTAGCGTCATATATTTGGGTGAAAATTACAAGTTTCTGAGTAAAACATTAAAAAAAAACTTCCTTATGGAGAGTATTATTTTTTTTAAACCTAATATAACTTCCGTAAGGGTCAACTAAAAAACTTACTGTCATACTGAGCTCACTTTTTGACATTTATAATCAGTATACTTTAGCAAATCATAATGAACAGATTGACGCTTGAACGCTAGAGGTGAGGATCTTTTTAGGCTAAGCGGGTTTGTTAATAAACGAATTTGTCGCTTTGGAGTGAAGCCAATCTACGTATTGACTTCTTTACATCCAGAAACATGGGTGCTTCAAATTTGAAGACGGAGATCGATTTACGGTCTATGGAGATTGGTTTTGCACCATAATTAGTATTTTTTGTTTGAACATATATATGATATAAATACGGGCAGGATGTGGTTTTAACACGATAGCGGCAAGTGCCATACGGCGACCACAATCATCAATTTCCAAATCCAAAAATTTGGTGATTAGTTAATTTCGAGAAATGGGTCTATCAACTAGGCTCCAAGCTTATGCGATTGGACACGTTTCGATTACTTCCTGTCAAACTACATTAAGTCATTGGATTATGCTGATAAAAAAGCAACAATTGACGCCTTAGACGCTAACATAATGTTATTCCTGACATACAGCCAGCAATGTTTCAAAGAATGGGTTAAAGTTAGACGTCCAGAATGAGCTTCATCTAGAAAAGCCGCCTTGGCCATATGCCCTAAATCATTTTTGAGTGATAATGTCATGTATTGAAAAATTTAAGCAATTTTTTTATGCTAAGCTTAGAGCATATAAAAATTGTATAAAACTTTCATATTTGGAAACAAATTGCGTTTGTTAACCTAGTTTACTAGTTGAGTTTTGTAAAGTTCACTTTTTCTTCTTTTTCGTTTTTGTTTTATTGGAAAGTTATTTCTGAGTAGATTTTAATGGATTTGTATAACACCTGAGTTCATTATCATATTCAAGTGATAAAGTCATGTATTGATCTTTCGAATATTTATTTTATTTTTTTAATAAAATTAATTTTTTTTGTATTATTTCGTTTAGGTCTCTATATTAACCCGGAATTATTTTATGTTTAGAAAAAGTTGTTTACTTATTTTGATCCACTCATTTGGATTATCGATACAATTTAACAGTTTTGATATCTGAGTACCTTCTTGGTCACTAACGGATTCTAAAATATATGTGTTCATATGTACACATGCATGTGAAAAGCAATTAATGAAAAATATAATTGGATTTGCTTATGTATGTAAAATTATTAAATGACCTTTAAGACCTTCTATTTTATTTATGCATTTTAGGGCGAAATTTTCCTTTAGATACAAATTGAAATTGTATTTGGTTTTACCTACACCTTTACCCATAGACCAAAGTTTATATTGGAACGCTCTTGGATCTCATATGAATTAGTATCATCCCGGATTCGACAAATTGGTTTGTTGATTAAGCTGAAGCTGCTTTTTTGATGAAAATTAGGCCACTCATTTTGATAAAAATTTTGCCACATGTACGTTCTGTTAAAAGCTATATCTGTCTGTGAATAAATGACAATCCCTATTGATAGACCTCTGTCCGTGTTTTTATAAATTTTAATAAATTTACATTTGATGGATCTCTAAAATTATAATTTTTAGATGTATTTCGGAAATTAAACAAATCGCCTAATTCGTATTTTTTTACTAAAACAAAATCAAATATAAACATCACTAAAGTATCTGTATTGTCAACAGCTTTTTTATGACATAAATGCTTTCATTTGCAGATTCTTCAATGTTTCTTTCTCTTGTCTTTCTTTGTAAATTTGACAACCGTACACTTAAATTTAAAGTAGTACGCTTATAAAGCCATTTATTAGTGGTAGTCATTAAGAGAGAATTTTTTTTTGTTTTTTTCTTTTTTGTAAATTAAAAACTAGTTTAAGGAATTTCTAACAGAAACAACAAAATAAAGAAAATGTCATAAATTTCAATAATTAAGAGAATGGTTAAGTAAAAAAGGCAGAAAGCGATGCGGTAGGTTATAAACCTATAAAACACCTGGAATCAGAATTCAGTTGTTTTTAATGAGAATATGGAGAAAAATATCATACCATCATATAATATCGTCTTAAATTATTAATGTTTTTTTATGATTAAAATGGTTGCTTAATAGTCGTCTTATTTATTAATTGAAAATAATTTAACCCTAGAATGGTAAACATCGCCTCTGAGACGAAGCATTTTTTTTTATTTAAGATATTTCTTTGTAATTTACTCGTAGATAAGCATGCCAACTCATTAGAGTACTGCAAAATCTAGCGTGCTGACGCATTCTGATCTAGTCCGTTGTATTGCTGTCATATACACAAGTGCATCGCTTGAGAGGCAAGGTTTACCAATAAAGGTAATTAGTTATATAAAAATGCAAAAGGTCAAAATGTGAGAAATTTTGCCCAAAATGTAAAAAAAAACTTACTGCTTTGAGCTTTGAGGGAGTGGTGACCAAACTGTTGGCAATGTAATATAAAACAGTAAGTCGAAAAACTGCAAATTTTATGCTGATCTGCACACTTTCTTTCATCTTATAAGTCATATATTACTTTTTAAATACTGATTTGATTTAAGACACAGATCTCTCTCATTCCAAACGGTGTTTAAATTTCCCTTTTTGTTTTCTGTACAAGTTTTTTTTTATAAAAATATGTCTATTATATGTTTAAGTTATTAAAAAAAGCATTGTTTTATTGCCAAATATGAAGAAAATACATTTTTGTTGCAGTTTCAATAATATTTTGTTGTTTTAATGCTGAAATTTGCACTGTTTATAAAAATCGCCTCACATGCGAAATTCACCATTAAATAACTAAAACATATGTTTACTATTCTAGGGTTAAATGTATTTAAATTCATTCATACTGTTATATGATATATATTTATTAAATTTGATCGAGTTTTTGAAACCGATTAATTATGATAACATTTAATTGCGCAAAGCTCGGTATTCGGAAAAAGATTTTCAATGTATTTTTTATTTAGATTTGTGGTGACTTAAGAAAGTGGCGACTTTTCTAAATGAATGATGATTTGGTAGTAATGCTCATTTGTGGATAGAATTTGATTAAATTAATTTGTGTCAATTTTTCTCTTATTCGAAGTGAAACCAGTTTACTGATTGTTGTTGGTTTTGTTTTGATTGTTTTGAATACAATCTGAACCAAAAACCTGGTAACGGCGTCTGAATTTATATTTGAAATAAAACAACAAAAGATTAATGAGTTAAAACAATTTTTATTCTGTTTGGAGTATACTCCATGGCATTTATTTTATTTTTAATTTTTTGATTGAGTCCAGCATGCAATGTATGGTGCTGCAACTAGGAAAAGAGGTTGTGAAAACAAGGGAAGAAATAAGTGTGTTTATGGATATTTGATAGGAATCTATTTATGTCGTAATGACAGTTTGTTCACAAACAAGTGGTGCAGCTAAAAAACGCGTTGTGCGATTTTGGAAATACAAGTAATACGTAAAAATATACGTTTGCTGGAAATCAAGTCCTTTCTTAGTCAGAACTTAAGTCAGGAAATATAACGATATAGTTAAGTACTATTCTTCACTCTCGCACGTGAGAGTTGTATTTCATCGTGAACGTTGTCTATCCATTATTTAGATTACTTATAGCCACATATGTACATGTCATAGTCACGAATGACTCGAAAGTTTCATCAAAATTGCGACTGTATTTCAAAACACAATCCTGCGCATATTAAAATTGATCACATTTGCACCAGCCCACTCTAACTTTTTCTTTGTTTCTCTGTTATATTGGCTTCATTAATCAAGTTTTAGTGGGGGTAGTGGTGGGCTTTACTTTAGAATTGTAATATTTTCTGAGTAAATAGCGTTTTTTCCTGATCATTCATCTGATGTTTACCATCATCGGCAGAGGTAAGTTGGAAATTCAGGGGAGCTTCTTCTTTATATTTCTCAGATGGAGTTGTTTGAGGGAGTTGAAGCCTCTTAATTCGAAACCCCATTTAAATAGTTTCGTTATGTCTGGATTCCTTTTACACTTGTTGTTCAAGAACTTTTTGGAAATTAAATAACTACAAATTACGAAAATACTTTTGCTGATTTACTGAAGAATTTCGAAAGGATGGATATATATTTGTCCCTCAAAAGTCAATTTTTACATTGCCATTTCGACTTTTTCCAGAAATCTTAGAAATTTGAGTAACGAACTTATCTAACGGTTTCACTAACATTTTTAAATCTTTTGAGCGAGTTTTTGGGAGCAGCATATCCTAGGTGAGTATCATAGGGTGGGAGTATGTATCATAGGGGCAACAAATACAAATTTTTGTATAAATTTACTTATTTTCAGTTTTTTGTTCGAAAACTAATGTAATTTTTTCAATTTCAAACATTAATCAAAACTTTAAAGTGGATTCAAAATATAGAACAAAAATGGGATTTTAAAAATTCAGTAGTATGTGTAAGAGTTTAACTTTGACCCCTTTTGCTGCATATTAATTTTGAAGCCTAGCAAATAAAACCAATAAAGAAGATCTGATTTCAGTTACGGATTTCAAGAAGAAGAAAAAATTAAATAAAAAAAGATTTTTTTTTTTGTTTTAAATTATAATTCCGGAAATCCATATGTTCAGTTACCCTATCAACCACATATACATAACGTGCAAAACCACTTCAACTCCAACAGCAACAATCGCATGAACTGCAACAGTAACAATAAGAAGAAAAAAAAAGAGAAGAAGAAGGAAACCGACTTTAACATGAATCTCTCGAAAAAACATATGCACCGATGATCATAAATAAAAATGTCTACGGCCATGAATTAAATTAAATATTTTATGTTGGAATTAAATGCAAAAAATATTATATATATTAGTTTAAATGCTTAAACATCTAGAATGAAAATTAAAAAAGGGAGAGAATGGCAAGAAAACAGACTTAATACAATATATGTCTAAGAAATAAATAAGTTTTTTCTGTTTTTTTCTTTGTATGTTTGTTTTATTTTTGAAAATAAATGTGTTCAACATTAACTTACAGAACGAATAGAGAACACCCTATCAATTCGTAATATCGATTTTTTTTTTATTTTATTTAACCAAACCCATTTAAAACTTTAATCGAAATAAGTAAATACGTTGTAATTGTAAATGTCGTGTCAAGTGTAATACTCGTTCTTTACGCCGCTGACTGCAACTTACATATACAAATATGTGCCTGTCTGTATGTAGATACATATACATACGTACATATGCATATACATACATACAACTTATTAAGAAAAATAAATTCTTAAACTTGCATTACGACTTGTCAAATTTGATCTGATATTTTTTATTTTTCTTCTTCTTTTTTGTTGTTTTGTGTAATTTCTTAATTTCTGCTTTTCGTTATTTTCAATGAACTTCTACTGTCATCTATAGGACCACAGCAGTCTGTTACTTTAGCTAATCGCTTGTTGAATATTTTAATATTTTCTGTCATTTGTTCCTAATAAAATATATTTGTTTATTTCTGAGCTTCTTGTCATTACTGTCATGGGCTTTTTGTCATATCGATGGCTTAATAAATATACATATTTATTTAATGCATATGCATTATACACATGCTTACAAACATATGTACTTATATATACTATATATTCATACGTTGCTTGGTATTTATTTACATGATTGCGACTGACTAACTAACTGGTTGTCGGTAGGTTGTCATATTGAATGTTTAATTGTTTATTCTGTCATGAATGCACTTATGACTTTAAATGATAATCGAAATGTGAAATTGACAACGACAATGTCGGCGACATTTTCAGTTTATCAATATATGTATGCTTAAGTAAGTAATAATAATAAAGCTTTTGTTGTTGCTGTTTGCTGATTATTTTCATTTTGAAATTTAAACAAATGTAGGAACACAAGAATATGTATCCAGGTGCATGAACACTCACGTTTACATGAAATATAATCATACAATTATTTATAAAATTAATTACACTACTGTCTTTTTGTACGTACGTTTGTGAGTGAATGATATCTACATGTACCCTTTGCATTTATCAAACTGATTTTTGAGCATTAACTGGCTGTCAAACAAAGCCTCAGTGTGTCTTTACCTTGCATGCTCCTGTAAATAATAAAGAAATTCATTTTAGAATTATTGATTTCATACTGATTTATGACTTAAAGTGTTATTTTAATAAATTCAATTCGATTGTCACATAATTTATTTAAAGTTAAATATTTTAATACAAAAATTCAATAGCGCGATTAATAAATTTTGATTAATTTAATGTTAACCAATAAATATTTGTCATATAAAAATTTTCAACTTCCATGAATATAACATTGTTTATATGTGCTTCGGCATGAAATCGTAAAAAATTAACGGTATATTTGGTTGATAATAAAATTACGAACTCGTTTAAATGAAATACGGTGAAGGTTTTATTGAAATAGTTTTCAACACTAAGCAAATCAATATTTTTTTTTAATTTATTAAATTTTTGCTTTTTTGCTATACGTAATAAATAACACACGATTTGATCTTGAAACTTTTAAAATGATAAGATTTTTTTGTTGGAAACAAATATGGTGAAATTGTATTTCAAATAACTAAAAGCGCTTCTTTCGAAGAAGAAGTTTAGAAGTATAGTACAACTGGCCCTAATCACTCATAATACGAATAAAAAAATATTAAAATCTAATTTTTTAACCATATTCGAACACATGCACAGTGGGTCCGGCCATTGGTCAAAAATATATAAATCAAAGTCAAATTTTTTCATCCAATATGGCATCACTATTTCCAGATAGAAGAAGCTCTATAAAGGTGCATTTATTGGTTTTAGTCTAGTTTCTGCTGTTCCCCTTAAAAATAGACTCAAAAGAGAGAGAGCATATTGTAAATTGCTGCTTGTAATGTGAAAAGATCGCACATATATAAAATAACAATAACAAGTTTAAGAACTCGTAAAACTGTTCCGTATTAATTTGAACCAAAATTAATCTTGAAGAGGGAGGTATTAACTTTATCTTAAAATAATTTTGTTTTGGTATGTATTGGCCTGTTAAATATTTATTCAAAAAAAAAAATTAATTTCTTCTTACCATTTTGATTTTTTACTCGTGAATGTGCTTTAATTTCAGTAAAAGTTTTAGTTGTATTCCCCCTGATTCCACCATTGGACTTTTTTATTATTATAAGCCAATGTTTTGATTTTCTATACTGTTTATTTCAGCTGCCACCTAGTGCCACTCTTTGTGCTATCTTCTACATATCGAAGCGATCTGTTTGGTTTTGGAACAAATTATTAAATAAAACTGTGCGAAAAAATAGAATAGAATGAAATAGAATTACGTTGAGAGTGATGTAATGTTTCTGATAGGCACCACCGAGTTCAACAATAAAGAATCTGTTTATAAAATTATCACAAAACATTCAAAATCTTGATCTAGTTGTAAAAACCGGTTGCTGGAACCTTCATGCACTGACATGTTAATAACTTACTTCAATGTTAAGCGATTTTAGGTTTTTCAAATGCTCAATTTATTAAGAATTATGGTTGAGATATCTGGGTTAGTTTCCGAATATTTATTTATAGCATCTTGAACACAAGTCAAATCTTGAAGCGGTGTGTATATGGCATTGGTACATGTGAACCAGACTTTAATTGATGGCGGAACAGAAATATTTTTAAATGATATATTGCTTTTGACATCCATCGTGCATGGCTAATTGGACCAGGCGTTCGAAAATTATAACGCTCTGCACTATGAAAGATTAAAACCAACTGAAGTAATTCTTTATAGTCTTTTCGATTTTAACATTTAGTCAGTTGTTCATAATACAACTCTGTACAATTTTCACGTTCAGCTGCACTTATTTCACTGCCACTTCTAATTTATTCATTGTTAAAACGTGCCCATGATTTGGCGAATCTTTGAAATATTGAAACTTCTGGACTAACTTTATTCGAAAACGCTGCGCAATATCATTTCACACACATGATGGCGGCAAGGTAGATTGATTAGACTACTTCCTATTTTATTTTTTTTTTTCAAAGAGGACAGCGGTGCCTGTAATGATATCAGTATTTGTAGACGTTATATCATATGACAAACTGTTTACTTGGTCCAGAATATTCCACTTAACTAATATTTCATAAACTGCATCCACATTTTTGCCAGTTGAAGATTCTACTTTCGGTGCTCCAAGAAAATTCGATTTGCCTTTCTAAGCAGCAACTATCGCTAAGGAATATACAAGTTCTCGGAATAGTTCACACAAAGAGTAGTGTCCTAAAATAATAATTTTGAACTGCATACTCAGAAAATATCGTACAGCCGATATATAAATCTTGCGCTAACAAAGAAAAACCCACGAATATTTTTCTTTACTTTTTGAATGCTAACTTTCGAAAAAATACACCAACGAAACACTCTTGAAACTTTTATTTCTATTTTTTCTTTGTTCTCACAAAGCAATATAAGAGCACAAATCAAATTACAATTGCAAATGAAAATCTTAATAACATTATATAAAACACCTAAAAAGATATTTTATTCTAAAAACATGGTTAAAAATTGAGATGTCCCACTTCGCTCCATGTCCCGCTTTATCACACTCTTCCCTATATAATATTGACAATGAAAGGAGGAAGAAAAAAATTAAAATAATTTTTTTTCTCAGTATTTTTGAAGGAAAATAATGAATAGATGCGATTAGGATGTGACAAATGTATAAAAATTGATGTTTTGCCCACATTCACTTTTTGATCAATAAAACGTTATCGAATTCGGTCGATATTTTACATACTTACTTTTATAATGTAAAAGTAAAAAAACCTGCTCCTAATGTAGATACATATATGCCGTATTTAGGTAACCTTGAGAAATCTGTCTCTATTCTCAAGCACACGCATTTTTATCAATTTTTTTCATACCACCGAACTTATAAATTTATGAAAGAAGCATTTTCAGTTATAAATTAAATGCGACTTAGTTTCTATAAATCCATTGGCAATTGGTGGGACCATTTTGAATTTTAGTGAGCGAGTTATGAATATATCGTGCGATTATTAGTAGATACTTTAGATCTATTTTTGATTTTCTAGATAAATAGAATGTCTAATTTACATTTAATTTTATATCAAACAAATTATGTATAATGCAATGAATGCAATGAATAATGCTCTTCGTTAGTATTCTAATTGAAAGTTATTTTGACCGCCGAATCCATATAAGTGGAAAGTACGCCTTGTGTCGAGAACCACTCAAAAGGGATTTTGTTCTTTCTGCCACATCAATTTAGCACATAAAATGTTTTAATTGAATGGAAAATATTTTTGATAACGAGGCATTTTATAAGTTAGAAGTATAGTAGATTAGATACACTCGTGCATAACTGTGTAGCAGAAGATGTAAATTTAGACATTATTAGCCTGCAAAAAAGGGTTTAAATTATGACAATTAGTTTGCTATAAAGCGTATTTGTTTGGAAAATCCAATTATATTTAGGTAAGGCAGTTGGTGCTTTAATTGTTCCAATCGTCTCGTTCATTTTCCACATGCCTTATTTCGCCATTTGCGCCTGCATTTAGTCTGAAGTGCGAAGGTGGATTTGATGTGTCTTAGATCATCGTTAGTAATTCTTTCCTATACGTAGGATTTTACAAAGACAACTGTTTACGAGGACTTGAATACTATTGGTGTTTGGTAAAGAATTCAAAATGTTGGAATTAAAGACTGTAAACTTTGTGTTAGTCAACAGATGGGAGGGTCATCGTGTCGACCAAGTAAACCCAATAACATTTCTTTTCTTGTTTAGTCTGCACTTCTTGTCTTGGGATGAATCACCTGTTAAGGTAATTGTGCATCCCAGATATACAAAGTTTTAACATTTTTTATCGGTTATTATTGGAAAATCAAAGGTTGTGCAGTTAATTCAGTGATTGCAGACAGTTCTTCTAGAATTCCTCGTAGTTCCTCCATTTGACGAAATGAAACGATTTCCATTGGCTGTTTTCGTAAATATGATCGATATTTCAGCTGAAAACCAAATTAAAAAAAACAACATTTTTACGTGAACTTGAAACACTTTGTCTTTCGAAACCAGTGATGACAATGAAAAAAGAAGTGTCTCATACTGAATCAGCGGCGTCATTGCTGTTTGTCAGTAGTAACAATTCCCTAAAGGAATCAGACGACTACAGTAGTTAAATTATCTAAAACACATCTTCAGTATTCATCGAAGATTCCTCAATGAAAAGCTTTATGTCATATATGCAGAAGGCATAAGAAGTCGAGAACTAAAAGTTATGTATATACGGTTGCTCCGCTTGCAGCATCAAAACTAAGGATGATATCAAAAAGATTTAAACGCAAAATTTCTATAAAAATATTTGTTTATTTAAATGAAAATCATGTGTTCGTGTTTTTAAATATTTGTAAAAATAATTTTAAGAAAACTTAAAACATAAGAAATATACAAGACACAGCTTATTTCGTGTATTGTCAGCAGTCTTTGAAAAAACTTAGATGGAACATGGCTTAGTATTTGGTGTGACCTTTTTTATTTTAATTACATCTTTAAGATGATTTTCCGTCGATATAAAAATTTTTTGTGTAGTTTCGGGATAGTCTTGCTCCACCCTTCGACCAGTGCAGTTCTTAAATCATTCTGATTAGTAATCTGCTTCTTCGGTATTCCGAAGTCCAAAATTGTCCACATATTTTTTGTCACGTTTAATTGGAGAGAATTTAAGCAGCATTCATGAGGTTTATTTAGTTCCATATCAACCACGACTTCAAAATCGCTGATTTGTGTTTCGAGTCATAATCCTAATAATACCGAAAATGGTTGCATATACCCAAAGCATAAGCACTTTGCAACAAATTTTCTTTTAATATGCTGAAATACATATTTTTATCCATTATGGCGTCAATAAAAACAATGTTGCTAACTCCAGAGGCAGCCATACAAGCCCAAACCGAAGCACTGTTATGGCTTTACGATACTCTTAATTTATACGATCTGAACTAAAATATTGAATTGAGAAAATTAATTGTCTTTGTCACATGTTCTTGAGTGAATTTAAGCCGACTTTGGATATTCTTCAGCGATATGACCTACTTGGCTGCTTTGATATACGCACTGCAAAAAAGATTGCAAACTGTTTTAAGGACTGTTTTTTCCACAATTTATACAAATTCTGCTATATTTTTATATAATAAACGCTATTTGTACACATAGCAACACGCAGCAAATTTGAAAATGCTGGCAAAGTTCCTATGGCAATTATTAATTCCTTAAACACAACTACAGTTGAATTTTTTACGGGTGACTTGTGCATCGTCGTCATTTTAAAGCAGTGAACTCTAATATATTCACCGGTCTGAGAATATTGATCTCGGTATTGGATATCCACTCGGAACATTGCCCGAACAGAACACCCATTTTGATAAAAAGATTTTATTATTTGCACATGTTACTCGTATTGTACGCTATATGCACTGTTGGTGATTCGGGCTTCGTCCCATGTCCGTAAGATGAACGTCAGTCAGTAAAAAGGTTTAAAAACTTCAATTTTATTGTCACAGATATTCGGTTTTGTACAAATTACTAATAGATATTCAGAAACAGATTTTTTGTTTTTGTATATTTTCTTTCGAAATGTTAATTTTTACTCTGAAATTTTGTTTAATAAATATAATTCAAAAAACTTCCTTTATTATTTAAGTGGCCTTCATAATTAAAACCTTCAAACAATCCTTTTTTTAAATCTTTAATATAAAAAGACCTTGAAAAAAATTACCAACCCTTTGAATGCGACATAAATTTTAAAATAATGACCTTTCCGCTGATTAAGTATAAAAATTCTATTAAATAACATTGATTTTTTCCTTTCTCTAATTGTCCTCGTATGTAATTCTTCTCGAACAAAAACAAAAAAATACACACATTCGCACGAATTACTATGAAACTGAAGACATTAAGAAAACTATAGAAGAGGACATCCCGTGAAAACACTTTCAATTTTCTTTATGACACACGAAGAAAGAGTTAAAAAGACTCAACGAAAGTAAAACCATTATTATATGACTGGTCATTACTTTCAATGTCATATCGATGTATACAAGACATCCTTAACACTCTTTTTACTTTTTTTGTTTTTTACTTACCAAAGCATTCAATGCAAAATGAAAAACCAAACAACAGACGTTTAACAATCCAACACGGCTGTAATATTTCTTAATAGCCGTCATAAAACAATACAAGAAGCTTCATAAAAAGAAATACGGGAAGCCAACAGATACAATACGACTAACTAACTAACCAGGGTATATGGAAACATTTAGTAGATCCATTTTCATTGCTCTCATATTCCGGCGGGCCTTCTTCTTATATTTTTCATTGTGCGTCAAAAAGAATTCACATGCATTTGAAATCATGATTTTACAGGTCAATGACAAGCAGCGTAAAGAAAAACCTGATAAAAATGGATCGTAAAATAAAATTGAAATTTGTTCAAACATATACAGGGAATTAAAAAAGTATAACGTTTAAAAGAGTGAATTCATTTTTGAGTTCATATTTTTTAATACGAGAACGGCTTTGAATGCAGCACATATTTTAGTTTTCATCATCCTTTTATTTAACACTTATCAAATTTTACTATCCTTTCCAAAATTTAAGATTTGTCGATTTGTAGTCAATATTCAATTCTTTCGTTAGGCCTGAAAACAAAAAGTAGTCACTCTATGCCAAATCCGGAGAACAGAGTAGATGAGGGAGCAATTTGTACTTTGTGGTCGTTTTTTTTTTTTTTTGCCTTACAAAACCATTTCTTTTCATTGTTTTCATTTTTTTTATTGTTTGACATATTAGGTGGTAGTCAATGTGGATTATACCGCGAGCATCCTAGAAAACGGTTGCGATGACTTTATTGGCAGACAAACCCACCTTGGCCTTCTATGGTGGCGATTCACTCCGAGAAACCCATTGTTTTGACTGCTGTTTTCTCTCTGGTGTATTGTGGTGGATCCTTATTTTCCCACGGTTACGATACAGAACAGACATTCGCTCATATTTCGGAACAACACCTAACACTTAGAGCTGCAAAACAATCGATAGGACTATCGATAGTATCGATAGTTTTGTTTTTGGCTGACCATCGATAATTTTTTTTACTATCGCCAAATTCTAAGAATAAATACGAAGGTCACTGAATGTACATAGTCAAAGTCACAATTGCAAAAATTTTTCGACGCAGGTTGTTAGACGTCTATAACTTTTTATAGTTACATAGGGCCACAGCTTAACAGTTTTTTAAATTTCTAAAATATGTTCGTACATACGATTTTGCATATGTTCCAAACAAATTAATCATCATTTCGTCAGACCATAGCATGTTGTTCTAACTATTACGTGGAAGGTGTTGCTTCTGTTTGCTGAGAAATAGTACATTTCGATGACTCTTACTATAAGTCTAGCTTCCATAAGTTTTATTTCTTATTGTGCGACTTGAAACAGGAGAATAAGTTCATTTTGTAGGCTTTTTGATGACTTACAGGGATTAATCTTTGAAGTACGAATTAAAAGTTTATCAAAACTAACAGTTGTTCTACGCCTTCATTTAATAGTCTCTGCAGTTTTCTTTGATTGTATCTTATTAATTACTTTAGTTTTGGGGCACTTCATGGTCTAAACAATTTTCGCTATATATAACGATTACTCTTCCATCAAAATCTTCAATACATGAAATTTTATGGCACACTTAACAAAAATAAATGGTCCCTATTATTTGTTTCAACACTGTATATTAATAATTATTCTTTCCCGTTTACTTAGATTCTAATATTGTTGCTACAAGTAGCACTCAAAAGAATCTGATAGTATCGATCGTCTTTTTGCAAACTATCGAGTGGATCGATTATCGATAGTTTTGCAGCTCTACTAACAATCCTCCGAAGTTGTAACACGACTGCATTTGTTGTCGATTGTGGGCAAACATTGCACCCATCTTGTAAAAGATTTCTCATGCCGAAGTGATCATTCCAAATTGAAGCCACTGAGCCTAGTGAGTTTTCTGTGGTTTCCACAAGCTCTAAGCACCCCAACTGGGCGTTTAGAACGCTCAGCTTAGCCTTGGGTTGAGCGATGTTTTTTTTTGGCTGTCAAACTCAAACTAAATGACGCAACTCGTTGAATTTTTGACAGGAGTCAACTAACAGATTCCTGTTGATAGAACCCGCTGTCCTAAATAAAAATAATGTGTTTAATATAAATATAGGGTGTTTTTTAAACACGATGGAGCTTTAAATTGTGAAAAAGTTAAATTTTAATGTACAAAATTTGTTTACTCGAAAGATCATTTTGCCATGTAATGAAAATGTTTTCCAGTATATGGCCACCTTGGCTGTCCTTGCTGATGCGCATTCCGGACGACACATTTGTAGCAACCTTTTCGAGCATTACTACCGTATGACAGGAATGACATGAACAGTGTAGGTCTTCAGTGACTTCGCAGAGCGCCGCAGTTAATAATCTTAAGGTAATAGATGTAATAGACTCTGTAGGTTCTGTTGTAAATTGGTTTCACCCCATAAGCGACAAATATGTCTTAAGCCAAAAATTATCCTTGTCATTGACAACAATTTTGTTGTTTGTAAGTAGCGCGAATTGATGTCTGATTTTTGAAGTGAATCTGGATAATTTGGTAGCGTTGTTCAAGCGTAAATTTATTATGATTTGACAGAGTGTAAAAAAGTGAGCGCCTTTATATCGCCAGAAATAACAGTAGAAATCTAATTCTTTTAATACTCTGCAGAACAATAACAAATCTAAACACTTAAAATTACAAAAAGTAACATTGAATTTTTTAGTTAAATTTTTCTGTATTTCAAACAAACAGCTTGTGGTAGACTAAAGGGCATCGTTTTTAGTCACATTCTGTTTGTGGTATTTTTCGCTGATCGCTTAATACAAATGAAGTTTAAGATTCTCTCTCTTTTTTCCTTTTTCTGCAAAATTGTATTTTGGATAGGTTTTGGCCCAGTGTTATAGCCGTTTTATTTGTTGTAAATTTTATGAGAGACTTGGCTTTATTACTTTCATTGGATTCTAAAACCATTGTTTATTAGCAGACATTTAAAGTTGGTTATTTGGCTTGTAAACAGTCATATTGTTGCTGTAATTTTTATTTGCTAAAACTCTTACACTTTTTTAGTATTAGGAACGCTTACCCCTTCTGTAATACACACAAGCACAAAAAAACATTTAAACATCTATTTAAAACGTTTTATTTAGTGGCCATAAAAAAAGTCAAAGTCATTAAATTTTTTATGTCTGTCAAGGCCGTCTAAAAGAATTTTATGTGTTTTTTTATTATTATTTCTTGTTGTTGTTTTTGTTTACGTTTCTGCCGCTATTACGTTTGCTTTGAATACATATTTAAGAGAGCAAGAGCGCCCTACAATATAAAATTGTATAAATTACTTCTGCTTTTGGTACAAAATTAAACTGATTTTTTCATTTCAAGGTCATATTTTTATAAAACTGCATTATAAGGGCATCATGATACTCAAGGTCTTAAAAGAGTAAATTATTTATATAAATATAGGAAATATATTTGACAGATAGATAACATTCAAAAACTTTTGTGTCAGGGCACATATAGTACCAAAAATAAGGCACGATCTGGAGAACCTGAAAAACTTTCAAGACGGAATATTCAAGTAATGATGAAATACCTGGCTAAGTATTAGTGCAATAAATGTTTTCCATCTTAATTCTTTTTTGCACAGTGTTTTAAAGATAATTTTATACAGATATTGCAGTGTTCTCGGGACAACGCATATATTCGTTTTCGTCAACATTTCAAAACATTAACCCTCATTCCTAACATTGTCTACTCTAAGACGTCTATCACACCACAAATCTCTAAGACACTAACTCTAATTAAAATAGAAATTAGCTTCAGTAAGAGTTAAAACATATACATACATATGTATGTCCATTAGTGCGTACATAGATTTGTTTTACGAAATTGGTTCCGAATTTGTGGATTCCCCTTAAAACTACTATAGAAATAAAGTTACATATGTTACATATGTACATGTATTCTTTTTCTTGATCGCTTGATTTTTTGTTCGCCTTGGAAGCTTTTTTTGTTTCTTTTGATTTATTCTTGTTTGTTTTTCTTTATAAACAATAAATACTCTTTAACCTTCGCATTGCCAATACCCACCCGGGTGACAAATTCGTAATGTTATATTTTTTTTTATAAAGACATATTTTCTCTAGTACCACGGGGTGCGTTATAACTCATTTTTATTATACTTTCGGAGAACTTAACGTTGTATACAAATGTATAAACACCAAAATATAAATATATGTAACAAACTCTTCTTCATAGGCAAAAAAGATGTATATAAAAGTGAAGCACCACCTGGGTGGATATTAAGTAAACGATGTACAAGTCTTTGGCAAAGCGAAGGTTAAACTACACTATCAATATAGTTTTTATATCAAATTTCTACATTCATGAATGTCAACAATCTGATAAACGTCTACACCCGCGGTTTTAATTAGTTGACGTTACCCCGAGTGCACTGTACTTGTTAAAATCTGTTTATATGTTTATACAAAAGTTATTAAGCATATTAGTAATGAAATTTATAAAAAAATCATACGATTTTTACAAAATTGTTAACTTTTTAAAAAATTGGTAAAAAATGTCAGTCCAGTTTGCCAACAATTGAATTATTAGTTTCTCTACTAATACGTTCAATAGCTCAGCCAATTTTCAATGGCTTTCTTAATTGTAAGACTCATTTTATTCATAACTAAACATAGTTTCTTATTTAATTCTTAAACAGTAATTAAATAATAGATTATGTACACGTATGCAAATTAGTGAGCAAAATCGCATCTACTTAAACTTGAAAAATGTGTTAACTTGAGAAATACATACAGATTTCTCATTGTTACTTACATGATATATACATATATCATTCGAAAGGTCTGTTTTTATTCTTTCCAAATTAGCTCGGAAACTTAATATCGGTTTTTTACCCGAAGCTCAAATTTTTGGGGAGAAATTTCAAAACTAGACTCCTATTGTGCTCGATAGCGTCTATCAGAGAAATAGGTTTGTTTTTTTTTTGCAGTGGCACCGTGTAATTTATTATAAATTTTTTAAAATAAGTGCTGAAAATCTGGCAGTATATTATGCACGTAATTACCTTTAACATAATTCTATTATTGCCCAATAGTTAAGCAAAAATATGTTTAGAAATGTACAATTATTTATATATAACACGTATGTACCGATGTATGCATATTATAAATTTTATTGTGGTATAACAAATAAAATGGATAATTATTACACCAAAACGATTTTAATTTTTCAAACTACTCGTATACTTATGTAAACAAATGGGTTTTCGTTAAAGGCCTGATAGGCGGGCAAACGTGCATGCCCAACATTTTGTTTGTGTGCGTTTAAAGATAAAAATTTTTACACACAACCTTTGCATATAAAGGGGGTGATACATTGGCAAACATTTGTTTGCAAACATCGCAAATAGCCAATTGCATACATGGATAACTTACTTTTCCTTGAATGCGATTGGTTATTTGCGATGCTTGCAAACAAATGTTTGCCAATGTATTAACCCCTTAACCACTTTTTTATCTTTTAACACACACAAAAAAATGTTCGACAAGCATGTTTGCCCGTCTATCGTGTCTTCTAATGCACACATATTAAACATATATGAAATAACCCCCGTCACCATTAAATGTTTTCTGCCATTATTTAAAAATTACAGTCGGCCATCTGCAAATTAAAAAAAAAAACAAGAAAATATGTACGTCTCCTATCATGAAAACACATCACAATAAAGGATGATAGTTTTGCACTAAAAAGAATGCAAAGAGTGCAGTCGTTCAAGTATATCAAGCTGTTTTCCTACAAAATAATATTATAATAACCTGCCGTTTATACGACCAATAAATATTGCAATTATTGCAGTGGCAATTGCGATATTATTTGGCGAATATAGCCTATTAATGTGTGAGACACATAAATTTGTGTTACAACACATGCATATGTATTTGCACACAAAAAATGAAAATTAGTAAAATTATAATAATAATTGCAAATACAGTAATTATCGGATATAAGAACATCGCTTATAAGAAATTGGACCAACAACATGACGTTTTATTTCCATTGAAAAAAGGTTCTATAAGGAAAAATATGATTTAAGAAATGTTTCCCAAGTACCAAAAACAATAAATAATATGAAAGGACATTTTATATAAGAAAATTTTTCTTACCGCAATACTTAACGTGCAAGAACTTTTTATATAGAAACCCTACATATAGTACATATCTATATAATATTCATAGTAGCACTTGTAAGAAAAAGTTTCTTATATTCGTGAGATATTGTAATGCCAATATTTTTATAAGAGCATCAGAACTATAAATGAATGTGTGTTTGTACGTTGGTTGGTTTGTTAGTTTGTGCTTTATGGACAGTAAAACGGCCAAGCCGATTTTCTTGAAATTTTTATAGGCTATATAAATTTAAAAAATTTCATCTTGGCGTATCACCACCAAATACGCTTATACAAAGTGTATATTAATTTGTCTATATTTTGCTAATGGTAACAGCAATATTTTCTAAATTTTGCCCAAATAGGTTCAAAGTCAAGCTAAATCATTACTCAAAAAGTGAATAGAATTATACAAGTAGGCGTGGCTCCTCCCATACTCTTTATAATGGTTAAAGCTAAAGTTTCAGTATTTGGTTTGAATGACTTCAAGTCAATACAAAGCATAAGGCAATAAATGGGCGGAATTGGATAAGTGGGCGTGGTACCCCAACATAATGTAAATATTAATTTGTGTAGATCTTGAGTACTGCCATAGAAGAAGTTTCTAAATTAGGTTCAAACAATGTCGTAAATATTACACTCCATTAGTCAGTAACTGGGCGAGATTGAATGTGTGGGCGTGGCACTTGCCTTTCATACTAAATATTGGATTTTGTATATGTGGAGAATGACAACTAATAAGACTTCGTTATCTATTCATATCAGCCAAAAAGCGGAAATTGCACAAAACACAGCGGTTAAAAGCTATCTATATACATACGTATGTATATTCTACAAAAATAAATGTCTACTTGTTTTAAGACTACCCTGTGGGAAACTAAGTTAACTTAAAACTAACTATTTTGCAACTAATGCTGACTGACACTTGGATTACTTTTCAATGGTAGCAACTAACTATTTTTCATTGCGATGTCCTAGGCAGAGTCAATACCCCAACTATGCATTACTTTTCAATTAATTCAAGCTGACTTTCTAAATATTAGCTTTTAGTTGCCTTCTTGTAACTAGCTGCAAGCTAACCGCTTTTCAGTAAAATAGTTTTATTTAAATCAGCTAAAGGTTAGTTGTTTGATTGTTAGGTGAAAACTAATTTTTTTTAGCTATTAGTAGCTACAAACTAACTATTGTCCAGTTAGCTACTATATTTATCTTTCAGTATAAAATAATTTATTCAAATTTTTAATGTTTTTTTATAGATAAACGTAACCTCTATATTAGTGAAATAGTTCTTCCTTTATTATTTATTTAAATTTGTTAAATTTTTATTATTTGTTTTTTAATAAGTTTGTAAGAAACACCGACATAAAAGGAAATGTTTCCATAAAACGTTTCTATAAAATAGTGGTTAATTTTTTTCGTCAAATATTTGACAAATGTGAACGTAGCTTAAGCTGTTCACAGAAGTTGAGGGCGTCAACAGCTAGGCGAATACAGTAGCCGACAGCTGCTAGAAGCTGAGTGAATCATGTATTTAATTAGAACATATTAAACAAATTTTAATTGAGGAATTAACTAGATTCGACAGTGTCTTTCTGGAAGGAACTATAGACTATCTCAAGCGTTTGGATTGGATCGAAGTGGACAAAAGGTGAAAAAACGGTAAAAAATTTAACCAAAATAACGTTAAAATAAAAATTAATATGGGCCAGCGAACCCCTCCGGGTTAAAGCTAGTGTAGACATAAAAAAAACAAAAATAAGCATGTATGTATACGCAACTTTGTTCTATTCCGAAGGCTTCTTGGACGCACTTTTCTGTTAATCTATTTAAAGGTCTGCCAAGCGAAAAGTGTGAAACAAAATAGGGAAAACCCGAATAAAGAACAAGCAACTAACCAAAAACAAAAATTTAATGTACAGAATATACACTTTGGTTAATGTAAAGTTTGCATTGAGTAGTAGATGGCTAAAATTTAGTAAATAAAAGCTCACTTAAAATTGACTATTTTGGTAATTAGCTACTCACTATCCGGCAGGGTATATACAGCTAAAAAGCTGAACCTACAGTGTTATTCTGGAAGGAAGGAGACAAAATGGGGAAAACGGGTAAAAAATGTAACTATAAATGCTATCTTACATTTAAGATAATAATTAAGATAGGAGTAGCGATACACACCGCGTTTTAGCTAGTTTGAAACAACAACAAAAAAGCAAAAAAAATTAAATGAAATTTTTGTTTTGTTTTGTCTTTTAGATGCTTGCTGCAAGCCAGTATGTTTGGCATATTTGGAGACCAAAATCTTTCACTTTATACCGCTATGTCTGTGAGGTATAAGGCAAATATGAATTTGATATCCACCAAATACCGTCTTAAATTACGAACAATTTCTCTTCATTCCTCGCAAATTTTAGAAATAACATTACTAGAACTATCGCAAATAACAGCGGAAATGGAGGCCAGCGCTGCTTTACATCTACATTTGTAGTAAATGTTACGCTAGATGTTACATAAAAGAGTAATTATGCACTCTTGAGTAAAAATAACCTTTTCTCATCTTTTGTAAATAAATATTGATTTTTATATATGGAAAATGATCAACTAGATTCATTTAAAGGCCACAAACCCACAAACGCCTGTTCCAAACGGCAGATGTATTAGTTAGTGGATTTTTTCACAGCGTAGATACGAGCACATATCGCTAGTAATGTTGTGAGATGATATCGCTGTTGAAAATTGACAGATGTTGTGGCCTGGGATTGAACAGCCGACTTCTTGGTTGGACGGTGGTTTCTTACCTAACATACCACAGTGACACATACACTATTAAATAAACTTTGTTTTTTATGGCGTCCGCACACCGTTTTGGCATAGTTTTTATGAAATTTGTTAGAATTATTGTTAGTATTGATTATCACTTTAGTTTTAACCTCTCCATCAGCTTCCGTTTATTTTTAAGACACCGTGGTCCAGCTCTGAGCTTCAAGAATTAGGAACAATTTTATTTAAATAAAAGAACCGTTAGATTATTTGAATTGTTATTAACAAAAAACCGGTTTTTTAAAATGTGTTATTTTTCGAATTATTAGAAAACCGGTTTCTGAAAAAAGTCGAATAATCGATCTGCCTAGTACATAGACTTAACATATCCTCAAAGAAAGTATACAATAGGCAAAAAATTGCATTACTTTGGAGATCCAGATCAGGTGAATTTTTTGAGACAACATCACCAAAACTAGGTTTCAATAATCCGATTGTTCCGTTAGACATTTGTAATATATCAGCACTCTGCTGAAGCCAATTCTTAATCATGCTGATCTTGTTGGATTTTAGAAACAAAAACTTATTAAGCACATGGTGATAACAAACAACTTTTTCTGCAACAACAGTCATTTTGAAAGAAATATGGGCCGATGATACGTTTTGCTAACAACTCACACCAAATATTTAATTGTCTTGGAATATTTTTACTCCTTAGTTGGCAATTTTGCTTGTTAGTTATTACTAAACAATATTTTTTATTATTTCTGATCCATTTGTTCATTAGACCACTAATATAATTGGTTGTTTTCAAACGTCTGTTGCAGCTGATGGTCATTAGGCTTTAGTCCTTGAACAATATGAATCTTTATGTAGAGCATGCACAAAGCACAAGCTTCTGAGAAAGGGAGGTATATATATATTTATGTAATAATAAAAGAATATTTCAACCATAATAATCACGAAATGCTCTGCAAGTTTTTCGAGAAGAACAGTGTTATTATTTAAATACATTTTCATGTTTTAGAAGTATTCAGTTTATATTGTTCATGGTGATTTACCAGCACTTACTGCAGCAAAAGGTCTAAGAAAGGTACTTCATAGTTAAGAATATCGCAGTTACCCCTATTGAGAAATCTGACAGTCTTCAAGATTTACAAAAGTTAATGTTTACTATGTATGGATGATGCCACGCTCAGTTATCCAATTATGCCTATTCTTCAAATAATGATACTTTTGAGTATAAAGACAATTTCACTTTTACCGTTCTCAAGATATACACAAATCAAGATTTACTTTGTATGGGAGGTATCATGTCCATTTATCCGATTTCTGCCATTTTTTGACTGACGATTTGTATTAACTACTAAGCTATTTGGACTAAATTTAGAGACTCATATTGTTGCCATTTCGAAAATACAGAAAAAGAAATATTTATTTGTATGGCCAGACATAAAGAGATATACTCTAAAATTTGGGTTCAGAAGTTCGTCTGTCTATAAAACACAAACATACAAGCACACATTCACTTTATACATATACTACCTGAAACCTTAACTATTATCTAAGTTATCCTTTTTATCCGATTTTTTTCCTTTCCGATTCAAATGCCATCATATCATTTCTTCCAGAAAGACACTGTAGAATCTGCTGTCTAATACTGTGTCTCTTAACAAAGAAACATTAATTGTTATATATGTAGTGTATGTATATAAACGTTTTACCCGGTGTCTTCTCTTCAATATCCGTTTGTAAACTTTCCGCTTTTTGGCTGATGTGGACAAATAGCGAAGCTTTAGTTGTTGTTCTTCGCACATATGAAGTCATTCAGACATATGAAAAAAATTTATATTTACTTTGTATGGGAGTTACACAGTATCCGATTTCGTTCATTTTTGGACTCATGACTTGTATTGACAATTTTGAAGATATTGACGAATAAATATTTACTCTGTATGGGAGTGGCATTTCCCAGTCGGAATTTTTAACATTTATATAGTCTATAGTTCCTGCTAGACATACAGAGAAATATTATAAGAACTTCAATAAAATCGGATCAGCGGTTTAGCTGTTTATAAAACACAAACATACAAACACACATTCATTTTTATATATAAGATCGTAAGTTATTTAAACCCAAAATAAAACACTTTCGTTTGGCTCATTAACTAATGTCTGTGAACGTTAAAGAAAAACATTTTTCTGTTAAATGTCGCCAATATTCTTTCTGAAATTCATTCATTAACGATTTGATTTGAAATCAGAAAAGAATAACTTCTCAGTACATTTAAGTTGAATAACAATCAGTGCGAAACAACGAAATCAATCAAAATAATTTAACTCTATTCGTTGCATCATACATCCTAACTATATACACACATATATGTATGTATGCATGTACATATGTATGAATCCTTTATGCTTAAAGAGAATCACAATTGGTGTGAAAAATATAACCAAAGAAAAAAGAAAATAAATCGTTCTTTCCATTCAAGAATTGTGTGGAAGCCAGCCAATACAATCAGATAAAAATCATTTTATTAAATTCCTGCAAATAATTTTCTCAATCATATGAATCATATTGTTGTTGTTGTTGTTAATGTTATCGTTTTTTACTAGTTTGCTACCGTTTTATTAAATTTCAACATCTTTACTTGATTTAAAAACTTAAAACATAAGCAAGAAAAAGAAAAAATTTGTCAGATTATATTGTAGGGGACTTTTATTCTTTCGTTTTCTTAGTTTTATTTTTTCTCTTCAATCAACATCAATAGTTGCTATGCATTTTCAATTCATGTTGTGTTTTCGTATTGAATTACGTTGTGAATTGATGGAATAAAAGAGTGAAAGATGGATGAAATTTATTCGCATATTGGTAGTACTGACGAGATTACTTTCTGGTTTCTTTCATTTTCCATTAGATTGTATTAGTTTTGCCAAATGGAAAATCTTTTTTGATTTAATTTGATTGAAAATCTTGGTTTTTTTTCTTAATATTTTCTCTAAAATAGAGAAATATTCGTACGCAAATTGACATATTCATGTGGGTTTTCAAACGATTCAATACTAGAAAATGAGAAAAAAATATACTAAAAATTCTAATACTGAACCGAAAATTATTTAAATAGAAATTTATAAACAGATTATCTTTTCGTTTCTTGCATATTTTATTTTTTTAAATTTTACTTTTTTAATTTAATTAATTTTATTGAAACAAATGTTAATATTTTCGGTTATTCTTTTTTCATATCTTTTAATTTTGCCGATTTAAATATTAAATATTAAAATGTTTTTGGTTCGTGTGGTTGTGACAAATGTTTAAAAAGAAGCAATATTTTAAAAGAGAGAAATACTCCACAATGTTATTTTGTTTTTAGAAAAAAAAAAAAAAAAAAATAAGAAAAGAGAGATTTCAATTCTCTTAGTTTTTAGAAAAATAGTACAGGGTGTTTCGTACATTTATTACATATAACACTCATAAATCTTTATACAGAACCTATCTAGGTCGTATCACAAGGTATGAGTGTATTGCAAATGAACCTAAACTACAACGTACCTTTAGACTGACCTCATATAGTCTAAAATATAATTTATTGGAGATACAATTTTAAATTATCCTCTCTAGCAAACGCCTAGTCAAGATCAAGTGTAGTTCAACTTTTCACTGAACTAATTTTTGTGATGTATATTTCATCCTTTTATTCTTAGAAAGAGCATAGAACTATAACAATGGAGCTAAATTTTACTCTATTTGATACACTGCATTTCAATATAGTTCAGTTTTAGTTCAGGTTCACCATTTTTCAATTGCGGTCTCCAGGTGTGTGATGAGCTGTCCGGCAACAACATACGCTAAATAGCAGTATTTAGTGGTTACTGTTGTGTTAATATTCACAGATTGTTGTTGCTAAATTTTATGGGCCAAAATATACGCTGACATTTCATCTTCAAAACTTGATTATTTAAAATATCCCGTGATGCAGTTCACTTTCATAAAATGGGGCTGATTTCTCGTTGTAGTTAAATATTGTTAATTATGTGCTTCTCTAAATAAATTTTGATCTCCAGACAGAGATCCAGACCATAGGGTTGAACATGTCATTTTCGGATCCACCAGTCCTGCCTAAGCGGCAAAACAAGTCCACATATTTAAGCATTTTGTTATTCACGACAGACATTTATGTCGTAGTTGTGTTTAAGCGTAAAGTTTTTGAGTTCATGATATTTAACTTCAAACCTACACTGGTTGACTGTGTGAACTAAGCTCAGTTTAGTTTGCATATCGGCAAATGCGTGGGAATGGAGGTAGATATTATCGGCAAAGTTAAGATATTTCAATCTGCCAAATATAGAATATAATTAAATAGGAAGGATGACAGTACACACCTTAGCTGAACGCCCACTTTGATGATTAATTCATTTCTTTGTAAGTTGTTATAGAATACACTACGAGTAGTGCTGGTTTATAAACTTCCTATGAGGGATATAATATTTGCAGGAACGTTCTTACAAGGCAAATGGCAATTGAGGATTGTGACTGAGGGAAAAGAATACCTTCTCGATGCCGATAAATGTTAAGTACAGTGGTTATCTTCTTTCAACCGACTGTTCTACTATTACTCTAAGACTGTTGACGTAGTCGATGGTTGTGGACGAAATCTGGATTATTCTTGTGTAAGTCCTGACAAGATAAAGTCTTACACTCCCTTATTTAATACTGTTACAAGAATCAGGTTGGGCACCCCTGCGTTTATTAAGTTTGTAAAAAGAATAATCGACAACAACAATAATGGCAGAAATGTAGTAAATAAAAAATAAACGGCAACAACAAAAAAAGGCAGAAAATAAAATAAGTAACAGACACTAACAAACAACAACAAACAACAACAACAAGAATTGAAAGAAGTAGATCTTTACAATCGCACGGCTTCACAAAAACTAAAAACAAAATAGAGGAAAGAAATGGAGTCTACCTAAAATATATTGTTTACTCAGCCATATAAAAAACACATCGATGCGGACAGCAGTCAGTTTATGTTTAAGATCAGCGAGAAAAGAGTTTATTTGGTGTAAACTCGTGATGTGAGTCGGTTTGGAAAAACTTTAGGTAGAAAGATAGGTTGGTTAATTGTTGTTGTTTACAAAATTGTAAGCAGAGGGAGTAATTAAAAATAATAATTGTTATTGCTCCTGAAAAAGTTACAAGCAGAGCAGTGCATGGGCTGGTGGGTTCTGACTAACAAAATTTTTAAAAATATCTTGCGATTTCCTCTCTTACCACAGGTACGTTAAGCTCTTACTTTATGTTCCAATTCATTATGAACCATAATGCCCTATGGTAGCAAAATTTTATTTTCCACTTTGAATGCGTTCATAGCTAACATGCCTGTTTTTTATGAATCCGTTCATAGCTAATATATCTGTTTCTTATATCTCAGAAAAAGATTAGAAATTATAGATTGACAGCTGATTATTATATTTATTTTGTTTGTGCGCTGTTGGTTGGTAGGTGTCTTTTTAATGTCATTTAAATTATGATGATATCAAGTAATGATGATGAAATTGGCACAATTCGAATGTGACAAACACTTAAAAACTCATAAACTACTATAGCAAATGCTTAAATATTCAATGGATGGAAAAAAAAAAAGAATAGTGCGTGGGTAACTAACATAGTGTGTGGGAGAACTTGGATGCTTTTTTTATTATTAAAAATACAATTTTTCTGATTTATAAAACACAAATGCTTATGTCGTTGGTCTCATGTTGAAAGGCCCCAACACAAATATTTTAAATTTATAGGAGAAGATGCTAAGTTTATTTAAGTGAAATGTATTCGGATCACTAAAAAAATTAATTTTGAAAAAATTGCGAGTTAGGGCCGCTCTACATGAGACAAACTATATATACTTTTGTAAATATGCTTGTATGCCCCTCAAAAACTTTTTAAGTGTCAAGTCATATTTAAAAAAAAATGGTTTTTAATGCACTAGAAGTATTTACCGAAAAAAAATCAAAAGTTTCGTGCTTAATTTCAAAAGAATTTTATTATAATTCTAATGAAAAAATTTCGTTTGATGCAAATGTAACGAAATGAATGTTTCAATGGAATCCATTAAATATTTGCATTTTTCGCGTTCTTATCATTTATCCCCCCGTCGTCAAATGATAGGGCAAAAACAACGATAAGCGACACGTAAAAGTAGTTTTTAATCAAAAATATTTTTGACACATTATATGTAGTATTCATACATACATATTTCACGATTAGCAAATACAAACAGAGCAGAAACAAAACTTAAAAGGAAAAAATCTGATGATAATGAAATTATTTGAAAAAATAACACTGAGAGAAAAACAGAAATAATGAAGAGAATCATGTCTTCCAAACATTAAGACTTTATTGCATCCAAAGTATTTGTGTACCCATTGTAAAACTACGTTACAGTTTCTGTGCTTATTTTATTATTATTTAACCTTGCGATTGATGATTTTGTGCTGTCGAAGAAAAAAAAATTGAGATTTAGTTAATTGAATAAAATGAGGTACACCAAAACGTATTTAAAAAGAAAGACGCTTTAAGATCGATGAAAAAGCTCTGGATAAGGTTCTAATATAAGGATTTATGAAGCGTTGGCGAAGGCATTTTGTGATCCATAATTCTCGAAACATTTACTTATTTATATGCTTAATCCGCCATATTCTTGAATACGGATTTATTATATGGGATACTTACTTGAACACGTACGATAATTTTAATGAATCTGTTCAAAAATAGTATTTTGCTTAAGAGGACTTGGACTTACTCGCATGTATTTTCTTTATATGACAGCATGATCGTTATTAATAAATTATCTACTTTGGAAAGTTGACAAATAATGCTAAGCATCACCTTTGTATTGTGTTTTGTGATGATGTCGATTCAGAATTTTTACAAAGCAAGTTTTTATTCAATTATCCGATCAAATCATCTCGCAATTTTTAGCTAAGTTTGAAATATTACCGACTCATTTCGCTCCTTTCGACAAATGCGTTTAAGATTTAACAATTTTCATTATTTAATACATTTCTGTTATTGTAGTGAACGTTAATGCACATGCCAAATGTGACCGCATTTTCTGTTATAATTTTTCCTATTTTTAATAAGCCTTGTGTGCGATATTATATTCGACGTCTCTAGTAGTACGTTTCAAGTTTACGTGAATTAAAGCCTCGTTTTATGAGGAATTAAAATTTATGCGGTTTTAAAATTTTATTTTTTTTTTGGGTTATGTAATATACTTTTTAATTTAAAACAGAAATGCTGATATCAGTCTACAAATTGGAATATCCACCGAAATGTAAAGTAACGCCAGATCCATTCTTACTCATATCTTCAAATCTTTTGGCACGATTGCTCACATTTTATTACTAAATGTAGCAATTAGGTGGCATTAGTTGAAGTATCTGATAACAAGAATTTTAATTTAACTGCAGACTGTCGAAGCCAATCATTGCGAAAGTGATTGTAAAGAAAGAATTTAAAAATAACTTGTAAAGTTCTTAACAAAGTTAATGCTGATCACTGTGAGTCCATATACGGAACGAGTGACGATCCTTCATCATGGACTCAACGATCCTGTTTTTGGTATCAGACGCTGTAAAAGCCACTAAAAAATGTAACCTCACAAGATCTGATAACAAATTATTTTACACAAAAAGAAAATGATGAAGCTCTTGAAGACTCGTTGACCGTTACTTCTAATAATAATGAGAATATTTCTGTACATTTCAATAAATTAATTGTTTCCTCTTGTGATTAAAAGGGTATAAAACCAATTTAAAAACGGTTTAGATACGTATTTAGAGATCATAAAATTATTTCTATTTTTCTTCATTTTATTCAACTAAGATTACACTTTTTTTTGTCATTGTATTCGTAAATGAAATAATATATTTTTTATTTTTTATTTTGACTTCTTTAATGCAATTTTGTTTGACTTTTAACACTTTTTTAAAAATTAAAGTAATTAATGCGTTTTTTTCAAATTCGGGAACGAATTAGTAGTTTTTTATATGGATAGTGTATCGTTTTATGCGGATTATCGTGAAACGTTTTGATCGCATAAAACGATATGTAAGTGTAGTTCGATTCCACACATCTTGACTTTATATGATCACTGGCCACAATAAATTTTGCGTAGTTTACATTTCACTACACGATATGTTCCAAGTTCTTGAGCCATATAAAAGCAATTGTTCGAAGTGAATGTTAAGAATCCTGACTTTGATGTTAATAGAGAATTTTTAATGTCTTCAGAAAATACTAAGCTTTTCATGTATTGTCTATATTGACTATTAACATACACTACTAATCTAACCATAAAAAAGTTTGGGAAGCTGCGTTGCCGTTGTGACACTAAAGTATCACTTTTGACCCTTTTTCATGCCAATGACACTTTTTATGACCATTTTTTTATGTATCCTCTATTGACGCTTTTTGAAAATGAGTAAAGGTCTAAAATTTCTCACGAAAATTCTCAGTACACTTAGCTTTTATATATGTATGTTGTATATAAACATAACATGCATGAGTTTTGTGAACACATATTATAAATTGCATTCGTTATTATTATTACAACAACTGACTTTTATGCAACTGTCGTATTCTATACATACCTTTTTTTTATATAAAGTTTGACAATTGTGTAAAATGAACTGATGATCAACTGCGATTATAATCAGGGCATAATCGAAGTTGATCATCAGTTTATGTGTTTCGGTTTAAGCTTTGACGGCGAGAAGATTATTTATATATTTTTTAGTAGATTTCCATTTAATTTTGTAGTTTCACGTGCCATGTAAGCATTACATTCCCAAACATTTAATTATATTAACTTATGTATAAAAATATGTTGGTTTGTTTGTTTGTGGTTAAATCAAGAACAATAGATGAGCATCAGGCTTCATCAAGCAATATGAAAAACCATAAGAAAACATATATAATCACGGGTATGAAAATTTTATGTTGAAGAATTTTAAAAAGTAGGAGTATTATATTTAAGTGTGACGAACACCAAAAGTTAAAAAAACCGACTTGACGGCTTCATTATACATGTTAGTCACCTGAAATAAGACCCAAAGACAATTTATTTAAAAAATTGGATAACATAGTACAAAAAAGTGCAATTAAAAACAAACAAGGCTGTATGACTGCTCTTCCTAAAGGATATCACAATAATTCAAGTGAAACTATGATAAAAAAATTTATTTAAATTTAATGATTAGTATGACTCTATAAAATATAAATTAACAATAAAACAATTTTTAACATCAGTTACCTAATACTGCAAAGTATTCCTGTGTGCAGAAAATTTAATTTATTATTTTTCTTTAAACTTAAAGGATATGTTATGCAATAGCTCATACTCTTTTGTTTTGTTTTTCGAGTAGATTTAAATTGTATCGTTTTTGAAAGTCCAAATCTTATAGTTCTATGTAAAATCCAGTTTTCGATGGAATATGTATACCTTCCTGTGCGACTGTGTATTCAAATTTATATGAATTCGTTACATACATATGTACTTACTTTGCCTCCTAGTAGTGCTCCGCCAAAAGAATTTTTCAAAACTATCACTAATTAAAAATAACCTACAAGCAAACTTAAAATATAAGCTTGTAAATCGATGCTTTCCTTTATCAATTTGTTCGAATCGAGGCTGGAAAAACTGACTTCAAGTAAATAATTAATTACAAAATATAGAAAAAGTACATTTTAAAAATGTATTTCTTTCTTTTTGATAATTTGACTAATATTTGAATGTACTCGTATGTATCTGTGAATTGTTCTTTAGTTTTAACATTGATTTGTAATTTAAGTATATACAATTACTTTTATTTTAGTTTAATGTATTTAATTAACTGTTAAAATTCGTTTTTTTTTTTAATTGAAATAAATTTTCTTTTATCTTACGAAAACTTTACCCTATTTTACTTTAAAATACCCTCTTTTTGACCTTTTTTTCTCAGATACCCTTTTTATGACACTTTTTTGAAATTTTCAACGTCAACTGCTACTACTTTTTGCTAAGCGTTGTCGTTGTCTCTTTCTGATATTTCAAAACATGTCCAAAATTTTGAGTTACGGGTAGAAACCCTAAAGGTACGTTAGTTAAAATTTTAGAGATGTGTCGGAAATTTCGAAAACAAATACTTGTTGTACTCGACAGTGCCTTTTAGAAAAATAATATCATATCCCAGGTATTTCAACAATTTTTTATACTTGTGCGAAAATTAATACTACGTTTAGGTCAAGCCAAATAAAAATAGATCAAAAATTCAAATTCTTTTGATATGAACAGGAAATTGCTGTTTTTCAAATGACAAAATATAAGTCTATTTAGTATTTTTCACAATGTACTACTTGTACTGCTTGTTATTTTAGCTCATTGTTAGGGTGTGAGCAATAACATTAAGAAGAGACAATGCTTAAATGCAAAATACGCCAATAATGACTTTTTAAATTTTGTCAAAATATATAAACATTAGAGTTGAAGTGCAAAGGCGTGCTATACATCTAAAATTATGTATATTTAAATAGCAATTGTACCCCCACACCAGCCACACTTATACTCATCTGTTTTATGCAACCAACTTTAGGCAAAACACACCGTTGCTCAATGTATGTATATGTATGTATGTATAATCCATTCCTAAAATGACACAACTTTGAAAAATATCCGACATGCAAACACTTTAGAACTTTAAATGTGAATATTTTCTACTTGAGATGTTGTTCGCCATGGAATATAAAACACAAATTGCGTTCAAATTCATAATAATGATGCGCTTCGTAAATTTTACCAAAAACAAAAATAAAATATCATGTTGTTTTCTCTCTCCTTTAGATTAATGCGTCTTTCATTCATTTGTGTCACTCTATGTTGGATCATTATTATCAGTGCTTAGCTTGTTCTATCAACATCAAAAAGAACAAGAAAAACGCGAAAATTCAGAAGAAAATTAAAATGGAAAATTTTAATTTGAACATGTCTGCACAACACACATTTAATGTAATTTTTTTTTTTAACAACAGGGTTGTTTTGATCTATTTTCGTTTTCTTCTTCTTGTGGTTGCAGGCATTATTTGTATGTAAATTTTATTAAAACTTTCCGAAACAACCACTGTCATCATTATTATGAATATTTTAAGTATATTTATTTGAGAAATACCATATTAATATGCTTCGAGATAGTTGTAGGTGTGTTCGAATTGACTCTGGATAAGATTTTTATTCTAATAGTCTTTGGTATACTGAAAAAAGATAATAAAGGTTATGAACTTGCATTTCGAACATCTGATTATTTTATTTTTCTTTGTATTTTTAAAGCATTTTAAGAAAAAGTTTATGAAAATTAAAGCGACTTTCCTATTCGTCTTCAATATACCCTATCTATTACGGAAGAAATATTCTATGCCATATGGCATAGCCACTTTCAGCGTCCGTTTTTAGACATAAGATTTATGGATGCTAGTTATGTATATTTTTGTCTTTTTTGTAGTGGAGTTTTGTAAAAATTAATGGATAATTATGTTTTTCGATTAGTGAGTCCTATACATTTTTAGGACTTGGAATGCGAATGTACCTATCGAGTTTCATAATTTAAAGAAAAAGATTACTTTACGCTTTTAAATATTTTATTACTATATTTTCTTTGTTTGATAAATTTGTGTAAGTGATTTGTAATGTAATCACTGCCGGTACTAAGAGCAATAAGTTATAATCCGAAAATAGTTTAATAAAGCTGTGTAGAAAGCTGAACAAATGCAATAACTGAATTAATTAGCTGGCTGTGTGGCTTGTGGTACCGTTCTGCTAAAATCGAAATTCACTGATGTCAACATTGACCATAAAAAATTGGTGACGGAGTTTCCTTGCTCATTTTCGAAAAAATACGGACCGTTGATGCCGCCTAACCACTAACCGCACCATACAGTGGATGTAATGATTTTTCGAAGACTGCTTGTGGATTTGTGAGCACCATATGCGATAATTGTGTTTGTTTATAGAACCGCCTAATTGAAAATGCGTTGTTTTCGTTCAGTTGTTCAAACAGTCAATTCACAAACGTTCGACGCAAACAATGATTGGCTGGCCTTAATTCATAAACGAGTTGAACTTTATAAGCGTGAAGATGAAGGTTTTTATGCAAAATGTTGTGCAAAGTTCCTTTGGTGATGCCCAATTGTTGCGAACGTCGACGGCTTGATCTTTCAGTAAATTTGCACAATTAAAGCTCTTTGTTCAAGAGTGTAGCGTTCCATAGGTGAAATTTCCCAAATCTTTACTAAATAAGAGTCAGGGGTTGATAGCTCAATTTTTGACATTTCATCATTTGAAAGCAAATTTACTTCCTAACCTCAAATTTGCCCACCCTGTATATGAGGTACCATGTCCACTTATCCGATTCCATCCACTTTTTGACTAATAATTGTTATTGACTACAACGGTGTTTAGACCAAGTTAAGAGACACTTGCAATGTTGATTTTTAAAATCTTGAGAACAGTTAAAGCTAATGCTTCTGAGTTTAATGTGAATGACTTCATAGTCACTATATATCGTCCGCTAAAAAGTGGGCATAATCAACAAGTGTGCGTGGTACCTTCCATATGAAATAAATAGTAATCATTCTATATCTTGAGAGAGTTAATAAAAGCGTTTATAAATTTAGTTCAAACAACTACGTTGACAATATATTTACATCATCAGTCAATATTTAGACGATATTGGATAAGTGGGCATGACATCTTACACTCATACTTAATATGAAATTTTGTACATATGAAGAACGGTAACCAAAGAAGCAGAGAGACTGGATCAGCTTGCGTTACGCAAAGCACACCAGGTAAAAGCTATCTATTTACATGTATATGTATATATGTATGTATATATGTATAAAATGGAATGTGTATTTGTTTGAAGACAAATAAATAGAGTGTCTTTTTTAGAGTCTTTCTTGAAGGAATTATAGACTATCCTAAATGCTTAGACTTGAACTGGAAGGATACAAAACGGAGAAATGGGTAATAAATGATAACTAAGGTAATAATTAGGATAATATTAAAAATAGGGGTAGCGGAGCACGCCAGGCTTTAGCTACAAACATAAGTTTCAGCAGTCATAAAATGCTCTTTAAGAGCACAAAACAAAACATTGATTTTTAAAATTTTCACAACATCGAAGCGTTCCTACAGTTAATATTTTTCTTATTGATTTGTCAAAGCTTACTGAAAAAGAGTGTTAAAAAATTATATTTAAAAGTTTGATATACAGTGCACTAGAGATAACTTCAACACTTGATTTCGCCAACATCCTAAAACATCAACCCCTTTGGTTTAACATTGTGTCAATCAAACCACAAAATTCTAAAACATCGACTCTAAATAAAACATAATTTTAACTTTATTAACAGCTAAAATACATTCATATGTGCGTATATACATATATTTATCTTATGAAATTATTTCCGAATTTGGTGATTCCCATTATAAGTGGTATAGAAATGAAGTTTAATATGTATTGTCTCGTTTTGTTCAGTGTATGAACGATAAGGACGCTTTTAATAAGAATATCAATATGTTTTTGATATTAATTTTGTATATTCATAAACTACAATAATCTTATAAACGTCAACACCCGCTGTTTTAATTAGTTGCCATTACCCCGAGTGTACTGTACATATCATCGTTATCCCTGTTGAAATTATATATATATGGACCAGGGCTCCAAAATGAGAACATCAAAATTGTACTCAGAAAAAAAATATTTTTTTAAATTATTTTTAAGTTTTTTATATTAAGAGCACAAAAAAACAGCAAATTGTACAATAAAATTCATTTTTATAATAATCAAATTAACATTTGTACTTAAAAGTTCATTTATACTCAAAAAGTATATCTTTGACCCTCTGTAACTGACGTGTAGTCTAACAGACACCACAAAAAGTCTTTTTTGCGTAACTTCGTGAAATTTGAATAAATAATCAATCATATTTTCAAGATTAATGTCTTTGATTTTAAATTTAAACCTCATGTTAGCTTCAAAACTATTTACTGTTATGAATAAATAAGGCTAATAAGGTGGTATTCGGAAACGTCAACAAAAATACAAAAGCGGTGTCTATTAGACTCCACGTCAATACAATTGTTACAATTCGTGCACGATAGTTGCGTACTTGTTTAAACGTAAAATAATGTACAAAAAAGTCTATCGATATACATATGTACATACATATTCATGATATCAAACTGCTTTTAATAACACATTATTTGGTATTTTAAACTAAAGCAGCAACAATTTGATGACCTTAACAAATCTTTTGTCTGAATAAAACCGGCAACTGTAGGCGGATTAAGCCTTTTTCGGTCTTTCATATTAATAATCACTCAAGTGATAAGCTAGGGAAAATACATAAAAAAAAAAACTGAGAAAGTTCGTAAATTGTAGCAAATGAGTAATTGGTGGTACTATTGTACTTTTGAGTCTGAAATTGAAACAAAAAAAGTACAATTGTACCAACTTTTTCAGCCTTGATGAGGACTACCTAAAATGCACACTTTTTATCTACGTACATACTACATACATACATTCTATTTAAAAATTAGTTTTAATGAACAAGTGATAAATGTAGCTGTTATCTGATTTCTGTATGACTTGCTTGACTAGAAAGATAATTAACTCCATCAATTTCTTAATACTTTTAAAAGCAAAGCAGGAATTTATTTCCAACTAAGCATACTTTTTTTAAAAAGTCCCTAAATGGTACGGTACCCATATAAAATAGTGCGTAATACACACATATTCTTCAAGGCTAAACATCATTAAAATGAATCTTTCTTACGTTGAGAAACTTAAAATCGGTTAATATTCGGGTAAGTTATTACCTTATAAATGCATGAAGGTAGGAAAAACCGGTATTTTATCCATCAATCATGATATTAAAGCTGTTTCGAAAATTTCAAAAACAAATTCTTTTTGAACTCGAAAGCGTTTATCAGAAAAATATCACTTTCCAGGTATTTAAACTTTATTTCGTTTTGTCGCTTACTGTTATCTTCCAATTCTATTCGAAATAAAGAAAATCTTCCAGAAATTATGTGCAATTAGAGACATCTCCTATTCATCATCTATACCCCATGGTATCTATTATTGGATAAGGACTCTCCTGCTCTTGTGGCTGGATAAATACAGACGCAATTCATAACCCCCTCTAACTATCGTTTTAGTGCATGCTCTCACACACTTGTAATGACATGTCAAAAATATTTGTAATATTTACAGAGAAAGTGTGTGTTGATGTGTATCTCTGTCTGTGTTTGCGACTGGGGATATAATTTTACCTTTTCATTTATTTCATCTCATTTCATATCGTAGTTTTCTCTGTTATTTTCTTTTCACTTTTTTTTCAGTTTTATTGACGATGGGTTCAATGTGTGTTCATGGATGGATTCGTTTCATTAATTAACTTGAATGATCTCAATGAGGTTTACACGTTACAACGATGCATAATTTATTTTGAATTCTGTCTGGGATTTTTTTTCTTTTGTACATGGTGTATAAATGTTTTTGTTAAAAATATCTCTTTCTGCCTCTTAAAGTGTCTGAAATAGAAAAAATGAGTGCTGGGTTATATGTTAACCCATTAGTTGAAACGTGGGTTAAATGTCATACTTTTAGTAGTAACATGGCTAAGAGAAAGTTATTCAGATAATTTTTAAATTTTTCTTGTTTTCCACTAGAAATACTATATGCTATACCTTAAAAGTAATATATAATTTTCACTTTTAGATTTTCATTAGTTTCTTGCATAAGCCTGAATGGTAATGTTGTATGGAAATGATGAAACTATCTCGTCCTTTCATTGTTTAATTTTGAGACAAAATGCTAATATTAGTGGGAGTTTTATAGCAGATTGTTTTAATAAAAAGACGCATTTCGTACATTTTTTGCTAAAAAAATGTTTTATTTTGGAACTCAAGGTGAAAGCTGAACACAATAGATGTGAATCTTTACGAAGTGGCTAACATATTTGGATGCTATTCACTGTTATTTTGTTGAAATATGAGTTTCTGCATCACTGTGTGTGTGATAAAGTAAATTACAGTGTTTCAACCCATTTGCTTGCTTCCCTTAACTAAAATTATTTGTTCAGGTCCTTATTTTTTTCCTTTAGTTTTGTTTGTTCTCCAAAAGAATAAATATAATGCAGAGGGTTTGATACGCAATTCATACTGTTTCATTTATTTACACACACACACATACATACACATATTTACACGAACAAAAAATGTGGTAAAGCTATTGTAGATGCACAACTACAATTATAGCTTACGTTTTACACTCAAAAAAAAAATTGCTGGAAATTGCAATTTAGAAATTAATAAATAGAATTTTTAAAATGACAATGAATTGTTTGTGAATTTCTGAGAACTGTTGATTGTATTAATGTTTCCTTTTGGTTATTTTTGACAAATCGACTTGAGCAATAGATACCGATCGGGCTTCTTTCGGGCATAATTATCGGCATAATTACCGGGCACGCCGTTGTCATGGCGACTGTAGTTTCTTTCAGGAATCAGTAGACTAATGTACCAGAGTGCATGTTACTTCGATGATCTGAACTGTCTTAGGGATGTGTCACTATCGAAGTGGATTTTTGAGTTTGTCTCATTTCCAGCGTTTTTGCCTCTTTCAGGGTCTGTCCTATAAAGGGTAGCATAATGGGCCATACCTCCGCCGAGCAAATCGCAAGCGATTCACAAACTCTAACCTACGATGAACATTATAAGGCTCCATGAATACTACCAAAAATTTAAAAATTATTTTTCAATTATTTTTTTTTCACATATAAGCAGTGCTTTTCGACAAACTTATACATTTTACCCTTTAGCTTCTTTAAAGCATCGCCATCCTACTCCGTACTCTGTTGTTGTCTTTGGCGCCTTCTCATGTAAAATTGTACTCTTCGAGTTCTTGGAGTATCGTACGTCTACAGGTGAACCCTGAGGATTCCACTCTAGTGCCATACTTGTGATGCTGTCCGACTCCTTCTGATGGTAGGGGGCGAATTGCTTCAATTTTCTACGTTCTATTTTTACTATAGGTTTATCGTTAGTAAGATTTCAGGATCCGTGTTGTTGACGTTGTTAGATCAGAATATCCCGTATATTATTCGAAGGCGCTTGTTGATAAATACCTGTAGCTTTTGCGTAATGTTGTTCGATACTAGCCAGCTTCACTTCCGCAACCGCCCGAAAGCTGATATCGCTTTGTTCAGTCAGTTTCTTAAAGCACCAAGCTTTGGCACTCTACAAACTTATAATAAAAATAAAACTAATTGATGAGGCTCATTTTCGCTCAAATGGGTTTGTTATGAAATGCAGTGTTGAAGTATGTACACAAAGCAATCCAAGAAAATTTAATAAGACCCTATGCCATCAACCCATATTTGTTATTTAATGTGGATTGTCAGCCAGTGGCATTATCGGTCCGTATTTCTTTAGAAATGAAGTAGGTGTTAACAGTCGACTGCTTACGTTATCGATGCACCAGTAACTTGTAAGATCAACAGGATGGTGTTAATTGAAACACATCTTATGTAAATGAAAATATTTCTTGGCTTTCAATATAGTCACTTTCAATTGATGCCTTTTGAAGATTTTGTTGGGTCAATAAGTCGTGAGAAATTGGACGTATATTTTCTGAATTTCTTAAAAATTGTCAAAAATTTGTTTAACAGGTTGCGCTTTATAACGGCCAGTTGTGGTAGTCGTTTAACAGAAATCAAATGTAAAACACAAACCTCGTGACATTTACGTAAAAACGAAATGAAAATAATACATTTTGTTGTTGTTTTATTTTAAATTAAATTTTCCCCTTAAAACTGAATGTGTTAATAATACGAAATCAGAAACTCTTCATGTTCAAGGAAAGAGGCATTTAACTCCCACTGTTTTTTGAAACAAACTTTACTCTGATTATTTGAGCGATATATGTATATACACTATTGGAGAAAATAAAGTGCAAAATAACTTTTTTATATTTAATCTGAGAAAAAAGAGCCAAAATCAATATTTTTTTTAAAAAATTAATTGAATTTATTAATTTTGTTTTCTTTTCAATATAAAAAACATAAAAACTTATATGTTTTATTTATACTTTTTATAATAACAACATAAATTAAAATACGGTTGGACAAAATAAAGTGCAAATGCAAATTATTGGGTGCTAACTATAGAAATATGAAGGAATATTATAATAATTAGTACATCAGTACTTAGTAGCTCTCCCTTAACTCTCTCTTAACTAGGGAGTCATTTCCGCAGAACAATATAATGAAGTCGTTGTCGAAAACCTTTAGGAAACTGTGTAAAAGACTGGGAATATGGTATGAAAATCAATGAATAGAACACATCCATATCAGAAGTAAAATCGGTGTTCGAGCTCCTCAGTCTTCTAAATCAAAAGAAGCTTAAAAATGTCTCAAGACAGCAAAGCGCAATGATAATCGCATAATAATCCTACCAAAAAAATAGAACTTTTTCTTCTTATAGAGAGATTACGGAAGAATTAAATATAAGTGTTTTATCACGTACTACACGGAACAGGCTTAGCCAGAGCAGTCTAAAAAATCTTTACACAAAAAAGAAACCATTACTACGAGACGCAAATATAAGAAAGCCTTTAGCCTTTGCCAAATGTATGTTACTATGCCAGTATCGTATTGAAGTCGATTGATTTGGTCAGATGAGACGAAATATAAACTAACACAATGCAAAACGGGTAAAAGAGTATATTGTGAACCTTCATAAAAATAAATACACTGCATTTACAATAAAAGATGGCGGAGGAAGTCTCATGGTGTGTGCTGCTTTTCTCTCTCTTGAGTGAGCGGCTCGAATAGTCAAAATTGACACAAAAATGACCGGTGAGCATTATGTTAACAGTAATGTTATAGTAATGGGCTTGGGGTACTTTATCTTTCAACAGGATAATGATTCCAAATATACGAGCAAAGCCGCAAAGAACTATTTTCAATTAAACTATACCGAAATACTGGAATGACCGGTTCAGAACACCGATAAACGCAGTGGAGGATCTGTGAACCATACTAGATGATAAAATTCTAATGCAATATCGGACAAAATCAACATTTTGGAGAGAAATGCAAGCCAAATAGAGACAAAAAATATATATACAAAATTTGAAAAACTTGACTTAAGCATGGTATGTCTAAAAGGCTTTGTGATGTCATGGCTAATAAGGAGTGAGCTACTTAATTCTGATTACTTTAATATTTCTTCATATTTTTGCGGTCCTCATCCAATATTTTGCATTTAAACCTTTTTTTTGTCTAAAAGTCGGCATGGAGCATTTTAATTTATGTGCTTTTGCTGAAAAAGTTTAATTAAACATATAAGTTTTTATATTTTTTATATTAAAATGTAAACGAAATCAACAAATTCAATTAATTTCTTAACAATAATATTACGTTTAAGATTGTTTTCTCTGATGAAATACAAAAAAGTTACTTTGCACCTTATTTTGTCAGAAATTTAAGTAATTTTGTGCATATTTTTGAAAGTTATTTTAAGAATTTCTCTGGTGGAAAAGAAGATATTCTTTACATAAATTTCACGTTTCAATTCAATACTCATTTTTCTCATAGAACACTCCAGCTTGTAGTGATTGGACAAGTGCAACAAATAATTATTGTTGAAACCTTTGGGTAAACATTAGGGATGAAATGGTTATGACCTATGGAAAGTATATTCTAGAATCTAGAATGAGCCCTAGACATCCGTGTTTTTCAATCACATTGTTCGAATCTGAATTAATTTTTCAGAATTGTAAATAAATTAATGACACCTCCTATTTATAAAAAATTTTGATTTTTAATAAAAATCCGTAATTTTCATTTAAATACTCAAAATCTCATTTTAAGTTTTGAAAAAAAAACTATATTGACTACTTTAAGCAGTAATTTTGCAAAGCTTACCGTCCAACTAACAACAAATTTGTGAGTGTATTATACAAAATATCTTTCTTCTGTTTCTTAATATTAAATATCACGTTGTTGTTGTTTCATTTTTCTTAATATTAGAGAAAATTAAATGCAGCACCAAGTGGAAGTGTCAGTAGCAGCAGCAACTGAAATGCCATCGAACAAATTATAGCCTGAGAGTGTAACTTATTGTAAGAAAATGTGTTGGGAATAGAAAAAAGGGAGATAAGAAATGTGAAAAAATAACGGAGTTACAAAGAGATGAATTCCAGTTAAAGAAAATTCCACTACGATTTTAATGCTGGGATTATATTGCCAACACAAAGAACCCATTTTCTTTTATTATTTTTTTTTCCATTATATTTTCCCTCCTTAAAAAGTTTAAATAATTTTTAAAAATGAGTATTTTTCAAAACAAATTTAGCAGTTGGATAATTTAGCAAAACAACAAAAATAGAAAAACTTTGGGTCATTTACATTTAGATTTTTTCTTATTAAATAAAAATATTAAAGGAAAAAGGAAAGGATTACCTATACAGAGGAAATATATTCAAATTTTCATCTGTTATGGAATAATGACGCAGTTGTGTTTTATTTTTTATAATTGCTAGGATTACTTAAGTAATTATTCTTATAATTCATACTATATTTGTCTATAATTAGCTTCAACTAATAAACTAATTTATAATATAATTTTCATAAATTTAAACTATAATTAATGTAACATTTTTTAAAAAATTCCTCTCTTTACAGGTAAATTATATATTTAAGGTCAATACACTTTTATAAATACAACAAATAAGTCCGGTTGTAAATCATCATTGTCACTAACGTTTCCCTGTTACCAAAAATGGATATCCTTTGTACGAGCAAAGTATAAAATCAATAATACTTAACATCTTCATATTAAAGTGTCTTTATACATATATGATATGTATTAAACGACTATTTAATACATTACGTAGCAGGTTTGTATATATACATGTATATAAAAGAGGACTATAAATTTGGGTTGCAATTGATGTTCTCTGAAATGCGCCAAGCCCTCAAACGAAAGGTGAAGTCAATACCAAGGTTATTATATATATGCGGTTATAGTTCGCGAGTTATTGTCATTAGAGTGAACTGCTTTGTATTGCATAGGTAGGCAGGTAGGTAGGCTAGAAGGCGGTACTTCAACCAGAGAGCACAGTGGCCCATTGTAAAAAGACCAATTTTATTTTGTAAGACTTTAAACGAACGTCATTATATGTATATGCGGTTTTTGTAGGTCCATTGGTTCACAAGTTATTGACGTTAGAGTGAACCCCTTTGTATTGCATAAGTTTTACTTGAATGCGAAATTTGTTACTTTGTGTGAATTAGAAAAATTTTATAAAACTGTGTGTAGAAAGCTTTCATTTGTTGTGTGGTAGCTTCAGTATTATTCGACTGGGTAGTACCACGCCGATATAAAATTTATATTTATATGTCTATATCTTTAAAAGGTAAAAGTACTGCAAAACAGTAAAAGTTGTGGTCAACACAAATCATTAGACAAAAATTGGGCAGAATTGGATAAGTGGGAGTAGCAGCAAAGTAAATATTGATTTTTGTATATCTAGACAACGATTAGAACGGAAGGTTCTGAATTTGGTTTAAATGACTTTTTAGACAGTAAAAACCATCTCTCTAAAAGTGGGCGGAATTAGATAATTGGGAGTAGCACCTCCCATACAAAGTAAATACTGATTTTTGTCTATCTTAAGAAAGGTTATGGCTAAAATTTGTGTATTTGGTCTAAATAACTCCGCAGTCCATAAAAATCATCAGTCAAAAAGGGCGCGACATTGTATAAGTGGGCCAGATAGAGCACATACATAGTAAGCATCCATTTTTAATTAATGGTAGACAGTAATAGTAGAAGTTTCTTAATTTGGTGCAAATAACGTCGTGAACAATACATTGTTTTTTGTATATCTTTGGAATGGCAATGGAAGAAATTGAATAAGTGGGTGTGGCATCTCCCATACCAATAAAATATCGGTTTTTGTACATCTAGAGAAAGACTAGAATGAAAAGTTCTGAACTTGGTCGAAATGACTTCTTAGGTAGTACAAACCATTAGTTAAAAAGTGGCCGGATACGGGTAAGTGAGCATAGAACCTCCCCTCAAATTAAATAATAATTTGTGTGTATCTTGCGAATGGTTAGAGTTGAAGTTTCTAAATATGGTTTAAATAATTGGCAGCCAACACAAAACATCATATAAAAAAATTCTTTACCAATCTACACCAGTCAAAAGGCAGGTATAACACAAAGGCTCAAAGCAAATCGGGAGGGGCTACTCTTGTACTATGTAAAAATAAAGTGTCATCAATTGTATGAAAATATACAAACCATATACTTATAACGAAGCCCATAACCAGTCTAGCATGCTGTGCAACAAAGTCCAAGACTATGTGAAAGGAGCTATTCTTACAAACAATAACACTAAAACCAAATCCAAGCACATAAACACTGTATATATAATACTATTTACACTCAAAATAGTGATGATATTTAACTATCTCGGTAGTATATTTTCTTGGGCTCGAAAATATATATAAATGACTGGATGCAGCCTTGAACTATGTTAAGCGTAGCACTAACATAGACAGAACTACCAATGTATCTGCTACAAAATGAAGATCAAAAAAATGGAAAAGTCTTCTACAGGAGGTCAAGATATGATATGGATCACAGAACCAACAATGATGAACTCAAACATAAAATTGGTGCCACTGTATGGATGCGGAACATGGAATACATTTGCAACAATCATCGACTTAAACTAGGCGTTTGTAAACACATGTCTTAGGAGAATCTTGCGATTCCATTGGCCATGCGTAATCTTGAAACAGCGCAAGATTCAATCAAACACTAACACGTTATCAAAGAATTCCCCGTTTTATCTTTCCTTTTTTCCCCAAAGGTGACGTCGCCTGCCCTTTCTACGAAGATCTTTTAGTTGTTTTTTTCTTTACCATGAATTTTTTTCCTGTCATCGATGTGATTCGAACCTGAGCTTCTAAAGGTTTTGTATTCACACACATAATCACTACACCACACCAAGTCTTTAATTAAAAAAAAGCCCCAATACACACACAAAAACCAGGGAAATTGAATAAAAACTATTCCAAAGGTTTTCTCTGATTTCTTACTTATTTTTATACTTAAACTTCTAATCACATTTTTAAAAACTCTTCAGTTGTACATTACAATTTGATTTTACTGGTTGCGATAACCAATCCATTTTGATTATGTCATATTCTAGAAATTTTTTTAAGCGCAACAAACATCAAATCTAGTGTGTATTACCATCTCGCTTCATATAGTATCAAGCTGACAACAATAAGACAAAAAGCATGCAGATATAAATCATCATAAACGATAAAACGATAAATAAAAATGTTCTCTTTTTTATTAATGATGTAAAATTGCTGTACAATAAAATAACCGAGTCCGTATGATCAAAGTATGTGCGTTATTAATAAAAAGTAGTCACTTCCAAAGATTCAACAATAGGAATTCTTGAACTCATCGTTCAGTATAAATTAGTGGTTACCTTTTAATCAAACTTCGACAAAAATTTATCAAATTTGTTATGTTGTTTTGAACAGATTATTAGTTACGAACGTATATTCCAGTCCTTAGAATGTTCCGTCTAAATTTAATTTTAACAAAAGTTAACTAAAATGAAGAAAATATTTGAAATTTTTATCCTATTTATGTATATAAACTACACAGGAATCAATAAAATTTGCATATTAGTATTACTAGCCTAAGCCTTAAAATGAAATCAAAACAAAATTTTAAAATAAGTTAACTTTTCGAATATTCGAATTTCTCACAGATTTTTTTTGCATCACTTGCCGCAATGAGCGATAACATACATACATGCATACATATGTGTTGGTAAATTGTATAAAAATAATATTTATTACAAGAAAAGGAAAGAATATATTTATGATGTCTACGAATGAATCCTTCTACCCCTCTCCTTATTACTCAATTCTACCAAACAAAACGCCAACTGGTAAAAGAATCACGTTTTGTAAAAAAAAAAGAATAACAAACTAAAGAATATAATAAAAAAAGGTATTGAATTGAATAAAAATAAATTTTTTAAACATGTTACCGAAACAAAAACAATTTCTCTATATAGTATAGTAAAGGAGACAAAAGACATTTAATAAAACACAACAACAATTTTACAACAAACAAAACAATCAACCATTTTGGATTAATAATGACGGAACGCATTTCATTTATACCCCCTATCAGACGATAAGCGATCAATCCATATGAAGAATAAAGTGTTACAACAATAACAACAATAACGAGCTATAGGAATTTATACAATTTACCAGAAAAATCATACTGAAGCATCAAAAAAGGTTCAAACACCAAACAAAATAATTTCAAAAATTTAGTGACTTCATGTTCCAAACGCATTTTTGTACCTTAATTTCACACTCACACACACATAAATATTTATTCCTATACTTACCCATACGCATATAATCCTGTAAATTTAGTCAAAATTTGTATTTATTGGAAATAATTACATAGGTAAGACCAAAATGTGCCAGTTTTTTCTAGCCTTTAACGACATTTTTCCTTCAACCTAGAAATACACTTAGTAAAGGGTTTTTTTATAACAACGTTTGAGCATTATTATGAAATAAAACAACAACAAAATTAGTGAAATTCAGAAACTATTTACATTCTCTTTGAAGTAGGATTTAATTGCAAATATGTCTTATCATCTTATCAACCGAGTATTTCTAAAACTTCTAATTATTTTCTATTCCTTAAGTGTTGTTGGGCTAAGTGTCTTGCTCTTAATGTACCTCCAAAGATTATTAAACAAGAGGATTCAAACAACACAATTCTGATAGCCAGAAAACAGTTCTGTATCATAAAAAAACAATTTCAACAAAATGAGTTTTTAATAATTCTGACAGAAAATACTATCGCGTTGAAACCAGTACCTCGTTTCTGTAACTTTCTGTATCGAGAAACTTTTCAAATAAAACGAGCGAATTAAAATGAAAACGACGTAACTTAAAACATAAAATCGTTTCTTACTCGAAAGTATTTCTGTAATTTTTCTTTGTAAGAACTATGTTACTCGAATCTTCTGATGTAAAAAACTTGAAATGTGTATGTAAAGCTATTTCTGCAACTGTTTTAAAACAAATTATTTTAATACTTTAGTGGTTAAAAATACTTATTTTCAACGTAACAAATTTTTTTAAACGAATTGATTATGGAAATAGTATGTAATGTATTATATATATTTTTTAGTTTTAAAATAATTTGTCTTTAACCTCAAATTTTAATTTTTTTTTTTTAATAATATTTTCATAACTTTTAAGTATTCTTTTCTTAATAGATGTATCCATTTCCAACGCTGCATGTAAGTTGCCATTCATATTTACTTTATTGACACACTATAATTTTCCAATTTTGATAGATCTTTGTAGGAGTATTTCAATAACAACGTAGCCAACGTTATCTTTTTACACACCGAATTATGGAAATACTTTTCACCAACAAGTTGAGAAACGATGGAATTTTTTTTTCACACTTTTCGATATGAAAACTTCTAACATATAAATACAGAAACGAGCACTGAATTTATTAATATTTATGTCAGTGATTTAGAGAAACAAAATTCATTAAGCAAATGTTGCTAACGTACATCACTCAACATATGCACTTCTTTCATTGCGAAAGAAATATGGATCGAAATTGCCGTTTTCTGTAAATCCACACCAAATAGAAATTTTTTGTGGATTCTGCAGTCTCATTTATTTATTTTGGATCGACATCACTCTGTATTCGGCAATTTTGATTCTTTACGTATCCATTAAACGAAACTAAGCCTTACCCACCGCAGAAACTACGAAACGCCCTTTAAGTTCGTCAAACATACATACAAAACTTAGCAACTATTTTTTACAATATAATTTGACATTTTAAAAAAGCTTATAAAGTGTAAAATTAATCATGTAATTTGCTAAAACTCACTGAATTGAAAAATTTGAAAGACTAAACAAACATTTTTTAGTAGCGTACTTAAACAAGTAGTAATTAATTGCTTTTTTGCGATCCATTTATTTAGAGACGTAAACCAAAAGTTGTTTTTTAGTTATGATAATAGAATTAAAGGTGTTTTCTGGGCCATGGATTTTTAAATGTTAGCCATTTAAACCAAATAATAATAATAAAACCATTTATGTATATTTTGAAATAATGCTCCAGTCAAATCGCAAAATTTTTTTCTAGCAATTAACTAAGCTAGGGCACTGTTGATATCAGTCTAGAGCAATATATTGTTGCAATTGAATAGTTGATACTACTGTGCGTGTCCAATAGAATGAAATCAAAAATTCACTCATCACGTATTTTGATAAAATATATATTTTTTGAAAAGTAATTATCCGCTGAAACAATTTTTTCGGCTATTTTATATATTATCGCAAGAGGTCGCTAAACTCAACTAATTTATAATAAAAAATACTATGCGAATAATGAATTTTAATAGAAAAATAGCTATAAAAACTCGATATTTTTTGCATTTTTTTTAAAGTTTAATTTCTTAATTACCTTACAATATTATAAATAAAATAGAAAAAAAAGTTGTAACTTTTATTTAGTGTTTTTATTTTTTTACTGCTTTGAAAAACGCACTATTTAACAAAAATTCTAAATTAACCGTCATTTTAAGGAGTTTTAAAACCGATATAGAAAAATGTATATTTTTTATTTATATTTTTGAAACTATATACTATGTTCTGTCAAATAAAAAAATATAACTAATTTTGTCCAACTACAACTTAAAAATTTTGAAATTTTAAAAATGTATAATTTAATGAGCTTTTTATAAATTTTACTGATTTTAAAAAGCTCAAGGCAAATAAAAATTCAAAATAATTTATATCAACAATTTACATATGATACATTAAATCAGAAATAATTAAAATTAATCGAGTTTTCGCAAGATTTTTATTTGATTTTGTGCAAAATCCACAAAATTGCATGCGTTAAAAACTTGTTATTTGGAATTTATTTATTTATATCAGTAACTAAAAAGGAATGCTTATGCTAAAAAGGAATGCTTTTTTATTAAAAGACTTAAATATAAAAAAACTATTTTGATTTAAATATATGTAGGCGGTGGGCGTATCTGTTGTTGTCCTATTTTGCATATGTCTTTATTTTGCCCTAATAATTGTCTGTACGAAATGTCGTTTAAATACGACAACTACTTCCATTTCTGTGTATTCGCTCTATGGAATCGACGCACTATTCAAAACTATAGAAATCCTTACAAATATGTGTACATTCAAACTAAGATCCATTAATTTAACAATAAAAAAAAAATTGCGGGAGTAATATGGTCAGTAATATGGTATGGATACTGAGACTCAAATGAGGTAAAATATCTGAAACATTACCAACAAAGCGATTATGACACATTATGCATGTCAGGTATACTTATGGTAAAGTATGAGATCTTAAACCTGGAATAATTAAATGTTATTTTATTACAATAACAAAACTAATACTGACCTATGCTACTTTCGCAAGTTGGCATAGAACAGAGCGCAAGCCCTATTGGACAAAGTCTGTCGCCCTACCTGTATCCCTCTGGGCCATTCTGTGTATTTCAGTGATGGAAAAGGCATACAAAAGAGCTCTTAAAATACTAGATATAGTGGGACATATGAGGATACTGCGTTTCTTTGGTAATGATATCTCTAAAGGGATATATAATGGTATGTCGCCTTCTTTGATGTTGCACAGGAACTTTCGGATATAAGCATCCGAGAGAAATTTATGCCCAGAATTTCGCAGTCTAAGCTTAGTTCACCGATGGATTAAAGCAAGCTGAACGCTACACATTTTACAGAGGTAAACAGCTTTCAATTTTCCAGGCTAAAGAAAATCCAATGGTTTGAGTATTTAAGTTATGCTAGACGGTCAGGCAATCTTGACAGCTCTGCCATCTTGCGGGGTAAGGTCACTGGTTGTTATAGACTGTCTTTCATCTCTAACTGCTCTGTTGGGTCCCGGGTTATAAAGGCCATCTTGAAAGCTAAAGAGCTGATTGTCTGCGAAACAGAAAAGCACGTCGCAGATACCATCACCATATATTGGAAAATGTCGGAACTATTCAGTGCAGACTCTGCTCGGAGTTTCAACTCATTTTTTTGCATCAAATAGGATAACTGGCTTTGTTCGTAGCTCAATTTAATGTGGTGTACATATGAGGCGTTTTGCATTTGGATTCAAACAAATTAATCATCACTTTTCACAATAATTAAAAACTATTTTTTGTCTTGTTTTTTGAACACTCTTGCAATTCGCGCAAACCAAAGCAGTAATTGAAAGTCAGAAATCATTAAAGTGTTTGAAACCTTAAACGTCTATATCTTCAACTGGAATTCAAAACTAATGCATTTTACAATTAATATTTTTGAAAAATGGAAAAAACACAACTTTTTTCTGTTTGATTGTAAAACTCACGCAACAGCTACATCACAGTCAAGAGTTATTTATATGCCTTAATTATGGTATATCAAAAGGTTTTTCATGTTTTAAAGCGAAAAAAATGACAGTAGAACGTTAATAGAATAAATTATTTAAAATTATTTCCCCTAAACGTCTAATAAACTAGAAACGGCAGGTTGATTCTGGACTGTAAACATGTGTCTGAAAGACGTTCTACTATTATCAATTGGAATGGTAATATAGGCTTACTTTCTACATTCCTATTTTGTGTAATTTATGTTGCAGATCGTTCAGCCCATTTTCTGCTATATTTCTGGTTGTTTTACTTTTAAAGACACAACATTGTGCGTCTGTCCAGCTTCAATTAGAAAGCATTTATATTATGAATAATTAATGGATGAATGCAAACACCATACAAAATAGACTACAACAATAACAACTACAACTCTGCTTTCACAAGTAACTAAATAACATATAAAAGGCCTGAGAGACGGGCAAACATGCTTGACCAACATTTTGTTTGTGTGCGTTAAAAGATAAAAAATTTTCACACACAACCTATACATGTTTTTATCTCTTAACACATACAAATAAAATGTTGGTCAAGCATGTTTGCCCTCCTATAAGGCGTTGTAGACTAAATTAAAAAAAAAAATTAAGTGGCCGCCATTATAACTTATGTTAATTACGAAATACTCTAATTAAACTTTTAATTTACACTCAGTGCAAAGTCTTGCTACTGCTTGTTTTTTTTTTAATTTCCTAGAGCATTTACTATATAACAGAGACATTTATTTGCAAATTGTTTAATTTTAATTTGTAGGTACAATGTATTCTAAATAGTCATGTGCTTACTGAATAATTGGGTAAGGTTAACCTATTTGTATGTAGGCTAAGCTGAAACAGCTAGAGCTAAAAGTATAATTTACGAGCGCAGAAAATTCTTAATTATTAGTTTCAATGTTAATTGCTAGTTTTCATTTAGGAAGACGTTCATATCGTATGATGTATGTGAGCATATATGTACTATATATGCATGTCGCTCATTTACTTCAGTAGTGTCATAACTCAAAAAACAAATATTCCAATTTTCTATTACTTATCATTGAATAAGAAACAAATATTTTGCTACTGTCTCTTAATTTTGTGCGCATCGGAGAGAATTTTGTGCACAATATAGATCATAATACTGAGCATATTTTTGGATGTTCAACCTAGATATGATGTTGTTTGAATTATAACACTATTGAAGAAAATGAACGATATGTACATAAAATATAAATTAATTGTGAAATTGTGTATATCACAGCAACATGGGTTCAATGAACTGTTTTAGAGGCAATGAATAATAAGGACGTCTTATGGCGGTTAAAAGTAATTTTACTGTAAATTCGTAATCGAAGTTCAAGTTGCAGTTGAAAAGTTAAGATAAAGAAGAAGCTTATCAGTTTATTGTATCAAATTGAAAAAATTGTCTTAAATGACTTATTTATTTTAACTTATTTGTTCAATGATATGTAAATGCAAACTTATGTCACGAACTGCTAATTTTAAGTATTTTTTTTTTATTTATTATTAATATTTTCAAAATATTTTTACGACTGATATTAATAATGAATCTTGTTTCTGTTTTATTATCACTGGCGAATGATTAAAGTTAATTAACTCTGTTGTGGGGTAAAAAAACATTCTAATCTTAGGTAAAGGATCAGTTTGGCAGCTGATTCCAAATTAGGATATGTGTGGAAGATCCAACCATATCTTTTGGAAAATCAGAAAATTAACAGCCTGAGAAAAGTTGGGTGGAGCGGATCGCTTAGGACCTCACTGAATGCTTGAATGGTCAAAATATTACTTCTGAAAAAAAATTTCCAAAATGGTCCCAAGCTAACAGCAAGGCTAGATAATGTACATAAAAAAATGTTAAAATGAAACCAGCAGCATCGTGTAAACAGTAATATTCGCAAACGAAATTCAGAGAGTCAACCAAGCGGTGGATATTACCTTTACACATAACATTATATACGATTCTGCTAATGCAAAGTATGCCCCTTGAAACCATTATATGGTGCTAAAAAGCTAAGGTGTTATAAAGAAAATTCAGCATTTCACAATTTCATTTGGTACTTTTTACATATGTTTATCACTTAAAGGTCTCATCAATATGCCATACATTTCTAAATATTTTTAGCAATGTGCTAATTTAATTACAACACTGTATCTATCATTCAATTCATCTACTTTGGTGTGCACCTAGTCTACGTGTCAAAGCAATTTTAGGTTTAACTATAAACTTCCCCCTGTAATTCCATAGCTGATAGTGCCTTTCTCTGCTTACTTTTTTCTAAACCGACTTGTAAAGAATGAAATTTTAAGAATTTTTTGACTGTGTTCGATAGTAATATCGATCACCTTGCTTATTAATTAACTTTTTACTTTAAAATAGTATCTATAGTTTTGTACACAACTGTTACTGAAGTGAAATTAACAGTACAATATGATTTATTACTAAACAACGAAATTTATTGTCTGTTATAATAAAACTGACAACAATGAAGTGTTAACACTAAATATTATAACCATTTAACGATCTATTAAAATGATAGTGTTTAAGAAGCCATCATTGTAATAAAACCAAATAAAACCGCTTTAATAAAATTGAGGCACCTTCTGGTATATTTAAACAACAATAAAAGCATAATAAAATTAAAAGATACTAAAATGCCGGCTAAAAATAAACATTAAAAATATTTGCACATTAAAAGGCGCAAATTTTTTTATATTTATATGTATAACATTATATAAATAAACAAATAAAAGACGCTTTAAACAAATTTTCAAACAATGCCAACGATACGTCTGAATAAAAGTTATGTGAGACGAACAATAATTATTTGTCTTCTTTTATTTTATAATTGAAAACTATTTTATTTTTAATTTATAAAAAATATACAGAAACTTGCTGAAAATCGGCATGTTTCTTAACTATTATCTTAGCACGCTTTTACAAAGATGAAGAAGTTACTGTGTGGCCATGATTTATCGCTAAACCTAAGCACGAATGCTCAAATGCTACGTGTTTTCTATATGGTGCTAAAGCATGGACTTTTATCAGCAGCCTCAATGAATAAAATATAAGCATTTGAAATATGGTGTTACAGATAATGTTAAAAATCAGCTGGGCTGATCATATGCTTGCCCAATAAATTATAATATTTCGGTCATATTATGCGACACACAGAAAAATATGGTCTACTCAAACTAATAATCGAAGAAAGAAGACAAGGGAATAGAGTTCCAGGAAGAAGAAGAATATCATGGCGTAAAAAAATTACGCAAATGGTGCAACACATGTACAAAATCACTCTTCACAGTAGCTGGAGGTAAAGTGAAAATTTCAATTATTTACTTTTCAAATGGCCTTTAGTTCTTTCCTGGAAGACATTGTAGAATCTGATGTTTAGCTGTATATAGTCTTCAAATAAACACACATTAATTTTTAAATAGTATGTATATATACTCGTATGTATTAGGACGGGTCGATTTAAAAATCGCCCAAGTGACAAGGGAAATCATATTGTAGGGATCAAAATAATAACTTTGCATAAGGTACCATACCTCTAAAATAAATTCTGATGTTCCTTATTTTGACCGAAAAGTCATTTTTTGAAAAATCCCACTATGACCGCTCACCCATACTAGTGGCACACGCCACCATGAAACCTCTCTAAGGGTTTCCATACAAAAATTTCAAAAAATCACAATTTTTCGCACTTTACATAAAACATTCAGGGAAATGGCTTTGTTTGTTTTGTTTTGGAGTTTATTTTAATTTTCTTTTTTTATAAAACTTAATAATAGAAAAGAAACTAAAAAATTATTGTTTGAAATCTTTTTTGCTCTCAAGTCTGAGCAATTTCGCAAGAGTTACTGATATCGTCGCCATAAGAGCGTCTACATTTTCTGGTATAACTCGTTTGGAAACGCTAGCTAGCAATTGAATATGTCGTTCTGTTCCTTGTATATGTGACGGAATGCTTAGATCATTAAACGGTGGATCATCTTGATTTTAGTATTCTTTCAACATAAAGTACGGAATACTTCGCGTGAATGGTTCTATACTTTACTTTACTTTATTCATCCAAATATTCTGTTCTTACATAGTTTATCTTAAACTAATTAATTATTTAGATACTTATTCTATGCGTAAATGATACTTATCATAGACTTATCAACTAAAACTTAATATACTGCAGAATAGCCGCAATCCATCAGCAAAACAAATCAACTCTTATACTATATTCCGCAAAAAATGGAAGAACGGAAACACTCATATACTTAAAACTAACTTCAAACACTACTTACAACTAATTAGCAACAACAGGGCACAGATATCCACCTCACTGTGTAGTGTTATCCACCAGGCTCTCCAAATCTAGCGTATTAACCCTCCTGTGATAAAATAGCAGGCCCTCGTCACCATAGAGTAGCCCCTCGTCCTTCAGCGTTATGAGATCCACAGGCAACATGTATCCGTGCACCCTTAGGGTCTCCATATCACCCCTCCTCTCGAAGCAGCCAGTCACCATCCCATTCTCTCGGGCGGACGATCGTTCCAAAAATTTCAGCGCAGTCCTACCTGTATATAAGCAGCTTTACCTCCCTACGCAAACCTTCCCTTCGGCGCAGTAACCTACAGTAGGAGTGGTATATCCCCTTCATCCTATCCAAAACAGAATCCACATGTCGATAAAACTCAAAGCTTTCGTGGAAAATCACTCCGAGATACTTAATCCTGTCGGAGACTCTTACAATTTCACCGCCTACCCTCAGCACCGGTACGAACTTCCTTGCGTTGGGATACAGCCGTCCACGCCGTCCCTTAAATATTACGCAATCCGTCTTTTCCATATCCAGGCAGAGACCCATTTGCAGAAGTATCCGTGCAGTCTACCCAGGTAACCGTTGAGTCTCTCATTCACCCTTGCCGCACTGGGGCCAGATGCTCAGCCAGCACATCGTCCGCATACAGAAGGAGTAAATCTCCGTCAGGTGGCCGAGGTATATCCGATATGAATATGTTGAATAGGACAGGTCCCAGTAGTGACCCCTGCGGCACTCCAGCAACAACATTTCTTTCATCAGAGAGTGTACCGCCCACTCTCACTCTGAGGGAGCGATCCCTCAGGAATTCCGCAACAATTCCGCAGAGATGCCTGTCGAAACCAAACGACATCATCTTATGAATTATTCCCTCCTGCCAAATCCTGCAGCAATCGTCGGACATCTCCTATTCAGTCCCCTTGCCACATAGTCCGTAAGTGCCATCAGTGCATGGGACGTAGAGTGGCCCCTCTTAAATCCAAATTGGCAATCCAGCAATATCTCGTTATCGTCCATGAACCTTCTCGCGTGAATGGTGCTTCATATACGTTATTTATATCATTCAAATTGATCATTTTCGTGTAATTTGTGCAATGAAAGTTCATATCTGTTTTTTTTTTAAACTCTAAGTTCCATTGGGTCTTCAACATCGATTCGATAGTGTAGAATTTTTTTTATAGCACAGTTTCACTTTTCTTTGCTATCATCAAACAATATTTATAGCGAGATATTATCCGAATGCGCATAATATGAATTATCTTTAATTACTTGATTGACAATACTGCGTAAAGGAGTATGTAGAAACCGTAGTCAACTAATGAACTTGAAAAATAATACACTACCGTACACAATAGAGCTGTAATACTTGATGTTGAAGTACATTGGCACATACCAATTAATTATAAATTAAACCAGAATTCGTAAATTTTCGGATTGATTTTCCGTTGTCACATATAATCGTAATAACCTAGTGGCCTTGGTGAGCCAGCGAGAATATAAAATTTTCCCTGGTTTGCTGTTACCAAGATCCACCGAAACCACGCCGCTAGAAATTGCATGGGCTATGTCGTATAAGTACTTCGAATCGGTGGAAAATTCAGTTTTATCTGGAGCAGGAGGCACATTTTTCAACGCAGTTTTTTCAAAGCGGTCCACCACCTGAAAATAGTAAAATAAAGTAATCAAATATTTAAAAACGGTTGACAATTATAATAAATGAGTGATAGCAATTACTTACCGGAAGACTTTCACAAGTTTCGATTTGATTGCTCAGTTTTTCGATTACCGATCTAGGTCCAGTGTTGGTTGATTTATCCAGAGCTTGAAACAAATACCGAAACGGAAGTTCGTTGAAGTGTAGAAGGCAAACGAACCAATGCAATGGTCTTTTTAACACAAACTCAAATCGCCGTATAATTCCACCGTGGGCCTAGTGTTTGTTGGCTTACCATCAGTTCATATACCAATTAATGCATTCAGTGATACATTTTTATCGTTGGAAAATCATTTTATTTAGTTGTTTTTTATTCAGCCGTTCCATGTTCCAGTCTTACGTAACTAATCAATTGAGAACTTGGTTCTCTCAAAATATCAAGATGTGGATCTTTTACCATTCTAGCCTGATACTTCCCATCAATATTATCTCTCGTTACGGCATCATCTTTTCTACCATCGAATGAAAACGCTAAAAAATTGGTATCGTCTAACCGTTTGCGAAGCACTTCTTATCTGCATTCGCCATGCCGATCTTTCATTTCGAAATTTTGGAAAATAGCGGTTCCCAATGCTGATGCTACTCTATCAGGCACACCAAATCTGTCACACATCAAGGCAAAGTTAAAACAATCGTATCTTTTTTTGTATTGTGAATCATTTCGTATGTTGAATCCTTTACTCCTTGCTCTTCATTTACCATCACAAATGCATGGACTGTTAGTCTTCTTTGATTATGTTGATCGTGCATAAAGTCTTTGAGGCGTTCTGGAACCAATCCGCATGTACATACATATGCCTTCAAATCGCATTTATATTTTCTATTGTAAAAAATACTTTTCAGAGATTTTACAAACTCTGGAAATGGTTTATAGTATCTTTGCTGGCTTTCGGCTTGATGTGTGTTCAATTCATTCAATGTAATTAATACACTATTTTTCGGCATTATTTCCATACCAAGTTTTTCTCAATCAACTTATTTGCTACTTGAGTAGTGAATAACTTATAGGAAAACTTTTTGGTTTTTCTTTAGCACTTCGCTCAAGTAAGATCAGTCAAATCCGAATACGTACCAAAAAAATTAACATCAAGCTTGGGTATATGATTCATTGGGTTTTCGATAGTTTTTGTTGTTGTTGGTGCTCCATCTTGCGGTGTAGAGGATGGTAGATTCATTTCGCTGAAAACATAAAAAAACAATACTTAAAATTAACTATAGCTTAAACCAAAGACCAAAGTCAATAGTTTTAAGAATTTTTTAGGTGTCACTCACCTTGGAAAAATATTCAAAATACCAGCAGTGCACAAAATTTTTTAAAATGTTTTTCAAACTTTTTTTAAACGTTCTTTTTTTAAAATTCTTCGTTTTTTTATTGTTTTTTTTCTTTTTGCACTTTACTTCTTCCCACTTATGTTGAGTCTTGAAATACTGAAAAAATCTCAACAACACTATATAACTACATTCGTTTTTGACTGAATGTGGGGGTAGGTCATACATTTGGACTCGATTGGGGCACTTTAAATGGGTTAAAGTGAAATTTTTCAAAACTCGACGTTTGGGTCAAAATAAGGAACATTAGAATTCATTTTAGAGGATTGGTATGATTTCTTGGGGAAAGTTTATTATTTTCATCCATAGAATACGATTCTCCTTGTCACTTGTACGATTTTTTTGATTCCCTATAAATCGACCCTCTCTGGTATGTATATAAATAGCTTTTATCGGATGTGCTTTGTTCAATACCTATTTATCAAAACTTTTCTGCTTTTTGGCTGATATGGATATATTTCGGAGCTTTAATATAAAAAATTTAATATGATAATATGATAGGAAGGCGCCACGCCTATTTATTCAATCTCGCCCATTTAAATTGATAATTTGTATTGACTATAAAGTCATTCAAATCAAATTCATAAAATTTTATTTTCCACTTTTCGGCTAATGATTTATATTTGCTCTAACACTATTTGGTTTACATTTAGAGACTCTTATTGCTAACATTTTGAAGATATAGACAAATAAATATTTAGTTTGTACGGGCGTGACAGTTGGAATTTTTCAATCTCTCTCTTTCAACTGTAAATATATCAAGAAAATCAGTTCAGCTGCTTAGCCGTCTGTAAGGCACGAACAAACATACATACAAACGTACATTAATTTTTATATATAAAATTTATATCAATTCCTGTCGCTAAAATAAGAAATTTTTTACCAAATAATTATATTTTTAATAAAATACTATATTCTGCTAATATCTCTGTAGTTTGAAATATCGGATAAGCTTACAAGTTTGAACAAACGTACTCTAAATAATCATTTTCAAAAATGTAGGAAATATGTTATTGACATAACTAACGGTTGTAAGCATCTATTAGGACACAATTTGGAAATCCGATAGAATCGATAGAACTTAGATACTGGATAAGGATATTCAATTAATTGGTTCGATTTTTGATCAAGTAGGAGGAGGCGAAAGAAAAACAGCATACGTATCACAAATTTACAAACATGTAAGATAATTCATGGCCTTTTTGTTTAAAAAAAAGTGAAAAATGTGATTCATTAAATTCAACCTTGAGTATCAGTTATTAAACGAAAACGATGACAGTAACAAAACAAAATTAACAGAAGTCAAACAAATAAATAATCCTTTTGTTTATGTTTGTCTACACGAGTAATATTAATACGAAATTAGAAAAGTGAGGAATAAAAACAATAAACAAATGAGTTATGATTCAATGTTGCGAACACTTTGGAAATCCAAATATAGGTTTTTACTCTATTTAAAATAAGGCTATTAATTGTCAACATTATTATATGGCAGTGAAATTTTTGAAAGTTGAAAAAAAATTATTTGAATGGCATCAATTTGCAAAAGTATCTTTGAATTTTGATTGAGTAATAACTCAAAGATGCCTGCTTTACTATTATCGTATAATATGATTTTGTAGCCTTAGATTTAATAAACGCAATAGATAAGAGATTAATTTCTGATATCCAAATAGAATATACTGCCCGCAAATATTCAAATGGGTCATCTTAAACGCTTATTCAATCTAGTGATGTGGCAAATTAAAATAAATAAATTGAAAAAACAAATCACAAGCATTCTTTTCAGACTTTTAGTAAAACAACCAACAATTTAAATTAAATTTAAATTTAAATTTGTTTAAATTATTTAAATGTGTCTTAAAGAATTATATCAAAAAGCCAACTTTCATCTATCGAATACATTTTTATTTGTACAAGTTTTTGTATCAAATTGTTAAAGATAGTGGAAGATCAATACTTCACATGATGGTCATTTGCACGAACCTAACGACTGTACCAAAACCGAAACGACCACTGTTATAGTTCATTGCGGTCAAAATTTTTCTCCCATTATATAATTAATATCTCTAATACCAACAAGGTATTAAAAAAGTATATTTACTTTTGCATCCTTCACAAACTACCTCAGCTAGTGTTTGCTGTGTAGGCAGGCTTAAGATAAAGAGCAATCTAAAATTCAACAAAGCTGCTCTATAGTGTAATAAATCAAAACAAATAATGAAATAGAGGCGTTAACTATATTTAAAGATAAATTTGAAGTCTTTAGATTTTGCTTAATATCACTAGTTTTTATAAGGTTTCCGTTGACGGTTTAAAAGATGCACAGGTCTATTAATGTAGGGTGCCTAACTTTGGTTAAAATATTTTTAAAAAATCTAGGACGTCAAACTTTTGAGATATTGATAAAAAAAATGAGAACAGTAAGATTAGCTTTAGTTGAAGACCAAAAAACTGAAAATAAGAAGTTTTAATTTTTTTTTTTCCTTACGACACTCCAACAAATGGGAATATAAAAACGTAATTTTCGTGGAAGTATTTAAAAACACATCTTTCGAAATTCTTCTGTAAATTGGCAAAAATATATTCGCAGTTGGTAGTTTTTCAATTTCATTAAAATTCTTGACAAACAAGTATTAAAGAGATCCATCCAGTCCGTTCATCGCAGTATAAGGGTCTGCAATATTTTAAATCATTTAAACTTGTCCTATTTTGAGGACCTACAAATGATCGTAGACCCGAAAAGATTCAAAACGCTATGTTTGTCTTCACCAAAGCTTATAGAAAAATGTATTTGTTATAAAACCGTGACGTGTACCTGAACAAATAAAAAGGGATAATAAAAGGCCAGTGGTATCCCTTCTTAAAAATGAATTAAACATATCATTCACTGAACAAAAAAAGTTGTATTTTTATAAGCTGATGTATTGTTTATATACACAAATACTATTACATCTTCAGCTTAGAGTTTTTTTGGTGTACAAACCCCCCGCCTAATGATTACTTTCATGGTCTTATGTCTTAAGGTTAGTCAACATTTTAAAATTCTAAACAGTGAAAAACAGCTGCCACCAGGTGCCACTCTTTGTGCTATCTTTCAGAGATCAAAATGGTCGCATTGTTTTCTTGACAGCTTTCTGATGTATTATGTTTTTTGCTTTTTTTCGTGATACGATTAAGCTAAAAAAATTACAATGCTTTGAAAAGATAATGACAAATGACTGCTGACTATTTTACGCAAGTCAGTTAAAAATATGCATAAATGACAACTGCATTAACTTTATCTGCAAATGTTAAACTAATAATATTGTTGTCCACTTGATGAAGAGACATATTTCAAGAAAAAATTACAAATTAGTTCCACTACATTTTGTTCAGCTTAGATAACGATAGATATTAAACAAATTCTCCATCCTCAGTGGGTACATGACCTTACAGAAACACCCAAGTGGCATAGACGTGGTGGGCAGTAGTATTTATCTCGAATGAAAGATACCCTTTCAACCTGCCTACCGACAATGGTGAATATCAAAGTTTTTAATGGTATAATTCAAAACTTATTATGTTACAGACATATTTAAGACATATTTATTCGAAACCCTATGAAATAAAAGATCTAACAAATAGATAACCGGAAAACCATGAAGAAAATTACATTTTAATGAATATTTGAAAATTATATAGGCTACCTTCTAACCTTTGTCTAAGAAATATCAGGCATTGTAGAACTCTCAAAAGAAACAGATACAGATACAGAAATTTTTAACCATTTGCTTTTCTCCGCAGTTTCATATAGCCCTGTTCAAAGCTTCACTTTTATATCAAATATGTTTATGCAAGAATGTGAATAGTAGATAGCGAATAGAAAGTAATAAACCTGAATTGATTTTTAAATGGAGTCTTTAACTCCACATATATGTAGATGGGAAAATGTTGTATACTTTGATGGCGGTATTTGAATGAATGTATATTTTTGGCTTAAAATGGAAATCAATTTACTATTTATTAAATAACAATGAATTATTTTGTTTATTTATTGCATAAGCATAGCCACTCGGTACTATAGCTACTTTCAGCTCAAACTAGAGACTTAATGTCTTTTTTGTAATAGATAAGTTAACATTATTGTTTGTGACAAAACGGTGATGCTTTTATTTACGTAAGTATCTTATTGTTCCGAAAAAACTAAGTACTCAATAACATTATGCTTGGCAAGTTGAAGTACGTCATAATGAATAACAGTTTTGAGTTTCATATGTTGAAGTTATGCTCCCTATAGAGAGATAATATCACCTTCTAAAAGGTCGATGAACGCGGCATATGGAAGCAGGCGGCAATCAGCTGTTGCGTTATCTGCTTAAACTAGGCTTTGTTAGGTAAACTTAAAATTATTTTAAGTTTTTGTTTCAATACATATACAAATATCTATATTTCTCTTACTTAATAAATCAACTTTCGTTTCTATTTTTTTTTTTTAAGATTGACAAATTCAAGCGGCTAAATTCAATATTGCCGTTCCGGCGTTTTTAACACCATTACCAAATCAAGTTTAATATGTCAAAGATTTTGCTGAAATATTTTTATTATTATTATTAATTCCCATAACATTTCATGAAGGAACATGTGGACTTCTTGAGAGAATGAACTGCAACCGATTCTATTTTTAAACTCATTGAAAGGGATTATGAGGTGATACCGCTGTTGTAAACTTTTTTCTTTTTTAAGATGGCCTGGCCTGGTATTGAACCGACGACCTTCTGGTTGGTAGGTGGGTGTCTTACCTACCATACCACAGAGGCACACGAAATATTTTTGTAAGCAAACTTATATATATATTTTTTGCAACTGGTAATATTATTGCCACCCGATGCCGTATATTGCGTACATTGGCCCTTCACTATTATACGATATATTGTTGTATCTCAAATAATAAAAAAAACAAATAAATTGAATAAATAAAAATATTTTTATTCACTTTTGTAGGCTACTTCTGAGTCGACTTCAACTCATATTTTTATAATACAATTTTATTTTTATATATATGACGAATGTATGTACATGTGTTTACATAATTTGATTGCTCATAAAAAATGTTTCATTGCCAATTATGATGAGTAGCTTTTGCTAAGAGTGTTTGGTAGGTTAGTGTGTCACAGTTTCGAGTCATTAGTGCGGGCACTCGAGTGCCAAGTGAATAAGCGCGATATTCTTTTAAATGAATCAACGAATAAAAAAACAAAAAATAAAGTAATAAAAAAATATTAAACAAATAAAATTAAATTTTACGGTACCCTATTAAAGTTTATATTTTTTGTTGGTTTTTGTGCACATATTGCTATTGCGGTAGGTTATGGTCATAAAAACATTTTTCAACACAATTTCACTTATTCTACATAAATGATTGCTTCACTCTTACTTTGGCGTTTTATTTGTCTGGTTAAGGGCAGCTCATATGCTACTATAATAAGTAAAATGGTAGGCATAGTTATTTATGTCTTTTTAGACAATAAAATTTCAATAAAGGAATGGGTCTTAATTTAGATCATTGAAATATTGAGCTTTCTAAACACATTTTACTACAGTTATTGTACTTCCTCTGAATTTAAGCTTAGCGCTTTTATTTAAATTCTCTTCTCAAAATTCTGTAAATTGCTGACTAGTCTATCTTAATATTTTCTTTTAATTTATATTTTTTAGAAATAGAGCATCGCAATGTCGACTTAAATCGATGTTTCATTTTTGATATAAATATTTTTATTAACGAAAAAGACAACAACAATTAAATAAACATATAAAATTTTAATGACTTCTACTACCTTTTTTATTGGGCTTCTACTGCCAATGTCAAGGTGAGATGAGAGTTTAGCAAAGTTTATTGTTCTCATAAAAACTAAAAGAGAAATAAAAGAGAGAAAGAAAAAATCAAATAAAGTAATAATAACAACAACAAATAGGAATTGAGTGATTAAAATTGATTTTAAATCATTTTAATGTTAACAAATAAAACTGGTGTTAAACGCACTTAAACGGCTCTACTGTAAATACTAAAGTAGAAACATTTTTTAAATGTGTGGGGCGAGATGTTGCGCATGGATTTCTATGTGTGTACACACTTACACGCTTCTGACTATGGAAATAAATTTTTATGGAGACCAGTTTGGTGTGTGTTGTTTGATTGGTAAGACCGGCAGGCATAGTATAAATCATAAATATTAATAGAACCTGCTTAGTTCTGTTTCAGAAAATATTAGATATCAAATAATTATGTATTAACGATGTAAAAATAAAATAAATTTATGAATGACTGTTTCATTATTTAGTACCTAATATTTTAAAATACTAAAATCTGTTTTATTACATTTTTTGTTTGACAATAAAATTCTGCGTCGTTTGACGACAGATATGGGCTTGTTACCAGTCTAGAAAAAATGCGTCAGAAGGTTAATAGTAACAATAATAAAGGGTGTTCAAAATTGAGGTATCATTAGAATTTTGTTGCCATATTTTTCTAAAGTTTTATTTTCAGATTCGAAATACATGGCAGTTAGTTCATATGAAACATTAGACGAAGGAACAACGTGTTTTTGTTACTAAGGCTAGGATCACACTATAGCCTCAAATACACCAATATGATACAATTGTTATTGTGACGATTTAGCGCACAATAATAAAATTGTACCAATTAAAATTCTGTATTCACACAGTTGTCTTATTTTACACAAAATTTATTATCACAAGATGGCGCAGAATGATGTATTGACTATAATTGTCCCAACGCTGTTACACGATTGTTCTAGTTTACGGAAACTCTCTGAATCAGCTGGTAGGGATAAATGAATTTTATTTTGTTGGTGTTCAAAATGGCTCGTTCTTTAAAAAAGAAAATAGCGTCCTCTTTACTTATATTGAACTCATTTAGTGAACAAATACAAAAAACAATACAAAAAAAAGATAAGAGGTGCGTGGGTTAGAGATTGGTTCACAAGGAGGACCATTAATGGTGCATATGAGAAAAATTTCAATAAATTTAAACAAAAATTAATTTACTAAACCATTTATTTATTTTGGAGTATAATTACAAATTATCCTCTAAAATAAAAATGACTTATTCTCTAAAAAAAAAATAACAATTGCATCGCCTTTGATTATCATGTGTCCGCTTGATAAAAAAAGTAAAAATAATGAAAAAAAAAAATGGTGGAAGTTTGTGATGCAATTTACATATAAATAATTAAAAAAAATCGTATTTTAAGGGATGTTTTTTCGGAAAGAAAACAACTAAAGAATAAAAATTGGTGAGTATTGTCTTCTTCAATTGCCTCACAAGAGTACAATAAATATTTGTGTATTGGCATTGGCATTTATATTGGTGCAAGATTGCCTTTAATGATTTCACATGATTGGCGCACCAGGATTGCAGTTGATTGGAACAAATAAGCACAATAATATTGTGTGTTGCCATATGAGACAATAAATTGTAAATTATTTGAAAATTGCAAAAGTCTTCAAAATGTAAGTAGGAAATTTAGAACAAAATTAGGTAGAGAAAATGCACCAACAAATCATGCCCTCAAGTTGATGATTGAGAAATTTGAAGAAACTGGATCCGTTCATGATTACAGAAACAGAAGTTACCAACGTAGTGGTCGTTCAATCGAGAAAAAAAATCAATAAAACACCCATTCGTCCTCGTTCACGCATCACGGCGGCAATTCGTTTCTTGGAACATCGAAAAACAAGAACAAAATGATAATTTTTTAACAAAATGATCTTCACCGACGATGCCCATTTCTAGCTCAATATCTAAGATAACAAGCAGAATTGCCGCATTTGGGGTAAAAAGAATCCAAGATTTGTCTTAGATCAACCATTACATTCACAAAAGGTTACGGTTTGATGAGGTTTGTAGTCCGGCGGAATCATCGCACCATATTTATTTTTGAAAACGAAAATGGAAATACGATTACGGTCAATGGAAATCGTTACAGGCGGAAAATTGATGATTTAGATGTAGAGAATATGTGGTTTCAACAAGATGTTGCCACTTGTCTTACAGCAAGAGAAACATTGTATTTTTTAAAGGAAAAGTTCGAAAATTGCATTATGTCTCGTAGAAGAGGAGTAAATTGGCCAACAAGATCGTGCGATTTGACACTTTTAGATTTTTATTTATTTATTTATTTTTTTTTGTGTGGTTTTGGAAATCGTAAGTGTACAGCAATAGTTCAAGAGTTTAGAACCAACATTATTTAGCTTATTGAAAAACGTGATTGATAATTTTGGTAAAAAAATTGGGAGCCTGCCAAGCCAGTAGGGTGTTTTACTTAAAAACTCTTTTTTATTAAAATTAAAATGATACCTCAATTTTAGACACACTTTATATTTAAATATGTTTGAGTGTAAATGCTCTCAAGGCCATTAAGTGTTCTACAGAAAGAAGAATACACTAAATATACTAATTCAACAGAATAGTTTTTATACAAAGAAAAAAGACAAAGCAGAAGTTCAACTAGTCTAGGACGAGAAAATTTATATTGGGTGTTCGAAAGAGTTCGGCTACAAATTCAAACAACCTATGGTGTTGCTTGGTTTAATTAAGTTTACCACAGATATTAGGTTTTAGGGACATTTTCCAACATTTGTATCCGCACGTTTTCGAACACCCAATGTAAAAAATCGTCAAAATAATCTAAGCACAACACCAAATTTCTTCACCCAATATTATGAATATATTTACGAGTAATATCGAATATACATATCTTCTCAATATTGAAAATGTTAAACCCAGTTTATTTGCGGAAAAGTAGATTTATTTGCGCTAAAACCTTTTTCGGATATACTTAAACTGTGTACGAAGTTAGTTTATTCGTTTTTCTATGAGTTAAAGGATTCAACAACTACAGACTAAACCATAGTAGGCAAAGGCGTATAAACTTCTTTCTTTTATTATTATATAAAAATGCACTTTTAAATAAACACTGAGCTCATCAAAAGTTATTCGCTCGGAAGAAACCGTAAACAGACGGATTTCACTCTAAAAAGTACTTAATGCGATTTTTTGAGAAAAATATTGCACAACGTTTTATAGACACATTTGTATGTATATTAGGGCTATAACTTTTGAAAAATTTTGCAAAATATCAAAATTCACTGGCGTCAAAAAGGTTCATGCATCTCCAGCAATGAAGCTTTGACTTTGTATTTGTGCGCAATGGGATGGCGTGCTTCAAAAATCTTCCAAAATCTTGAAGTAACACCATGCCATTCGAGGGATATGCTTGTACTTTCAGCATTAATACTAACACCAAAAATATCAGTCTGAGTTATAAAAAATTTAAAGGATAAAATATTTCTTTTTATTGATTTAGAAAATGAATTTAATGCGTGAAGTTTTTTTTCCAAAATAACCCAAGATGATGTTTTTCGATAGCAAAACATTGACCATCTCGTGGTACTACGCCAAAAATTTTATTATTGCCCTATTGTACATACTTAATATATTCTGATCGATCCTATAAGGATGATCCAGGATTTGCCAATTAGTGTTATCTCCGAGACAATTCAATTACATTTCTTGTAAAGTCATCCCATGTCTTTTTTAAAGTGTATCAAATCTGACGATCATTAGTTCAGTTAATATGATAGGATAGAAACCCAAGTACCTTAAGAATCTAGGGCCCGTTATACCAGAATTAAGTTTTCGATAAGATTTTAAAAACTATTTGTTGCATTGTTTTTTCTAATTGTTTCCAGGAAGTTCAAGTCCATCGCACCAAAGTCTGACAAAACCTTAAACAACAGCAAAAAATATACGTACATATATAACTAGAGTGACCCTTCGCCTTTGTGTTGTATGCGTATAAAATGTATTTCTCATAAGAAAAATTTAAAGGAATTACAAAATGACAATTTATTTTTATATATAGTCATGTGAAAAATAATAGGGACACTAATGTGGCACAATAAGATTCGATAAGACAGTACGTAAGATTCGAGAATAGCTGATAAATAATTGTTTTTGTTTTTAGTTATTTAACTACAGAAACAAGTTTCATTGCATCTTTATTAATTTATTGCCGTATTTCAAAATGTAACAAAATAAACTTAGATTCAAATTTAACCTGCGAAAAAAAATAGGGACACCTCAAGGAATATTTAAAATAGTTATGAAATAATAGATTTGCTCTGATTTCAGTTCTAATGTTGTTCTAGAATGATTAATATATTTTCGGGGCTTCGTAGTTCCCTAAAACTGCAGTCGTTATCCAATTTTAAGCATCCGAACAAACCACAATTCATTTTTATATGTTATATGTAGATTATGTTCGTCTTTTATTCCAAGTTAATGTAGTAAATGATGTACAAACATTTTTGACGAGAAAAACTATTGCTATTAAGCAAAGCATAGAAACTGTTGAATGACTTCAACCTTGATTTGCTAGAAAGAAATATACTTGAAGATTAACTGTAAGTATATATATAACTATGATACCTAAATCAAAGACCAATGGAACCAAAGATGGAGCTCAGAAAGTGATTACTTTAAGGGAAGAACAAATTTATTTACTGAGGACTGAATATTGAAAATAAGATTTCCTTACATCCGACTTTTATTTTAAAAACAAATAAGCAGAATTTCATTAAGTCTGTATTAAGAAAGTTGTTTGGAAATGTGCAAAAACCAAAACAGTGTACACTGTCACTGCTTGTAAAAGCCATTGCAATAAATATATGTAGTCTCTTGCGTGATTATTATATAAATAAAAATTTTATGTTTAATTTTCTTACTTAAATATACTCTAACGCGTGTTGTGCATAAAAACTTTCGGCCGGTAACTTTTCGGTCATTTTTATTTTGAAAGTCGAATGAGTTTAAATGTTTATATTCAAAATGTTGATTTTTTTTAGTTGAAAATTTTTCAGTTAAAAATTAAATAATTTTCGTTTATTATTTTGTATTAAAAAACTGTAAATGTCCTCTTTAATTATCATTTATATTTTGAATTTAAATAAAATGATGATTATATGTATGTGTTTTTGTAGTAATTTGTATCACAAAATATCATATATTATTAGATTGTTAATTAAATAAGAATTCTTTTCATTGTCAACCGTTAAATCTGTTTCTATTTTGCCTGTTTTGTTACGTTTTCTCTTAATAATTTATTTCAATTTAACACGAAAGACCAGCCCTAAGAAGAAACTTTAATTCGTTTTTTCATTCACTGTTCTATTGTTTTTATAAACGAAATGAAACTTAATCATTAAATAACACACTGTCGCATTGTTTGTTGACAATGAATGACAGTCTAACTGACTTTAAGTGGGTCTTTTTGCCATATTCTTTCAATATAATTTATGCCACAACACGTTTTTGTTAAACAAAACAACGTTTTTTCTTTACTGTTGTCTATATACCACGTTTAAATAAACAAAAAATAAGCCAAGTGACTATTCTACTTACACCATTTCCATTGATTTGTATATATTTATAGAAATAAAAATTATAAACAATTAGCACGACGTTATTGGTATGTTTTCTGTTGTTGGAAATGTTGTAATATTATTTAGTTGTGCAATAAGTGAAACAACAATTGAAAAGTGTTTAGAAATTATCACGACATAAACTAACATATCAAAGTATTAAAGCTTAAAGTCTAATAGACGTAAAGGTACGTCTATTGGATGTAATGTAAAAGATTTCATTCATTATTTTGAAAAGTATAAATATGCAATAAGATACATCAATTTTAATTTGGAAAATCTTAAGTTAAACGGACAATATATTTCTATATAAAGCAGCATTGCTTATATAAGGAGCTTCAAGCTTTAACGATTGCTTTCAATTCACAATTATCATCAGTTTCGGCCGCTTGTTTCTCCTGTAGTCGATTACTGGAATAAGTTAGGCAGCCTTTCTTACGGCTGTCTTGAGAATTTCATTCTGAATGACTTTGTTTGTAATATAATTTCTTTTCTAATGCCGGCTTTCATTGTAGCTTACTAGTATCTCTAATAAGCTATTTAAAATGGTTTTTGACAAAAACATTAGGTTGGGAAATAACTTCGTAACGTTTTTATATTTTATTTTGTTTTACAACAATTTTTTGCTGTTAAATCAAATGTATAATATTCGTTCATTAGAGCTTTTTCTGCTCTACAAAACTGTACTAATCGTATTTTTGAGTACTTTACTTTTTTGTTACTTTTGTGGATTAGAAATGGGTTATTCAGAAGATGTTTGCAACGTGTCTCAAAGCAATACTAAAAAAGTCGTCAATTGTCCGAACAATGAACGACGTCCATAAAAGGATTATCAATCACCGTCATTAAGTGGGATTTGTTTTGTTTAAACAAAATTGTTTGATAAAAACGTTACGAAATTGTTCTCCACCCAAATATACATATACGCTTACATACGATATATCAAAATAGATACCGATCAGCTGCTAACCCACTTCCTTGTTCTTTCACGCAGTTATTGATCACACACAAGTGACCTCTACACAAGTGACAAAAGGATTACAGGACTTCGATTAGCAGTTATTAAATAATTCGGTTGCCCTGTATTTGATGCATTGATTCTCGTTGAGTGTGTCAAAAAGCCTGATAGACGGGCAAGCATGCTTAACCAACATTTTGTTTGTATGCGTTAAAACATAAAAAATTTACACACACAACCAATACGTGTAAGCATGTTTTTATATTTTAACCCACACAAATACAATGTTAGTCAATCATATTTGCCCGTCCATCAGGCCTTTAAAACAGGTTTAGCTTAATAAATTAATTTGCTGCTTTGAATTTTATATATTTTGGTTTTGGGATAGTTTCCAGTCAGATGCGGTGCTTAGCATTTTAATATACAATCTTAATAAGAGCAATGTTTTTGCATGGTATAGCAAAGCAATGCGTCGGACAGTTGTATTTCATCATACATTTCTGCGCCAAAAATATAAGGGGTGATGTTAGATCATTGAAAGTTGGTACTGAGTATTCGATTGATTAAACTAAGAATAAATGGAATTTAATCAAAATTGGCCATTCCCATCGCCCACCGCACATACAATACAAATCGGTTTTTTGGCATAAAAGTGTTCCTGTCCAAGCAAAAGCCTTTTTCGGCAATTCACCGTGGGGCAGGATTGCACCATTTTTGTAATTAATTAAGCCGCTGAGTTTAGGTACAAGATATTGGTATCTTTGGAAAGGTCGTGGTCTCGGTATTAAAAATCAATCAAAAAACTTTGGTTTTCATTGAAAAATAAAAATAAGGATACTTTATTGTGCATTTATTCACTATAATGTTTTGTTTCATCAGTATCTTCGCCACTACTTAACACACATTTTGCTTCCTTAGGCACTACCATTTGTATTGCCTTGGGAGTTTTGGGAATTGCCGTGACCACCGGGTCTGAATTTGTTAAAATAAAGTTAAAGATATATCCTGAATACTGAATTTTCTTCTATTATTCTGTCTATGATAAGTTTTTTAAATATTTGATTAATAGATTCTGGCGCTTCCTCAGACAAAGAACTAACAGATAATTTTGAATATTGAACTACTTCCCAACCGTGAATCAACAAATTGGTGACATCTAGTATTACTGATATTTTTTTTTTTTGAACGTTCCTACATATAATATATATAGAATTTATATATTATAGTTTCTTTTTAAATTAATCTTTGATATTTTTGCTAAAATTTTATAATGTGTAAAAAAATACTCTGGAAGTATATTCATAATTGTAATTATCACCGCCAACCTCTAGCTGTGCTTTGTATATGTAGTCTGAAAGTTGTTTTAAAATCTTTCTGAATTCCTTTTTAATAATCTTTTATCAAGTGCTTGAGAAAAACGCAAGGTTGCTTAAATGAAATATATATCAGCTAAAATTTCAATTTCTCTTTTTTATAAATCCGTTGGGAAACTTAGAATTGAATAATGTTGAAATACGTTATAAGCTCATAAGTTCATGAAGGTAGGGAAACCGGGTTTTTATAAAAAATGCACATTTTCAAACACAGATTCATGTTGTACTCGATAGCGCCTATCAGAAAAATGGTATCACATCCCACGTGTTTACTTGTCGCATTGTGTTATTTACTTGCATAAAATAAATCAAACAAAAATTCTAATAAAGTAGGTCCGAAATTTTCAAGAAAAAAGTGTTCGTTCGGTAGAACAAAATAACTATAACTGGAAAAAGACACAAGCCTGGAAAAATGAAATTTTAATTTTTTCGATAAGAAAAAATTCATTTTTTTAAATTGGTCCTGTAATTGTCATATTCGATGAATTTATGTAGTTTAAATTAGTATTTATTTATGTATTTAAGTATAAAAGAATTATAATAAAATGGATAGCATTTGTATTTTATAGCCGTTCAAAATTGGTGGAATTAAAATTAATTTTTTTTAGTTTGAAGTTTGTACTTTGAGGGCGTGCCTTTTGTCAAACACAAAATAATTAAAAATAAAAAATAAAAAATTAAATGCAGTTCAACTAAAAAAAGTGTAACCTAAGAAACCACATAAAAAGTTTTCCTCAATTCACATTTTCCAAAAATTTGTTCGGGCTGCCCCAACGTATAATGGTAAAAATCGTTGAATTTTTTTTCTATATTCCAAACATTGTCTATTGTCATAAATTTGGTACCAGTAGGAAGACGGATATAGACGAAGCTAATTTCTTCTTTTTGGAAATCTACAAATGCTTAATTTTAAATTGCTGATATCCAATTAACTACTCATGCAATCAAAATAATTTTTTTGAAATCTATAAGAAGGTGCTATATTTCAATTAAAACAACACAAAAATGTTATCAGTAAAAATACCTTCCACACATAAGTGATTGAGTTGAATGAAAATTTTCCTTTAACAATATATTACTTTTTACTAAAACAAATTTTGGTTTTTTCTTAGTCAAACACTTCTCAGTAGAACAGCATCATCAAATTTTTAAAAAAGAAATTGTTGAACTTATTTTTAAAATTGATTAACGATAGTATAGCGAACAACGCCATTATTATTCTAATGTTGTTAGTGTAGCCAGTGTCAGATTTGTAGTAGAATAAGCCAGTCCTTTTTTAGGGCAGAACAGCCGTGGGCCTATAACGTTGGCAATGACCTTACTTACCATGCGCAGAAGCGATATAATTCGTCGGTTTTTGCAGTCAGTTTGATCTCATTTTTTGCGGAATTTTAATTACTACGAGATACTCGTAAGTAACCACTTTGAAGTCTTTGCTGAGATGGGTATTTTCGTTTATAACGGAAAGTATTATTTATGGACTAGTAGCTGAGTCTAGTTATTGAACTTTAGGGTACTCAAGCTCAATTATTATATCTGTTTTTGCAAAAGTAAAAATACATAATAAAAACGTATTTGTTCTAATATAACTGGCAACAGAGTCTCTAGAATATAATGTTTTTTTGTTTTGTAATAGAATAAGAACCTTTAAGGGTCTGTATATAACTTCTACATACAAGTGAAGTATTCTTTTCCAAGTCATAGTTTTTGTTTCTGGTTCTCTTTCCATCTGTTTTTATTTTCTTTTTTTTAGTTTTGTTATTTAAGTAAAACGATATCTGACGGCCATTCAAATAAATATGATTGATTTATTTGACAATTTCTTTGACAGCATTTGTCTGTACGTGTCGCTCATTTTTATTTTTTTCCACCACTGGATATAGCAACAACAACGATAACAAAAACAACTTTTAAAAGTTGCTAAAAGAGAAACAAAACAGTATTCAGAAATTAAACTGGTTTTATTCCATTCATTTCAGTTTGAAATTTATGACATTCTACAGCATGTTGTATTCCATAAGAACAGACTTACAAATTTATCCGTTTACAAGTTCAAAAACAACTGTAAGAGGAGTATGTAGAAAAAATACATTTTGAAAATAAAATAAAATTTATAAAATATATGTTTTCATTTATACTTTGATATGCGATTAACATTTTTGTTTTTAAATGACTTTTAAATTCATTATAATTATTAATATCCCTGTATTCAGGATTATTAGACGAGAAATTCAATTAAAAATATCTTAATTGAAGTTGGTTTGTCTAATGATTATATGTATCTGTGTAATAAGTTTCTATATTGATTTCTCAGAAAATAGGAAATAGTGACTGAATTTGTCGCTTTAGTTTATACGTCTTATTTTAAAATCTATGGCTTATCCAAATTTATTAAATTCGCATTTAAATAAAAATTTTAAAATCAAATTTAAATTATTTATTTAAATGTTAACATTTAAATTTTCGTATGTGCATTGATTGCAAAAAAAAGAATCAGGTTGCTTTTTAACAGAGTAATCGTAATTCAATCTATTTTATTGCGAAAGCATCCTATACTGCACTGACACGCAATATTGCATCCAAAAACTTATTTTCTTACTTTCAACATAATTTATGCATTATGTCGTCGCATAGATAGTCAAATATAATATTAAAGTGCAAATTTTGTTGAAGATTTTGCAAAACAAGCAGAGCTAAATTCATCGATTATAACTTAGTACTTAACAATGTACGAGGCTTATTTTACGCAATTGCACTCTAGAGCTTTTAATCTGTAGAAAAATGCTATTTGCCATAATTCAAATAAATTGAATACCAAACGATCACTACAAATTACTTTACATAACAGTTAATATTATACTCGTAATATTTCTATAAGACATAGACATAGAATTGAATGAAATACTGTGCAAGGGGTGCTCGTTTTAGTAGATATAACTATTAAATGTAAAACTGTAATATATATCTTGTTTTCGCGTTTATTTTGCTAAATTATATATGCGCATCATTGCATTAACAGAATTGCATTTAGTGTGGAATGTCATCGCTCCAAATTTTTTTCCAAATTAGAAAGAAGCTGCCTTTATGGTAACTTATCGACGTATGATAAACAAATTTTTGTTTCCAATATTCAATGAAAGGAAATACATAACAATAACTTATGGGTGTCAACTGCCATACATCTTACAAAACCATGGAATTATTGAAACATCATTTCATTGATAACTAGCCAAAACCTGGCTTGCTATGTCACCCCTATCATAATTCTTATCTTAGCTAAACTGTTTACCATTTTTCTACATTTTATTCCCGTTTTATGCTGTATACAGTCTTGAAACACAAAATCATTTTCAAATAGTATATATATTAATATATCCGTTCTTTCCCCGTTTTTGGCTGATGCGAATAGATAACGAAGCTGTAATTGTTACCGTTCTCTTCATATAAAAAATTCTATACATAGTATTAATGGAAGATGTCAGCCACTTATCCAATCTGGCTCAGAGTATTGACTAATAATGCGTTTTGATCACGACATTTTTTTAACCAAATTTAGAAACTTCTACTAAGGTGTGCTTCAAAATGATAAGTTCACCTTAATATTTGCACAATTCATTCAAACTATAAAATGCTATGTATGGTCACCTTATTCACAAAAATACTACTTTCAAATAAGTGGATCATAAGCCGGTTTCAATGTGTCAAAATGATACCGTGTTCAAAGTGTACAACAATTTACAATCTTTACTTTGTAGCGAGCTGTTTTAGCTGACGATATTATTAAAACCGCTGATACGTTGGCAAACATTTGCTTGCAAACCTCGTGTATATATGCGTGAAAAATCAAAATAGCCAATCGCATACATGGAAAACTTCGACGCAACGTATGCATGTGGCTATTTTTTTTACTTCTCACGCATATATACACGATGTTTGCAAGCAAATGCTTGCCAATGTATCAGTGGCTTAAAGGGGGTGATACATTGGTTAGCATTTGCTTGCAAACATCGCAAATAGCTAATTGCATTAATGGAAAAGTATATTATCGTTATAGTTAAAGTTTGCGATGTATCACCCCTTAGTTACCGAATTAGGTGCTATGTGTTGGTTTTGCCTCGCAAATTTATCCAATTCCACCTATTTTTTTAATGATCATTTGTATTAAAAATGAACCGATTTACGCTTGCGCATCGTTGGGATTTATTGGAAATTTATTTCCAAAACAAAGATAATTGGTAGGAAATTGCAAAAAAAACATCTTTTCAATGAAGCCCATTGTCATCTTGGTGGCTGTATTGCCATATTTGGTGCTCAGAAAACCCAAATCTGGTCTTACAGATTCCCATTACGAGTGACTGTTTGGTGCGGCTTATAAAGCGGAGGCATAATTGGCCCATATTTCTTTGAAACTGAAGACGGCGCAACCATTACGGTCAACGGAAACACCTATCGCACTATTATAACCGATTTTTTGTTGCCCGAAGATGGTGCAAATCGCTACACATCTCATGCCAAAATCTATTGCGTCAAACGTTTGATGGCCGCTTATTTGGCCGAAGTGGTGATGTCATTTGGCCGCCAAGAAGCTGCGTATTAACACCGTTGGACTATTTTCTGTAGGGAGTCATTAAAGGCAAGTGTTATGCCGACATACCAGAGACAATTCGAAGGCTAACATTTGTGATGCCGTTGCCAACATACGACTTCATACGCAATTGTTCGGATTGAATGGGGTACTGTGAGGCCAGCCGCGGCAGCCATATGAACCAAATAATATTTCATTTCTAACCGGAACAACTGTATTTCATTATAAAAAACAAATAAGTTTAACAAAATTTGAAACCGTTTTTGTTTTATTGCATTTTCAAAACTTAAGCTTTTAAATGACCCACCCTATATATGTATGTATATACATAGTTTTTTTGCCTATAGTTTCTTCCACACATACTGAGAGATACTGCAAAAATTTTAAAAAAATCTATTCAACGCTATAGCTGTCTATATATTACAAACATACACACATTCATATAAAATGTCACGATTTGACACCTCTTAATTATTTCATAAGAAGACTGAAATTTGTTTGCTATTAATAAAATAAAACCAGAAGATCCTTAAGCTTTGGTCAAAAATTAAGCTGACTGCACTCTGTATATTTATATTGAATTTTTTGACCTCAATGTTCAGTTATAAGCATCAAAAAACTTATCAATTGAAAATCAACAAAATATAAAGGAATGTGTGGTAAGATCTTATCTCTACTTATAAATTTCGAAATGCGTACATTATTGATTTTTATTTATAAACTATCCACCAAAAAATATACTGGATCTAAGCCTGTTAAAATATTCATAAATGTACGAGCAAATGCGAAATAGATTGTTTCTGCGTAAAATTTATTTTCATAAAAGATTTTATTATAAAAGACAAAAAAGAAAATGTTTTTTTTTTACGGGAAGTGCAATAATATAATGTCAACAATCTTACTATTTTTTAGAATTAGAGAACGAAAAATTCAAAAATAATTTTTTATAAAATTCTTCTCATTCGGTTAAACAAATACAGTTTTGTAGCAAAAATTGATAAAAACACAAGAGATATACTCTTTTCTTTCTATTGTTTGTGACTTATACTAATTGTTATCTACTATCTGATATTTAGGTTTTATTGGATTTATTTATTTTTTTTTCTTATACAGGCTGTGTCCAAATATTTAATTCAACGTAAAGTCAGACGAGCGCTTTGGTGCACCTGCACAGTAAATCCTAAAGAAAAACTAAACTTTTTAGTGGTTCAGTTATCTGAGCAGCAACAACAATTTCTACAATCGTTTCTAAACTAATTTGTCTTTTATTGAATTAACTGTACCTCATGGATTTTCACTATGATGTTGGTTAGACAACATCAAATCATTTTGATTAAATCAACCTTTTCCCTACGGCATTTCATTATGAAACCTCTTATTCTGTTAAGCGGTCGACTTAAGCCGTATAAGACACAAAACGTAGAACAAAAATATCAACTAAATACCAACAATTTATCTAAACCAAAACCAAAAAGAAAACCAACAAAACACCACAAAAATACACGAAAATGTTAAAAATAGAAAACAAAACTAAAGTGAACACCGTAAATTACTCATGTGCTTGTTGTTATTGTTGTAGTCTAAATTTTTTTTAATGTTTTTATCTGCTTTAATGTAGAAAATACATTGATTTCTTTGTCGCTTAAGTAGAGAGAAAAATTGTTAAATTTAAAGTGAAAAAGTCTGGGATTTCATACATTGCGCACGCTTTGTAGACGACAAGGAAATACAAAAGCCAAAGATAATTTTTTCAATATGGTCGAAATAAAAACATATAAGTATACACACAATACAAACAGCCATGTACAGCCAAATACTAATTTCTCAATATTTTTAGTCAGACACCCATGTTTTGTTTGTTACTTTCATAATGGCTTTGCCTGGTATGGGTGAGACGGTTGAAATGCTTATTTTCAGATAAGACGCATGGCCGTCGCTATGCCAGAAACCAGCAGCCATCGAAAAACAACCACCAATGGCAGGCCTACAAATAGCAGATGATTATTTGAACTACAATAACAATTGTGAGTACTAAGTGAGAAATGAGTAAACCAGTTTCGCACTGCAATAGTATTAGTTAGCCGGTGAGCTACTTGTGAATGTAGTGGTGCTTTGAAGTACAAAAAGATTCACAACGCAGATAAACGTTATGTTTAAATGTGTTGGTCGTTCTTGTTGAAGGGAAATTTTTCTTTATGAAATTGTTGTTGCCTACGATAAAAACAAAAGAATTCAAGTGCTGCACTCTGGCGTATTTCAAGTACGTGACGAGTTGTCTAGATTTTACACCAGGTGGTGCGTGTATAAGTGGTTTTTGTCTTTACTTATCAATTCAAAATAGTGGGATTTTTTCGAAAATCATTTCGAAATTATTGAAAAGCGAAAAAAAATATGTTTTAGAGAATAAAAACTGTTTTAATGCTCTGGAATTCTTAATGGAAGTGAATTGTTTAATTTTTAATGAAATTTCATTTTTTTGAATTATTTCCTGGTATTTAAGTTTAGTATTTAATTGCTTGAGAGTTTTTATTTATTGTCGATGTCCTTGCAGACAAAAAGCTGTTTCTCGGTTTACAATGTTCTCTATGGTAAATAATATAAATCCCAAATAAAGAGAGAGATTTTAGTATATAAATGGCAATATTTAGGGGTGTTTATATACTGTATGTACTTTACCTAAAACTTTTCTTATTTTCTGTTTTTGTTCTTTACTTCGATTCTCAATATTTTGGGCGTAGTACCTCTAAGTGGTTACATACAACATATAAAATAAACAAATACAACAACAATTTGATTTTCTTTATTCGTTTATATTTTCTTTCTAATTTTTCTTGTCATTTTCTTTTTGTCTTCGTTTTTTTAATTCACAAAATAAATTGCAATCTTGGGAATTTTAAGTTGTTGTTATTTTTGTTGTTGTTGGGTTTAATGATAAAAATCGATAAATATCTTCAAATGGCAAAAAATTTATATCATTACACAAACAACATCAGCAACAACAACAGACACATTAGCAACGAGTAGGAAAATTTTTATTACCCAACATAGAAAACAGCAGTTGCTATTTAATTTAAAATATAAAAACGAACAAAAACAAAAACAAAAACAAGAAAGATACTTTAACAAAATCTTTGCTTACATTTATTAATGGAATTTTGAAGAGAAGAAAAGTTATTATAATTCAAATTCTATTTTCTATATGAATTTTAAGATGTTTTTTAAATAATCGCTTATTACAGATATTAGTGTCTGTCTAAGCCAGCAAACAATAGGCCAATTTAAAAGATGCAAATAAGGCACCGCAGAAAGCAACAGAACAAAATATTTTTATTTCTCAACATAATCTCCGTTTAGCTCGATACAATATTCACTACTAAATATCAAAAATCGATACCCTGTTTATAGTAAGAACAGTGTAGTTCCTTAAAATAGTCATCAATTGGAAACTCGATCTCTTTGTTTCAAAGTTTTGCAATAGAAACTAAGCCGGAAGAACTAAACTAGTGTATCAGGTGCGTGAGGAAGCAAATTTCGCTACTCTCAGGCTTTTTCATAAATACATTACTTTGTTGGCTGCCTTTGATTATTTTCCTGCTTTTAAGATAGTCACTTTGACACTATTTCAGATGGATCTTCATTGTCTTCTTTGGGCACGATTTTCCTTAAATAGTCTACTGTTTTGGTATGGTGAATAACGTCCACCAATGCTCCCACAAGTGAGTACCAAATTTTAAGGCGCGTTGTTAGCACACTAACCTTCCCACCTTGGAGAAATGTTAGACATCATCTAAACTCGCATCACCCGGTTGAGGAGATGCAATACCACACCGAGTTCACGCTCTGCCTGCGTTTTAGGTTTAAAACCACAGCCACCACGAAACTCCTACAAGGGGGCCTACCTAAAAGTCAGGCAGGGACCGAAATCTCTGGGGCTACACCATGGCACTATAATACTTCTGTTCAGACTTAATAGCATAAATGCTACTTTCAGCTTCGGCCCTATAACGGCCCTGGATTGGTGGCCGGTAAAGTTTGATGTGTAAAGTGACTGACCTAAAACTGGGCTCAACAACTCGACTTTATTGCAGAGAAACATTTTCCTAAAACATCATCACTATGCTGTTTTTGTTCTATTGAGAGCAACCGTAGTACCCATCTTACTTCTTCTTTATTCGAAAAATCGATAACGAATATTGGTTATCATATAACGTTACATGTTCAATTTGTAGTTAAGACATCAGTCTACCAACCGGAATGTCCTTGGTTCAATAGCAGGCTGAAAAAAAGAAAAGAAGTTTTTCTCAACAGCGGTAGTAATCACCTCATAACACTAGCTAAGAAACTGGTTATGAGTATTACTACCATTAAAAACTTCTCTAATGCGTTTACCGTTCGATCCCGTCGTTAAACTGTAGGTCCCTTTCAATGAGTCTAAAAATGGTATCGGGTACAGCTCATTGACTGAGAGAAAGTCCCCGTTTTCCTTCATGGAATGTTATGGGAATTAGTATATGATAAGAATAATATGCAATACAATTCAGAAAATATAAGCCACAAATACTAGCAATGATATTTTAAAAATTTTACAAATACATATGCACAATCACAAGATACTAATTATTTTCCTAAATTGTTCTCAATTTCTAACCGCACTGATTAGATTACCAAGGCTTCGTATTCTGGTCTACTGACGAATGTGTCATCCTTCATCCCATCAACCTTCCATTTTCCCAATTGAAAATGCTCATAAAGAGGATGTTGTCGTTCACAATTCTTTCTTTGTAGGACTTCAGAGTTTGTAACATGATCCGTCTATTGTATTTTCAGAACTCTTCGAAGAACCCACAACATTCAAGTTTCCATTGTGTAAGGGAGAACAAGCCATACATAGCATTTTATTTAATATTTATTTGATTTTTGCTTCAAGATCAAGATCATGAATGTTTAGTATTATTTTTTACTTCAGAAAAGCATTTCCAGCCACTGCGATTAGACGTTTTATCTCCTTTGCAAAATGCCAGTTTTCATTAATATTACATCCAGGCTGTGCACACTTCGATCGCGATTCGTAATTATTTTTCTGCCTATAATCATATATATACTTGTTTATATTAATTTAATAATTTAAAAATTCTTGCAGTCCAATTAGGCTTTCGGCAAACATAATGGTATCATCTGTAAAGCTTTTGTTGGTTATAAAAACGCCATTCACTTTGACACCCTGATTCATGTTGTTAATTGAATCATGAAAACTTGAATAACTTGTTCACTCCCCTCGAAATGGGTACATTTTCAGTCATACGCGCATTGATGTTAATGCGAGCGGTTTGCTGCTATAATTTTAGTTATCGCACTCACTTTCAGAGCCGACGATCATTCAATATAATTTTGTTGATTTTACTAATCGTTTCTGACGGTAACTATGGTGTTTATCTTGGCAGTTTGTAAGGCCATGTTTAAACTCTTCCATCCAATATTTTCTAGTCGTTAGCGAAGGAGCAGGAAGTTAAAATATAGCCTGGATTTAATATTGGTTGAAGTGCGGCGTAACGGTGACTAATTTTTTCGATGCTTTTGAATTCATTGAGATCAATTTTGACCGTCATTCTACCAAATAAAATCAGTTTAATGCAGTAGTTGTGTATTTGACATAATAATTTTGTTAATATTTAATTATAACAAATTAATTATTATAAAAATATTTAGTTTTTACAGTTTTTGATTTTATAATCTTTAACTATTAAATCTTAATTCTATTGAAGAAAATAAATCAAATAATGCAAAAATTTGAGATAATTTTGCCATTTAAAAGCAGAAGAATATTAACATAAAACAGCGAAATAATGTTAAGTAATTATTTTTTTTTTTTAATAATTATATTTTGTTTTTATTTAAATTCTCTATCGCAAAATTGTATCCCGTTTTTAGGTACAGCAATCGTTTTTATTTTTTTCATTTTTTTTTTTTTTGACTTAATTTATTTTTTTATAGAAAGTTTTAATTTTGAGTTAATTGCTAAATTTTAAATATAAATTTTATTTTATTTTTTTGCAAAATTTTTCAGAGATAAGCACTAAATTTGTCACAATTTACGGTGCTTTAAGCTTTTTGAATAAATTATAATTAATATTTGAAAATACTTGATAATTTAATTTTTTCATCAGGTTTTTTTTGTTTTTATTTTTATTTTTTTGTTTGCTTCCTTTGTATTATTTTGTGTTTTAGTGTTTCTCTTTTTTCTTGCCATTTTAAATGCTTTTAAATGCATTTTTAATTTTAATTCAATATAAATTTGAAAATTTATTTCGCTGTCAAAAACGGCAGTGACTTATCAAATGTCCGGTTTTATAGTCTGCTCAATCTTTATGACTTTATGTTTTTATTTCCCCAACTGTCATCTATCTGTATTCGCTGATCATACGCTCTGCAATATCCTATAATTTTTTTTTTTAGCGTATTATAGTAACAAGTGTCATTTAATGAAAATTTTCTGATTTTCTTTTGTGACTTGATAGCTCTTGCCAAACGAAGTTTTAGCCAACGGCCAGTAACAAAAAGGACCTGCGATATGTGTTCAACTCTTTCTGCAGCATCTGCAATTTTTAAGTGCTTTCGAAAAATTTTATTTAACATTTTATTTAATATTTATTTATTTAACATTTTACTAACAATATAAATATTGATTGTAAAAAATCTACCAAATGTTGTCATCATTATCCTTTTTAAATGCTTACATATCTTTTGCTGTTTAATGATTTCTTTTTTTCTAATTCTACCAGTAAGTTGGCAAATCAACATTTTAGCTTTCGTGTTGTTATAAGCTTCATTTCAAAAACAATACGCTAAAGAACCATTAAAAATTATATGTCAGCCTTAAATAATGAATTCAGTTTAATAGAACAGATTTAGGGCCTCACTGAGTGACATATCCACCATTATGGTTTCAGATCTGCTGGCGTTCATTAGGAAAGCAGCAGATCACCTAAACAAACTATAGAACTATGTCCTGCAATAGTGCCTGATCGATATGATGATAATTATAATAATAGAACAGATGCCGTCGGCAATAAAATAAACATAAGACTTTTTTAAGTTGGAAGTAATAAAAGTGAAAATAAATTATTATTCGGCCACTAAATATGTTCCAACTGTGTTAAAATAAGGGTTGGCAAAAACCCGGGTTTTTAAAAAAATCCAACCCAGCGGGTTTTATAGGGTTACTTGATGGGTTTTCTTGGGTTTTATAACTGCTCCAAATTTCGTTCGAGTCGATAATATTTTTTGTTTGTTTATACAATCAAGTTGTTTTAGTATTTATAGTGCAATTTTGCACTCTTTTGGGGATCAAGGCAGCATTGCGTACTATGAGCTGCTAAAGCTCGGTGAGCGGAACAGACTGCAATTACTTCGTTTGAATCATGCATTATAAGAAAAACAGCCAGAATATAAAGACAGAAATGATTAAGTTATTCTTTTGCATGACAATACCCGACTACATGTCGCAAAAGTTTCAAAACAATTATTAGCAACAATCAAATGCCGCATCCGCCGTATTCTCCGAACATTGCTTTCTCGGCTGTTGCGACGGAAACAGTAAACCTTTTTGTACGGGATTTCTTTAAATGGCTACATTTTGCTATAACGGCCTGTTTGAAATATAGAATTCATACGCTTTAAGCGCAAATTACCTTGCTCTACGGTTAAAAAACCATGGATTCTCCGTTTTTTAACAAAAAGTGTAAGGGAAGAAAAAGCAACCGTATTCTCAGTTTATGTCTCAGTAAGCGGTTTATAAAAACTTGCAGTTTACGGACTTTACATTTTATCTTAATATTCGGAATTTTGTGGACGTGAATAAAGCTGTTGATTTCCACACTCTTCTCCAATGACCAAAACCTGATTGAGCCTTGTTAATACACAGCTCTGCCTTCTGGTGTGATTGGGCTGGCCAAATAGCAGAAACTTTTCCAGCATGCTATGCTTTAGTTCTCGATACAGAGATGTTCCCCAAAGTTCCATTAAATGCCGCATTCATCATTGTCCAGCGTCTGAGACAGAACATCATCGAGGACGATTAAAAATCATAGAAGACAACTCTGCCTCACACCGGATGTTGAGCTGAAACTTTCAGAATATTTGCCGGTGTAGAGAACTCTACATTTAAAATTCTCATATTGTACCGTTATAATTCGGGGCCACACCCCAATGTCGTAGAGCCGTACAAATGCATTCGCGTGCCACGCCATCGAAAACAATTTTATTATCAATAAAGGCTATAAAAAGAGATGATTCATTTAATTGTAATAAAGTAAAAGTAAGAATAGACTTTATTTCGATACAATTTCTATTGTCCTTTTCTTACCATTTGCAAAAGAAAAAAAAGAAAAAGTCACAGTTGTTAAAATTTAATACGACTTATTAATATTAAATTATATTATTTGTATGAATTATTGTTTCTTAATTAAAAAACTTGAATAATTGATACATATTTACTATTAAAAAAAAATATTTTTTTTTTATAAAACTTTTATAGGACAACTCATGATAATCTTTTTTTAAAATCAGAAATATTTTTTTATGAATAAGACCTTTATTTGCTTAATTTTAATGTATTTATCTGTCTATATAGATAAATATGATTGATTTATGACTACATTTTTAAGGAATTGTTAAAAAATCTTTTAAAAGTCATAATTATTTTTATGATATTTATCTTGTTTGTGCAAAAGAGTTTGTTAATTTACGAAAATATAAACTAATTTTTAATCATAACTTTTCATGTGGAATTAAGGAATTAATGTCATAAATCGTAATTAAATGTTAATAAAATTTAATAATCTTGGTAAACGATGATTTTAAAAACTTATCCATTAAAACTTTAACCCATTAACTGATTTTAATTATATATTACTTTCCGCGATTATAGTATTTAATTCAAATTTGAAACAAAAACATGTAAGAACTCGTTTTAGTTTCTAGATCCATTTACAATTTTCAAAGTACGAATAATTAGTTGTGACTTCAATAACACTGGTCTACAAGAATTAAAAAAATTTTCTCCACTTAAATAAAACTATACGGAATATAATGATTTTGATGCGCTGAATTCAAATCCGTTTTCAGTTCCATCGGACTTATATTTTTTTATGGGCGTGTCAAATTTTTTGCCCAGAATATGGTAATATATGTTAATATATTAAGTACAACCAAGCGTTTCCTATAAATCACCAATTTTTTATGACTGTGGAAAAAAAATTGCTTTTATTTTTGCGCAAAAAAAAAAAACTTCGTAGCTAAGTTGCGAATAATTCAGAAACTGCTAAAAATACAATACAATTGTGTTCAGGTGATTTATTGTAAATTTTGTTTCTTAACGTTGTACATACTTGCCATTAAAATCGGCCAAGTCGTTTTCGAGTTATGATGAAATATACTGACATAACTACCATATTTTGGGCGAAATTTTTGACGCACCCATTAAAAAAAATTTGAGTCCGATGGAAAAAAACTGAAAACGGATTTTAATTCCGCGCATCAAACTCATTATATTATTCCATATAGTTTTATTTAAAGGCGTTTTTTGCTGTAGACCAGTGTAATTAACGTTATAAAATAAATAATTAAAGTAATAATTAAGTTGAAAAGTGTACTGTAATACAATACTTATATCGAAATATAAGTCTTGATTAGTATTTTTAATGCATTTTAGCTGAGAAATTTGTTATAAATTTTATATATTTGTTTGTATATAAGAATATAGTCTATTTTTCAAGTCATGTATTAACTGCACTTCATCCTTGTCCTAACGTAGATAACAGAATTCATTCAATCTCTTAGGCAAATCCTAAATTATTTCATTTCGTATTTGAAGCAGAGTTCAATCTACAAGTGTTTAGTGATTTAAAAAAAGTTGCATTCATATCATATTAGTACCGCTTGGAACAAACTTAAAACAAATTTTTTTGAACGAATTTTTAAACCTTAAACTTTTGATCAAATTTTATTAGTGCAACTAACTTCCTCTGACTATTTCACGGCCAGAAGTATGAGACTGCCTTTAAAAAATCTTTTACGAGTATTGTTAAGCTAAAAACATTGAAAATGCAACTGAAAATATTGCAATAAAGTTTTATCCCATATTCCTCAAACTATTATTTAAAAAATTATTATTTATAAAAGGTTTATAAAACATAATTCGTATGAAAATTTGTTTAATAAATCCTTAATAAATCGAAAATAATTTTTATAATTTTTTCGAAACATAGTTGTATAGCAAAAACCATTTAAAATATCAAGTTGAAGGGTGTACAGTTGTACAACTTAAAGTGCACTAGTTCAGAGAAATAAAGGGCAAAATCAGTATATTTAAAAGTGAAACTACGACTTTTAACAAAACGTAACGTTATGATCGTTTAATACAACACATTATCAGAAAGGAATAAATACTTTGATGGTCCATATCCTTTACCAACCTTCCAATTATTTTCTATTCAGATTAAGTTTTCCTGTACCTAATTGGTTAAAACTATCTATATACAAAATTTGATACTATTTATTTGAGAATTGTAGCAATCGCACTGAGTTTCCCAAAAATTAGTTTATACATGATATTTGCTATTACATTTTTATTTACTTAAAGCGAGCTTAAAGCCGGTGTGCTTCTTAAATGCTATCTTAGTTAAATTTTTTTAAACTTTTACCCCATTTTATTCCCTTTCGGTCAAAATCTAATTATTTGTACCTTCCAAAAAAGACACTGTAGGTTCTACTTTTAAACTGTATATAGTCTTCAAACAAACTCACATTTATTTCTATATAGTATACGTTTATAGACAGGTTTTATCCAGTGTGATATCTGCGATTCCCGTTTTTTGACTGAGGCGAACAGATAACGAAGCTTTAATAGTTGTCGTTCTCCAGATATATAGAATCCAATATTTAGTATAAATGGGAGGTGCCAAATCTCCAACCACACCCAACTGCTGACTGGTGATGTGTGTTTTTCGCGACGTTGTTTGATTGTAATTTAGAACTTCTACTTCTTTGTATAGGAGGTACCATGTCCACTTATCCGATTCCGCCCAATTTTTGCATGATGATTTGTATTTACTATGAAGTCAATCAGACCAAATTCTGAAACTTTTTCTGTAACCGTTCTCAAGATATACTAAAATCAATATTTACTTCGTATGGTAGGTACCACGGCAATTTGTCTAATCTCGCCCACTTTTCGACTGATAATTTGCATTGACTATGAATCTCTCTGAGCCAAATTTAGAGAATCTGTCTGTTACCATTTTGAAGATATAGACACATAAATAGCATATAGTTTCCTTCCAGACATACAGAGAGATACTGTAAAAAAATAGCAAACAAATCACTTCAGCCTTTGGCTGTCCATAAGGCACAAACAAACAAGCCAACATACAAACACACATTCATTTGTGTATACAGTATACGAGTAAGATAAAAAAATTTCAGCTTAACGCTTGAGTGAGTGGGATTTGAATGTAAGTGGTTTGAGGTGTGAATTATCAATTAGTCCGGCGTGGACTTCAGTTAAAAAAAGTTAAACTAGTGTATTTGCATAAAATAAGTTAAATAAAAAACAATTTAACGCGTTGGCAACAGAAAGTTGGTTAACTATTAACTTTTGAACGCGTTGCGTATTTTTGACAGTTATCAGCTGACAATAACAGAATAAATTAAACGAAGATGATTCATTTTCAATGTACTAATAGGAAAACAATAAAACACCAGCTGACAGAAAATGTATTTTTAACTCGTGTTGTAATTTTTCCTGCGAAGTAAATTTGTAAACGCACGGTAGTTGTCGATGAATTACTGCCTGCTATGTACTTCTACATTTCCTTGTTTTTATAATGAGTTATTTATTTTGTTTTGAAATTTTGTAGTTTTTTGCAGAGGGAGGGAGTTTGAAAACTGAAACTAAAATAGAAGAAAATAGCAATTCAAGCTTAATAACATAATTTTAATAATTTTTTTCAAAAAATTAGAATTTAAAATTAGAAAGTTACACAATAAAACCCGTAGCCCTTAAAACATATGTATTTAAGACTTTCAGCGCAGACGAAAATTTTTTGGTATTTTGGCATAAGCTGGTGTTCATTAGTCAAATAGAGAGCATTTCATTGATTTGCTATTAATTCGAAAATTATAACACTAATTTATTTGGGTTATGTTAAGTGTTCATTCACGTCTAAGTAACGATCACGCGAGTATAGACTATGTATGAGCAGTAGTAATGATAATGTGGACGTACTTATTTCAAAAAGTATATGTCGTCAAAGACTGAAAAGTATTGTAGAAAAAATAAGATCGTAAATTTAAACCCTAGTGGAACAGAAAAAAACAAATATTTATTTCAGGCAATTTTTTTCTACAATTTTGAGTTTGGCATAGATAAAGAAGCCGTAGTAGTGCTATCTACCATGCATTCTACACCGTCTGCCAAAAACAATTTGGCGGCTAAGCCGTCGACAACATGGATGAGTTATTGGGCTAATATACGAGTACTTGCAAGCACAGGATAAGTTGGTAACCGTTCTCCTAGTTTTTCTTTCGTTGGAGATGCAGCAGCATTGGCGTCATATGTTATTTGCACACATATATGAAACGCAATGCACATTTCACTTCCACAAACCGTCGTAGACAATTTTTAGAAGATCATAGCTTGTAAGAAGCGTGCTTAAAATTCCACGTTGACGACAAACACTTGCACTTGAACTGCAATGGAGACTATAATTGCAAAGGAATCTGTAACCAGTGTAAAGCTGTATAAAATTCACCCTTATAAACTAATTTTAGGTAATTTTTTGTCAATAAAATTTATAATAAATCAGAGACTCTATCATACTTTCATAGAAATGCATAAAGCTACTCTGGTACCTTGTCGTACACGAAGAAAAGTTGCTTGAAGAAAGTGGACATGCCACGTCTATCTGAATTTATTACGTATTTGTGAAGCTATAAAAAGTAATAAAATAATAAAAATCAGGAGATCTCAAGGATTCTCAAGTACAACAATTATCAGCTTCTATCAAGACGAGTCACTGTTTGGTGCGGATTTTGGTCCAGAGACATAATTGGCCATTTTTCTTCGAAAATGAGCAAGGACTGGCCGTTACAGTCAATGGCGATCGTTATCGGGCCATGTTGAACGAATTTATGTTCACAAAAATTAAAGAGAAGGATATTAGCAACATTTAGTTTCAACAGGACGGCGCTACGTGCCATACAGCCGAAGCTACACTCGATGTTTTGCGCCCTGTTTTTGAATATCGCATAATCAACCGCAGAGCTGATGTCGTTTGGCCACCTCGGTGCTGCGACTTGACACCGTTGGACTATTATTTGTGGGGTGCCGTCAAAAATAAGTGATACGCCAACACGCCAGAGACAATTGACGCTTTAAAGGACAATATTCGTGAAGCCATTGGTGAAATACAGCTGCACACAATCGATAATATGCTTAAAAATTGGATCGATTATGTAGGCTACTGCATGCCCAGCCGAGGCAGCCATATGAATGAAATTATATTCCATTATTAACCGGAAGTACTTTCAAATAAAAAAAGAAATTTGAGAAAATATTCAGTAGTTTTTTTTTATAGCATTTAAAAAAAAAATATATTTGGCGGACCCTTTACAAAACAATTCAGTTTCAAAACGCAATAGGTATCCGGGTCTCTTGTCGGACACATAAGATTTAAACTACAGCGCAAATACATATGGTATACCCTGTTAAGTCAAATTAAATTTTTTATCCAATGATCAATGATAATGCTGAAAGTCTGGATATTAGAAAGAGAATGTAAATCTTACAGCTAAAGAAAATATTACTTTAAATTAGTTGATCCTAAATTGTGATTTTAAATAGAAACAAAAATATTTAAATCGAAATTATAATACACAAATATCATTACTTAGCAATTCTGAGATAACGAAAATGGCTGAAACTTAATATTTATAACCGTAAGAAGTTATCGAATCGCTAATCTAAATAAAAATTATTGCAATTATGATTTTATTTTAAAAGATAATAATTTCCTTTTTCCTTTTTGTATACTTTATGTACATGCATGGATTTTAAAATTCCAGACGATTTGTCTGTTCCAAAATTAAATCTTATCGCACTTATTTGGAATATTTCCACAAAAAAGTAAAAATAAGAAGTACATTTAACATAAAACAATTAAAAAAAATGCATTAAACACAGTAAATAAAAATAAAAACTTTGTTCACACCATATCAAATTGTCTGCAACACACATACATGCATACATATATGCATATGTACATGTGTATGTATATATGTACACGTATATACTACTCATAATGTATGTGAGTAAAGGAATGACTGATGTTTTTATAAGAAAATTATTCATGGACTGACGACAGTCTTTCAATTTTAATTAACAAGTCAAAAAGCCATACAAATCAAAGAGGAAAAGGAAAATACTTTGGTGTCTTACCACTAAAGTAACGAAAAAGAAAAATAACAAAAAAATATATCAAAATGGGCAATGCATTCAATATCCATTTTTATTCCTTTCAACAATAAATTTATCAATTTCAATATTTCATTAAAAGCCTTCTTTTACGTTTCTTTTAAACAAAATACAAAATTTTTAGTCCCAAACTCAGAATATTCCTAAACTGCACGATATACCCATACGATATGCTGGCGAGTGTATTATGTGTATAACGTTTTCAATTTTTATTCATAATCTTTCAGTGTGGTTCTACGAATACAAACATTTTGGGTTATTTTTGAAAAAACAAAATAAAATAAAACAGAACAAAAAAAAAAAAAAAATATTGAATTTATTTTGTATCGCAACTGAAATTAAAAGAATTATACGAAATATATGTACGTATGAATAAAAAAAGGCTCAAGATGATGGGGCTGTGACTTTGAATAAACGGTATGTATGGTTTGTCAGACGGACATGTGAATTGCTGAATGAGAGATGATGTTTGAATGTTTGGGACTGTTTAAAATTTCATTTCATCTACGCCATTGTAATTCTACACGCAAACATGCCACATTTATCAGTTCAGAATATTTTAATTTATTTACATTTCTTATTATTTTTTGGGTGTTTTTTTTTGTATTTGTTTTATTTTGTTCTTTAATTTGTTAACAGAAAATATAGCATAAGTTCAATATGTTTTATAATACTTTATACAATATATTTAAGTATACATACATAAGAGTGTTTTTTGTTGCTGCTTCAAACAAAAGAAAAAAGTGTTATCTTTGAGGTTTTTTTTACTCCTTATTTTTCTATAGTATTTATATACATAAATAGAAAAATATATGTAAAATTTTATTGTTTTTGTTTGTATGTATATACTTATGACATTACATACTCTTCTATGTATGAAATCTCTGTAGCAAGTGTGTCAGAATGCCTGTCATTATTTTTGTCGAATATTTTTCTGCTTCATATACATACGTACATATACATATTTTATTTTCCATTTCAAGTGTTTAATTACAATTTTTATGCTTTTTCTATATTATTTTGAATTATATTTTAAATATACAAAATTTTTTTTCATCATTTGGCTGGCAATTGAAAATCGAAAACACTTTTATAATGACCGACGCCAATGTTTTTTTGGTGAATAGCCTGCCTGCCTGATATTGAAAAAAAAAAATTAAAACATTTTCTAGATAAATTCTTGGTGGCCTGCCTGTCGGTTTTTTTTTTTTTTTTTTTTTTTTGGTTTCAAGTGTTAAAACTAGAAATTATTTGAAAATTCCTTCATTTTGTTTTTGATTTGCCCTAATGGTTCATGTTTAATATGAAACTGAATGTATTTTCACATAAATAATTGAAACAAAAAAACCTCTTGAAAGCGAAAAATATGTCTTTAAATAAACTAAAAAATATTCAAACAATAATTGGAAACATTTCAAATTTATCGCCATTAGACAATTGCCAAGAAATTTGGTTTTATCATTGCCCTAGAGCAGGCATTCAAAGGAGTAGAATCATTTAGTAATAAAAATGGTTATGAAAAATGCCGGAAGTTCAAAATATATTGTGAATATAAAAACGGAAAAGAAAAAGCCAACTATGCTACAACTTTCGAAAATCGATTGTTGGTTTCATCTTTTCATTTTCACGAGCAATATTTGTCTACTATCACCAATTGTTAGTAGCATAAAAAAGCTAGGCTAAGTTCGGTTGGCAGCTATTAGTGGCACAGCTTACTGGGGTCCAGAGCGTAAGTGCTGTTGTATTATCTTGTGTCCACTATCACACCAAAGTCCTCATTTGTCTTTGCCACTTCCCGACTGGCGTGAACTTTGCCCAAATCATCCGTTGCAAAATTGTTCTTTTCGTAATGGCGTGAACTTTATTTATATAACCCTTGAGCCATCAAAAGCCCCATAATGACAAAGAAGATGTACTGAAGAAAATACAAGAGATGTACCGAACCAATAACCGCTTATAGATTCGTAACATGTAATCTCATAACTCATCGCGTTCTTCGACCATAGTTTCTTAGTCTCGAGGAAGGGGAGATCATATTTCATAAGCCCTGACATACAGTTTGTGTGATATCAGCTATTTACCGTTTTCAAGAGAAATACCCATATACTTCGTTGCAAGTATATCTGCCACGCAGTTTCCATCAATGTCTCCTTATTATCTAATTGTAACCGTCGAATGTATCACTATCTCGTCTATAAAAATGTTCTAAATCGATAAATAAATGAAATAAATTAAATTATTATTCTGTTTGGAGCGAAAAATGAGCGATATTTGTGTAATATCTGCCATTATTTCGTTAATACTACAGGTTATGGGGCCTTCGATTTCTCAAGGGCAGTTTAGGTGTTAGCTCAACACATTGACATAAATTACTGCCAAAACAAATATCTTCAATTTTAAAAGACAGAAGGAAAAAGGCTGCCAGACTGTCTGGCATCACCAATTGATTCTATTTGCAGACACTTTCAAAAACAAAATAAAGATGGCAAGTATTTCCGCCTGAAAAATTGAGCGAAGTTTGTGGTTGAAACATTTTGTGTGTCATAATGTCTTAGACCAAGTTTGGTTTACCACCCGACAAAACAAACTGAACAAAACTGGTGAACGGCAAAACAAGGAGAAAAATTACCGTTACACATATATACAATATATATTGTTACAAAAGTCGGGTTTGGCACACTTGTCGTTTGCCGCGAAAACAACTATACGTGCTGTTTACAAATAACCCAATCGATAACAACAACATTAGCAGAAATGTAGTAAATAAAAATAAGCGGCAACAACAAAAACAGCCAGAAAAGAAAGTAAGTAACAGGCAATAACAAACAACAAGAACTGAAAGAAGTAAAAGTTTACATTCGCATGGCTTCATAATAACTAAAGAGATAATAAAGGAAAGAAATGGAATCTACCTGATATATCGAGAAGTTCAAGAGCTTTCGAAGTATTGTTTACTCAGTCATATACATATATATCACATCAATGCGAACATCAGTCAGCTTATGTGTTGTAAATTCAGAGAAGAGAAGAGAACTTATTTGATGTAAACTCAGCGAACGAGTTATTGATTTGAACTCTGTGTGAAGAGAGTTTATAAGGAGTAAGCTCGTGAAGTAAAAATCAGTTTGGTTGGAGCTAAATCAATGAAAAGAGAGTTTAGTGTGGTTTAACTCTGGTTGACGAGGTTGTGATCGAAACTAAGTTTTAACTACGATCGGGTTGGAAGATCTTTAGGTAGAAAGTTCTGTCGAGTAGTTTTTGTTGTTTACAAAGTTGTAAACAGAGCGAGGTATTAAGAATAGATATTGTTATTGCTCGCGAAAAGGTTACGAACAGTGGAACACAAAACTGTGTTAAATAAAAGATTTAAATTAAAAATCAAACACAAGATTGATTTTATTTTAACTACAACTTTTAACACATAAATTAACGTTTTTAAAAGGTAAAATGTAACAATATATTGTTAATACTTTTCTTACAGCTCCTTATTTTTCGTAACTCTATCTACAAGATTATCCAAAAACGTTGCAGAAATTTGTTTCGTATTGTATCCTTATCACAATTCGAATATGTCCTCTGAAACCCTATGACATTTTTCCACTTTTCTTAACTATTTGTTATTGGACTGAGTTCAGAGACTTGTGCTGGCCTATCAGTCAACTGAAATTCATGCTGCGACAGCTATTCTTTAACGATTTTGGCGGTGTGTCTTAGATCACCGTCTTACTAGAAGATGTCTTATTTTTGTGGTAAGTGCTTACACATACATAATTCAATGAGATGGACTTCTCCCATTCAATGAGTTGGCGGGTGTTTACCACACTAAAAGCGGGTAAGGGCTTATGGGAATGAATTTTCCAAATTGTCGTGTCAAATATTTAATACTTTTTCATAATATCGCTAATTTAAGTCTGTCCGCCATCAACTTCACATAATCAAAGCAAAAAGGCAAATCGTCTACCAAGTGGCTGGTTTACCATTGAATAGATTTGTTCAGTTTGTTTTGTCGAATGGTAAGTAAAATTTGTTCCCTTTGTTTTGACCGACACTGTATCTATTGGTTTGCCCTTCGTATCTATTTGAATATTTATTATTTTCGTATTAAGTTGCATTTAAATACCGAAAAAGAAACATTTTATGGCAATAAAATGTGTCAAAATCGTATTAATTAAAAAACAATTTTTAATTTTAATATTCAAACTTTGTTTCTAGAAATAATAAAAATATGGATTTCTGATTATCAAAGACAACAAAAACCATTTTATGAATGGAAGAGAATTTTTTTTTTAATAACTTTTATTGATATTTAAGATATTATATTTTTATAGCCTTTTATTCAAGTTATAAAATACAAACTACAACTAACTGTACAGACTTTCACAATTTGAAAAAATTATATCTAATGACCTCTTCGATATTTAAGAAAAATTTATTCGCAGAAAATTTTATTCGAAACTGACGTCTAGATATATATTTGCTATGGCACTTATATTTCAGTGGTGTAATCAGGAACTATATTTCACTACTGTATTTCCTCATCTGCATACGTATATATATATATATATATATATATATATATATATATATATATATATATATATATATATACATATATATATATATATAAATACATATATATATATATATATATATATATATATATATATATGTAAATGGATGTGTATTTGTATACCTGTGTATTATAGACACTTAAACGGTTGAACAAGTTTTTTCATATCTCGAAGGTGTTACGCACATACAAAGTAAATAAATAGCTTCATAGTCAATACAAATCATCGGTCAAAAAGTGGGCGTTATTGGACAAGTGCGCATGGTACCTCCTATATCTACTAAATTGATTTTTTATATCTTAGTTATCTATTCATATCTATATATAAAGGGTCCGCCAAAAAAAATTTTTTTTTGAAAACGTATAAAAAAAACTACTGAATATTTTCTCAAATTTCTTTTTTTATTTGAAAGTACAATCCTTCCGGTTGATAATGGAAAATAATTTCATTCAAATGGCTGTCTTGGCTGGCCATGCAGTAGCCTACACGATGGGTCAAATTTTTAAGCACATTATCGATTGTGTGCAGCTGTAATTCACCAATGGCTTCACGAATATTGTCCTTTAAAGCGTCAATTGTCTCTGGCTTGTTGGCGTAACACTTATCTTTGACGGCACCCCACAAATAATAGTCCAACAGTGTCAAATCGCAGCTCCGAGGTGGCCAAACGACATCAGCTCTGCGGCTGATAACGCGATCTTCAAAAACAGGGCGCAAAATATTGAGTGTAGCATCGGCTGTGTGGTACGTAGCGCCGTCCTCCTCTTCAATTTTTGTGCACAAAGATTCGTTCAACATGGCCCGATAACGATCGCTATTGACTGTAACGGCCACTCCTTGCTCATTTCCGAAGAAAAATGGCCCAATTATGCCTCTGGACCAAAATCCGCACCAAACCGTGACTCGTCTTGGGTGTATCGGCTTTTCAATGTATGCGTGCGGGTTATCTGTGCCCAAATGCGACAATTTTGCTTGTTCACATACCCGCCAAGATCTTCAAGACATACAAATATGCATTTTTGTATGTCTTGAAGACGAGTGGGCATGATACCCTCCATACAAAGTTAGTATTGAATTTTGTACATCTTAAAAAATTTTAGTGTAAGTTTTGGGATCGAGCTAGTGGGTATAGACCTGCCATGCTAATGTAGTATATATCTGTCTATCTTCCTCTGTTTCCCTTTTCTCCTTCTTGGTCACTATCGAAAATATAGTCTTTTATTATCACGCGTTTTAGAATTTTTTTAAGTCAAACAGTTGGAAAAATACGGATAGATTTGTGAAAGAAAAAGGAATTTATCTTCCATTCGTAATATATGTACATACATATCTATATATAGATCACCGGGAAACGCCAGATGCGTTAAGCTTGTATAATTATATATATTTAAATGTCGTCATTTCAGATGTACTATGTAAAGATTTGATTCTCTTACTATTCTGATGGAATTTGAAATGCATTGTATTTTGAATCGTTCTAATGCAAGTACGTCTACAATTACTTAGAAATGCCAAAAAGTCAGGATGATATTTGTGGTTTCATGTATGGGAAGCGAACAATATTTCACTTGTCTTTTAGCACTTATCTTCGTATACAATACCCTCCCAAAATGTACTAAATATTTTGTTAATATATTTGTCTTTTGTTGTTGCTATTGTTGCCATTACTAGAATCAATAAAAATATTAAATAAACAATATCAATAGGCAAAGATAAAGATAAAAAGGGTCTCGTCTTCAGGGCGTTGTTGTTAATATTAAAATATTTAAATTGATTAGACAAAATTTTGAAGGCGAAACAAAGTTTTTTTAAAACATAAAACGAGTTTATATACATCTATTCTTTTATTTCTGTTGCTGTTGTTGTTTTTATTTTTTATGATAATGAATTTAAAAAATTGTGTTAAAAAATTTATGCTCGCATTCCTATTTTTTTTTTTTTTTTTTTTTTTTGTCTTTAGACAGTGAATATTTTCCAAAGTTTTTTCATGTATTTTTTAATTTAAACAAGAACCAGTTGGCAGTTTTATTATTATTGGCTGATTTATAATTTTATTAATTTATATTTTTTGTGTTTTTTTTTTAATATTTTTCGTAAAATAAAATTAAGCAAATTGTTTAATATCATTTGAAGCAAATAACGTTAAGATATTTGTGTCAAACCTGAATCTTGAAATAAATACAACGAAAGGCTCCTTTCATAAGAGTGTCCAAAATTTAATCTAAAGTACGTATAAGACCGAAAAAAATTACGTTGAGTGATTTTTTTTGTCTGGAGGAAAATTCCGTAATATAAATGGATGTATTTTAATGTCATATTCTTACATATGGTTCTCTGGTATGTTGGAGAACCAGCTTTATCGTAGACCGGCTATTTAAAGCTCCGTGGTCAGCACTAATTTATATGTTGCTTCGTACACGGATAATCTACTCCAGGAGTAAGTGGTTAGGAGTTAACTTAGGGAAGAAGTAAATCACACATATGCATATAATATAATGATTCAAGAATGAACTACGATTTTGGTTCTGGTGGTTTTTTCGGGGAGAGTCTTGCAAATGACTGTAGTGTTTTTCAGGCTGGCGCTCCTCGTTAAATATTGTTTTTTAAGAGCTTGAGAACTTAAAATGGTAATTCAAGAGAGAAATATTGTTGCAATGAATTTTTTCTATTATAATTTTGGCAGTTATTTTGTAAATATGATTTCCGTTATATGTCCGCTGCGCCCACGATTTTCATGGTCCAGTGAAATTTTTGGATACTTTTTTTTGGATACGAGCAGGCAAGTGAGCAGAACTACTTCTGGGAAGAAAGTGTTCATAAAGCCGATTTTGCAGTAAATCGATTGTAAAGCTCGTTAAATGGCAAGTTGCGCCTTTGTCTTTCTTGGAACCAAATATCGTTGATTAATTTTTGAAAACAAAAATTCAGCACTCGCCATAGGTCACCATAGCTCCAGAAGCTTCTAGTTCCTTCGAAAGATTTCCCGCTATAGCAGCAAAATTCTGTGTCAAGAAGAGTAAAATTAGTGCGAAAACGATCACTAACTGCAAGAATTGCTGGCTCACTATGCCGATTATGTTGACCGTAAAAGGGTGAGGTGCTCTATGAATCTCACGAACAGATTTATTTATTTTTTCAAAGTAAATTTCAATAATTTGGATACGTTGTTCTGGCATTAAACGATTCACGATGACTTCCCAAGCCTTACTGAACAGAAATTTCAACACAGTTTAACATTCTCGGATGTCAAACCATAATTATCTATATCGATAATTCCCATGCTGCTAAAAATACTCTATATTATTACATCAATATTGGTCCGTCAGTAAAACAATGGGCTGTCAAGGCTGAGACATCTGTTTGACATTACTATTAAACAGGCATACAAGTTAGCAATAAAGGGATCTTTGAATATTATCAACGCGGCTTCAGTCCCAATTCTGCTTGGGTCTATATAAAGTGGTATCTTCAGAATATTTCATAAAAAGGCTGAAACTAGATGGTTTAATCTAGGAGGAGTAATAGGAGTAATAACTTGAAATTAAGTGCTTGGTAAGCATGCGAGATACATTTGCAATAGCAGTAAAATTGAAGAAATGGTCTTTCACTTTCTTTACAAATGCTCGGCCCTAGCAATCAAAAGGAACACATCCTATGGTAATTATGTACAAAACTATCTGACCTTGGTAAGCTATCTGGATCTAGACTTAATGACACACACACTGAGATTTCTTACTGAATCTGAAACCACATTACAATATATCTTTTTTTTGAAGACCAGAACCCAGGGGATGGCCCCTACTCATGCAGTGCATTGTGCTGGTACTAGGAAAATAGGTTATTGGATGGAGGACAGAGGGAGTAGTGCTTATGGACGTTAGATTTAAATTTAATCAAGTGGCAGGAAATACTTTCGCTGGAAGATTATTCCACAACCGAACAGTGCGACCAAAGAACGAATTCTCCCTATAATGCGTTGTGCGATTTACTGGACAATCAAGTACAAAGGATGCGCTCTACGAGAAATACGAGTACTACGTAAAAATATATGATTTTTAAGAATTAATTCCTTAATTTCGTTAGAACATATTCCGTTATAGTACCGATAGAACAATGAGAAACACGCCACATTGCGACGGTGTTCCAATGAATCGATAGAGTAGGCTACCCTACCGTCATTGATGAGCATCTTCGCCCTCTCCTGTACGCGGTCGAAAAGATCCAAAATAGGCTTTGAAGCACCGGCCCATACATGAGAGTTGTATTCCATTTTGGGTTGGATATAGGTCTTGTAAATATTAAGGCGATCAGATGGAGTGAAGTATTTCTTGTACCGTCTCAAAAAACCAAGGCACTTGAATGCTTCTTTCGACACTTGAAATATGTGATCATTCCAACGAACGCCACAGTGAATTCTCATACCCAGAACATCAAGAGCATCTGATTCCTCAATATCCACATTACACATTGACACAGATGACAGCACACCAACACGCCTGAGTGTTAAAAAACAACATTGAGTCTTACGTGCATTAAAATCGACCCTGTTCGCACGACCCCACCCGGAGATCTTCACCAGGTCACTTGTGAGTGTGACGTTCACATTCATCCTTCTTACCCCAACCTCCAAAAGGCTCGGTCTACCATCAAAAGAATATGACTGACAAATGTTGCTGTCATCCGCAAAAGAGTAGATAGGATTAGGAGTGAGAAGAAGAAAGTCGTTAAGAAATATTAGAAAAAGAGTAGGAGAAAGAACAGAGCCTTGCGGTACCCCTGAGTTTACCCTGAACTCGTCGGATGAGACCCCATCTATAACGACTCTTATAGAGCGATCTCTGAGAAAACTCGATATAAATCGAGAGAAGTGACTACCGACACCAAAAGCATTAAGTTTCGAAATGAGAGCATCAAACGCCCTTGAGATATCCAGAGCAACAACTTTACTCTCGCCAAAACCATGAATGGACTTGTTCCACTTCTCCGAGAGCAGCGCCAGCAGGTCACCAGTAGAACGGTCCTTTCGGAAACCGTACTAACGACCGCTAAGTAAATCTGTGGACTCCAGATATCCCACAATTTGGTGATTAATCATACTCTCCATAACCTTGGAGAGTGCGGAACAAGCTGCTATTGGACGGTAGTTCTCAGGGTTACTAGCCTCGCCCTTTTTGTGGATTGGCGTTACATTAGCAACCTTCCAGCAAGATGGAAAAATACCGGCGCGATATGACGCACTGAAAAGGTGAGCTAATGGACGCGCAAGCGTCGAAGAGCACTGCTTCAGGACCAGTGCTGTTATGCCATCCGGCCCAGAAGACTTGTTAACGTTGAGATTTGCAAGGACCCCTTACAGCACGAGCTCGAAAGAATATACTAGGCATAGTTACTGATACTCTTTAAAGTTCGGGCAGTGGTTGAACGCTCTCTGACAAGTGGCGCGCTCTTGGAGAAAGGGAGTCCTTTTATACTATATATGGTATATATATATACATTAATCAACCAACTTATCATGTAATCACTTTCATGATCAGCTGCTGATCACGAGTTCTTAAATTTTAAGACTTCAGGTGTTTTCAAAGAAAATAAAAGCATCAAACCAAGTTGCTTCAACTCCTCTCAAAATAAATATATTCCGCTGATGCACGAATTGTAAACTCTCTTGGGTGCAATTGTCATTTATTTAATTATCTTGGATTGCTTTCGCCCCAAATTCGGCAATTTTGCTTTCCGTTCCTGTAGAGCAATATTATGATGATTTTGCAAGGCTTACTGAAACTCAACAAACAAATTACTATTTACAGCAGTTGTGTCTATTAAGAGATCAAATATGTAAAAAATACAACTTTTCTATTAATCAGCTAAAAAAATATTTTTATTTGGTAAAATTTAGAAACTTTAAAAATTTGTAGAAAATACTAGCTTTGTCTATACAGCGTTGCCCGGAAATCTATATATATACGTAATAAAATAAATGGAAAATAAATTCCTTTTTTTCCCGATCCTACCCATTCTTTTTACTTTACTTTATTCATCCAAATATTCTGTTCTTACATAGTTTATCTTTAACTAATTAATCATTTAGATACTTATTCTATGCGTAAATTATACTTATCATAGACTTATCAACTAAAACTTAAAATACTTCAGAATAGCCGCAATACATCACCAAAACAAATCAACTCTTATACTATATTCCGCAAAAAATGGCAAAACGGTAACACTCATACACTTAAAACTAACTTAAAACACTACTTACAACTAATTAGCAACAACAGGGCACAGACATCCACCTCACTATACAGTGTTATACACCAGGCTGTCCAAATCCGGGGTATTGACCCTTCTGTGATAAAATGGCAGGCCCTCTTCGCCATAGAGCAGCCCCTCGTCTCTCAACGTTAGGAAATCCACAGGCGACAGGTATCCGCGCACCTTCAGGGTCTCCGTATCACTCCTCCTCTCGAAGCAGCCAGTCACCATCTCATTCTCTAGGGCGAACGATCGTTCCAAAAATGCCAGTGCAGTCCTCATAAGAAAAACATCGATCCTCGCGGAATCCGCATGGTCATAAATGACCCGACAAGACGGTCTCCGGAATGAACCATCGGGGAACTGGCGAGCCCTTAATCCGAGACAAGCCGACAATACCCATTTTTTTGCCACCTGTGTGTCTTTATAAAGAAAATACTAAGACGATTTTTAACGTCTTCCGCTGATAAACTCACTCTTTCTGTGAAGTTTATTTTTAATCTTAAAGTGCAACATGATATTAGAATAGCATGTGGGAAGTTTGAAGACTCTTACTTTTATAGTTTCCAAGATATATCGTTATAAATCTCCCTTTACCACTTATTAGCCCCGCCAAGTACAACTTTTGAAAATCTGTTGTTTATACAAGACATTTTAGTGGATGATGAATGTTAGCAAACCAAAAACTTTGCTTTGAGGAAAAAAAGAGTGTCATTTCAGTTTAAAATCTATTTTTAACTGCTGTTTTAAGCTTCTGCTAGTTATTACTTGCAAGCAGTTTGTTGCTTATGGAAAGTAGTATACGTATGAGATTTTCTCCATTAAACTTATACATTGAAGAGTTAAGAAACGATATCAAAAGAAAAAAAAAAACATGCGGTTGCTTATAATCTTTATCATTTGCAATTAATATTTAATAAAAAAATTATAGATTATATGTACATCCATATGTATATTCCTAAGACTAAATTGTATTTTACTTGTTGTATTTGTTTTTTATTAAAATGTAGATTTTATATAAGTACACATATTTTTATAAAATCATAAAAATAAATAAAGTTTTTTATATGAACATTTGTCCCATAATTTATGTTTAAATGTAATTCTTATATTTCGTACTTTCAAAGAATCCTAATTTTAATTTAATAACTTTAAACAAATAAACTCCTTTGTATCACACATACATTCTTGTATTTCTTTCAAATTTATTTATCTTTCGGTCTGTAATTCACTCAGTCAGTCAATTTGTTTGTTTTCCTCTTATAGAGACACAAAAATAATAATAATATTGTATTATTAAGCGTGATTTATGAAAATTATCCTTGAATGAAATTTGCTGTGTAATGATATGTGAACAAATTTTTCAACTCAGAAAGAAATGAAGACAGAACATCTAGAAAAAATCTCTTGTGAAATGAGCAAAATAGCAAAACTAAACACTATACCTACAGTTGTGCAGAAAATTATTATAAAAAATATATTTGTTTTGAGTTTTATTATTAAATTAAATTAAAAGTTTCAATTTACTGAAGACAGACGTATTAGAAATTTAATATTAATTAAATATTTTTAAATGTATGAAATGTCGAAGGAGAACATTTAAATTAGAAGAACTAACCGAAATATAAAGGGTCCACCAAATTAATTTTTTTTTAAATGCTATAAAAAAAAACTACTGAATATTTTCTCAAATTTCTTTTTTTATTTGAGAGTACAATCCTTCCGGTTAATAATGGAAAATAATTTCATTCAAATGGCTGCCTCGGCTGGCCATGCAGTAGCCTACTCGATCGGTTCAATTTTTAAGCACATTACCGATTGTGTCCAGCTGTATTTCACCAATGGCTTCACGAATATTGTCCTTTAAAGTGTCAATTGTCTCTGGCTTGTTGGCGTAACAGTTATCTTTGACGGCACCCCACATATAATAGTCCAACGGTGTCAAGTCGCAGCTCCGAGGTGGCCAAACGACATCAGCTCTGCGGCTGATAATGCGTCCTGTTGATCCTCCTCTTCAATTTTTGTGAATAAAAATTCGTTCAACATGGCCCGATAACGATGGCCATTGACTGTAACGGACACTACTTGCTCATTTTCGAATAAAAATGGCCCAATTATGCCTCTGGACCAAAATCCGCACCAAACAGTGACTCGTCTTGGGTGTATCGGCTTTTCAATGTATGCGTGCGGGTTTTCTGTGCCCAAATGCGACAATTTTGCTTGTTTACATACCTGCCGAGATCAAAATGAGCTTCATCTGAAAAGATGATTTTTTTTTGGCAAAATCGGCATCTACTGTAAGTCGATCGCAGGCCCACTTAGCGAAGCGTATACACAACCATATTCGTTCAGTGGAAGGATAAGACTAATTACCTGCCAAATCAAACATGAGCTAAGTGTTACCATTCACGAAATAAGCACTAGTTGAAAAAAAAAACGTTAGATGACGGACCCTTTATTAAAAGTCTATGGCCTGAAGACACAATTTTCTGTAATTAACTTATAAAACTGTGTTATTAAGTTAAAATATTAATTCATTATTTATTTATTTAGTTAAGCTTATTTTTTACCATATTTTTTCAAAACCCATTTAAATATTAGTTCACTTCGATGTTTAAGAAAAGAAACATAAAACTGGCTATTGAATTCATCACACATTCTTCGAAAGAGATTACAATTTTCGTAATTGATATGAATATATTGTAGAATCAAGTGGATATTGTATATCGTCGGTCGAGTAGTAATTATATATATTAGATTACAAAGCAGAACTTCGGAACTTGTATGTGTTCGTAAGGGGTGGTCCAACCATAATACACGAGGTTAATTTTGAGTCAAACCTTAACATCAAGTTTTTTGTCCAACTTAATTCGACATTTCTTTGTTTAAGTGTTTGACACAGAGATACACCATCGAGCAGCGCGCTGAGATTGTTAAAGCCTTTTACGAATATGTATTTCGTGCACTTCGTGCTTTTTTTGGTCCGCATAATCAATCAAATGTGTCCACAGTTGGAATTTCGGCAACTCGGGCCTGTAGGAAATATGGAAACACCTGTGCATGCTAGCCCAGTTCGTTTCGCGAAAATCGATTTGTCATCGTGCCCAACAATTGAACAATTCGAATTTACACGCTTACAAATTTCAATTGACTCAAGAGCTGAAACCTATTGTCCATTTCAAGCGTCATCAATACGTCGAATGGTTAGTTGAACAGACAGAAGTGATTGGTGACTTTACAAAGAAAAACACCTTCAACGACGAAGCACACTTTCTGTTGACCTTCTTTCTTTAAGGATATTTAAAAGATAAAGTGCCAAGAAGAACTCAAGAGCTAAGGGATGGGATATTTAGACACATTAACGACATTGAACCTCAATTATGCCTTAGAGTCATTGAAAATATGGACCGAAGGATAGAGGTATGCCACCAAAGCCCTGCGATATTCGCCAATATTTTTTTCACACGTAATTATCACAGATTCTTCTATCATAATAAAAAATATTAAGATAATTCTCTGAAAACTTTTTGTTTTATTTACAATTAACATCATGCGTTTTGGTTGGACCACCCTATATATATATTAAATTTCAGTACAGTGGTAGTTATGTTCGTTTAATTGATTTTATTTCTATATTTTTAAAATAATTTTTCCCCAAACTGTATATTGTATAAAAACAAAGTGTTCAGAATATAATACAGATTAATATCCATTAGCTGGCTGGAAGTTTTGTTTATTTTATTTTATTTTTATCTTATTTTATTTCTTATATTTATTTTTTTAATTAGTCACTGTGTGCAGAAAATTTAATTTCTTATTTTTCTTTAAATTTGAAAAAATTATTATACAAAAGTTTGTTTTTGTTTTATTTTTCGCCTAGATTTACATTACAACGTTTTTGAAAGTCAAAACTTTATAGTTCTGGATAAAATCTAGTTTCCGGCATACATTTCAGTCGAATTCGCTGCTGTATATTCAGTTTGAATAACACTTTTAGATATTTTACACTAAAATCATCTTACTTGTTAGCAACTATGTAACAATTGAAACTAAAATTTATTTTAAATATTGTATGGTATACCCAATAGACAATGCCAATATGATTAGAAATAAGCAAGTAGTTTTCTAATATTACATAACACATGTAAATAATGAAATGGGAGCAATTAGAAACTGACCATAATTTGTATTAAAAAAATCATATTCTTCGATGAAGCCGGCTTCAGCAATACTGTCGGATTTTGAACCATACAACTACACAAGAGATGTAGGAGTGTTCAGTACATCCCGAAAAATTCACTGTTTGGTGGGTATTTTGGTCTGGCAGCATCATAGATTCATATTTATTTAAGAATGACAACTAGTATTAGAGATCCTTAATTACCAACTTATTTTGACCAACGAGATGTGAGGATAGCGCTGCGTGCCTCACAGCTAATACCATATTCAGCATTCTGCACAAGCAAATTGCGAGTATTGTCATTTCCCGTGAGCATGATGTGAACTGGTCTGCGAGATCGTGCGATTCTATTTTGTCGGGCTTTATCTTGACTTAAGTATCTGGTCTCTGTGAGTAAACTAAAGACAAGCCGCAGCAGCCCTATACCATCGGGCAAGCTCATTATGATTTATGAGACAGAGTCATTGAGAAATAAACATTTTGGATACGCTGCATCTATCGAAGCAGCAGTGTGCATTAGTATGATATTATATTCCACGCCTAATGGCATCGATGGCTCTTTCAAACAATTACAAAATTTTGACGATGCCTCACACAGACCTTGTTTTATTTAAATTTAAAGTTGGGAAAGCCTTGTTAATTTTGAATAGCTCGTTCTGTCACTAAAATTCCTGAATTGCCCTAGAACTATTGGATTGTTGGCATAACGTATAAACTTCACGTAACCCTTAAAGAAAATTATAAAGAAACGTCAGTTTGCATTATTTTCGAACGATTATATATTAAGCTGACACTCAACAGCAAATAAATAAATTTTTTTTGTTGAGATCATCTCTTATTTTATAACCTTGAATTGTGTTCATTACATCACCAAATATGAGTTTCATCACGAAACAAGATATTGCTCAATAAGTTGGATCATATAATATGGAAGCGTTTATTCATTGTGATTTGCTTTTACCATTAAGGTTTTCATGATTATATAGTAGTTCAGTTAATTTTTGAACCCTGTTAAGAAAGCGTTTAGATTGAACGATAGTAGTAACTAGGACTTGCTAGCACAAGTTATTCGTTCATATCTTAGATTTTACTTCGTTTATTAAAATTAACTTAAAATTAAAAATTTAAAACGGGTTCATTCAAATCAATAGAAATTTATTTAAACACATTTTTAGAATAATGATTTGGATTCGTTTACATATGTGTGTATGTACATCTACAAACTTTTTCAATATTAAAATAAATATCTTACCTATATATAGACAATAGGATAAGAAGGAGTGAGTGGCAACCTCGTTTAATCAAGGCACATTTGAGCACAAAAAGCGGTTAGTTGTGATACGATATGAAGTGATACTTAAACAAGCCCAATACCCTAATGAATCTGGCTAATAACCTGATATCAATGGTCGATAGCTCCAATAAGCCATTGAGAAAAGGTGAGTCCAATGTGAGAAGTATATTCCGAGCCAGTGATCGACACTCCTCCTCTCAGTAACGCAGCCTCTGATCATATATTGGCAATAAAATGCAAAATTTTATCCAATAGTCCAACATTTCACTTTATTTTATCTAATGTTAGAAAATAACTATTTTTAATAAAAAGCTTTTACTTTATTATTATTTTTTTTATTGTGAAAAGAAAAAATTTAAGTATTTCTCAAAATGCAGTAAAAGCAAAGCAAAGACGTCAACAGAAACTACTGCTGATTTTTTCCATTTCATAAAAAAAACAAAAATAATTTCATATGTAATAGTTGGATAGGGGGATAAAGTTATGAATAAGTATGTATGTATGCATGTGTGTATATCGTCATAACTTTTAAGAAAATACAATTTCTTAATTAATAAAAACATTTTTCCTAATAAGATTTTTAATCTTTTAATCCATATATACTTATATTATACATTATAAATTCCTTTGGAAGTTTTGTTGAAATTTGGAACACAGATCAGCTAACGTAGGTGTAGTTAGAGGAGTTAAAATCGAAAGAAAACGCGCCAAATTAGGTGATGTGAGAAATCATTTTGTTTATTCAGTTTGCTAATAAGTCAATCGAGCGTAAAGGTTTTCGTAATCGGTTCTCTTAAATTCGGAGCACAAATATAAATATCCAGCCAATGAAATAGTGTGCTTTTTCTTCAAAATTGAACCTCGGGTAGTTTAGTCGAGAAAAAACGATCAAAATTAATAAGATTTCCTCTCAAATGAGAAGGATGTTTTCTTCTTAAAGCAAAGTTTGTTGTTTGCTGGTATTCATCAACCACTGAGGGGCTAAAAACTGGTAAAAAGAGAATTTTTGGTTTATAGTCCATTCCCACGAAACACTTAATTAATACAGTATATCTAGGAATCTATAAAAGATATTGTGCACAGGTTGTTCTATTATCAAGTTTCACATTGAGATCAAAATTTTATTTTACACGAAGAGTGGGCGTGACACCTCCCATAAAAAATAATATTTATTATCGCACAACTCAATAAATATTTCGACCGGTTTTAACCAGTTTTTTTGGTTTTGTCGAATACGGTTTTTTCAAAATCTTCATATTTCGAATACCGATTAAACCGTCTTATTTAATACGAATAACCGATTAATTTAAATAAGTATAATTTTATACGTTTGTATATTTTTTATTGCAAAAATGCTCATAGTATAACTATTTGTATAAATGTAACTATTTTTATATATATGACAACCTTAAACGTCCCACATAGAACGTGAAAACCATGGTAGATCGAAAAAGATATGCACTCTTGAGCAAAAATAACCTTTTTTCATCTATTAAATAAATATTGATTTTTATATATGGAGAATGATCAATTAGGCTCATTGAAAGCGACCCACAAAGGCTGGTTCCGCACGGCGGATATATTAGTTAGTGAAGTTTTTCACAGCGTAAATACACATAACCTCGTAACCAGTCGCTAGTAATTTTGTGAGGTGATATCGCTGTTGAAAGTGGTCAGGTGGTTTGGCCTGGAATTGAACCGACGACTTCTTGGCTGGGAGGTGGGTTTCTTACATAACATACCACAGAGACACACACTATTAAATACGTGGTGCATGAATTTATATCAGTGCCGTCCGAAACCTAACCGGACTCGTATATTACTAATAGATTTATTCAAAGTAATACATTTAATTTTTGTTATCTTAGGCACCTAAATTATAACTATTATAACCAACCTTTAATTCCATTATGTACCAAGTAGTACAAGAAAAACGAAACTAGCTCCTTGAGTAGCTGTTCGAAACTTAAGTAACTTTCGGTACTTTTGTAATATACTGTGTTTTCTAAGGCCTTCGCACACCGTTTTGGTATAGTTTTTATGAGGTTTGTTAGAATTATTGTTAGTGTTGATTGCCACTTTAATTTTAAGCTCTCCGTCAGGTTCTGCTTATTTTTAAAACGACGTGGTCCAGCTCTGCGCTTCAAGAATCAGGAATAATTTTTTTTAATAAAAGAACCGGTTAACCGGTTATTTAAATAATTATTACCCGAAAACCGGTTTTTTTAAAATGCTACTTTGCGAGTTATTCGAAAACCGCTTTTTGCAAAAACATATATATAAAAAAAAAATATATATATATATATATATATATATATATATATATATATAACTATATATATATAAATATATATATATATTTATATATAAATATATATATATATATATATATATATAACTATATATATATAAATATATATATATATTTATATATAAATATATATATATATATATATATATATATATATATTTATATATTTATATATATATATATATATATTTTATTTATTATATATATATATATATATATATATATATATATATATATATATATATATATATTTTTTTTTTATATATATGTTTTTGCAAAAAGTGGTTTTCGAATAACTCGCATTTTTATTTATAGTTATATATATATATATATATATATATATATATATATATATATATATATATATATGTATATATATATATATATATATATGTATGTATATAGTTATATATATATACATATATATCAGTGCGGATGGGTGAAGCTAAATTTAATATTCAACACTGATAATGCGAATGTATTTAAGCATTTTTTTTAATTTTATTTTCTCATCTAAACTTGACTAAAATCCATTTAGCTTGTTCAATTAATTAAAATTTTAGTTGAGTTTAACAGACCGTATTAACTATAATGAAAATAATCAAAAATTGTATAAACTCCCCATCAAGATTTGCTAAAAGGAAATCCCTAAAACATTTTTAATATATACTAAAAAAAAAATTGACAATTAAGTATACATTGTCTATACACACATTGTGTTTGTCTGCCTTCTTATTGGTTTTTTTTGCTTTAATATTTTCAAATTTAAATGCCACAAATTAAATACAAATTAAAGTGTTAAAAAATGTATTTAGTAAGCCTGACAATTGCTTTAAGTCACGCTTTGAAATTTTTATGATATTTTTTGTTTGTTTCTTTATTTTAATGTTAATTAAGCAAAATTTTTATTTTTGTTTAAATTTTATGATGAAGAATTTATTTATGATGTTTTTTTAACACCACCTACCAACATGGGTGGTTTCAAATAAGCAACCCCTTACCAGGTAATTAATTTTCGATATTTATTGATTACAGGAATTAAAGAAAAACAATTTTATTCTATATTTACATTTAGTTTAAATGAAAATGAATTTATTTGCTAATATTTACAAAGTATTAAATGATATTCATATAAGTGCTTCAGTTATAAATTACAAATATTTCTAATTAAAAAAAGTTCTTTAATGTTTTACGATTAATTAAAAACTTCAAGCAAAAATAAAATAAAAATTTGTAACAAGTTTGCTACCATTTTTAATTTTGTTATTCATTTTAGCCTGTCAACTGCGTATCTCATAAAAATGATAAACTTTTGTGGTTTTACTCGTATATTATTTTGAAATTGAGTCTGGTAAGCGCTGTTCTTTACCATTTCTTTCTCCCCCCCTTCAACCAACCAAGTATGTAGATCCCATGCATATATTCTATAAATTATTTCTGTTGGTTTTTGTGTATAAATTATGGCAAAAAGTAAAATGGTTAACAAAAAAGAAGAAATTTTTTGCAACTTCAAATGACAATGTATTCTAAGCACGCATGAGGCCATTTTGCCAAACGTGCCATCGAATGAAATGTCATTTAAAAAGAAAACAAATAAAGCAACAACAATAATGAAAATGAAATACAACAAGCAAAGGAACCCCACCTCCAAATATCACCTTAAATTTCCTCTTTAAATCCTCAGATGCCACTTTAGATTTGTGTTCTTTTGAAATGACGTGGTACAGAGAGATATAAAGAAATACTCATGTACTCGTATTTGACATAAATTTTATAAATACAAGTACATATGCATATATAGGAGTTTCTCTAAAAGTTTGAGATCTAATATGTTAACCGATGAGCTTACATATTGAAAAAGTGACATTTTTAAGATCAACTTACAATGTATCCTTTGAATTTAAATGTTAAAGTTAAAGTTTTAACATAAAAACGAACTATCTTTTGGAATCTCATTTCTAAAGTGAAAAAAGAAAATTACTTTAGATGCACAAGACAAATAATTTGCATGAAATTAAATATTTTTCGTACATTGATAAAAAAATGGTATTTTTAAAAACAAAAATTATTGAAAACGTAGATTTTCACATCACATGACGTTGTAGTTCAATTTGATTAAAACCATGATGCTTTACTACATGGTATACTTAAGCAATTGTTTATCAAAAATAAAATATAAAATCGGTCAATACTCAGCTAAATTATTAGCTTATAAGTGCATGATGGTGTGGAAAACCAGATTTTTCCGCGTAACTCAAAATTTTAGAGGTGATTCGAAAATTTCAGAAGCAAATTCTTCTTGCACTCAACAGCGACTATCAGAGAGCTAGTATCTCTTCCCAGGCATTTTTTTTATCATTGATTCGGCAAACATATATACCGAAAATCGGATGGCAATAAAGGAAATAGTGATAGAAATCATTAATCGACTATTTGACAAGAATCCAATGGAAAACTCAGATGAGAATAAGGTAAATGACCTACTTACCACGTTAACTACTCCCATAAAAAAACAAACAAAAATCAATATGAAAATTTAGAACTGTTTGAACAGTGTTAAAAAATTTGAGACTGTAAAAAGAATCTGTGTACAGTAGCTAGCAGAACTGGGTGAAAACCAATAAAGTTTGAATCGCAGTAAAACTTAGAAAACATAAGAAAAGTAGTTCGACTTTTTGTTCAGATGAGGAATATTCTGGATTAACACCATTAGTAACACAGAACTGTGGAGCATGACTAATAAGGAACCCATACTGAAACAGATAAAGAAAAGGAAGTGGGAATGGGTCGGTCACACCATCCGAAAAAGTCCAGTGAGTATCACTAGAATGTCAATCGAGTGGAATCCTGAAGGCTCAAGATATCGTGGACGACAAAAAACACCCGGAGACGCAAAATTATCCAAAAACTGAGACAGAACAACCTAACATGGGAGGAGGCAAAGTCAATAGCAGTAAACCGTGTTAGATGGAGATGCTTTGTGGAAGCCATATGCTACCAAGAGTAGTAACAGAAAAAAAAAAATCAGTTGAGGAACAGGATATAATAATACAAAGAAATTCAATAGCACTAAACTTGGTGTTAACTATTAGACAATTTTATAAAAAAAGTCAAAGTCTAGATTTTGTTCAAAAACATTTTATTTTTCTAACACTTTTATATGTTTTTCTACACCTTCGACCCAAGTCTGAATATTAGTCCACTATGTTTGTATTCTTGACTAATATCCATTTAGATTTGTTGGAGGAAGAAGTTTTTATTAACAAAGCTTACACACTTTCGATTGGGTTCAAGTCCAGATTTTTCCCTGACCATTGATTTGTTAGAAAATCTTGCACCGATATCCAAATCTTAACGATTCTTGATGTAAAATTCGGATTCCTATCTTGTTGATATATGTATACGTATATAAGACTTTCTCTTTTCGAAAGGCGCTGTGTTCTACAAATTTTTAAGTACTGTATCGTTATATGCAAAGATAATCTTTTTTCATAGTACTATCTATGTGTACTAAGGAACAGCGACGACACCCAGTGAAGCAGGCCAGACTTCCAACGTCATAGTTTTTTGTTTCTTTTACTTGAGGCGTTGTCAGTTATATTATTTTGCATTGGACTAAAAACGGTTGATTTTGGTTTAAGAATGACCCTCCAATTTTTTTTCTGACAACGCTGGTTTTTTCTTCTTTACAGCTGATATAAGGCCATTTGAACGAAAAGGCCTCTATGCTATCCTTTCACGTACTGGCTTGTTGGAGGATAATAAGTGCATAATAGCCATGGAGACTCTCTCAAAAAGCAGGCTCGGTCGACATCTTTTTGCTTCTGGTGTGTTTATATTTCATCTTTTTCGTACTCGTTGCATCTCAGCATACCTTGCGATTTCCTATCTAACCATGGGCACATTCAGTTCTTTATAAAATTTCAAATTTCTTATAAACCATGCAGTATTTGTTATAAATCGCATGATCTTATTTTGGCACCTTTGTATTCTTTCAATATTTAAAGCTGAGGCAGTGCCCCATAACACCAGTACCCCTGTTGCACCAGCTTGGTTTCAGTATTACATTATAAAGAAGGAGCTTATAATCCAAACAAAGTACAGAGTTTTCTTTATTAAGGCATTTGAATTGTATCGAATTTATTTTCTTTTGATTTAGCTGTGCATCTATGTGCCTTTTTCATGTCAACCGCAAAAGGTGTATTCCCAAATATTTAACTTCAAAACTCTGGGGAATAATTTGGTTGTTTATTTTAATAGCTTGGCAAGACTCCTTACGCAAAGTGAATGTCATGTCATTTTTGCTCCATTGCCTTAACCGTATATGCTCTTGCAAAATCCAAATAGCTTCCTGTGGGTCGTTATAGATGCTTAGAATAGCTGTACCATCAGCGAATGTCGAAGAGAGGGTACTATTGCAGGTTGGCATAACGGGAGTATATGGTATGTCAAATATAGGATGTGTTTCAAGACGCTTCCTTGGCTGAATAGTTCAAGGTTCGCTTACCTTAAACTTTGATTCAGTTAGGTATCTCTGTAATAAGTTGTAGACATTTGATGGTAAATTTTGTTTCATATCATACATTGTCGAACACCTGAGAGACGTCAATAAATAGCGGAGCAATAATTCTTTTCTCCTTATGTACTCACCACTCTATGTGTCTGTCCAATTGTGATGTGCTTTCTTCTGAATCCAAATTGATGATTTGAAATACAATCACCTTCACTTCATATCGGAATTAGCTTCTTTATTAATGCCTTTTCAGCCAACTTGGATATATTAGATAAATTACATATTTCAAGACCACCTCTTGCCGAGTCTCATGACAAATTTATGATCAAAAAACAAAGTTATTTATAAAAATGTGAAGCACCGGAGTTATACATGACAGGCAACGTGTTAAAGTTGGTAAGTCCGAGTAGAAGGATGATAGCATTTTGAGGATATTGATATTTCGGATATTTTCTCTGTGCTTGCCGAAATGCGAAGTCCACTCATTTCTGTATTTAGTTTGTGCCTCCTTAATAATATTTACTGTAGAGCCCTAAAGAACTATGTTCTAAAGATATAGTTGCTTTAACTGAATGAAAGTTTGTTTGGCTTATCGATAGCATGGCATTCAATAAACTTATTGTAGCCTAATTGTAAGCTTTCTTGACTTAAGACAAATCGTTTACCAAATATATCAGATTTTTCCCTAAACGTAAAGAATATTTTCCCTAAGAAAAGGCAACAGTCGTATGCAAAGAATTTTTTTATTTTGGGTTTTAAATTCAAATTTGTTAAAATACATACATTTTATGGACAAAAAAGCTTTGTTAAAATTCTTATTCCTAACATAAGTATACACTGCTTTGGGCCAGAGAAACTATACTATTCCTTAGGAGATTTGGAGTGCTGAATTCAAATATGCACTCTATTTTTTACGGTTGATTTTAGGATTCCATATATTACATAATTACATATCTGTAATGATACCAACGATCTTGAATAAAATACCATCTAATATTATTAGTATATCAAGCCAATATAGAAGAAATGAATTAATAAAAGAATTATATCACGATAGGAATAAAATGAATAATACAAAAAAAACGATACTTTATCCAAATTTTAATTAATTTTATAATAAGTCGCTTTAAAATTATAATATTGAGAAAAGAAAATATTGATTTGTAAAAACTGTACACTAAAAACGAATTTGTGATATTGTACTGCAGTCAAGCTAATGAGCTTTGCGGGCTATATATAAATTTGTTTAAAATTTTGAATAAAATAAATAAGAAATAATATATTTGCTTATATAATTTTCAACAGTTATTGTCCACATCATTCAATAAAAAGTGAAAATGAAAAAATGAAGAAATGAAGAAATGAAGAGTAGTCTAGCTGAGTCCTTCGTGTTTTTTAGGATATGTTTCACGCTTTGTAGTCACTTATCATCACTTATCGTCGTCTTTGGATATTCACCAAATCATGGAGTAGTATCTCTCCTTGTTCGTCACTCGTATCACCTACACTAGGCGGCAATTGAAAGTATAGATTCGTAACTAATACAATCAAGTTGCTAAGGATTAAAACGCACTTGAGATATTTTCAAAACTCATATTAAAATATAAAATAGTAACATATCTGAAAAACTAAATTTGTAGGGATTTTTTATAAATTAAAGTTTATTAAATGAAATTAATTCCCACATTAATTATAAGTACTCACTACTTCTCTAATATTTCTCAAGGGATCCTATCTCATTTAAGCTGTGGCCTTGTCCGTTATACTGTTAGAAGAGAATCGATTTTAATTTCATTTTTTTTTTACAGATTTCTTAAACTTTTTCTAAAATATTTTAACAAGCACATTAGCTGCGATATTTTTATCGATTTTTACTAAGCTATAGACTCTTTTTTTTGAGAAACACACTTAAGCTAACATATTCTCACCATTATACTTTACAGTATGCTGAACAAAATTCAGCCAGTCGTAGAGTAGACTCAAAGTGGAAAATCAACGGAAAATTAAAATGAATATTGTTCTTTTGAACTGTATTTTACGAGTATAAAATTATACGTATTTATCGGTGTTGTCAACTTTATAAACTACAACTACTCTGTTTTCCTTTGATAATATATTTCAGCGATCTCTTTGGAAAACACAGTTTTTTAAGCGTTTTGAACAACAACAAAATATTAGAAAAAAATTTGTTTGCATTGATTTCATAAATAATGCAAAATTAAAGAAAATCCCTACATTTTGGCGAATATTAAATATCTGTCCGATTTTCCATACGCTTTTTAGAATCACGAAAAACCTGCAAATAGGTATTTTTCCCAACTTCTGGCAACACTGGTCTAGTACGTAGTATGCTAGTCTGTCAACTCGCTGGTAGTGTGCTCAATTCTTACCAGAGACTCTGATCGAAAATAATATATATTTGAGATGCATGTTAGATAATTCAAAATATGCTCTGACGCTGTGGGAAGTGGGAGTATGTTGCAATTGGTCTGCTGTGTAGGATACCAAATAGTTATTTTTTTGTAATGGCTATAATAAATATGTATAATATATATTATAATAATTTTTTTATTTTTCTTAATTTTCTTTGAAAAGGAAAATATGCTTAACGTGTTTCAGACAAGTTAAAAAACTTCAATGACTATACCAAAATAGGAAGGCTATTAAAATTCATGTTAAAAAGCAAAAATACGTAAAAAATATTCGAATCAAAAATTTGTTGAAACAGGAAAACACAAATTGAAATTGTGTTATTATTTCTGATCACATGCAGAAAACAAACTGACATTTGAAAACATTTCATGAATAAGGCAATCTTTCCGTGCGATAATTTATAGTTTTAATATTGAAAAAAGCAAAAAAAACTACAAATATCCTGAGTAAATGTAAGATACATAGAATATTTCGTATAAAATATTTAACAAGAACATATTGTAGTGCAATTTGCTACTTAAAATATATATTTATTTATACAACAAACACACTTCTTACCACATCTATTTTGTAAAATAAGATACAAATGTCTTTTGTTGTTAGAGTGGGGTGTGGGTTGCTTATGCTACAAGTGATGGGTGTTCAAGGATAATGAGATAAATATGTGTACAGGAAACGGGTGGTATATAGAATACACATCTTGTTTTTTATTAAAAATCCCTATATGTATATGGTCAGGTGAATCTTCAGGAAATTGATGGTGGTAGTTTGACAGGGAGGAAATGAAATACCATATCAAAACTTTTTCGTATTTCCTATTTTTTTCAAGCTACGATAGCGGTAGCAACTAAAGTTTGTGCACAACAAACTTGCTCTCTTTTTCCATTTTCATTTAGTACTCTACACCATCATGTATGCTAATGTCTGTATCATAAAAAAATATAATTGTAGGTCTTGGTTCGCTTATATAAATCTATTCAGAATCAATTTTAGGACAAAGTGAGAGAATTTTTTTCCGTCTATTGTATTAAATTTTTATCTAGTTTGTGGCTATTTTGCATAGAACTGCGATTAAGAAAAATCTTATTGGCAAGTACGCATCGGCTACACGTGAGATGACCATGCTCTCAAATTGGTCGTGCAGAATGTCTAATATATTATGAATTATATAACTTTATGTTTTAACAAACCAATCCATTCAGAAATAAGCTTCATCGCCCATTCAGATTTGTTTTCAGCTTCTTCAGCGTTCAATCACTGTACACACGTCATAGTCGTTTACCTTCAGCTCCTGGGTCAGTTGATTCTGTACAAAAATCAAGTGACAACTCAGGGTTTGAAAGAATGTTGTACTTCCTTTTTTGTTGTACTTCCTTAAAAATCCTTTTGAAGTTGTGTAGAGTATCATATAGTCTGGACTGACTGACAAAAGCTAAATAATTTTTTATTTCTATTTACAGCTTATTGAAGTTGTGCAAACAAAACAAGAAGGTAAAATGAAATTGTGTGTTGGAAGAATGTTGGTTGGCAAGGTATTTCAAAATTCGTGCATATATATTAGAGTAGTAGTTGTTGTAGTTGCCATTTAAGTTAGACTAGAAGTAAAAAAGAAGAAGAAGAAAGAAGACATTTGTTATGTAATTTATGATGATGATATTTGTTTGTTGTTTCATGAATGTTGTTGTGCCTTCCATTCATTCCATATTCTATTTGCCACAAATTGCGCATTCAATAAGTAAATGAGTTCAAAAACTAGCTTCTGTTGGTTGTTTGGTTAGTAAAGTGGTATGTTACCATTGTAGAGTTTGTCTGTAGGGATACAGTAGAAATATCATTAGACAACAAATATGAGATGGAATAGAAAATTTGTAAGCGGGGGGAAAAAACTAAAAAAAAAACTAATCAGACGAAATTTCAGATAATGCCATGCAAAGTTAATTTAACTCATGTTGGCAAACTGAAAGCCAAACGCAACTTAAAAAGTCGATACTTCTAATACAAAAATGAACTATCTATTCATCCATCTAATTTAGAAGAAATTTCCATTAATAATATTACAATTATGCTGATAGCCTGCTTTCATAACCAAGAAAAACAATTGATTAATTTTTAATAGAATTTCGTTGTCATCAATAAAATTAAAATGATTTCAACTCAGTAGTAGTTGGTTGTTGTGTGATATCTCATGGTTATAAAGCCAAACTAATTGCATTTTAATTAATGAATACATTTCAATACGTAAAAGAGAAATACTCACATAATATTAATATTTAAAATGAATTAGTAAAATTATCGTAACCAAATGAAATAAAACGCTTGCATTAAATCAAAAAGAAAAACTTTTAAACATGATGTAGTTCGATACCATAGCACTAATTAGATATATGAAATTATAAAATTTTATAGAATTTTGAAGCTTTTTACCATTTGAAGATATAGAAAAATAAATACTTACTTTGTTTGGGCATGGCACCGCCTAGTTTGAATTTTTGAAATTTATATAGCTTACAGTTCCTTCCAGACATACAGTGAGATACTGTAAAAATTTCAGAAAATTCTGTTCAGCCGTTTAGTTTTCTATAGATTTCAAACAAACGCATAAACCAATAATCATACGAATATACATTCATTTTTATAAATAAGATATCGACCTCTACGCGAAACTACTGTATGTTACATTTTTTTAGGATTTTGGCCAGAGACATAGTAAAACATAGTAAAACATTATATCGATATTCGCTACACTTAGGAAGATATTACTGAATTAATTTTATCGTATGCGACACTGTAGAGTTTTTCTTATTTGTGAACGAAATTATAGTATGTATGAGTCATACGAATATTTGGTGAAAATAAAATATCATACGAATAAAAAGGTAAAGTTATGCTTTGAGTATTTTGAGTAACCAAGCCAGAAGTAATAAAAAAAAAACAAATATTTTACGTGCTTTTTTTGATGCGCAAAAAATCTTCATCACTAATGGGAATATGCCGATTATAATTTAAGCGTTTACGGAAAAGGCTCAACAAATGGCTACATTTTTTTGTGGGGTGAAAGCGAGGTATGGTCTGACAGGTGACAATAAACATGTTCGCATACTTTTTAAATTCTTCATTACGTTTTTACTTTCGCGTCATTCTACGATGTCAGTAGGTTCCATGTATAGCATGATTAAATCCTTTTTACTTAATAGAAAGTTCAAGTACTTATTGAATGGCCTACATTTAATTGTAGTGAACTGACTAATATGCATCGAAATAAAGCAGACCCATTTTTGGAGATTAGTTATTTCCTAACAAAATTAAGCCAAATTTAAATACCGTTAATATTTACAAAGTTCAGAAAGTTTAGGTGCAGTTGAACTGCTATATGAGTATTTCGACAGCTCTATAAAAATTAAATATTTTACTACATTTCCTATCAAATACTACATAAGATTTTTAATTTATAACCCATCTTATATTAAAATATATTTAAGGCTTTATATATAATCAAATATATATTAAAAAAAAATCAAAAAGACTTATAAAATTGTCGTAAGCAATTTACGAAAAAAACTCATTTAGAACACTTTGTGGTTAAAATATCGTAAGTGCTAGAAAACCTTAATATCTCTGAATAAACAAGCTTTTCCATAAAAAGTCTTCAGTTTATTTTACCATATCGGTAATTGGATCACATTGGAAATTTGATTTTCATGTTACCAGCTAAAGTAAAAAAATTTAGAAAATAAAGCACGTTTGTAACATAAGAGAACTTTGCGCAAAAGAGTCTGTATGTATAGATAGTTTCGATCAGATGTGGTTGTACTATAGCCATCTTTCCCACTTTTTGGCTGTTGTGGATAGATAACGAAACTATAATTATTACTATACTCCAAGTATAAAAATTCCATATTTTGTATGAATAGAAGGTGCCACGCCCATTTATCAGATCATCTAATGCTGCTCACATTTTGACTGATGGTTGATGCATTGACTAGGAAGCTACTTGAACCAAATTTAGGGACCTTAACTGTTACCGTTTTGAAGATATAGATAACTAATAATTTATTTTGTATGGGCGTGGCACCGCCTAGTTTAAATTCTTAAAATTTATATAGCCTATTGTTCATTCTAGATATACGAAAAGATACTGTAAATGTTTCAGGAATATCGGTTTAGTCGTTTAGCTGTCTATTAAACCCAAACATACAAACACACATTTATTTTCATACTTAAGATTTATTGTATCAATTCATTATATATATTTTTTATAACTTTGCATATTTGCATTTATTCTATGTATCGGATGTTTTTCTTACAGTTACACAAGATTAAGACATAATAAAACAAATGATATACTCGTATAAATTTCTTTAAGAGGCCGCCATGGCTGGCGCATACAAGAAACAATCTTGAATACCAATTTTCGCAGCATATGTGGACGTATTTCGCCAGTAGCTCTTTGAATATTGATTTCTAGGTGTTCAATTAAAAAAAAAGAAAAATAATAATAATCCAATGGGGCTAAATCATATGATCTTCTTGGTCAAATAATTGAACCATTACATGAACTTTCTCTTTCACCAAAAGTTCCTTTGAGTACATTAATTTTAGCGCTCACTTTGTGGCATGTTAGGGCCACATGTCAGCAAGATTATTGGCAGCTAACTGAGGTACGAACGTAAAATGTTCCTATACCGTTTACCATTGACAGCAACATTGAGCATCATCGTTTCTAAGGATATATAGATCTATGACACCGCCAGCCCAAATAAAGTGGTGTTGCCAACTCAAAGTTATGAATCTCCAAAAAAAAAACCTTAACATACCCAAGCAATATTAAACATTACTTTATTGTTGTTTTGGAGGTCCGTCACATCAAGAAAACTTATGAAATTATTATATGCTAATAAATAAATAATTGAAAATAACAAATATTGAAAAATATTTTAGATTTAACAACTTCCTGCAGTCAGCTATGTACTGAATGCGCTAATTTTCTTGTAACTTTTAGAAAATCTTCCTTCAATCGAATTCGTGCCAAAGATAATGATCTAATTTACATGAGGTAAACTTTTGGCCATGTGTGTATACATAAAGTAAAATCATAATATTTTGTTTTTATCCTTTTAATACTTAGTCCGTTTCCTGAAATATGAATATATATTTTTTAGGCTTTGAAGTGTAAGTATTTCTTTCTTCTAAGGCTTTAAAGAACCATAATTCTCATCATGTTTTCAAACAAAATCTCTACTTTGTAGTTAAACTCTATCTTTTTTATTTTTAATGCTTAGTTTACCTGTGGAAATTCTAAGATTTTTTTTGTTGTTGTCGTAGACAATAAAACACCACAAACGAGACATCGCGCATCAGGTGACTGTGTTTTTCCTTTACGTTTGGCTACTTTTTACATTCCTGTCTTGTTAAATGTCCTTTTGTTCTTTATTTGACTCTTTTGTAACTTCGGAAAGGGTTACCTTTTTAAATGGTAGTGAGTTTTTTTTTAATTTTAACTTTACGACTCGGTTATCTATCTGCACCTTTAAAATTAAAATGGATAAGGCAGAAGTAAACAAATGAAATTTCCCTTTCATTTTTGTCTGTCCGCTTGCTAAAAAATATTAGCAGAGTTGTTGGCATAACCCCAGGATAACGAAAGCATAACATCTTTGTATCTTAAACATACAATTTTCATGGTAAACGTTTTTAACATCTACGCACCTTTTATTTATTGTTTTTGTATATTTTATATATATATATATATATATATATATATATATATATATATATATATTTTAAATTGTTTGCAATTTATGATATGCGGCATAAATTGAACGTTTTTAAAACGTTTTATGTTCGCTTAACCCAAAATAAATACAACAGAACTTAAATACAATCGGTTAAATACACATAACAATAGAAATCCAAAGACCAAGACGTCATTTATTGTTTATTTAAGAGAGTTTACTTTGTCTTTTTAACTAAAAGAATATCATAAAAATGTACCATACCTACCATAGACCAATGATTTTCTTCCAAGGAAAACTATTGGCCTACTGTTATGTGCAACAAAATAAAGGGTTGGAATGTTTTGCTTTCTTATAATTTATTTATACTTTATTGCCTTAAACACAAATTTTCCAGCGTAATTTATTTACACTGAGACTAATATAATGACGCACCTTTAAATTGTCACAGTTCTTGTGTTTTATTTAAATAATAATAATCATGAATTCTTTATTGATTTTTGCTAATTTATATAGAAAAGTCTATACAACATATTAATGGCGCATCTCAACATCTTGTATTAATTCCGTTTTTTTCTATATTATTAATTGTTGAATAGATGAGAGGTTTATTTAGGGCGTTTTTTACTCATATTTTCTATTGCATATAAATTTTGACATGGTGGTTATCAACCCTGTATATACTTTTTAATCCTTTCAATAGCAGTAACAATACAAAATCATTTCATTTCATTTTTTACTCATGGGAATTGAATTTTTATTTTTTTACCAGTTTCATTGTGAAAGAAAACGTGTTTACATTAAAGATTTTTATTTTTATATTTTTTACTCACACAAAGCAAAAAATAGTAAATTGAGAATTGAACAAAAAAATTATATCTCTCTTTGAAAGTTTTTGTTTCATTAAAATGCATAATAAATACTTAAAAACTTTTAAAAATCGATTTAAAAGTAAAGGGTGTTTGCTTTCAAGACAGATAAATGGTGTAGCGTTTTCGGAACACTGCGCATATATGGACTTCGAACTTATCGTTAAAAACTCATATACTTATATTCAAGCCTTAACGCCTATTAATTCATACAGAAAGCAGTTCTTATAACATATAGGATTTAAGTCAAAAGCTGGGATCACACGATTAACTCAAATACACCAATCTGATACAAATTTAATTGTAACAAATTAGCGCACAGTCATAAAATTGTCCCAATTAAAAATTCTGTATTCACACGGTTGTTTTATTTTATACCAAATTTATTTCACAAGATGTCGCGAAACGATGTTTTGACAATAATTGTCCCAACGCTCTCACACGATTGTTCTAGTTTACGGTAACTCTGTGATTCAGCTGTTGTAGTAAATTAAATTTATTTATTTATTTATTTATTTTTTTTTTTTGGTGTTCAAAATGGTTCGCTCTTTATAAAAAGAAAATAACGTCATCCTTATTTATACTGAGGTCATTTAGTGAACAAATAAATGGAAAGAAATCCAAAAAAAGTAAAAGAAATGTGTGGGTCAGAGGTTGGCTCACAAGAAGGGTAATTGACGGTGCATATGAGAAAACATTTCAATAAATTTAAAAAAAAAAAGTTAAATCACTAAAGTTTCTAAATTAAATTCTAATTCTAAAGTAAAGATGATTTATTCTCTAAAAATAAAAATTGCATCGGCTTTGATTATCAGGTGTCTGCTTGATAAAAAAAGGAAAAATAATGAAAAAAGAAATGGTGGGAGTTTGTGATGCAATTTACATATAAATAATTACAACAAATGCAATTTTAAGGGATGACAATTATAAATACCGTATAAACACATGTTTTTCGAGAAAGAAATCAATTAAAAAATAAAACATCAGTGAGTTGTATTTGATTGGGATAAATAAGCACATTAATATTGTGAGTTGCCGTTTGAGCCAATAAATTGTATAATCACACGATTGGCATATAAAATACGCTAATTATTGGTGCATTACGACAATCGTGTGATCCTACCTTAAGTATGGTATAAAACAATACAAGCTATGCCAACAAATTTGGACTTTTCCAATAGCTTGCTTTATATTTTCGAATGGTTATATTTTTTTTTACCTAAATTTGAATTATATGACTTTATTCACTTTTTTTTCGATTAGTTTGAATTTAATCCCGACTTATTTGTGAATTATTATTGGTCGAAAATTTTACTTATGAAATAAAAAATAGGAGTTTTTTTTGTAAATACTATACATATGTTAGTAGGCAAAATATAAAGTAAGCTTTTAGAAAAGTCCGAGTCAATTGTTAGATTTCACATAATATTCAGACTTAAGTCCGATATCTGTAGCTTTGAACTAAAAGGGCTACTGTCAAAATATTAACTTTTGAGAAAATAGCAATTGAAGTTTACTTTTATAAATAAGTACATAGTGATATTGGTTAGCAAAACCCTCATAAAGCTGTTCCCGGTAAAATTAAATTTTTGTTGTTTCAGCAAAATACATCTAAAAAACCTAATAAAAGGATTAACTCAAAACAGCAAAATATTGACATTGACCCTTTTAGTTCCCAGACGCCGATATATCATATTTTATAACATATATTTTATAATATTCAATTTAACCATTATTCGTTGTTGTTGTGTCTGCACCCATACGTTGTTGTTGTAAATATATACATCGGCACATATACCTATAAACACACTTTTAAACGGCGGTTAGAGACGATCCTGTGCGGCTTATCAGCACGGCTTGATGGCAAGCCAAAATTCAGAATTTTTATTGTTACTTCAAAAACTCGTCTTGTCACCGATTTTATCGCATTATCCAGCAACTGACGGCCCAAACCATCCTAAGCTTCCTTAATGACAACTTGGTGCTTTAACACACAGTCGAAAAGATTCTCTACTGGATTGAAATCGTGACTACATGCAAGCCACTCCATAAGTGGGATGTTATGCTCTTCAATCTATTACAATGCTCTTAGATACGTGAAAGGCACCTTTATCCTGTTGGAAAATGCTGTCTTCATCTATTGATCATGCGAAGATGAAGCGAAAGCATTATCTAACAATTTCATGTACATTTTTCAAATCATTTTAGGCTTAACTACATAAATATTTGCTTTTTCTTTCTATGAAAATGCCCTACACCATAACGCTGCCAGTACCAAATTTCATATGCACAATGATATATGCACTTCATTATTATGCAAATTATAACAATAACAATTTAAAGAGTCTTGAACGTCTAAGTTGAATTTCGTTTGTCTGAAAAAACTCAGTTGACTACTGCATGTGTTTTGGGCAAAGTCTAAGAATGATTATATTTGATGCGGCTTAACACAGGTTTTCTTAATAGTTTCTTTCCATTTTGTGCTTAGTGTCGCCCAATTATGCAATTATGGATCATGCTTTAGCTTCATTCTTGGATGACTAAATAGATGAAGGCAGCATTTGCCAACAGGATAAAGCTATCATTCACGTCTACAAGAAGTCAATGTATTGGTTCGAAGAGCGATTTTAATCTTAGTAGAGAATATTTCAGGCTGTATGTCCAGGCTGTATGTCCAGCAAAATCAATGGATATAAAGCCCAAGGATAGAACTTCAGTTGGTCATTAAGGAAGCTTAAGATGACTTGGATTGTCAGTTGTTAGAAAATTTTATGAAATCGGTGTCAAATCGTATTTTGGAATTAATAAAAACTAATTTTGTATCAATTAATTAGTAAAAATTAAATAAATGTGAGTGTTTCTATTGGAAATTATAGAGTAATTTGTAGTTATATTCTCATTTAAGTAAAAAAATTTTTTAAATATTAAATATTGATAAATTATTTTATTATATTTATTTCTGGTTTAATTAGTGGTAATGATTTCAAATCAATAAAGTCCTTGAGTGGAAATAAAAACATCCGTTAATAGTAAAAATAATTTAATAAAAACTATAAAAAACACATTTCATTTTCAAGATTTTCTTAAAATTCTTATAATTTTTTTAATCCTCTCAAATTACCCATAAATTTTTCTATTGTTAACCAATTCATAGCAACCAAAAACAAAAAAAAAAGATAAATAAAGAGTTGAATTTTTAACTCTTTACAATAACAACGGATAATCGTCCATTAAAAACGAGGTCATTTGCTAAATCCTTTTCCATGTTAACTATTTCCTCATACATACATATATACATACATACATACATAAATACATATTGTAAAACTTTTCCTTTCACTTTTCCTTTCATATACATATTTTACGCTTCGTTGCTTTAATATATTCTTTTTTATAATTTTGAAGGTTATACCTCTTTCTTTCGAGTTTTAATTGCTGTTTTAAAATTTTGTAGAGTTTTTTTTATTTACTTTTCCCTAGAATTACACATTTTTTATGATCACTAAGTTTGTTTTTATTTACGTTTTACATGTGACAGACCGACACAGGCCAGACAGTCAAATAAATTAAAATATTTCAAACGAGCCATAGACATATTATTAGTAATGCCTTCGAAATTGAATATTTGAAACTGCAGTACAAGTGGATTTTTAAGAATCTTTTTCTTTAACTGAATATAAATCAAAATAAAAATAAATATTTTTAAATATTTTTATTTTACGACACGAAAGTAAGAGTTGTACCAGTTTATATGAATTCTGCATATGTGTTTCTACATATGTATATAAAATATTAAGGCCCGTTATTACAACTTAGCATTACCTAAGGTTAGTATGTTATCGGCCAGATAATCTGATTTTTAAAAGTATAATTGAAGCTAAAAGTGAGCGTTAAGCGAGAGGAATGATCAACATCCTACCTGTAACCTTTAAAGTTGGGTTTATGTTTGTAGTTGCCATATTAAAACAGAATATTTTTGTTACACTCGAACACGGTTATAACGAAATCAATGGGACTACATAATTTAGTTTGTTTTAAGCACAGCTAGTTGTATTCGTAGTAGAAAAATTTACTATACCACAAAAATATTAAAATTAAAAATAATTAAATTTTTGTATACATTCATTAATTCTCCAAAAAATAATTTTAATAAATTGTGAAAAAACATCGGAGAATTATCTTTGTTTCAGAAATGATCGAATTGTTTTCACACAATTCCTCCCAAATTCAATGGAAGTCTTTGGATGTTCATCTCCCTCTTCAAACTCGTTATTATCTTCATTGTGTAAAATGGCATCTTTATCATTTAAATCTCGTTCACTTAGTTCACTCAGTCCTCTCTATAATATACCATCGATAGGGAATTTATATTATTATTTCTAAACATTTTTTACTTTTCTAACACACTAACAGTGCTTTGTTTACATACACAGTAGCTGATAAATTTTTTTACTTTTAAGTGTTGGTAGAGTTAGGGGACAAGGTGGTGCTATCATGACATATTGTTCTAAAATTTTTAAATGGTTTAATAATATTTTACCTACTTTTCAAACAAAAAGTGTCTTAAAATAATAAATCTTTCTATGCTATGTAAATAAGTAAATAAATATAAATATTTTTGCGTCTCATGCCTGAATTGTAATTTGTCTTCTACGCAATTTGTATCGCACACTCTTTGTTCTTTGATAAGGTATTGACGATTTTGCAAAATGAAAAAATCATGATTTCTGGAAGGAGCTTCAGCCAAACTTATTTCCGACCCGTCTATACATCTTACGCATCCTAGCATTTCTTCCGTTTGAAAACATGTTTTGTTATATATTTATTAAATGGTGACTCTATCATCTACAGTCAGGGTTGCCAGATTTATTAGCAGAAATTTCGTTTCCAAAAAGAATGGAAATTTTCATTTGGGCTTGAGGTTTTCATTAGGGATATTTAACAAAAAAAAGTAGGATTTTTGGAGAAATTTGTTAAACATATTTTCTTTAATATTATACATATTCAATATATATATGATTTTTTACTGTTTACTCCGGCACATGTTACATGGACATGATAACATTATGTTATCATTGGGCCGTGATTAAAAATGAACAAAAAAAAAGTTTAACTAAACAAATATTGATAACCCTTTTTATTGAAAGTTAGTTATGTTTCCCCGTATGTGGTTTTTTTTGTACAAATAAAAAAACTGTTAGGCTTGTCGGGCTATGACTGCAACAATTGCCTTGCTTTGATGCAATAATTGGATTTACATGAAGAGTGCTTTAATCATAGGGTAGTGTGTTCGATCACAGACTATATGAATCTTCAAATAGTTTCCGAATAGACGTTCGAGATGTTCCCTGATCGCGAGGAATAAGTTTCGAAGCTTTTTGTGAACTCCAGGTATAGGAGCGTAGGTCTTTGGACCAAATACAAATATCTTCGTACCTATGGCCAAGTGTCTTTCAAGCCGAAATTCACACAATTTTAGTGTGCGCTGGGGTAAACCTTCAAATGGGCATCAGAGGTGCGCACCTAATCATATTTCCAGATAGTCAGTCATCACTGAGGGCATCGGCCTTATGTTCGCTGAAATAGCGGTTAGTCGAAAAGTGCTTTGGCTATCCTCCACAACTTGGTGTGGGTGACAGGGTCGCGCTTTGCTGACGAACTCGCGAGGGCAGAGTTGTGTGCCGCTATGGTATGGTAGTAAAACACCCACTTATCAAGCCAGAATTCTGGTTCAATACTTGGTCAGACCAACTGACAAATTTTAACAGCGGTATCACCTCACAACATTGCTAGCGACTAGTTAAGAGAATTTACGTATGAAGAACTTCTCTAATTAATGCATCTGCCACTCAATGAGTCTGAAAAATATAACCTGTTGCAGCTCATTGATTGAGAGAAGTTTCTTTTGTTCCACTTGGGATGTTCCGGGAATTACGTGTGTATGTACAGAAGGGGTTTCATCCTTTAAATTCAGATATCTCTGTAAAAGATGTTAAGCGGAGACCCAAAGCAATTTAAAAGTAAAAAAAATTATTTAATTTAACTAATTCATATTCAAAGCTATCAAATTCCTTTTTTTAAATAGGCCCTAGTTCGAAATTTAGTTTTTATATTTGCGTCCATAATAACTTGAAATCTTCTTCTCATATAATGGCAGAATTCTTGGTAATATAGAGTGATATAAGAATTGGCCCATATATCCAGGAGGAGAGTTTTTTCTCCTAAGTTGGTACTTATAAATGTAAAAATGTATATATAGTACAAAAATATATTGAAAATTAATCGTTTGAAAATACTATTTTATTTAAAAGGGGCTTATTTTATTTTTTCCTAAGTTTTGGGAGGATGAAAAATGTGTCTGGCAGGCCTACCTATAGCAAAGAGACTTGCAAATCTTTCGCCTGAGGAGTCTAATGGAGAAATTACAATTCGTAATTGTTTTTTGATTGGCAGTTGCAATGTTTTTGGATATGTTTTAAAGGCCGATTATAGATAGCAACCGGACTTTAGTTGCGTTGCTAGTTGTCGAAAATTGCACTACGTATGTCAAATAGCAGCAGAACAACTATTGGGCGTTTATTTTAAAAGTTCATTGCTTTGGGTTGGCAACACTGCTTTATTTGACAACCGATTTAACAGCTGATAGTTGCTTTTGGTTTAGTTTGGTTTTACATTTTATTATGGATAAACTAAACGTAGAGGTACATAACACGCGTTAGTGCGCGCGTGAGCTCTAGATTTCTATCAGAAAAGTTAAACTAGTATATTTGCACAGACCGAGTTACATTAAAAACATTTTAAAGCGTTGGCGTTAGAAAGTTGGTTAACTTGTAACGCGTTGTGCTTTTTGACAGCTATTAGCTGACAATAGAAAAATAAACAATTGAATATGAATAATTTTTCAATGCACTAATAGGAAAACAAATAAAAAACAGCTGCCAATAAATGTATTTTTAAGGCGTGTTTTGTATTTTGAAATTTTTCATGCGCCTTAATATTTCAACGAACGATAATTGACAACGAATTAACGCGTGTTATGTAAATACATCTACCTTTACACCAGAGCAATGCTTGTTGAAATTTTTTATTAAAATAGTGGTTTTGTTCTTCAAAATTTTGTACTTTGTTTCGTTCTCCGATTAATCTCATTTTTAATTGAATGGGTACGTAAATAAGCAGAATTGTCGCATTTGGTCTGAGGACATTATACATACCTTTATATCAACAGAAAATTACTGTTTGGTGCGCTTTATGGGCTGGCGAAGTCATCGGTCCATATGACGTTAACGGTATAGGGATATCATAAGAAATTTTTTCGTACTTCAATTAGCTGGCATTAATCTTGCTGACATGTGAAATCCAAAAGGACGGAGTCACATGCCACACATCGTGTTCTATGTGTGGTTTACTTAAAGAAACTTTTGTTTTAAAAGTAGTTTCACGCAATGGTCCAATTAGTTGGCCACCAAGATTGTGTGATTTAACTCCAGCTGATTGTTTTCTTTGGGGTTATGTAAAGACATTTATCTCTGTCGATAAACCAGGGACAATTGAATACTTGAAAATCAATATTCGAAGAGCTATTGGCGAAATACGGCCGCATGTGCTGCGAAAAATTTGCAAAAATTAGTATTCTAGATAACGCCTTATACGCGCCTAACGTGGCGACCACATGGCAAAAATCATATTTAAATATTACTGTCAAAAAATTTTCTATCCAATATAGCTCGTTTCACCAATATTAATATTATTTATTATGATTAAAAACATCTGATATAAATTCTAGTTGTCATACTGCCAACTACAAATTTCTGATTGCCATTTGAGAGCGCAACTTAAAATCCAGTTGACATTCATACTCGAAACATTAAGTCCAATATGTGTTAAAAATTGTCTGAATGAACACGCACCATTTGGTTTTATCGATTGTTGTGAAATGATGTTGCCCGAAATCGAAACTTTGAAATACACACTTCTGCGGTTTCTTAGTCAGCTAACAATGTTTATTTCGAACATTTCATTAGATTCTTCTTTACCATCATCGTTGGCTAAATGAAGATGATTTCATTCTGTTAATAGCTAATATTTTGGTTTTTCATTATTTTTGGCATTATGAAAAGTAATATTTATTTTCAGAATTGTTTTACTTATAAATTGAAAATATCACCAGCAAATTATAAAGGTATGTTCACATCAGTCATATATTAGGATACTGTTTGAATCCCCAAGTGTTTATATGGAAAATCTATGTTATATCACGCGATTTTTAAGAAATGTTCTTTATAAGCACAGTTCGTTATAACCCTTTTCAACTGTATTTGATTTCATTTTTGAAAAAGCGAACAAAGCAAGTTGTTTCCATAACATATTTAATGGCCTTTTTTAATTTATCAAAAGTAATTGGTATTTGCTCTGGCAGTGCCACATTTCTAAAAACGTAAACGTTATTTTACATGAAAATAGGTGACACTTAACCTAGAATTACATTTTACTTAGTCAAACTAAAAATATAATAATGGTGCTAAAGTAATAAATAAAACCTAAACGTCCTTTTCATTTACTTATTTATTCAGATAACATAGGTTTGCTAATGATTTTGCATGAGATAGCATGATACTCCTTCCTCGGTTATTCCCAAGTGTTCTTGGGTCTTCTCCTAAGTCTTCCTCTTTGTGACTTCCATTCCAAGGCCATTCTTCTTACGCTTTCAATTGCCTTTTTTAAGATATACCCTTTTCATGTGCGCTTTATTTGTAAGTGTATGAAAGCTTCGTTGGTCGAATTCCAGAGGTCTTCGTTGCTTATAGTGTTCCACGCATATTATACGCAGGCTTTTGTTCATAAAATCTTAAAGTTCTTGCGTATCGATGACATCTATATCCGTATAACCGTGTGGACTTAACGCATGCATTAAAAATACGGATTTTCGTGGTTCTCGACATTTGTAGTGCTAGCCAATTTTCATTTTTCAGCCCCACGAATGCTCTTCTGGCCTTATTCAGCTAAATTGCCTTAGAAATGTAAAATTTAAACATTTTATACTGCATCATCTATAATTTTAATTCAAAAGATAAGGCATATGTTTCATATATTAGTCAATATAGAATATTCCAAGCTCTTGTTGATAAGGCCATACTTATTCAACCAAAATAAAGGTCATATTAGATACGAGTACATCTGTGCTAAAAAAAGAAAGAAAATAAAATGCAAATAAAAGAAATATGTCGTCATAAATTTGTGTAAATTATGCAAATTTCTTTTATATGTTTTTACATTTAGGAGAAAACAAAAAAAAATATTTATTCAGCAAAAAAAAGTGGACTTAAACCAACTTAAGAACAAACGATGGAACGATTAAAAAAAGTCGACCATAAAATGATGTCAACTTTATCAAAGCCATAAAATATCAATTGTATTGATAATAATTTTCCGCATTTGTACATAAAGTTCGAGTCAAATTTCCCATTAAGTAGTTAGTGGGCATAGAAGGGGGTGAGAGGTGGACCCTCAAAACAACTTACACATTTACTCGGTCTTTAATGAAATCAGCAGAAATAAATTAAAAAAAGAAACGAAAAAGAAAAATTGAAGACAAACAGAACGAGAAAAATTATATGAAAAGTAAAACATGCCCCTACAACTGTGTTCTTAATGGAATTTAGATGATTGGATGACTGGCTGGCTGGCTAACTGGTTGAGTGCCTGCAAAGCCTTTTACATTATTAAAAGCAATTTAAACACCACGGGATTTTTTGTTTTGTTTCTTTCTTATGTATTTTCTTTTATTAAATGTTCAAAAACGAAAAAAAAACATTTAAAGAATTTGAAACAACGCAGGAGAACAAGAGATCGTCAACGTAAAATTCGCGTTCTATGCATTAACGGACACAAAGTCGTAGAGCAGGAAACACAGGATGGCTAATAAATAGGGCGGTGCACTTTAGTTTGGCATAAATTTATACAAATATCTGTCTACAAACACCATAGCCTCTATTTGCAAAAATAAAAAATAAATAAACAAATAAATGAAAATGTAAAGCTCTATTGCAAAATATTTTTTTTGAAATATGGTAGTGAATTATGAATTTCTTCTCGAATGGAATAGGTCATATTATAGTGGCTGAAATTCAATTTGTATAATTACTTTCAACATAACTTTACTATTTTTTTCTTATATGCAACAATACTATATACTTCTTCGTAATAGGGATCTTAAGAGCGATTGAACTGGCAATTCAAGTCAGCGAAGTACCAATAATAAGCTTGGAAGGTCCAAAGCAATTAAATGCCTATACCTCATTGTGGAATAGAGAACCATTGGTAAAAACTGCATAGATCTTTTGGAAAGATCCTAACTGAGACGAAACAAGCAACTTACTGAGACTTGTCAAGAAAAACTTGAGTAGCATCTTTGGCATCCAGACTGGGTCTTTAATTTATATGCCCAACTGAATCACATGGACTTAGTGGTGCGCAGTATCTGCAGGGTTCGATATGAGAATGATGAAACATTAAGCATGGTTCCTCAGGAACGACGAAATCTCAGATATTTCACACTCTATGGATATGTAGCCCTTATACACAGTTTATCAGGAGCTGAACGGATAGGTTTGTTTCCTTGCTAGATTGAATAACGAGTACAAAGAAGGCTTAGATCTAGCCTAAGTGTGTATATGCTAACATGAACTACCTACCTACCATATACTTCTTAAAAATTTGTAAATTAATTAACCTTATCTCCACTGAATGATAAGATATACATATGCAGCTTACAAATAGAGACATAACGAAGAATTCGTATAAACTGCTGATGGAAATTGTGGCAAACCAGTTCAACGAACAAAATAATTAGATTTAGCTTTGAGAAATAATAGTAATAATCGTAGTAGACTGTAACGACTGTCAACAGCATTAAAAGTTAAATTAAAAATAATAAAAGAGTTTTTGTTAAAACATAAGACTAAGACCCATTTTACAAAACGGCAGCTGATTGACAGACAAACGAAATTTATAGGCGAGGGATTGAAGAGGTAGATTGTGTAGTACACGACTCTCTGTACTGGACCTTCTTGTGTCTCTTTTATACTTTTCGAAATTTTCGTTCTGTTGCTGTTGTCCGTAAATTAATTTCTTGTTTCTATAACGTTTAGGCAACTTTAAAAGAGAATTCAAAAATTGCCAGTCCATCAATTGCCACATTGTAAGAGCAGTTTAGGAAGAAGTTTTATTTATAAATATCAAAGTGTCAGGTTGTAAAGTGGATGATAACTTACTTCACCATGAATGTTTGCCAATGTATCACCCCCTTATGAGTGCGAAACAAAATGGAAATATAAAAACGTCATACTGTCAGCAGATAAATAGCTTTATCTCGTAAAACCGTGGCAATACTACAATGCTGTTTTCGTAATATTTCGAAATTATACCGATAGAACTTAACGTTTTGAAAATAAAGATAAAGTCGAACTTCTCTAAAGTGAACTTTTATACAATGGAGTTATCCCTAGCATTTTAAATACACAGCTTTTTCGTTCTCATGTTTGTATATAGGGTGGGCCATTAAAAAGTTTGAACTAAAAATACAATAAAGTAAGAACGGTTTGAAATTTTGCCAAATTAATTATTTTGGTATGAAGTACAATTGTTTCGGTTACAAATGAAATATTACTTCATATAAATATTATTTTCAACTAAACTTTGTAAGGCGTTATACCAAGATCTTTTCGCAAAAAGCGACGTGAACTGGTGCGTGAAATATTCAATTCTTGAGAACGATGACGAGCTGATGTTGATGGAATCTCACGCATACTATCAGCCACAGCTTCGATATTTTAGGGTGCACGCATGCGTCTTGCCTCTTCAACAATGTAACCAGTTTCACGAACTTTAGAAATAGACTTGCGTTTACCGGACACTATTAGTCCTTATATGCGACCAAATTTTGTACGACATTTTCGTGCTATATCCGACCAATTGTCTTTGTTTTGGAAATAAATTTCCAATAAATCCCAACGTTGCTCAAGCGTAAAACGCTTAATTTCCTTCAGTGGAGATAATTTTGTGACGGTATAGAATGACATAAGTATTGCCAAATTCGAAATAACCGCTGGTTCAAATTTAAACTGATAGATGGCTCACCCGATACTCTCATCACTTTATAATTAATTTCAGAAGAGTGAATTTTTCTTTATAATGAAATAACTTTACAGATATTTTTGTTTCTATATAATAAATTCTTTCAAAAAATTTTCTGCTGCAAATCTACCTTCATTAAAATACATTTCTTCACTAATTGGCACAGACACTCCAAACCGTTATGGAGATGAGAAGTAACGTGCCGACTAATGCATTTAAATTCCTTAGAATATGTATTAGAAAAATGAAGTTTCTGTATAATAAAGTATTAAGTATAAGGAAAGCAAAAGTGACAAAAGCCACAATAAAACAGGAGTCGATTCAAATTTAGCAAACAATTTTGAGCAGTGGCATGAATGGTAAATGGGCGGTGTGGATCTTTTTTAACTTTGTTAAGTAATTGAATAGGAAAACTTCAAAGTAAACTATTACTTGCCCCTTTGTGGTCTTAAGCAATGCAGAACTGTTGTTCTAGTTTGACTACTGACAGACCGAAATGTTATGAACTAATCAAAATAGCGCAATCTATGTATACACATTCTAAATAACGAAAAAAATTTATATGAACGCAGGTCTGAAAGCAGACCAGGATATAGATAATAGCGGTAAATTTCAGGGTAACGACACATTGTGGATGAGTTATGTTAATTAAAACTATCGATCGAATCGTGAAAATGACAAATATTTAAGCAAAATATATTACAATCGGAAAGTCTTAAATGACAGTTGTCAGCTGCGGCCATGATGTCTTTCAGTGCGTATAAAATGGCAAGTAATTACTTGTGTGTTTACTTTCATTTATTTAGCAGTAAATAAGTGAGTATACACATATGAACATATGAACATATGAACATATGGACATATGACTGTCAGAGTAAATAACTATTAACGAGTTTTCCTGTTTTCCAAATGAAGAAATAAAAATCCCAAAAATGTTAAAAATATTTAATTGAAAAATTTACATTTAATTTACATTTCCATTAAAGAAACTTCAAACCAATTGAATTTGAATGAAACACGTTTGTATTTAATCTCTCCGTCCATTCCCACGGTTAGTTCAAACCAGGGAAAAACATTTTAATATAAATTTCTAAAAACGAATTATTCAAAATTATCCCATGCTTTGGGAGGAAACCTGAAACTGTTAAAGAATTTTGCAAGCACTGTAGCTGCTTTCAAGCAATGATTTTAAATATCACAATTAAATGTAGCGCTGGAATGTTTTTTTTTTCAATTCTAAGTTTTGCTATAAATTTTTTTTTATTGCTTCAAAAGCAAAATGTGAACTTAGCAACAACCACCACAATAGTAAAACGCTTAATAACATCAACAATTATTATTTCTTAATATGCAAAAATTGTTAAGGAAAACAATTTAGAAATACTTTCGTTCTCATTGCAATGTTATTTGAAATGCTTGCCAATCATTTGCACTCCTTTTGTAAACAACAAAATTGTAGCAGCATTTATGACAGCGACTGGCATCATTAAAACACACCTCATTTAATCCATTTCAATCTAATTTAGTCGATTAGTTCATATTTATTTGTTTATATTTGAATCAACTTGTTGTACAGCAATAGATAACAACAACAACAACACAATTTAATTAAAATACAAATTAACATTTTATTATCATGGCTACTTTTTACAAAATTGCAGTATTTTATTGAATGTTAGCTGAGATGTGACTTTGAAATTACAAATTGCACTTGAGTAACAGAGTGAAAATAAATTATTTCAACAGAATTAGAAGTGTTTACTATTTAACTCTTAATTAGGTGCATGGTGACTTAAGCTTGATTACACAATACAGTGGTGTCATATAATGTAGTATTCCAAAAGTTGTTATATGTAAAACTTGTTAAAATAAGTAAATTTAAAAAAAAAAAATTGATAAATCATAGGCTTACAAAAAATTCGATTACATCTTAACCATATTATTTTAGAAATCCCACATAAATATTGATTGAATGTTCGATTTTTGGGTAAAAGTTTGCATTAAATTAAGCAAAATGTATACAAAATAAAATTCGAATAACATATCTAAATTTGACTTTAGCCACGAAGAAGTTCCCAGAATTTTAAGGTTTTTGATAAAGAAAAGTTTATGTTGCAATTAGGATCAATTTCTGAACAATCAATTCAATTTCAATAAAGTTTTTTAACACGCCTATCTGAGGTGAAGGTAACTAATACAGAAAATTTGATAACGAACCATTTTGATTTTTATGAATTTTAGCTCAGTACTTAATAAGTGAAATAAAGTTTCTTCCTAATTGACGACCTAGTTTTGATAGTCAAGGAGTAATCGTGAATCTGTTGGTAAATTAATGGGATGACCTAGTACAGTTATTATACATCAGCACATTTACCCATCACTTAAGTTGGTGTATAATAAAATTAATAAGAATTAAGAGCCAACTATATAGTGCTTATGGTAACTTAAGCTACTGTCAAAAATTAACAACAAGTCTGTCAAATAGTTAAGCATTTTATTGAAGACTTTTGGTTGGCCATAAGGTACTTTTTGAACATTAATGCAAGCTATACTTAATAGTGAATATGAAAGTTAAAGTGAATATGAAAGTTAAGTTAATTAATGAAAAGTTTATTAAGTAGATTATAGCTGTTTTCGCAGAGTTGCTTAAGACAGTATAATCATATTATAATTAGCCCTTTAGCTTTTAAATGGCAAGCCGAAAAATTATATAAAATTTTGTTGAATTTTTGACAATATTTTCTGTTGCTTAATTATTATTTTCAAACTTTCACATTCAATTGATTCGCATTGAGGCCTTAAACGTGAAAAGCATAAGCTTCAGGTTTTATTTCAGCTGCGAAAAGAGAGAGCGAAACGTAAGTGGAATTGGCTAGGTCACACTCTACTCAAGCCCTAAGCTCACAGCCATTCAAGGAATTCACAGAGCAGCAGGAGGAATAATTATTTAATAATAATAATTTGTTTTTACAACTGCATCATGTGAAAGTACTCTCATCTGTTCTTACTATTCATTCTGTGTTACTATGTAAGAATGTGGAAAATAAGTAGTTTATCCGAGCTTGGCAGCAAACAAGGAACGTTTTTCTTTTGTATTTATGTCAAGCTTATCTTAAAAAATGTTTACGAATTCAATAATTCAGTTTGTAGCGTTTGCATCATCTCAAGACTTAAATGGAATGTAAAATTTCCTTACGAAATTTTGACATGCATTTGTATATCACTGAAATAGAATCAAAGATCCGTTATTAAGATATTTCGCATTTCTTAACTGCTGCTGTCTAAAATTGTGTTTTGCTTTAGATTACTAAGACCTGCCCAGAATATTAGGAAAGCTTCCAGCAATGCTTTACAAAGATCTTTTTCAATTATTTTTTATACTTAGAAACATGATCATGATTCAAATTAATTTGCATGAAATGAACATGTTTTAATTGGTTATTTGCAAGTAATTTTTTTTTAGATATGTACGAGTATGTACATTATTTTAATTTTAACCCTGCTGATAGGTTTGGACCATTTGGATCAATTTGTTTTTCTTTTTGTTTTAACATTCCAACTTAAAACGTTAGCTCATACCACGTGATATATTATATATTATTACTTCTAAGAAACTGTAAGTGTTCCCTGATGTAAAGGAAAATAACGAAATAAATTGTTAGACATCTTAGGTAAAGGACCATTTTGGTCCGCTCATGTTTATCGATTTATTTCTATGAATTAATTTTACATACAATTTTGCAAAAATCAAGTTTTCTTTGTAAGTGAAGAGCAAATCATTTGTAGTTGTACTTTGCCTATTAATTTGCTGCATATGATGCGCTGTCTTTTTCTAACAGATGATATTTTTTGTTCGTCGTCACTCAATATTGCAATTTCATTGAAAACAATAATTAAAGTATAGAAAGGCACTTTGTTGAAAATAACCATATTGAAAAAAAAAAATATTGTATTTTTCCAACTGTACCGATGCTAGCTTCCATTCAACAAGCTAATTCAAAAGATGAAAAAAAAGTTATCAGAAGTAATATTATGAGATCCCAAAGGATAAAAGAGCTCCAGAAAATTCTTTTAGGCTGTTCATTTTTCGATTTTCCAAGGTATGATTAAACTTCTACAAATCCCAATTTAGAATCCACATCTAGTCAAAATTTTAGCTCATACTTCGCATGTCCTGAGGGCATTTATTTTCTAAAAAGACAACGACCTCATAAAGCTACCAATTGTTCATCTATAGCTACATTTTCGTAACAGTTGTAAAATATTATAAGATAAACTTCCAAGCGATCCCTTGCATCTGGAAAAGGAACGAACTTATTAATGCTTTATCTCTGCCTTTCGGCCATAGTATAATCAAAGCAAGGAGCACTTAAAATCATGTTAAAATTATCTTTCCTTACTATTTCTCAGAAAATATGAGTGAGTCAGAAATGTATGAGTGCAAAGTGGATCTGTCCACACCTTCCACTTTTGCCGAATTTTTCTTTCGCGTACTGGTTTGTATTTTCAATTTTTATTTTTTTAGTGTTGGAGGAAAAAAATAACAAAACAGAAGGTAATATATCATGGCGTCTGGAAACGGCAGATTGTGTTGTCCTCGATTGTGTGAATATGATATTCTCACTTAAAGTTCTTACGACACAATGTGAAGGAGATAAACTCCATTGATGATAAGCAGGATTAGGGAAATTAGAGAAATAAAATTTGACATAAGCCTGGAAAATGTATGAATTGCACATAAATTCTATTATAAAAATTTAAAAAGCACATTTTAGCTTATTTATTGTTTAAAAAAAAAAAAAAACATTCAGGACGAAAATGGTATTTTACCTAAATTTAGTAAGTTTTTTTACTAACAGTACTGATAAGGGCTTGTTTTAAAATATACTTTTTTGCGCAAAACACTCCCAAAAATTTTGTACTTCTTTATAGTTTGTAAACAAAAAGATACAACAACAAAATATATTAAAAATAATTTAAAATTAATATATTTTTTTGTAAAATGAAAGAAATTTAAAGAATTCCATTTGAATCGACAGTCTTTCTCTTTAAATACTTACGCCGCAATTGCATTTTGACGAAACACATAAATAAAAAACAAGTTTTTGTAATATTTGTTGTATCATATTATACATACTTGAGTTATTTTTCTTACTTTTTTTTAAATTTTAAGTCATAAATTATGGCATAAACAAGAAATAAAAAAATATATATATATAATAAATATAAATTAAAAAAAAAATAAGATTAAAAAAACATGAAGTTTTTTTCTTCATTCATTACTTTCTTGTGATTTGGGTTTATGTTTTAGTCATGGCTGTTGCTGTTGTCATGAAATCTTTCATGAGTTATGATTTTGTTTTTTTTTTTTTTTGTCAGCTGTTGTTATTGTTGTGTCTTGACAATGTCGATATTACGTTTGAATTCTGTTTTTATAAGATTTTGTTCGTATTTTTTTACGACTTTTATAATTTAATTCTTAACTTGTGACATATTTATGAGCCTTTACAGTGAAGTACCACCGATGCAGTTCATTGAATTTCAATTATTTATTTGACGTTTTGGTTTTTGTGACAAGTTTAAAGTATAATATTATAAAAATCAACAACAATAATTTAAAGGAATTCACGATTTTTACCTTAAATCTTGTTATAAAAATATGCAAAGAAAAAAAAATTATTTTAAATTATTGTACTAAAAATAATTTATTTTCTCTTTCAGATGCTCATACCGGTTTTATTAATGGAATATTAAAAGGTTTGTAAAAATATTAATAATAATGTATATGAAATTCGTTTCTTATAAGACACGTTTACGAGTATAATTATTAGCGATGTATCTCACTTACATACATACATACATTGCTCGCCACTTGATTAGCACACCCTCCAAAAAACGTGTTTTATCTCAAATATTATAACCGCGGCAAAGCTGTTAACATATGTAGTCTTCCATGTATAATAATATAAAATCCATGTATAATATAAAAATTTGTTTGGTATTTTGCTTATTAGCTTACAAATTACTGTGAACAAAATTCAATTTAGAAGGCGCTACTGGGTATAGCTACTACTAGGGGCAGGATCGCCCGCTCAATAGAAAGAAATGTACTGTGATAGAGTCACATGGGTGCCCTCAGTGTGGAGTACTATCTCCATTATTATGGATGGTAGTAGATAATAGCTTGATACCATGTTATAGAGGTGTTGGCAAAATTAGCTATGCTGAAGACCTTGTTATAGCGGCCTGTCTGAAATATGAGAGTACTTTGTGCGATTTCATGAGAATTACTCCAAACGAGGAGTCGCTCCTTCTAAGCCGCACAGGTTTAAGGGTTACCTAGCTGAGAATGACGCTATAGATATATTGATATAAATCTGTACCGGTGATAGACCGAATGAATCGGGGAGTCTATCCATTCTACGCAGTGAACTGAAAGCTATTTTCGGTATGTCATGCCTTTGAAAGTAGATTCAAGAGACCGAGAATAATGTTATATTAGTAGCTTAGTTTTGTGTGAGCTTGATCTGAACTGGTATACCGCTGAATCGATCTCAAGAATCCTCCAACTCTGCCCATTCTGAATTATGATAATAATAATTGTGTTAACAGGCTATTTAATTAAATTTTTACGAAATATATTTTAATTCTTGAATATTAATAAAACAGTCTATGGACCAAATTGTCCTTAAATCTAAGACTTGTATATTTTTTGATCTAACAGCAGCGTTAATAGACACGTTTAAAAAGTATACACAACTCACTGGAAGGCTAGTATCTACCCTAACTTGGAAAATATGTAACAATCATATATGTATTTTACCAACGATTTTGCTTGTTGAAGTATTTAAAAAAAGCGTCATTATAAAAGTTGTAATTGAATATATGATAGGTACTTCCGAAAAGACAAAAATTAATCTAAACTAAAATATATGTACACACATATAAGTTTACAATTTGAACCGTATACGTTTCAGTTCCCTTTTACAAAATTAGCCTATTTAATAAAACATAACTAAAATAAAACAAATTTCATTAAAAATATCTGTTCTTACCTAAAAAGATATGAACTTATTGTGCGTTTTTGAGCAACGATTTTTAAAGAAACACAATTAAATTTTCAAGCACTAACGCATCCTTTATTTTTAATAAAGAAGTTTAAAAAAAAACTATGTATGATCGTGGATTTCCTTCTTGATTTTATTAAAGATCAATTGATCGTACAAAAGTATGAAATTTTTCTTTAAGTGAAAAAATAATTTCGAAAGATTATCATTCGTTTAAATTATATATGTACATACATATGTATATCACGTTAAATAGGGCTTAGTTCACAAGACTGTTGCTGCTATATTTTCGCTTTAACACGAGCTACCTTACCTATATATCATAAATATTACCGAAACGAATTTTAAACAAATTTATAATATTGGCATAATTTTAATATTTATTATAAATTGATTTGAAATAAATAAGTACATTCGTATGTACATATAAATTCATAAAATACTCTTTTTATTTCTTTAAAATAACAAAATATCGAAAGAAACTAATCGAATTATAAGCAATAAAAAGAAAGAGGCTCGATAACAAATAAATTTCATAAGAAATGGGAACAACTACAGAAAAATATCCACCACCTTGTTATTGGAATGGTTTTTTTTTAACAGAAACACCAACAACAACGACAGCAACTGCGACAGACGAGAGAAACACAATACATTTTCAAAAACAAATATGGCCGAATTATTATTTTTTTCGATATAATTGAGAGTAAAAATATAACAAGAAGAACAACTCTCTTTCTCTCTTCCATTGACGCACACACGTTGTCTCTTTTTCATGGCTTATGTTGTAACAACAATTTTAAATAACAATGACAAACATATTCTTCATGCACATTTTCAAGCGCACGTTTTATAAACAATTTTCTCATCGAAACGCTTAGACGCAACAAAAACAACAATAAAATCAATTCTGATAACTCAGCCAAATATTAACCGATATTTATTTCAAATTTTTTAGTTATGAATAAAATGCGTTTTATGTTTTAGAAATCTGATTAAAATAGACGGAGTTATTAAGCTTTAAAAAAATACTGCTTCATAGTAGTAAAAAAATGCCAGTTTGCTAAGAATTGTGTTATTTTTCATAAGTTGCTTACCTAAAAACTTAATAACCCAGTCAAAATCTAATGGATTTCTAAATCCAAAGACTCAGTTTATTCATAACTTAACACATTTTCTTAATTAGCTCTCGACTAGTACGGTTCCGATATGAATAAGTGCGCAGAAACACGTCTTAACTTGAAAAATGTTGAAAAAATTTGATGAAAAATTTGTTTGCTGGAGAAATATGCACAGATTCATCAACGTTACGTAAATGGTACATATATTATTTAAAAAGTCTGTCTCTTTTCTTTTAAAATCCCTGACACTTAATATCGGTTAATATTTAACTAAGTTTCGAAAATTTCAAATACAGATTCATGTTGTACTCAAATAAATTGTCCAAAAAATATAGATAAAATTATCGAAAAATAAATAAATAGTTTTGTGAATAAAAGAGTTAAATATATAAGATAATGTACGAAGTTAATAATTTTCATGCAAAAACTACCTTGAAAACTACTTTGAAAGTGTAGAATGTACTGAAGCGATGCATAAAAGTGGCTTTACAAAAGCGCTACTATAATCATAAATACTGGCTGAAACTCTTAAAGGGTAGTTGGTTAAATACTGGCTGACAAGAGGTTAACGCATACTCATGCAGTGCATTGTGCTAGTATTAGAAAATAGGTTGTATGAAAGGGGATAGAGGGAGTAGTGTTTATGTTCGATATAAATTTGCTCATGTCTTAAGTGGCAGGGAAGATATTTGTAGGAAGATTGTTCCACAAGCGAACAGTACGACCAATGAACAAATTCTCCCTACAATGTGTTGTGCGATTCACTGAATAATGAACTACAAAGGGATGCGCTCTATGGAAAATACGAGTACTACGTAAGAATATATGATTACTAGGAATTAGTTTCTTAATTTTGTTAGAACACATTCCATTATAGTACGCGGAAAAGTAAGATTTTTAGCACGTAGGTGCTGTTCGTATAGAGTCTTCTCGCGCCTAAGCACTGCGGCACACGAAGATCTCGCCTGTTTGCGTATCGAGTCAGTATCATCGCATTTGCTATTACTCCAATTTCTGAATGCTTCCTATCTGAATCTGACTGCAAGCTTGCACGTCTGATTAAATAAGAAAGAAATAAATCTTTGTTTAATCAGGAGCTTTCTGGATAGGATGAAATTATCCATCCCTAGCTTTATTATACTGACAACTATTTCGACCATGGCATTGACGTTAGAATCAAGGAAACAAAGTTTCCAATTTAAATACCCGTCGAAATCGTTAAGCTCAACCCAACGAGCTTTCCCGTAATTGAAAACCAAGCGATTCGTAGCTGTATGTGAAGCGTTGTGAAGAGTGGATGACGGGAAAGAGGCAGAAATGGTACAGTAATCCGAATATCCGAGAGGTGCAGGGACCTCAACTATATACTTCTCAGGGTGTGTAGTAAGGAAAAGGTCGAGGGTGTTATTCTGGTGCCCATTTACACATGATATGTGAGTATATTTATACACTAATTGCGCAAGCTGGTTGTGCGCGGCAAATAACACTACGTGTTGGCCTTCTGGAGTTGTGCGGGCCGAATGGCGTAAAACTTCTGACGATTCTGTTGCAAATTACGACATTCGATATCGTATGAAATTTCATACAATTTGAAAACAATTTATATAGAAATTTTGTTCGATATCGAAAACTGTAATTTTCCCCCTGCACAAAAAATTATGTACTTATTCTATTTCAAATTTATATATTAAAATTACTTATCAGACCTGTTATGAACTAGTTGGTCTACAAATAGATAATAATTTTAATTAATAATAAATAATTTTAATAAATAATTTCTAGTATTTGTCACATTAATATCCATTTTTACGTAAAAACAAAAAATCAGTGTGTTTTGTTTCTGTTTTACAAAAACAGTTTCTGTTTTACAATTCAATTGTCTGTCTTACAAAAGCACCACATTAAGAATTAGTCTAGCATATGCTAGTATAACATACGTACATATACAAAAATACTAGCGATTCCATTGTTTGTCTTATATAACCCCACATAACCCCATATAAGTCTTTCCTGAACACAAATCCCTTTGAAAGTGTTCATCCGGTTAAAACTGTCTTGTGCTCTGTCTTTTTTAAGTTATACAGTTTTAGGATTTGCATAGTGCCCATGTCTTAATCAAAAATGAGGTGTCATATTAACGCTATTAAATAAAAATCCATGAGAATGTATTAGAACGGAAGTTTGAGTACAATTTCCACTTATGTTTACTACAGTTTATTACGAGAAAAGTGGACTTCCCATCAAAGAGCACAAATAACTTTAAATTTAAGAAATTTATCGCATACGTTTTTAACACATTTTATAGATTTATTATTAACTCGCTGAAACCCGGCGTGCTTCACTAACCCTATATTATTATATTAACTATAATTATAATTATAATTTTATTCCCTTCTGGTTCAAATCCAAACATTTAAGAAAGCCTATAGTTCCTTCTGCTGCGGTATGGTAGGTAAGATACCCGCCTACCAACCAGATGGCGCTCGGTTCAATACCAGACCAGACTATCTGAAAAAGGAAGACGTTTTTGCAACAGCGGTATCACCTTATAACATTAGCGAGTAACTGGTTATGAGTATTACTACTACTGAAAATTCTCTAATGCTTTTACCATTCAGAGCCGGCGTTAAACTGTAGATTCTTTCAATGGGTCTAAGTATAGAAGATGTTATGGGAATTAATATATATAGTTCCCTTCAGAAAAACACTGTGGAATCGGTTATTTAGCTGTATACAGTCTTCATGTAAATACATTAATTCTTTATATATAAAATATGTATCTGAATGCTTTTATTGCGCTTTATTTAATCCTCGTTTATCCAATCTTCCCTGCGTTGTGGCTGATGTCGAAGCTTTAATTGTTGTTCTCCACACATAAAAACTTCCATATTTTGTATGAATGGAAGTCGCCACGCCCATAAATTCAATCTCGCACATTTTTTCTGGTGACTTGTATTGTCTACAAAGTCATTCAGACCAATTTCAGAAGCTTTAGCTCTAACCGTTTTCAAGATTTACAAAAATTAATATAAAGTTTGTATATATAGAAATAATTATTTACTTTGTATGGGCATGACACTGCCCAGTAGGCGGAAGGTATATAGCCTTTAGTTTCTTCCAGACATAGGAAGAGATACTGTATAAATTTCAAGAAAATCGGTCCAGCATAAACAAACATAGATACAAACACACATTTATTTTTGTATACCTATTTTTGTTTGTTTTGAACTCAGTTTGTAAAATCTGTATATTCTCTCTCTCTACAAAAAGACTGACTTTTGTTATTTTTGTCATAAATAGTACATTAAGCATTGCATTTAAAAATCCAAAACAAAAAATTATTACCAATAAAAATTTTTCGGTTTTTATGAACAGACGTTAACAAAAAATCCTACAATTTCTAAGGATTAAAGTAAACAGAGATGATTGAGAATAAATAGGAATGTTTGACTGAGACTGAAAATGAGAAAGAGGAATCATGCGCATAAGCCAATAAGAGATTGTTGTATTCCAACAATGCTTCTACTTGGCACAAGATGGCGCCACCCGAAATTTGTATAAAATGTCTATATAAAGCAGAGAATATACAAGCAAAGTAAAATAAATTTTGTATAAATAATTTAAAATACGTATGACAATGATCATAATATTTTTATTCGTAAATATATGTGCAGAAAATGGCAAAAAATTAAAAATTATTAAAAGGAATTTTAATAAGAGCGTCCCAATTTTAATTGGAAAAAAATCAAAAACTTAATTAAGTTTTTATTCTGTTTGGAAAATGATGTCTTAGTTTCATCAGTCAAATTTCTTACTAATAATTAAAGAATTTCGATTGTTATTGTTTGTTTATTACATAAGGTGACGATGGAAAATATAAATTTATAACTAATATGTATGATCATGTTGCTGAAAATAAAAAATCACTTGAGATATTTTCAAAATTCATTCAAAATATAAAAATAGGAACGTATGTATAACATACAACATAGAAAAAAAATTTAATTTGTATGGTTTTTTATAAATTGAAGTACATTTATCACGCGACAATTCGAAGTTTAGAAACCAAACATATTAGATTAAATCAACTGCATTATAAAATAATAATTACTTATTATTCGTTTTATAAATTACTTATATTTCGTTTACATAAAATAATAATTACCCGAAATCGTTTTGGTGCACTATTGACCAACTTGCTAATGGATCTCAAGGTATCCTTGCTTATTTACCCTGTACCCTTGTTTAAGAGCTTTTGGCACTAGTTCTACTATCTAAAGAGATTTTTATATCCAGAACTGCCGTTTATTTTGAAAGTGGCCTAAGTGCATTTTAAAATATATTTCAAGGCCGATTTAATGGTTCACTGGTTATTCCTAATATTTTTTAGGAAATGATTTAAATGAATTAAATTATAATTCAAATGATAAAAAGCAGCAGGGAAAAATTAAGTACTAACGATTTAAATAAACACGACCGTGCGTTTCGATTATAGCTTTTATAGTGTTTATTCTTATTCTATTTGTGTATTTCAGCTATTGAGCAACTCCGTTGCTTAATTATATATCATATTTATGTATTCACTGAACTTATATTACACTAGAGTAATCCCTCCCGTATTGCTGGGGGAATTTATGTTTTATACCTATAAAAGGTGTTCCTCGTTAGAAAATCTAAAAGAATGCATTAAAACTAATGATTTGTATTGGCTATCAAGTCATTTAGACTGAGTTCAGAATCTGTCATTCTAACCGTTCTCTAGATATACAAAAATCAATATTTACTTTGAATGGTAGGTGCCACTCTCACTTGACCAATTCAGCCCACTTTTCGGGTGATGATATATATTTACCACAATGTTATTTGAAGCAAATTTAAAAACTTTTACTATTACTGTTCCCTAGATATACAAAATCTGTATTTTCTTCGTAGGGGAAGTACCACACCCATTTATTCAATTCCACCCACTTTTTGCCTGATGATTTGAATTAACCACAAAGTATCCAATGTATGTATTTGTTTGTAAGTCGGCTTAGTCTAAATCACACATAGTTTAAATGCTGTAACCAATTTCGTTTCCAGGTAAAACTTATGCAATAAGTCTAAAGTCAATAACTCGAGAACCAATAGACCTACAAAAACCGCATTTGCATAAAAACCTTGGTATTGAATTCACCTTTCATTTGAATATAAAATCGGCTTACAATATAAAATCGGTTGGCGCATTCCAGAGAACATCAATTACAACGCATTTTATAGTCCTTTTATATATATAGATTATCATTAGGGTAGTATATGTTATTTTATTAATTTATTTTTATTTATATTTATAATTTTAATACCATACTTAAATATAGGTAAGTTATATCAGAAATGGCTCAACAGTCACCACAGTTAACTTGAAAAAAAAATAAAAATAAACTTGGCTCACTTTCAAATATTATTAATAAGATTTAAATCTAATAGCTGAGACAAACATTCCAATACTTGGTCTTTATTATTAAAAAAAAAAAACAAATTTTTCTATGCATAATGTCTATTCAGGATCGTTGTCCTATTAGAAGAGAATCGATCATAATTTAATTATTTCGTCAGATTTCTTAAAATATTTCTTTAGGATTTTTTATACATATTAGCTGCGGTGTTGCCATAGATTTGTACTCCATTAAAAACGATTCTTTTTGAGAGATAGGCCTAAAACATAATACTTTCTAAACTATGATTTACAGTATGCTAAACGAAATTGGTTCTGCCGTGGTTACAACATAGAAATAAATAAGGAATAAAATATAAAATTTGTTAAGTGCTATGGCTGAAAACAGACATACCACCGGAAAGGCTAAAAAAACTTAGGTGGCTTTAAATAGTCATGCTTCCACAAAAAATTAATTTTATATATACTTGGTAAAAAAACATACTGTCGGTTTTTAAAATTTTGTTTATATATAAATTTTTATGATTTTTAATTTGTTTTTTGTACATTTTATTGAATTATTTTATTGTTTTCTTTTACGAGTTTCCAATTTCTGGACTGAAACTGCAACAATTTTTTATTTATGTTACTCTGAGATTTGATTTGCATTTAGTTTTATAAATTAAAATGTGTTTCAAAGCATATGCATATTAAATATCGTTTTTATACAAACTATCATAATAGCTTTTTTTTATGAATCCCTTGGCTTAAGGTACATATTTTATAAAGAGTTTTCTATGTACTTCTTATCTTCTTTCCACGGGTCTTTTACGTGGCGCTTTCTGGAACGTATACACCGTGTAAATCAAAATTTGGTGTATACGGATTATTTAAAACTTATCTGGAAATAATTGCAAATCGATTAACTAACCTTGAGTACGTTAGGTTTAGGAATAAAAGTAAAACGTAAGCTTTTGTTGTTGAGCTTATTGTTTACTGTAGAAATATTTAATTTAAACAGTGATAGTGATATTTTTGTTAACGCAAACTAACTAAAGTGATATTTTTGCTTAGAAATATTTAAATTCAATATTATATCACTTTACTTAGTATGCGTAGCAATATTATTACGTTTTTACCTTTTTAAAAACGTGTATTTATGAGTTCGTAGATTGTAGTTAAAATAAAATAAAACTTGTATTTGGTTTTTGATTAAAATCCTTTATTCAACAAAATTTTGTGCACCACTGCTTGTAACCGTTTTACAAGCAATAACAATTTTTGTTCTTAGTTACTCTGTCTGTTTAAAAGTTTATAAACAACAACAATTACTCGTAGTTATAATTTAAGTTCGATCACAAGTTAAATCCTCTTCTACCAGAGATAAGCCACTCTAAACTCTCTACGTTGACTTCAACCAACAAGTCTCGTTCGCTGAGTTAACTTTACTTAAACTGCACTCGCTGGGTTTACGACACATAAGCTGATTGCTGTTCGCATCGATGTACTTTTTATATGGCTGAGTAAACAACACATCGAAAGCTCTCGAACCTCTCGATATTTCAGGTAGATTCCATTTCTTTCTTTTAATTTTTTTTAGTTCTTTTGTAGCCATGCATCTGTTAAAATCTAACTCTTTCAGCTCTTAGTATTCATTGTTGCTTGTTTATTGTCTGTTACTGGTTTTCATTACTTCCTCTCCCGTAACTTGTCAATCCTTCTATGTGCACTACTTTCATTTTAGTTCTTGGGCTGTTCTGTTTCTGTATTCGGTAAACTACATCCTTCAGTCTCTTGATTAACTTGTAGGGTCCATCCCAGTTAGACTGTAATTTGAGAGATAGTGCTTTCTTCCGCTGTGGACCAGCTGTCCCTCATGGAAGCCATTAGCACTTGATGCTCGATCATACCTGGCTTTCAATCTATCACGGTCCATCGTTTCATGAAGTTCTTTGGGAATTTCACTTTTCTTGGCTTTATCGACTGGTGCTCTAGATTTGTATTGCTGCAGATGATTCTAACTTGTTATGACTACATTTTTAGCCGCAATACAATCAGTGCATTTCGCTATCCACTCTGCAGCAGCTTGCTTGTATCCGAAGCAATAAACACAGAGATTCCCAATCTTATTTTCGTAACAATATTCTATACATACTGTCTCAAGTCCGCCTTATATGCACTTCCTTTTTAATATCCACATGAACTCAATATTATAGGGAATTTTCCTTAGTGACGTCTATACGAGATACATAAGGTGAGAAAAATCTGGAATTGTATCGTCTCCGAGAAAGCGTTATCTATTTCTATCTAAAGCTGAACAGCGACGTAGGAAGTATTCGAGGGTATTATTATCCTCACCACAAGCCCTGCAAATACTGACTTTTGCTAATTCTATGCAATTCAGGTATGTCTGTAAGTTTAAATGCCCTGTTAGGATGCGCTCTTCCTCTGTTGGGTACCTAGGAACGCGCCCAGCTAAAGATTGTCAACTTCCTCAGAAATATTTTAGTAAAGAAAACGAAACTGGTCGCCGAATTTTTATAAATTTTAATACAGGTTTAAAACTTCATATACTACAGATACAGAAAGTTTGCTTTGAAAAGCCTTGAGCTAGAGATAGGTGGGCAAAAAAAAATCCCAGCAAACTTTCATATCTTTTTTCATTTGGTCAAAAAACTAGAAAAACAAACATTTATTTTTTAAATAAAACTTTCTCAATTTGAACACTAAAGAAAGTTTAACAGAGATTTCAATACAATCATTCAAGGTTAATAGAAAAATACCAGCTTTCGGTTTAATTATTCGTTTTAAAGTTATCACTTAAATTTTTTCTATAGTCCATTGATTAAAACGGACATTCATATATTTTTTTCAATTAATTGAATAATTTTTTATAAAATATAGTTTTAGGCAGAAATAGGGATGTCAATCGTGAATTCCCGTTACCGAAAATCACGAATTCCGTGAATTTTAAATTTTAAGTCCTGGGATTTTTGAAATTTAAATATCCCGTTTTATTTTCTATAAAAAGTAACACATCTTCGGTAAAAATTTTTGTAACTTAAAGTTGTGTTACAGTGCACTCGGTATATCGTCATCTAAATAAACCGCGAGTGTTGGCGTTTATCAGATTGTTGACGTTTATGAATATTGAAATTCAATACATAAAAACATATTGATAGTAAAGTTAAAAGCGTTTTTATTATTTATAAGCTAAAACCCAACAAAAACAAATCTTAAGAAATAAAAAAGGCTTTCAACGATAACAAAATATCAACAGAACAGAGAAAGGCAATGCATGTATAAATTCATTTTTATAGCAGTTAGAAGGGGAATCCCCAAATTTGAAACTAATTCCGTGGAACTATGTGCTTTATCTGTTACTAAAGCAAAAATTTTGTTTTGTTTCAAGCTGATGTTTGGTTGACGTTTTAGGGTAGACAATGTTAGAAAAAAAGGGTTAATGTTTTGGAATGTTTACGAAAACGAGTGTTTCCGTTATCCCGAGTATTCCATCTAAAAGATACTATAAAACTCTCAAGATAATAGACTCCGATTTTTAGCTGTATATATTCTTTTCACTTATATAAATAAGATAGAAAGCTTTTAAGCGATGTGCTTTGTTTAGTACGCGCTTCCGACTTTTGGCTGATGTGGATAGATAAGAAAGCTTTAACTGCTACCGTTCTCAACATATAGAAAACTTACTATTTAGGATGTAGGGATGATGCCACGCCTCCTTATCCAATCTCTCATAGTTATTGACTGATGATCTGTATAAGCCACGAAGTTGTTTGAACTAAATTCAGAAACTTCTACCGTTACCGTTTTCAAGATGTACACAAATTGATATTTATTGGCTATGCCACGCGCACTTATCCAGTTGCGCTCTTATTTTGTATGATGATTTGTATTGTCTATGAAATTCAAAAAGTTATTCTGTTATCGTTTTTAGATCCATACAAAAGCAATATGGGAGGTACTATTACCACTTGTTTGATTCAGCCAATTTTTTCTGGTGGTTTGTATTGACCACGAAGCTATTTAGACTAAATTTAGGCACCTCTACTGCAACCATTTCAGTGATATAGACGAATAGACATTTGCTTTGTAAGTTGGAATTTTTGAAATATATATAGCCTTCAATTCTTTCCAGGCTTACAGAGAGATACTGTAAACATTTCAAGAATATCGGTTCAGCCATTTAGCTGTCTATTTATCATAAACATACGTACAAACAAGCTCACATTAAAATTTATATACAAGATTCAGTTATAAAAAAGTAAAAATTTTTATGAATATGCTTCAGTATTTACAAATCCCGAAAATCCAAGGATCCATCATTACATCTTGGTAACAATGTCTGTTTTTTGTTGTGGTTGAAATTTTTGTACAAAAGTGACAGAGCCTTGCATAATACTTGCATTTGAGCTGCAAAGACCTTCAACTGATAATAGGACATTACAAAGTTGAGATAGAAATTCAAAATCGATATTCTCTAATAAATTCATGGATGATAACTTTCTAACATGTTGTGGCATTTAAAATAAGCAATATTTCTTTGTCATGAGCTTTTAAGCTGGCCTGCTATAGAATTTGGTTCCTTGCTGAAGACTTTTAAAAATATTTAATCACTTTTCGTACAGCTTCTAAACAGTTGTTTATATTTCGATCTTCATTTAGTTTGATGGAAATAAGTTCGGTGAAATATTTTAAACAGTGCGACTAAGATTTCGATTAAATTTTGCGCATAATAGCAATTACGATTACCATTAAAATAGATTTTCAATCTCAAATCGTGACTAAAAATTAATTTATCAACTAATGTCGGTCTTATTTAGCATAGATTAGATTTGTATTAGATTTTTGGAAAACAAAATATTTTGTACTTTTTAATATTTTTAACATACGAAGTAACATACTAATATGCTTAGGTGGCAACACTTACGGATTTATTCATTTTATTAACATATCAAATAAATTGAAAAACAGAATCTCTTTGGTTAAAAAAATAAGTTTTTATTGTCACATTTTTTGTTTGTTTTTTATTTGAAATTAATGAAAATTTAAAATTAATTTTTTAAACACTTTGACTTAACTTGTTTTATTAAAATTAAATATATACATCTGTATATAGTTTATTCTATTACATAAATAATAAACTAATGAGCTAACAAATAATTAAGTTTTATAATAATTTACAATACAAATCAAGACTTATAAATAAAGTAAGAAAAACACTTTAAAACACAAAAATATGTTTAAACAATTCACTTTGGTTAATGCAAGCAGTCCCACGATGATGGTGTTTCCTCGTGTTACGTATACTGAAGGTATACCGGATAGGATACACTCAGGATACATTCAGTATACGTATACGAAGTTGCACAAATACAACAATATTTCCAGTTTTCGACACACAGCCGAATAAATATGTGATAAAAAAAAGTGATAAAATATTAAAAGTGAAGTGATAGTAATTTTGTGTTACAGTGACGGTTTATGAATTCGTTCTTCTTTTAAGTAATAATCCAAGTAATCGTAAGCGTTTAGTGATGAAACTACGTTAATATATGTATGATGACGTAAGTATGTGTGTATGAGTTAACGCTGTGTGCTGCTGCTCTAATAGAGTTGTTACTTCTATGCTTGTTTATTTACAACTAAATTGTTTTGAACTATTTTTGACGGGTAAAACGCACCACACAAAATAGAATTGATGTTTGTTGGTGCCGGTGCTGTATAAATTGCAAACAATTTGTTCGTGTCTGTTTTATTATTAAGACAATAATAATGATGAGGTTTGTAGTTACTGTTGTTTGAACGAACATTGGCTGCTATTTTGATTGTTTTTACCTACCATATTACACACTTTGCCGTTACCTTCTTCTTTCTTTCCGAAAACGTTTGTAGTCGACCTTAGCAACATACTGAATATAAATGCAAACACATGCACATGCTTTGTTTTACGGAGTATTTGAGTCAACCACACAAGGTAAACAATCAGGATATTCTAACATTCAAAAATCATTTCCGGTAAATGTTTGTGTTACTTTCAAGCCTCGACTTGCTGCAGCAGTTGCATGTATACTGTTAAAGTTTGAGTTCGATGTTGTCTCTACTGCCAAACGGTGGTTGAAATCCTGTTTATCTTGAAGTCATCTGTTTATGGACATACCCTGCTGTTTTTGAAACTAAAAAGAATATAAAAATAACAAATTATTTTTATAATAAATAATAATGGCGGTTTGACTCTTTGAAAAATCTTATAGAATTATGACGAATAAATCGGCATTGCCAGATTTTTTAACACTATTTTTACTAGCAATGAACCGGTATGTTTCGCAACTCCTATCTTAATTAAATAAAAAGTTCAATATACGAAAATAAAAATGATCGCCTATTTTTTGACTGATGGAGAATATCAACAACGAAGTCACTTGTTACTGTTTTCATGGAGTTCAGTAAGCAATATTTACCACGTATGTATATGAGATAATATGCTTACTCACCCAATCCTTATCCAATATCGTTTAACTGATGATTTCTATTGACGCTGAAGTTTCTGAAAAACTATTTTCATTCTCTAGACTTGCAAAAAACAATATTTATTATGTCTATGAGGACTTTCAATCCTGTCTTCTTTTTGATGATTTTGATTACGAAGCTATTTACATAAAATTTAGGTAGACTTACTGTTCATTAAATATATCCACAAATAAATATACTTTGTATAGGCGTGGCACCACAACGGAGAAATTTTCGAAACAGTTTATAGTTTCTCCTAGGCATACAGAGAGATACTTAATAAATTTCAAGAAATTTCGTTTATCTGTTTAGATGTCGATAGACTTCAAACAAGCATACAAACACATGTTCATTTTTATATATTAGACTAGATAAAACCCGGCGTGCCTCGCTCGTCCTATCTTAATAAATATCTTAGTTATAATTTGTTACCCTTCCTCTTTGTATTCAAATCCAAATTTTGAAAATCTGCTCTTTAGCTATATTCTGTATTCCAACAAACACACATTGATTTTTATAAAGTATACATATGTAGATGGCTTTTACCCGGTGTGCTCTGAGAAATACCCGTTTATCCAATTTTTACCTCTTTATGGTTATTGAAGATAGTTAGCAAAGCTTTAATTGTTTCTCTTCACATATTAAAAATTCCATATTTAGTATGAATGAAAACCGCCACGCCCATTTATCAAATCTCGCCTAGTTATTGTACACGACGTTGTTTGAATTTAATAGTTTTATAAACGTTTTATGTTACCAATCTCAAGATACACAAAAATTAATATTTACTATGAATGGACGATACCACGCCCACTTTGACTTGGCAAATTCAGAAACTTATACTTTAACCGTTCTCAAGATATTATTTTGTATAGGAGGGTACCATGCCGACTTGCCTAATTCCTTCCGCGTTTTAACTAATGTATTAACTATGAAGTCATTCTGATCAAATTCAGCCTTAACCATTCTCAAGATATACAAAAATCAATATATACTTCATATGGTAGGTGCCATGCCAACTTATTCGATTTCGCCAACATTTTGACTGATGATTTGTATTTGGACCAAATTCAGAGACTCTTACTGTTACCATTTTAAAGGTATACACAAATAAATATATTTTGTGTAGGCGTGGCACTTCAAAGTTGGGATTTTAGAAATAGTCTATAGCTCCTTCCTTCCCTTTGACCCTCTAACGGTCAAAAGCGTAAATTTGATCCGAGTAACATAGGAATTTTTCTTCGAGTAAGAATAAATTATATCATGTTTTTGTTTTTGTTTTTTGTCTAGAATTGTATTATTTAATAAAATAGATAAGAACAACAAAAAGCGGCTTCAGGGCATCCTTGACCGTTTACGGTTATTCAAAAATAGATAAGACAAATGTCACCGTAAAATTTAAATAAAAAAATACCTGAACCATTGAAAACACCATCATGTGCTAAGATAAAGAAGATTTTGGCAAATGTGAAACGTTAATTAAAGAAGGTATAGACGATGTAGTTCATAGGTGAAGTTCTACAACTTTTATTATTTGTTGCCATATCATTTAAAACCAATGATGTATTTTCAGTACGAATGTCATCAACTTCATAACTTGGATATTCAAACTCAATATCGCTTCTATAATCGGATATTTGTTTATTTGAATTCATCGCCTCCAAGGAATCAATTGAAGGTCCATTTGAAAAATTGGCCAAATTATACCTTCTATTGCATAAAATTGCATCTTTGCGCTGTTTTTTTATTTATGCAGTACTGACAAATAAAATATGTGCATATACGAAAATTTTTACCATAAACGGTCAAGCGTGCCCTGAGGCCTTCATTAAGTTTTTAGTTGCAGATCTGCTTGGCCAATTTTCCGCTTAGATCAAACTATTGGACATGAAATACTCAACAAAAATTTTTTGCAATGATTGTTTCTGATATAAGAAGCAAACTTATTTCCAAATAATTTTTTTTTGCTTTGACTGTTTTTTTGTACAAAAATGTTTACAGAAAAAACAAAAACAATCTGATTCGATTTAGACAAATTTACAAAGATAAACATAACTGTTGGCAACAATATGGAATAAAACTTCAATTAAAAAAATTTATGGTTGCTTAAATGTGACAAACAATTGAGGCAGCCAATAACGTTAGAGGGTTAAACAATTTCAAGAAGCCGTTTAGGTGTCGATAGACTTCAAACAAACATACAAATACATGTTAATATTTATATATATATATATTAGAGTGTGAAACGAAATTTGGGACAGCGAGAGTTTTGTTTGTGTATTAAATTAAAAATATTTAAAATCACTGCCTGTATAATAATTAAAAATACTATTAAAAAAATTTAACTATCTGGCAGCACTTTTGGCATATTGCCAGCAACGAGTGCTGGTCGAATGAAAATGGTTGTTCGTGCCTTTTCCAAATAGTCTCATCTTCGTTTACACCTTTATCGCCGACAAATATCAGATAATAATTTAACCACTTGTTTCACTCACATAAAAACAAAAGCTTATGAGCTAGACTGTCGTTGTCATACACGTCTAACATAAGAGTTTTGGGGTTGTTAACAAATGCCGGTTTTTTTATTTTTGAGGTATAGTTGTGGGCCTACAAACAAGTTGCCGGAGATTTACAGATATGCATACACACACATATAAATACACCCACCAAATTGAAAATGTTCCGATATCAGTGCACGAAAATGTTGTTGCGCACGTACCATCATTTTATAGGTCTTGGTTTGACAGTGATTCAGTGTTTTTCCTTCGATTTCTTTCTTTCTTTCTTCTTCCTGGTTGTTATTTTTATTTGCCATGTGCTTGATTTTGTATTTGAAAAAGAACAACTCGCGTACATTATCATATGCATACTTACTTACAAATAGAAAACAACGTGCTTGTTTGCCTTCTTTTTTTCCTCTTTTTTGATTAACTGTGAAATATAACGGTACTACTGTTTGTTTACCCCAAATGGCTGCTTTAAAGGACTACAACTACTACTGCTAGCAAGTATTGTGGGTAAGCCTTACTTTACCTTGTTTTGTTTTTGTTGCTCCGTTTTTAAATGTGGCAGCATCTGAAACGAATGAAAACGAATTCTAAATATGACCATTAAGTTTAATAAGTTATGGTTTTCGATAACAGGGTGCAAACATACCTACGACTACCCAATATCTACTTTATATATAGTATATGCTTTTCGTTCATTTTTTTTCTCTTTTTTTGTTTACAAAAAAATGCCTAAAATTTATGGTCTCTTTCGTTTGGATAAATTAAAAATGGAAAAAGAGGTTTTCATTTATTTTGTTTTGATAAGGAATATGGCAAACAATTTGTTATGAAATTTTAATATTTGATTTTAAAAGAGTTTTTGTTACGTTTTAAAGAGTAATTCTTTAGCGTTACAATTATAAAAATTTAAATTAAAAAGAAAGAAAAATTGGTAAAATTACCAAATCAAACTAATATATCAAAAGAGCATCTGAATTATATTACAATCGACGCTTACATGTATATACATTGTGATTATCATTAGTTATTCAGTTAATTATTCAATTTAAATTACCCTTAAATAAGAACTCAATACTCTAAAATGAAAAATAATTTTTTTAATTTTTGGTTGTTTATAATTTGAGAAGGAATACTATAGACATCAGATGGACTAGATCATGAACTTTGGAATTCAAAGTTGAAAAATATTTGTTAGCACTAGTTATCTTACTCAATGCCTTGAAATATCATCGGTCCATGTTTCTTTCGAAATAGGGTAGCAGATGCATTAATAATCAATAAATAATAGTGAATGTTATCAACGTTTCTCAGTGAATCTTTACTTTCAAAAATCAGTGAGATAAACATCAATTACACGGTGCGACAAAAATGAACGAAGTTGAAATACAGTTTGTAAAAAAAGTCTTTTCAAAGGAGAAAAAAGTTAAAATCTTATTTTCATTTGAGAACTCCAACAACAAATTCTTAATGTTCGTCTTTTCTATACACATCCCGTTACTGTATCTCTTAAAGACTTCCAGTCGTCATAAATTTTAAAATAGACTCACATATTACAACGCTAGCAACAAAAAAATCTTTACCTGGTGTCTTTGCTGTAAAGAAAATGTTTTCAAAAATAAGCATTTATTGTAATTTCTTGGGATTTGGGTGTTTAGCAGTAAAAAATAGGACAAACATGCAACAAGTGACTCTATAGTTAAATGGAAACATTTAGGGAATAGAAGTCTCACAAGATTGGGGTTTGTCCATTATTTTAGGCAAAAATCAATTAGAAAATTTCTTGATTTGTTTTCAGAGCCGTGTACAAAATCACATCCGCGCTGAAAATGTATGAAGAATATGTTGTCGATTTGGACAACATATGGCATAAGTATCACATATGGCTTGTGTAAATCATAACATATATGATATTTTGGAACGAAAACATCTCCCATTAAAATTGAGTATTTAATAGGCGCCAAAGTGAAAACCTACTTTTATTTTCAATCGCTACAATATTGTCGAATTTTGTGCCCAAAAAAGACTTTTTTCTGGGAAGTCTAATAACCTTCTTTTCTTGTGAACGATGGTTTGCGCGATTCAAAAGTGGTGATTTTGATACAGAGGACAAGAAGAGGCCTGGTCAGCCGAAAAAGTTTGAAGATGAGAAGACAGTTGCCAAACGCAAGAACAACTTGAATTGTTATTGGTAGTCACACCACAAGCTTTTTCCTACGTTTCAAAGCATTGACCATATGAATTGAAGCTGAGAGAAATTGAAACCCGATATTGCATGTCGGAAATGATGCTTGAGCGCTACAAAAAAAAAATCATTTTTGCATCATATTGTTACTGGTAATGAAAAATGTACACATTACGATAACCTTAAGCGCAAAAAGTCATATGTAATGCCCCCCAGCCAAATCATCGACGAAGCCAAATAAACATGACGCCAAGGTAATGCTCTGTATTTTGTGGAATCAGAAGGGTGTATTGTGTTATCACAGGGGACCTGTACTGAACACAATATATTCGTTTGATAAGAGCAAGCAACGAAAAACGACCAGAGTATTCGACCAGACACGTGGCCATAACCTTTCATCATGACAACGCTCGGCCATATGTTGCAAGACCGATCAAAAACTATTTGGAAAACAGTGGATGGGAAGTTTTGGCTCACCCGCCTTATAGCCCAGACCTTGCCCCATCTGACAGTTCTCTTGGCGCGGAACCCATTTGCCACCAGAAAGATGGGAAAAAGTAGTGGCTAACGATGGACCATACTCTGAATAATGTATCAATACATTTCGTTATAACAATAAATGCATTCTTCAAGCAATAAAATCGACACTATTAACTTGTATACCCTATATTTAATGCAAGCAATGCAATAATTAAAAATAGTATTGACCAAACGTCAATTCTTTATATATCAGATACATACGTATACTACTGGAATTAACTCTTTTAAGTCACTGTACTTCTACCGGATGGATAAAGCTACTGATTAAATCATTTTTAAAATATGTTACAGAAAGTTAGAAATTAAATTGCTTTCTATTTTTATGTATCATGTTCGTTTTCCAATATTTTAATGATATTTCCATTAAATGCATATTTCTATTAAATGCATGAATAATTGGAATCTCCTTACTTAATTCTTTGAAATCATTTAAATTTCCCAATATTCATTACTAAATGAAGTCATTGGTAACTTTTAACTACGGGGGTGGTTACCCTCTGATTTGATTTTCGATTATAACTCTATTTTCCTTTACTTTAGTGTTGTTATATTTACTGGTACCATGAGCATTGCCAATCAGTCGTATTTTGGCTATTGTGGAATTAACGTGTGCGAAGAAATTTACATTCAGGGGCAATATTTACCACTTGTCCGTAGGTGTTTTCCTCTTTCTTCTTTTTAGGATTCTACACACCATACCTACTTCAAGATTTTGTTATACATTTTTTTTAAGGATTTTTGAATTTATGCGAATACATTCATTCAAAGATATTCGATAAAATGACATTTGACCATAAAGTTGGTTTTTTCTTCAATCTTATTATTTGTAAAATTTTTGTTCAATTTTAATTTTTTTATTGCTAGAAACAAACTCGTATCATCTGACGATTATAAACAGGCAACCCCATGTATGTATCAATTTCTCCTTTACATACAGATCTGAAAGAATATTTCCTTTAACATTTTCAAGAGTTTCCTCACGTTAAAGTATTTAATAAAAGAATACTTAAGGAACTTAACAAAACTGCTCCTTATTTGTAGCTCTTTGCCGTGGTTGCTAACGCTATTGTTTGAATTTTAATACTTATTGTAAGGATTTTTATATCCTTTGAGGACATCAACACATACATATACATGCATATAAATGTTACATTCTTATGCATATATGTGTGTGTGAATTTGTAAACAAATTTTTTTTTCTCTCCTTCTTGCACATGAAAACACTAGTCAGTAGTCAGCACACCCATTAAATAAATATTCTCTTTCATACAACAAAAGTGAGAATGTGCGGGTGTGGACAAATTGTGCGTTTGTGTGTGTTTGTTTGTGGTAAAGTATTTAGTCTATGCCAACAAACTAATGTTTTAGATAAAATGCAAAATTTATAATATTGCACAGTTTTAACCCCCGATATAAAACGTAAAATTATGGGTTCAACTGGTACGTGCCATATTTGTTAAGAGTCTCTTGGCGGCGCTATGATGCGAATATTTTCTGTACATACTACATATACCCATAGTTACATGTATATGCGTATGTAATATAAAAAGTTTGAGTTTAAAATTTACAGACAGTTTTATATAAAACCAAAAAAGAGGACAAATGCTAAATACAAACATTTGTTTTATAGAACCCTTTCTGTTTTCCCGATAAACATAAAAAAACTAAAACTAATAAAGCTGAAGTAAAGAACTTTAAAAGAATGATTTTAATTAAAAATGTTTTTAGTTTGAAATTGATTTGATCTAATATATCGTGTTGCGAGAAAAAAAATTCGTTACAGAAGAACAACTTTTTTCATAAAACTTTACAGGAAGATTTCAAAATTCTAAGTTAAACCTTAGCACTGTTTTTTGATAAGTTAAAAAGGTTGAGTGATTTTCTACTTGAGTCAACTTAAAGTTAAAAGGACATAAACATTATTTTTTATATTTTTTGTTTTTTTTTTTGGTTTTTTTTTACAGGCTCCGAATACCAAGTGAGTTGAAGGCGAAAAATTTTGAAAACAGAAACCTAGCACTTTAAAATCTATAATCTTACATGTAATTTCTTCATACTCTAATTGTATAGGCTCACAAACATAAAAAAACCTTAAATGTACTACTACGTGATCGTAAAGGCATGCAACTCACATCCGCAGAAAAACAAACTAACAGGTGGATGGAGTACTTTTGAACTCAATTAATGGCTTTGAAATGGATCATCCATATCGCAACACTACAACCGTCATAGAGATAGAAGCCCCAATAAGGAAACCGTGGCGCAAACCCGGAAATTCTAACCAAAATTATTCAACCTAAAAAGTGCGATCTCTAGGAATGTGGAAGCTGGAAGCCATTATATTGCTCAATTTCATCTACAAGATACAAGCTACAATAATTCTCTAAAGTTTAAAAATGAGAAGGCCAAATTCGAAGAGAGATAGGCTAGGTTTCATCCACACCGCATCTGTGTAGATCAGATAAATACTCTCTGAATTATCATAGAACAGTCGATAAGCTGGAAGTGACCTTTATAACTGCTTTTCATTGCGTATGAAGCAATCAACATAACACAGTTTGTAATGCCAAACAAAATAACACAAATTATAAAAACCAGAAAAATAGTATCCCTTCCTGAAGTATATGTACCTTGCATTTCTTTTAAAACTTAACCCTTCGTGCGCTACCTCAAAATAAAATGGAACTTGTTAAAGAACTTGACCTAGAAAGATAAAATATTTGTTCAGCATGTATCAGGATACGGAGCACCGATTCATTGTACAGGAGAAACAAACAAGGGACAGTTTGCTATACATTCGGTACTAACATCGACGTATGACAAGGAGTGGTTTAGTGAATGAGTTAACAGTAAAGAAAGTAGGAATATCGTGAAGTTTGTAAAGACATCTGGAAGATGTTATTTATGCCGTTTTTTACGGACGTGTAACACGGCTTTGTAACGAATCGATACCGTAAAGGCTTCAAGTTTTTATAAACTAAAGCATGCACATTATATATATAATATTCTGACCCAACATCATAAACAACGAAGTTTCCTAGAATTTGACCTACGAAAATACCATACAAATAAAACGTAGGAAACAGAAACATGTAGGACATAAATATTGAAATCATAATCAGGATGGCCTTTGAATGAAATCCACGAGGAAGTAGGCAAAGGAGAAGATCTAAAAGTTTTGGCGCTGAACGGAAAGACAGGAGGTAGCTAAAATGGACAAATCATAAGATGAAACAAAATCTCTAGCAAACAATAGCTTAAGTTGGAAATATCTTGTTGAAGCTTTACGTTGATTCGAGGATTAAATAAAGCCAACATTTGATATGCTTAACAAAAAGCCGTTTATTTAAACAACAGCTTTGTATTATGGTTAACAGATATAAAAGAACTACAATTTGCATAAAATTAAAATGTTTCAAACATATTTTCTAAAATACATTGTCAACTAAGCGAAAATTATTACCTCAGAATGAGCTATACCACGGGATAATGAGAAAAAATGGTTGCTGTTGAATTTCATAAATATGATGACAATGACGAAAATAAAAAGAAGTGAATGCTTGAAATTGTGAGGGTTTAAAATGATGGTTTTTCATAAATTGCCAGCCACACCTTAAAACACAGCATTAACAGGGGCAACCACAAAAAAGAAAAGCACAAACACTATTGACAACAAGTGCGACAATTTGTTAACTCTTCAATTACATTTTCTTCAAAATGTTGCACGATTTGAGTGGCAACAGCAGCAGCATGTAAAAGTTTACAAATTCTACACAAAAAGAGACCCACATTTTTGTAAATACAAAGCAATATACTCGTATATATATATTGTATTTCTGTCACAAATTTTATTTTTATATTTTTTTCTTTTTTTTTGATAATCTTGAAACAGAAACGTGACAATATTGAAAAATCATTTAAAGAATTTTCGATTTAAAATTATCACAAGACATGATCTTAGAAAAGCACAGATTGTGCCAAAGCATAAAAAAAAGGAAAAATCATTTAGAAAAAGATTCAAATTTTCTTTCATTGTCTGTTAGAATTTTATTAGGAAAAAATGTAAACGATGCTTACCAAGTTTGATTAAAAATAATTAAAAAGCGAAGATTGGGAATAGTGTTGGCTGGTGATTATGCATTGTCTGCTTTTAATGTTGCACAACAGATATCAAAGAATAGCCTGAATAAATTGCTTTAAAAAAATTGCGTTTGAAGTTGTGCAAGGATTGCTGTCTGTTGCTCCGTCCATTTTTATGTTTGTAATTCTAGTTTTTTGTTCTATTGTTGTTATGTTATTTAAATAATGTTTGCTGTAGTTGCTATTATCTTACATTGTATTTAGTGGGAACTGTTGTACGTGTGCGCTTAATGGCTATTTTGGTGTCTGATGATTTTCATGAAATTACTTCAGGGATGTGGCCAAAGGAACAAAACTAACAATGAGTTGGTATTTTTTCATTTTTGCTTAGCGCTATTTTTTTTTTTACAAAAAATATAAAACAGAATAAAATATTTTAGTTTTTAATATAAATTTTAAAAGGGGGACTCTGATTTAAAGGTAGAAAGATACCCTGAAGAGGAGAAGAAACAAATTCTATTAAAAATTGTTTGTAAATTAAATTAGTCAGCAGCTGTACCATTGAAGCTTTATTGTTGTGTAATCAAAATGACAAGCAGTTTGATAAGAATCTTAGCTTAAGAAGCTACCTTTACTTTTACTAAGGCCGTACATATTAACATTATATATATCAACGAATAATGTTAACCCTTATGTGATCCAAATATCATAAAAACAATTTTTAGAAAAATTTCGACTTAAAATTACAAAATTAGGAATTAAAAAACGTAGAACGTAACAAAAATGAATTTAAGACTTTCAATACAGATGAACAAAATTACATTTTTGGTAGTTTGATATATGCTGGTGTTCATTATTCAAATAGAGATCAACAATTCGATAATTATGAAAGTCATTCATCACGTGCAAATCCAATAAAGTTAACTTATATGCTAATTCATGCCAAAGTTACGATTACTTGAGTGTAGACTATAGATGATCGGATATCGTGAACATACTCGTTTTACATAGTGCAACATATATCCTTGAAGCTTGAAAAGTACGTCAAAAAAGAGTATTTTAGGCTTGCCATTCTTTCAACTGTTATTCCTTGCATGGTCAGTTGTTTACTAGATAACCAATAGAAAGTAAATGTTAAACAAATGTAGAATAAAGAACGGTTCTAGGTCTTGTTAGCTCACATAAGTAGATAGAATTTGATTACATTACTTGAGCAGTAAAAAAAAACAATTTGGTGTAATCTAACGCTTATGGAATAGTAAGAAAAAACCTGTAAAAAAAATCTGTAACCAATGTACTAATTGTGTACGAATTGTCCCATATCAAATTGAAAGTTATGAGGGTAAATTTATTTTTGTTACGTTTTGCCAATATAGTTGTAATAAAACATAGAAAAAATGTGTGGCACTGGTATTTTTGAATAGAAATGCGTAAAGGTACTTGGGTACCTTGTGGAGCAGTTAAGGGTTTTGGAAAACAGTCGAAATGATACATATATATGAATTTATCCAATACGATTATCAAATTTTTTTTCAGTCTCAAACAAGGTCCGTTAGCCATAATTCATCATCATGCTTTGGAAAATCGTCAAAACATTGAATAAAATCGCCAAGACACCAAATGTTTATTTTTATAAGTTTTATTAACACAAAACACACAAAAATTAAAAAGTCTTCTTTCTGTTAGGTAGTGAGCCAAGACAGACCGCTAAAATTTTCCAAGAATGGCATTTACAATAAAAGTTATACAAAAAGTATAAACCACAATAAAGCTTTAGTTTTCGGACAATAGTATAAAAACTATGGCAACCTATGGCAACGAGTATAACACGAATGGGACGTGATTTCTCTTACGCTTTTTGACAAATTTGTAGAGAGTACGTCTAAATACTTTAAAAACGCCACAATAAATAAAGAGCTCTAAGAAGTGTATTAAAAATATGAGTTCCCCTCTATTTAAGCGAAAAGTGCAAACGATTTTTTTTTATAAAATTGCCTTTCTCTTATTCCAGTATTTGAATATGATACCTTTTGTGAATATTTTTTTTAATGTGTGAGTTTTTGTTTAATTTGATGGCATTTTATAGGAACTTTTTAGTTCAACTTCAAAACACATATTTGGTTTTGCTCCCCACTGTACTGCAGCATTTTTTAATAAAAATTTTAAATTTGCGTCTACTTTTTCCAACAACCGTTATATTTTTCTATTTTCTCATTGTTTATTACATGGTGGAAGAAAAGAGAACTAAGTTGAAACACCTGGAGCTATCGAGTAGAACAAGGATCTGTTTTCGGAAATTGCAAGACAACCGTTTTACGGACATATATGTACTTATCATCTAATAACTTAGCTGAATATTCCCCGATTCTAAGTTTCTTCTCGGGTTTTGAAAGAACACAAATAAACCTTTTAAATGAAGTATAGGTCGTTTAAGTAGCCTTAGAATAGGTGTATTTCTCAAACAAAACACATATCTTTTCAAATTTCTTCTACAATTTTCGGGTTTTGAAGTGTTTTTGCGCACTATTTTATATAATAACCGTACTATTTATGAATTAATTAAGGAATTATATTAAGTTATGAATAAAATAAGAATTGGGGTTTAGAAATCGGTTGAACCGGAGTTATTCCAGTTCTTATTAAAGCTACACATGAAAAAATTGGAAACTTTATTTCTGCATCGTAAGGCAGCATGTCTTTTGTAATCCTTTTTATAATAAGAACAAAAAAAAAAAATTACTTTTAAAGGCTTTAATTAAAAAGCAAGTAAAAGGAATGCATTTTCCATAAGGTACACTATATCCTTATATTTCTTTTGTCTTTTAGAAGATATGTATTGGAAAAACTTTCTTCACGCATCATTGTTCTCCTTTGGCCAATTGAAATTCGTTTTTAGAAAATAATTTTTCCTTTCACACTACCACCTCCTGCTCATGTAGAATGAAAAGGTAACATATGCATGAAAAAAGCACAGTAGTAGTAACAATTGTTAAGATTCTGGAAATGTAATTGAAAAAGTTTTTAAATTAAAGATTTTCTTATTGACACAAGGGGCTAACAACACCAACGTAACGTAAACATGACAACTTACACCTACACCTATGCAGACAAAAATAAACAAAAAAGTACACCCACACTTTTAGAATTTTCCAGTTTCAATTCACAACCAACAAAATCCAATAAAGACAAAACCACAAGCTCAATACAAAAACCGCACGCACTTATACCCAATCATACAATATACTGCGTACTAAGAAAAGAGAATAAATGTGGCAAACAAACGTAACAACATTTGGATTTTATTAAAATTTATTTATTAAAATTATACCAGCATCTTAAAAAAAAGGAAATCAAAAACAAAAAAACAAAAAACAAAAAAACGACATACAAGAACCAAATTAAACTAAAACTTAATAGAACCCACAACAAAATACTCACTAAGTAAGATGTCGCATGCCACAAAATATTCGACTTAGACTTCTGTTACTTGTTGTACAACTTTGTCATTAGAATGTTATTAAATTTAGGATTTAAGGGGGGAATTGTAGGGAATGCTTTGGGGGTGGTTGGCAGCTAACAATAGACAACTAAACGTCTAATCATATAAAATATGAAACAAATGATGTCAATTAATTCCAAACATTATTATTTCAGTTACGTTTCATTCTGTTGCTGTTGTTGTTGTTGGTGTTGTTATCATTATTATAAATAAGAAAAAATTCAAAAGAATTCAAAAAATAATAAAGACAAAAACATTGTCAGATTATTGTGAAATTAAACGTTAGACTCATTTACAGACAACAAACATGATGATTGTGCGCCACAGAAGTGATGCAAAAGTATTTTGTCTTCAATTTATGCTAAACATTTTACTTGTAACAAACTTTATACCGTATATTACTTTTAATTAAGTAGGTACATGAAAATATGACCATTGGCTTGGTATTGCTTTTCAACTATTTACAAAATGTTAAAATTTAAGCTCAATTTTATTGAACCGATTGAAAGATATCAATTTCTGTATAAGGAACATTCGTTCATTCATTCACTCATTCATTGGCCGTAATTCAAAAGAGATATTGAATCAAAACTTTTCTTATTTTAAAAATTATGGTTGTTTCTCTAGTCTTTGGCAAAGTCAGACACAAAGGCTTAATAAACATACAAATGTACAAGTGTTTGTATATATAAGAACTATATGAAAGCGATAACAAATTTATAGCCCCCTTCAAGCAATCAATGTCGGTGTTACCCAAGGGTAGCATCCAAGGTATAGGACCTATATATCTATATTTTTATACATCTCAGGCATATCAGCAATTTAATATGTCTATACTTTAATATTTAAAAACGTACATGACAGCTCACACACCGCTTGCTGCGCAGTTTTTACAGGACCCAGTTTCTCAATTAGAGAAATGAAAAAAGAGAATAAAGGTCAACGAACAAAACTGTACACATCGAACGATCACTTTGCGCAGAGAATTCTGTTCTACTATTCAAAACAAAAAAAAATAACAAAAAACACATGTAAAATACCTGGGTATTCGTATATCTTCATCTTGGAAGGCTCATGTTGAAGCAAAATTAGTACAAATAAAATTTACCGCAAATAAAATCAATTCGTATACAACACAATATTGCAACCGACATGGTGTGGGGGTACAATTATTAGGTAGTACCTCAGCTTCATGCACAGAAAAAATACAAAATATAAAGCTTTTACACTGAATTTCAATATAATGATGGTTAAAATATGTTTAAACGTATTTAGAGAAGCTTTTCGCTCATCAAAACTCCCTAGTATTCCTGTGTGAATACTATATTGACGATGAAAGACCACAAAAGCGTACTCTAGAGTTAGTTTGACGCAAAAAGTAAGTGATTGTTTCTAAACATAATGATTAGTTCACCCATTTTTTCAACATTCGATTATTCCAATGCTCATTTTACAAGTTTGGGAATTGTATCGACTTATTTAATTATTTAGCTATTGACAACAGAATTTCCTTTATTGAACAGTAAGAGCTTAATGCTTAAGTTACCGAAGTTAAAAAGCTGGAGAATAATGCTGTGTTTCATTTTTATTAAGTTTAATACTTTGTGAAGTTTATTCTGAATTTCTTCTAAACAAAATTATTATCAAAGTTCCAGTTAGGCCTTCTCGCTACTTCCAGTTAATAAATCAAAAATGTTATAGATCTGTTTATGCAAATAATGATTCTTTTCGTCGGATATGTGATTCGTTTCTGTATTTATTAGTCAGAAGTTTTCGAATCGAAAAGTGTGAAACAAAAATTCAATCGTTTCTCGATATGTGAGTAAAAAGTGTTTCTGTAACTTAATGTGAAAAGATGTAACGTAAACGTAAAAGTTTTAGTTGGAATATTCAATAAAAAGCTGCCAAAATGAAATATTTTAATGTGGTAACATGGCAAAAAGAGCGAGAGCTTTGCAAATTGCAACAAATTACAAATGCGTAGTAAATGCAAACATTTATGAAACATAAATAATAAAAATATTTATATATTTTTTAATTTGAAGTTAAAAAAATAATAATTTTAACTCTTAAAGGATTTATAAATAACTATAGTAACCCTTTCCGCGTTACTGCGAGCCTTTGTATTGTATACCGATAAAATAAGTTCCTTTTCTTTCTTTCTTTTATTTTCTTAAAAAAGCCAGTACTTAATTGAAATCAGAAGAGCTTTGAACTTACGGATATGTCACATAAAAACTTTAATTATAATATTCTCAAGTGTAAATATTTTGACATTAAGCCCCAGATTTATTTATTAATTACTATTTATAATATATGGCCATTAAAAGGTCGAAAATTGTTTTGAAACACGTTATTATTGTAACCGAACACCGAAATTAAAATCTTTTTGAACGTGTTGTGTATAACACGTTACTATAACTCGTCACAAATAAAGGGCGGCAAATTTGAGGTTAGGGAGTAAATTGCCTTAAAAACACATTTTGCTGACAAATTCAGTTTTATTCATACCAATATAAAATAGAAATATGGGAATTAATAATGGAATATGATGTCCGGCAAATGTCCACCTCTATTCACTAAATTTTTAAACACATTTTGCAACAACGTCATCTTTAGTGATGAGGCCCATTGTCAATTAGGCGGTTATGTAAACAAACAAAATTGTCCCATATAGGGCTCACAAAATCCACAAACTGTCCTTGAAAAACCACTACATCCAAGAAAGTGACCATGTTGTGGCTTGTAGTTAGGCGGCATCATCGGCCCATTTACATCGTTATTGCTCAAATTGAGAATCAGTGTGATGTGCGATAATAAAACAATGTATTTTAAGAGATAGATTCAAAGAGCGCAAAAAATTTTTACATGCATGTGATAACACAGCCTTGAATCCAAAACACCGATTTGCCAAAGTCGCACAATTGAATAATTTGATAAATAAAAAGTTTTTTCCAATTTGATGTATTTTGCCATAATCTTTCCATTGATGAAAAGTATATACTGTTGTTTGGTGTTTGACTAGGGGTCGCTCACACTTTATCATTTCTTTCGCATCATAACGCCCACGCCAAGCATACGAAAAAGTAAGTTAACCACTATTATCTTCACACAGGTGGTATGGACCTTTTGGCAATGCCATGAACAATTACCGCATTCATGTTCGGAAAAAAAAGCGGAGAAAATGGTTAAAGCTGCATTGTCTTTGTCGCAAATATGAGAGAAACTCCAAAATGTCTGAATTTGATTTCCAAGTAATGGTACGATATGTGGGTCGAAATTGTTGAAATCAAATACTCAGAATCCAGGGAAAATGCTGACTTGCGGGGCACATACGAGTCTTAAGTATTATGTCATAAATCATTTAATAAAGAAAAATTACTCGACATCGTTGTCCAAAGTGCGGTGGCAGAGCCAAATACGAATGTTTGAAGTGCCAAATAAACTTGCTTCCAGCTGTACGCTTTCTACAAGCACTACTACAAGCAGCTCCAGATATATTTAAAATTGCAAGGACTTAATAATTTACAATTTTAATAAAATAAAGAAAAATACACGTTAGCTTTTTAGTTACGCCAAGCTTTTTGTTTTTGAAATGGAAAAACTATATATTTTTGGAGCACATTAAATACTCTTGAGCTATGAAACACCCATTTCCATTACACATCCTGTGCAGAAGAGGTTTGTTTATAAACAACGTTAAACTTTTTTACATTATAGAGAAGAAATGTGAAACTATCTAAAATGGGCGGGTGTTTTTGACTTTCCGGATTGAGCTTTATTTGGCAGCGCTTTTTTAAGCATATTCCGACTTAAAACAAAATCTCCAATTTACCTATATATACGAAAGATGAAGGAACAAAAAGTATATGAATATTGTATATGGACTAATAAAATTCTACTTCTAAATGGAAACGTAATTTGAAGCCACAATATAGTATGTAAAATTTTTTTTACTGTCGTTACTTTTTTTGGGTATAGACAGATATGGGTTAACACGTTGAGATTAAATCTTAATTATATTTTATTTTAATATATACGTAAATGCGTTTGTGTATATTCTTGCTTATGGACGTTTTGATCTTAACTGTGCGATACATCACATTTTTCAAGAATAATTGGATAAAAACGCTATTAGTGTAGTCGGTACCGCGATTATACATATTCGATCTAAAGTGTAACCGTTTAACTACCTCAATCATTACCGAGGCGTTTTATAATGAAGGTCCTGTCATTCACATCGATTACCCTCAGAAGGTTAAAACTGTTGAACAGATTTAATATTGTTTTGAAGCAGAAAAAAGCACTGGGTGATGCTGCCAAACATTCATAAATTGGGATGTCAACTGCTACATTACCCAGCATACGGAAATATTATCAATGGCGCAAATGCCTTTCTTGATGGACTTAATAAATCTTATTACATATTTGTAGGCTATAAGAAAAAGAACAAAGTTGTGCTAGATGTATTGATTTTTTTTATTTTTTTAATAAAAGAAAATTTAATGAAAATTTTATTTTTTGCTAAAAACGATTTTTTCGTCAACTAAAAATAGGAATTTATTTGTTTGTATAGCTGTCCCAAGCTTAGATATTAATGATTTCAATTTAATTAAAAAATAACTTTTCAAACTAAAAATATTGACTTAAAAATACTAACAATTTTCGTTAAATATATCAATTTGTCTATTTGTCATATTTGCATACATCCATTATGCGGATATTAAAATTAATAGACTTTCTAATGAAAATTATTTTCGTTAGACAGACAAATATGCAAAATTCGTTTTTACAACATTTTACACACTAACGAATATGTACTCGTACGTCTGTGATTTCAAATTCGATACCCTTATTTATATACACACTGGGTTATATAATCACATATTTATGTTACGTATTCTGCATTTTATATTATAATATATTTTATATATTTGAGATTTTTGCACTCCATTATATTACCCTTAAAGCTATAGCGGTTCCATATGCAGTTTCATTTATGAATTATGTGGCCTGAATTAGATTTTTATTTAGCATTCTTTCATCATACATCACACATATTTAGTATGAAAAAATAAGGGGTGATTAGACTTATGACACTTTTTCTATATGTTTATGACTTTATTGTTTTACTATGATGTATATATATATGTACATACATATGTCCATTTTTCTATATCTTATATCGTATATAATAAAAATAAATTTTTTTTCAAATATTGATTCCAGGTGTATGTTATACATAGCCTTACTATATTTCTATTTTATGTGCAGAAGGTGTGAGTTTTTCATAATCACATTTTAACAAACTGAATCCTTAAATGATTATTTTTCTTTTATACACTCTTACACTCCTCACACATTGACTAGCTAAACCATATTTACTGTTTTTCATATAATTATTGCTTTATAACATAAACTATCGAAACATACAAGTGAGGAGGCAATCAGTCAGTCAGCCAGTTAGTCATACAATACGAGAAGAGTATGGAGAACCAAACAATATGAAAAAGTCATAAAATTGAATTTTATTGCAGTAAGAATTTAAGGCTTTATGATTTTGCAATTGTTTAATTTACGAGCTCGTTAAACAAATAAAGTATTTAATTACACTCCCTTACAGAAAAATGTACTAAAAGTACAAGAGAAATGTCGAATAAGAAGAGAAAGACGAAAATTAAAAGCAACTTTTTTAAAGCAAATTTAAAATCTTTCTTATTTATAAAATTTCAGTAAAATATTAATAATAATTGAAGAATTTATCAATAATTTCTGTTTTATATAAGTATTTTGCTGGAGGAATATTGAATAGAATTGTCGAAACTGAAAGTGAAGTGTAACATGGCCTACACTTTTAGTTTTTAGGTTAGAGCAACACAGTGTACAAATGATCAAAATTATTATTCAAGAAAACTGAAATAAATAATAAAAATAACTTTTGTTTAATAATTTGTGTCTTTACATATTCAAGGCTTTTTTAAAAGATAAAAAATACTTCTACGGAAATACAATAGAAGTACATTCAGCTGTGATTTACATACATACATAACTATTTGAGAGAACTTGTCTACAATGCTACTTCAACAATATGAATCAATACAAATCTATTGCAATTACACATCTGATGCTAGTCTATAAATCGATTTTATTGTTTCATCGAATATATTTAGTATATATGTTGAAAATAACGCACTTTTGTGTATGTACGAGTATCTATCATTACTATTCTGACGACACACTCTTGCAAGCGACTGCGATCTATTGGGCCCCTTCCGGTATACAATTTGATTAGCAGTTCTGTTGCCTTGCAAATGAACACCAGCGGATGTGGAACCCTAATGGTGGATAAGTCACACAATGAGACTCTGTGCCTCCCCAAACATCCCCATCTAAACCTATCAATAACACCACATTCACACAATATGTGTTCCGGCATCTCTGATGCCTGTGCACAGTCTACAAACATCCACATCAGTGACCATAATCTTTTTCAGATGAGTTTTCAGTCTTCAATAGCCAGTAAGAAAATCCGTCAGAAGTTTCAAGTGCGGCCTACTTGAAAAGCTTAGAACGACACTCAAATTACGGACTGATCGCCGCCCTAGAGTCCTTAATTAACCGGTTAACATTTAGCTAAGTTATTTGCTTATAAGTGCATGAAGGCACGCAAAACCCGTTTTTCACCCGTAACTCAAAATTTTGCAGATGTTTCGAAAATTTCAAATACCGATTCTTGTTGTACTCGATAGCACCTATTAGAAAAATGGAATAACTTCCCTGGTATTTCTACTTCCTTTGACGCATATTTTTTTCCTTGTACACTTTTCTTGGCGCGTAAGGAATAGAGTATATTTCGATTTTGTTGTATAACTTTAGTTGTTGTAAAAATATTGTTGTTGTTTTTTTATGAATTTTTGAAAGCATTAAGTACAGCTTTAAAAAAATATAAAATGTTTAAATTCATCGCATTTTAAAAGGCTGAAATAAAAACGAAATTCTATAGAATTCGGTTTTACACCTTTTTTGAAACTTACTGTATATACATACATAGATAAATGTATGAAGAAGACTGAATAAAGCTAAAAAAAACTGAACCAATTACAGTGCGCACGCGACAACGTTAGCACTCGCTTTCGTCAACATCCCAACACATCAATCCTTTTTTTTTACCTTGCCTACTCTAAAACGTCAATCACACAACAAAGCCTTAAAACAAAATTTTGGCATCGGTTAAAATAAATAAAATGATTCTACGAGACTAGTTTCGAAATCGGGGATACCCTTTAGAAATGAAGTTACATAAGTATTATCTCTCTATGTTCAGTTGATTTTTGGTTATCGTTGGAAGACTTTTTTTTATTTTTTGATTTATGAACTACTATTTATGAACTACAAAAATGCTTTAAGCCACACTATCAATAAGTTTTTATTTAAAATTTCGACATTCATAAACGTCAACAATCTGATAAACGTCAACACATTGTCAACACATCTTTACATTGTTTTTCTGGTAAAAGCAATAGTACGAGTATATCTTAAATATTTAACTTTGAACAAGAAGAAAAGGGAAAAAAGGATAAAAAATTATAACCAAGATATTAGATAGAAGTGGCGTAGCACGCCGAATTTTATCTAGTTTTAATAAAAGGAATGTTGAATTACGGATGAGGCGTCTTTTAAACACTTCAAAATTTTTAAACAAGAGTTCAGGAGAGTTTATTGGAAAGCACTTTCGAGAACAACATACAGCATGATATTTATTTTACAGGAAATTATAAGAGTACAAAAGAAAACTGTATACAGTCAGAGTCTAAAAATAATATACAGCCACATCGTCTAGAATTCCGTTCTTATTTCAGTCACATTTAAATTGTAATAAACTGAAATATCTTATGTATTTAATACTTTTCAAAATCTGAAAAAACTAAAAAACAAAAACCTATGCGACAAGAACGTATGCGACAAGAATGAATGAAGTAGAATACCTGGAACTGATACCATTTTCCTGGTGGGCGCTTTATGGTACAAAATGAATCTGTATTGAAATTTTCAAAACACCATCAAAATATGAAGTTACAGGTAGAAAAATCCAGTTTTGGTGTAAACTTAAGGAATCTGTGTATATTTATTAAGCAAATACTTCATTCTCAAATGATACAAAACTTTTAAAAATCGGTAAGAAATTCCCTGGATTAAGGCTCCTATGTTGAAAAGCTCTTCATGAGGCTTTGATTCTGACTGGCATAATGTTTCATTAAATCCTAAAATTAAAAATGAAAGTCAAAATGCCATATACTTCAAAATGCACCCAAAATCAAAGCAAGCGCAAAAGAACAAATTCTGATATTCACTCTGAATAACTCACAGTACAAACTTAATATATATGATACACAACTGCTTGTTAAAAGAAGTTGATGATATAGCAGATAAGGCCTTAAGAATATTAAATAACTTTATATCTATTAAGAGTAGAAGAAATTTAAATTAGGAAAAGAAAAATCGATTTAGACATATTAAACAGCGGTTTATCGACATTTTTTTGATGCTACTTTTTGAAATTTTTGAATAAATTTAATGTTTTCATTTCACTAAATTAAGAAATATTTTAGTTTATTGACACAAATATGTTAATTTGTCAATGACTCCATTATTTATTTATTGTATCCACATACGTCATTGACTACGTAGTTTTACTTTAACGCTTTATGCAATGAGTTTGAATATTTTCCTCACCTTAACCACTAAACTAATTATGATTGTAAAAGGCTTAAGCTTTTAAATACCTTACTTTACTTACGTTTACATGATAATTGAAGAGGGAATTAATAAAAAATGGCCAGAATATATGACATATTAAACAATTTTTTGAAAAAGTGGATAAAAAGTTTTGCTCGAAAATGTATAGCTTTAGTAGAAAATAAAATTATCGTACGTATTTCAACAAGTTAAATTGTATTGTATAGCGAAACAAAAATTAATTTGTCTTTAAAGGAATGATGCCTCGTAAATTTCTGCTTTTCAAATGAAAATATTTGCCGTAAATGATTTGATAGATTCTTGGAAATAATAGTTTGCTTTAAAATACTAATAAAATAAATCAACTGATAAGCTTTTTAAAAAAAGGACTTAAAAATAAGAAGGCCTATAAAATCACCCATAAAGTAATTTCACAGAAAATTAATACTTAAAATCATGTTCGATACACCAGACAAGCCATTTCATTCAAATTATCTTAAAGCATTATCAAATTGATCAATAACTTAAGCCTCCCACTTATCTGTCCAATAATCTAGATTGAATATTATCAGCGCTTCAAACATGTCGCCTTAAAGAAGAACTGACTGACAACTGACCTACTTTTTATAAAAATCTTACAATATTCACAAAAACATGCAGATATAGGTAAATACATACAAATCAGCACAAAAATAATTTAAGCAACTTTGTAAACGATTTTGTTGCCTTTTAAATGATTTTTGAGAAGTCTAGTCTATGGCCATAAATAAACATTCAATTTGGTTGGAGTTGTTGTTTGATACGATTAAAATTATAAGCCTTTATTAGCACTGTAATGGCAGGCATTCAAATAGTCTTTTAAAAAAATCTGAAAATAAGTAGTAATATAGACTTCTCAATAGGCAGAAATTTTAAGATTTACCCGGTAAACCAGAACGACAAGAATAATAATCTTACTCAATAACAAATTATCGTTATTGTACAGACAACAATAGCAAAAAATTAAAAAAAATAACAACAACAAGGAAATATTGTATAAACAAAAAATAAACAAATATGATAAAATTGTTTATGGTTATGACAATACATCATCATCGTCATGAACTATACGACAACAATAATGACAAGAATATCGACAACGTCATAATCACAATAAAGAACTTCAACATTATTATTAGCAGCAGCAAAACTAGTAGAGGCAGCATAAATTCTTTATGGATTACGTTGTAAGGCGTTGTTCGTTTCTTAGTCATGTTGTCATATTTTTTATATGTTTTTTTAGTATATTTCTTGCCTTCAAAGTATACCCGTACAAGTGTGGCTGCTTTAACGCTGCGTTGTCTCTGTCCGCTATTATTGTGATAAAGCGGCACACCAATTACCTAATAAAACTTAACGTCAAAGTCAACATTGTTTTTCTTGGTTATTCTGTCTTTTATTTTTTTTTTGTAGAACTAGTTATTATTGTTGTTTTTACAATATTCATTCATAAAACGCCAAATATACTTTTTCTATCTTTTCTATCTTTTCTTTTACGTTGATTTCGCGCTACACCATTTCCAATTAGCACAATGAAACATTTGGCTTAGGATGAACAGTTTTTATAGAAAATTCTAGTTTATTAGACAAATGAGATTCGTTTTACCTTTATAGACAACCTGCTTATATTTGATTAGAGCAGTTTTCTGTAATTGCCTTAAAATAACATACTACCGATATAGACTTTGTGGTCCGATAACAATATGTGCTACTGAATAGGTCAAAATGTGTCAAAACTATTCAAAAAATATTAATAGCTGCACTAATATCCTTATTACATTTCACCATTCAACAATCTACAGACTAATAAATATATTAAGAAAATTCTGTGAGAAATAGATACTGTTCAACTCTCTTAATAGATGTTTCTTTAGCCTTTGATACGTTTTGGCATAAAAGTCTAGCATAAATATGCTGCGAGCGTCAAAATAAAGTATACAACCATATATTTTTTCAATGCTGTATTTAAGGCTTAACAAAATCTATAAAAACAACAACAAAATGCTTACAACAACTAATGTTACATAACAGATAAGAAAGGTACTCTATTTCTTAAGCGTCAAAATAAAGTGTACAAAAAAAACGACGCCACAAAAAAGAATGACGTAGAAATACATGGTAAGTGTTGACTTTTTTCTGATAGGTGCTATCGAGTACAACAAAAACCGGATTTTGGAATTTTTATTACAGCTTTTAAATATTGTGTTACGGGTAAAAAACCGGTTTTTCGTACCATCATGCACTTCTAAACTAATAACTTATCTAAATGTTAACCGATTTTAAATGTCTTGAAGAGAGGGACAGATCTACCAAATGGTGTATATATTACTTAAGCAAACTTAAAGAATATGTGTATACTTCTAAAGCAAACACACTTTTAGTCCGTTCGTTTCAAATTTTCTAAGTTCACATACGTTTTTAAAAGCGAAATAATAAAGGAACCGTCATGTTCCTGGATTTATTAAAGTAGTATGTTTACTTAATTTTTTTAAATCGGGTGGTAGTTGACGGAGTTATGGAACCTATAGTGTAAAGCTTATATGTTAAAGCTTAAGGGTGTATAATTTAATATCAAAGAGTTTTTATTTCAGCCGTTTAGCGTACAATAAAATTTTATATTTTATCTGTTTTTAATCTTTATTTCATTCCTTACTTATATATAAAAAATACATAATTTGTAGAACAAAGGTGAAAATCACTCTTCGTTCTAAATTTGCATATTACTACGTATGTATGCTCTGAATTGCGGCAACAAAAACTGATTTTTTTATATAACGTTTAGCAAATTAAAAATATTTAAATAAATATGAAATACAATTTTTGTCAAATATTATTCAAAAAAACTTTTTTTTTTTTGTTTTACACATAATTCTGCTTTTCATGTTTATTTACACTGTATCGCTTGGAAAGTATCAATTCAATAAATAAAAGAACATGGCCGCTTAAGTGCAGTAAAGGTTTATTTTCTTGCAAATATGCATAAGTGTAGCAAATGTAATTTGTTGTTGTGGCATAGCAAACTAGCAGATATGCTAGGTTTTCTACGTCTACAAGACTTACAATGCCTGTCTGCAACAAGAAGTGAGGGTGTTATGCTTTACCATATAGGTTTCATCCTATTCCTTAATAATAAAGGCTTGAATCGTCCATAGTATGGAAGCGCATAACAAGCTTTCTGTGGCTTAGCTGTGAGTATTATTGAATTGAGACAGCGCAACTGGATCCTCCTCTCAACTTAACCTGATCTAATCTAATAAATTGTAGAGATCAGTTAATTTGAATAAAAATAAGAAAATCGGAAATTATTGTTTTGAATTAAACTGAAACCGCTGCAATAAAAGTTAATCAAGTGTTGCTAAAACAGTGGAAACTGTTTTTACACTTTGGTTAGTTTATCTTTGAAAAATAATAAGATTAAAACATTTTCAACTGCATACTACACTTCATTTTGTAACTTCATTTTTTAACAATTAATTAAAATTCAACAGACACTATTGGTAAAACTAAAAATTCTAAGAAGAGTGCATTCTATGAAAAACTGTATTAAAGCCATACGCACAGCACAGTTGGTTTCATTAATTTTTATTCTATATTTTTTTCTTTCTTCATTTCTTCTTTGGTTAACGAATGTCAGTAGCAAAGCAAAACTGATAAATTAATGGGCATTATAAAAAGACAACAACAAAAATAACGTGAAATTAACAGCAACGAAAAATCAGCCATTAACTAAATCTATCAGTTATTTTTGTCACACAGTAATATAAAAACAACAACAAAAGCAATTACAGCAACAACGAAAATTAAAGGGTCGTTGATTTCCAAAGGTTGTCGTTCATTTCTAACAAAAAATAAAATAAATAAATAAATATAATAATAACAATAATAACAACAAAGAAAGCAATAACAGTAATAGAAAAGAAAAAGTCAATGTCAGGGTTGTTTGGCCTTAAAAAGAGGAAAAGTGCGAGAAATTTGATTTGACACCGACCAAGTAGTGAATTTGAAGAGAATACACATAAACGACTGAAATGATTATTGAAATAATGTTTGTTGTAATAAATTATTGAATTTATTATTTATTTGTTTAACAATTAAAAATTTACTAAAGTCTTAACACTATATATTATTATTAATTCCCATAACATTCCATGAAGGAACATGGGGACTTCTCGCAGTCAATGAGCTGCACCCGATGCTATTTTTAAGCTCACTGAAAAGGATCTACAGTTTAACCCCGGCTCCAAGCGGCAAATACAGTTAGAGAAGTTTTCAATAGTAGTGATACTCATAACCGGTTAATAGCTAATGTTATGAGGTGATACCGCTGTCGAAAAACTTTTTCGACTTTTACTTGTCTGGCCTGGTATTGAACTGACGACCTTCTGGTTGGTTGGCGGGTGTCTTACCTACCATACCACAGCGGCAGTCTTAATACTACATTCATTATTATTTGGAGTCTTATAAAATGGTAGTGATTCAATTTAAACTTTTGGAGTTGAATTTAGTTAAAAAGATTACTGACAGGAAATCGACTGTAAATGTATTGACTCAATGAAGTATTTTGTATTCCTCTTTAAAGAAAGATTACATAAGACTTAACGTATATACATACATAATTTCTTAACCCAACAATTCATATATTTTTTTGTTAAATAAACTTATCGATTTTTTTAAGAACACAAATTTCTTTAAATTAATGAATAAAAAAACTCTGAAAAAATGGCATGAATTAGCCAAAAATTTAACTGGGCGGAGCCACGCCGATACAGTGTAAATATTTATTTGCCTTTATACTCCAAAAGGTAACATTAGGAGTCTCTAAATTCGGTCCAAATAACTTCAGTCAGTACAAGTCATCAGCTAAAGAGTGAGCGGCAAATTACCATACAAACTAAATTTTGATTTTTGTCTATCTTTGGAACAGTTATAGTGTAAGCTTTTGAATCAATGCTGAATAACTTCATAGGTAATACAAATCGGCAGTCGAAAATTGGGCGAGATTGGATAACTTAGCGTTTCACCTTCCATTCATTTTATATGTGAAGAACAACAATTAATGCTTCGTTATCGATCTACATCAGCCAAAAAAGGGAAAAGATAGGATAAACGGGTATTAGAAAAAGCACATCGGGTAATTGCTATCTTTATGCGTATACTACATATAGTCTTGTGAAAAATAGTAAGGACACATTGCGGTTTTTCTTAAAAGATTAAGAGAAAAATTTACTACAACTGAGAAACAATACAAAATTTGTTTGTCAAATAGCTGTCCTTGAAGTCGTCGAAATTCAAGCAGACAATTTATTAGATCTTTTTGACAAACGTTTGAATATAAAAACAAAGTTTTGAGTTCTAACTCTTTTGATATAAGTCCCTATTATTTTTCACATGGCTATATATATAAATTAGTGTGTATTTTATTTTATTTTTTTTTTTTTGAAGACTGTATACAGCTAAAAAGCAGATTCTACAGTATTATTTTAGAAGGAATTATAGGCTGTCAAAATGTTTGGATTTAAAACCGAAAGGGAATAATAAATTATAACTTAGATAGTAGTTACGATAATAATTAATATAGGGGTGGCTAAGTATGCCGGGTTCAGCTAGTACTACAATAATATTATAAAAAAATTTCAGATTTATCATATATGATACATCCAGCATAGCAGGGTTAATTATATATTTTTTGGTACACAAACTACTGTTACTGTTACTAATATTAATATACATACATATACTTACCATTAGCTTCAAACATAGTACTTTACTAAAACATGGTAGGTAAGTTCAGTTAGACCGAATTTTAAGCATCCTACACTACAATCCATTAACTTTAATAAAAAAGTGGTCTTTTTACTCAGTTTGTAAAAATAAATATCTTATATCTTTTGTATGAATAGAAATTTGTAATTTTATATATTTACAGCTTATGGATAATTTGCGTACTTTAACATGCAAAACTGCGACTAAAAAAGTATGACACGAATTTGTATGTTATTATAAAATTATTTCAAATTATAATATTTAAGAAATATTCCTAATAGTCCATTTATATATAAATACTACACCGAAATCTTGTGAAATTTTGAAGAAAATGCAGTGTAAATGTTATAGGTTTTTCGTAAGTTTTCAAATATAATTGACTGGATTTTGTTGTAATGTATAGCATTGCAGGTTTTGGCGCAATTTGTCAAAATCTAGTAACGATATAGATTTTGATTACATGGGAAATCTGGTGGAAATCTCATAAGTTCTAGATTTCGATGTAGTGTAAATAGGCTATAAGAGATTTCAATTGAAGGTAAGTTCACATAAGAAAAATATTTGAAATATAATTTTTTTCGAATTGAATTATTTAAAAATCGTAACATTTTCTCTTATTATTATATTAAATATAAATTTAAAGGAATGTTGACGAAGAAGGAAAGGTTTCTATAAGATGTTTTCGTCAAATAATTGCCTAATGCGAAATTACCTTATTTGTTGAAAAAAATAAAATAAAATATGTATTTACCCCTTCAATAGCATGAATTGGCAAGCATTTAAGTATTTTATTAATATTTTATATTATAAAGGATTGTTACTCAATAAACTTACACAAAACTTTAATTGGTATACAAAATCTTATATTAGTTAAAATAGTAAAGTAACTCTGTTTTGATATTAAATGGCAAAAAGATCATATAATTAACCAATTACAATGTAACCTGACACTTTTGTATGGAAACGTGACTGATAACCAGTTATATACATATGTATAGCAAAGGCTGTCCGTATTCGTAAATATGAAGAATATTTTGGTTGAAAAATATTTTTAACGCAAAAATGGAAAGTATTGCAATGCTAGTGTAGGAATGGAAGCAACAGGAAAGCATACGCCCAGGACGCCCAAAGATATTGAAGGAATTGACGAATTTAAATATATCCTATGACGAAATTAAAATACTATGTGGTACATACCAATGTTTCCGAGTAAAATAAAAAAAGGAGAAACTCCGAATATACCATACCATCTACTGAAGAAAGATATTTTTAGAAAACAAAAAAAAAAAACTAAAGAAATAAATAAAAACAATTGGAATATAAAGCATTATATATGTATATGTAAGAATTACTTAGATTATTACAAATTTACTGTATTTATAAAAGGATAGTTAAAGTATTATAGTACTTCTGTACTGGTTTTCCATATTTTTAAAAAAGATCTATAATTGATGATGAAAGACATGTACATGCATATACGAGTACGTCATTTATACATTAGATCAAAAAAAAGTATGTAAACATCTTCATTTGCAAATAAATTTTAATTGTTTAATAAAAAAAATTAATAACAAAAATAATTTTAATGGATTTAAAATACACGACAATCTTTTTGACATAGAGTACGAAGCAGATAATATAACTAGTGTTTAGAAATCAACTCTGGTTTTACATATAAATAAAAATGCTAAAGCTATAAATAAACTCACTTTACTAACTGTAGCGTGTTTTGTACACACAAAATAAAGCAGGGTGTATGCATTAAAAGTTATATGTTTTTTTTAAGGGTACATTTATGCATTTAAATTGCTTGTAACAATTAAATAAGAATATAAATTGTGCAATTTGTATCTACTATAAGCAACCATAATAAGCTCAGAAGTTGTAGTAGTGGCAGTGAATTATATTAAGCCTGTTTTGCCACACTATACTACCGTTGCAAGCTTGTCAATATTTTTTCAGCGTTGTTTTTATTTTAAAAGATTTTTTTTCTGTTTTCTTATGCAAATTCTTAACCAAACATACAACTACATTTTATATAAAGAGACAGATAAAGAAAAAAATAAATTAACAACATATAAGCACATATACACATATACAACACAACACTCATAGATACACAAATACAGGCATACATACATAAAAACACATGAATTTACTTGAAATAGAGATTTAAACAAAAACAAACCAAAAATGTTAAAAAAATACGAGTTTGAGATAAATAAGAAATATTTTTATATAAAAACCAAAATTATAAACAAACTTTTGCTTAGAAAAAACAACAAACAAAGGTTATAAAATTAATTTTTTGTTTAATTTAAATAGTTTTTTAAATACCTTTTCTTATATGCCAAATGACTTCTGTAAACACTTTTCTTTTTTGCAAATTTACACTTTTCGTATTTTAAAGGTTTTGTTTTATTTTTAATTATTTTAGTTTTCTTTTATTGTTTTTATTAACAAAAATACAAATTTTTATTAAAATTATGTAAATTTTTATTAAATTTGTTTTAACAGAGAATATTGGTTAAAAATTTTGATTTTACGTTTATTTTTTGCGGATGTGTGCTTTTCAACGTTTTGTGTTCATTTGAGTTGGTCTACGGGTGCTTGCTTGTTCGAGTGTTGGCAACCAACCAACATTCAACCGGCTGTGTATTTTTTTCCTTTTTTTTGTATCTTTTCATTTCTACGTATCTCAAAGATAGTGTAAACAATCATACAGTCATTCATGACAAAACAGAAAAGAACAGAACAGAACAGAGCAGACGAAGAGAAAAACGTAAATAACAACTACAATACAAACGATAGTATCTATGTATGTTTAGTAAAAGTAGCAATGTGACTACAACTGGGTGTAGTATCTATGTTTCTAAATGTTCAAGTAAATACACACACACTTATAGAGCGAGTATCTATGAGCTTGATTTTTTAGTTTCAGAACACACATAGATACTCGTAGTCTTTACCAGCGCACACAAATTTTTATTCAGTCTGCACACTGCCATAAACACAAAAGATTAAAAGAAAAATTTCCCTATTACGTATTAGTTTGAAAACAGAAATTTCCCTCGAAAAAAGGTAATTTTTGTTAAACTTTGCTCTACCATGCACTGGGATATTTCAGGGTATTTTATGTTTTGTTCTGTTTATGAAAAAGCTTAATAACTGTGCAGATTTATAAGACTTCCCTTACCATTCGCATCAGAGTACTATTTCTTCTTCATTATGTACTTTGCATAAAATCCTTTTGTATGCGTTCTCATCCGTGTACCTGACAAAAACAAAAACAAAAAATCTCCATTGTATCCCCAGTACCAGAAGGACGTTGAGAAACAGACGTCAAATATATATTTTTTTATTCATTATTTTATGCTCTTCAGTATACATGTACAAAAATACACAACAACAACAACAACAACAACAGCAAGTAGAAGAGCAGAATATAGTTGTTCATTCAGTTAGTATTGAAACAAGTAAAAGATGCTACTGCCTTTGGTATTTTTGGCATAATTGTAGAGCCAGAGTTAGTTAGTTGGTTGGTTGGTTGGTTGGTTGGTTGTTGGGTTCTTGCCATTATTTTTTGTAATTAATGGACATCTGAATTATATTTTTGTGCTCGTAAAATTTACAATAATTGTATTGTATGCATAGAAATTCAAATACAGGCTCCGGTTTTTTATTTTTATTTTTTGTATTTGTAGTTTCTATAATAAAAATAATAAAAATAAAAATGTTTGAAGTATTTGTTCCACTCATCAGTATTTTTATGTCTTTTTGCCTATTTTTAGCAAAAAAAAGCAAAACAAAAAATTATTCTCTTACATGTTTTTATATATCAGAGTATGTTTTTACGACTTTTATGTTGGTTTTTAGATCTCCATTTTTCACTCTCTTTAACATCTATTTTGGATGGCAGAATATCATCTCCTTGTAGGTCCACAGTTAAATGGGGTTGGGTGGCACTTGGACAATTTATTGTTGTATGAGTTTTAAAGGCCCATTTATTTGCTATAAATTTTACTTTGTTATTATTATCGTCTATTTTTCTTACCAGTTTTCTTCTTCTTTTTATTATATTTTATTAAAATTTTAAGCATCGCATTGCAGCATTACTTTATGACTTAATATTTATAAATTGTCAATTTATTACAAAAATTTTTTTCTACCACTACTACTCTATCGGTGATATAGAAAGCACTAAATAGACATAAATATTTATCAGATATTTTTTGTTATTCAAAAATAATCGAGAAGATAGTTTAAAACAATTTAAAAGTTAAAATTTAGTGTGCAAAATTGCTGTAAAGCGTTATGTCAAAAATACACATATGTACAGTCAGTGTCATTAATATTCGGTTTTACTAAAAATCTATAATCAAGTGATTCGTACTAAGGCATATTTGCATCTGTTTAAAAATGTTTTTTCTTTTTTATTATCTAATTATTATCTTAACTGTTATCATAGTTATATGTTTTGTTCTTTTTCTATATTTTATCTCCTTCCGGTTCAAATCCAGAATATGATATAGTAATTAGGTCGTTCTAGCTTTTTCCCTTTGCTATCCCATTCAGATTAAAATCAAAACACTTAAGATAGCCCATAGTTCCTTCCAGAAAGACACTGTAGAATTTGCTTTTTAGGTATATACGGTCTTCAAACAAACACACATTCATTTTTATATAGTACTAGAGTAGCCCTTCCAGCCTTGTTGGGAGCCATTGTGTTGTATACCTATAAAATGTATTTCTCATAAGAAAAATGTAAAGAAATACACACATTTTCTATAGGAATAACACACCATCGTGACGTAAATAGTTCTTACCCAAAAACTGAAATCTAAATCTATATAAGAGGACTAGAAAAGGGTTGTAACTGATGTTCTCTGAAATGCGCTAACCGATTTTGTTTTGCAAGACCTTAAACGAAAGGTGAAATCAATACCAAGGTTTTTATTTACAAGTATATGGGGTTTTTGTAGGTTCATTGGTTTGCGAGTCATTGACATTAGAAACAAAAGAAAAAAAGAACATATTTATTTAAAATAATGAAAAAAATTAAATATTTTTGTAATTTTTACAATTTTAACGCTAGTATTGCTACGCCATTGTCGCCTTAGGTTACTGCAGAAGTTCCGCTTCAAACTTGTCCTTCTAAAATAAAATATTATGGGTCCAAATTTTAACAAGACATTAAATCTCAATGTCGAAAGCAGCACAATCTGAGATGTTAGAGCATAATTTTGACAGAAAGCAACAATAAGTAAACCAGTGTAGTGAAGTAATGTAAAAGCTATGAAATCTTTTTATAGCATTTGTTTTTGTAAGAGCATTGTTTCTAAGAACATAAAAGCAAACAAAGTTACATAACTTCATATTTATCTTACGACCTTTTAGTAAAATTATTAAAACTATTATTCTTGATTGAAAACGAATACATAGCAATATAAGCAATATTTTGACATTTGATCAAAATCATAAGCATGTCCTTAATTTAGACATTCAGTGATACTTCAATATAATTCGCTTTTACTTTTTAACGTTTACATCAATCGGTGTGCTGAGTTCTATAGCTTCGTTGTTGATATTTGACTTGATTTTTAGAGAAGTGCTTGAATGAATAAATCTTGTTGGTTTATTTATATGCGGTTTTTGTAGGTCCATTTGTTCGCGAATTATTGACGTTAGAGTGAACTCCTTTGTATTGCGTAAGTTTTACTTGAAAGCGAAATTTGTTACAGCAGTAAATTTCGTGTGAGTCCGTGCATATAAAAAGCATATCGATGGCTTTTCTCGATTTTTTGATATTTTACAGGAGAAGGAAAAACAATAAAAACGAGCTATAAAACCACTCTTTTCAAAGATAGATCACGGAATATTCTAAGAAATTTGTATGTGGAGGTACACTACCAGCAAAAGCTAAACACACAATTTTGAAAAAAATCTATATGCCCTTTCATTTGGTATGTGGCTTCACTATTGTTAAACTGGTCGGTGCCACACTCGTATAAAATTTGTATTTATATGTTTATATCTTTAAAACGGTAATAGTAATAGTCTACAAATTTGGCTCAAATAACTTTGTGGTTAATACAAATTACATGTCAAAAATTGGTCAAAATTGGATAAGGGGTACATCAACGCCCACACACATTATATATTGATTTGTATGTATTTGGAGAACGATTATAAAGGAAGGTTTGGAATTTGGTGAAAATGACTTCTAACATAGTAAAAACCATCAAATAAAAAGTAGGCGGAATCCGATAGGTGGGCATGGTACCTATCATACAAATTATATTATGATTTGTGGCTATCTTGAGAATGGTTTTAGTTAAAGTTTCTAAATTTGGTTTAAATAACTTGGCAGTCAACACAAACCATCATTTAAAAATAAAATATGAAATTTTGCATGTGTGAATAACGGTAACGGTTAAAGCTTTCTTTATCTGTCCACATCAGTCAAAAAGCAGATACAATACAAAGGCTCTCAGCAACTTGGGAGGGATTAGTCTAGTATTTACTAAACACCAACTTATCCAATTCCGCCCACATTTTAACTGATGATATTTATTGACCACAAATTTATTTGAGCTAAATTCAGAAACTTTGATTGTTACTGTTTTAAAGATATAGCCATGTAACTACAAATTTTAAATGGGCGTAACACCGCCCAGTCGAAAAAAAACCATCAATGAAGCTACATCTTTCCAACGTATGTATTGGTTTCTAAATCGGCTTAGTGATTCCCGAGTAATAGAATTATTTTTATATACCATATATAGATATGTATATAGATAAGGTGTGCTTCAAAATGATAAGGTCACATTAGTATTTGTTCAATTCATCCAAACTATAAAACGTTATGTATGGCCACAATATTAAAAAAAATTCTACGTTCAAATAAGTGAATAATAAGTCGGGTGTGCTTTTAGAGATGTACCATCATATTATGTTTATTTAAATTTATGTAAATAAGTTCAAAATTCAATGCGTCAAAATGATAAAGTTAGTGATTAATAAGCAATTAATCTAATTAGAAGGTGTCAAAATTGTTTTTTTTGTAATAATTTATAATTTAAATAATACTTTATAATTTAAATAAACAGGAAACCTTTGACACCTTATGAACAAGGACAAATTGTGGCACTTCATGAACAGGAATTGAGAATGCGTGGAATGGCGAAATAACTGTTGTTGTCTGCATAAAAATTACGTACAAGCAGTCCCCACATTTTCCATGGCGTTAAATACTGTGCTCCTCAAACCCTTGTCTGGTCGATTTACTGACATGAATTTCTGCGTTATCTTGCTAAAAGGTGAAAGTTTTGTCAGCACATTGGGCCAAATAAGGCAGCAAACGTTCAGACAGAATGCTCTGGAAACTGCCCTTTAAACTATCCATTCGAGTGGAAGGAAAGTAGAGTCCCAGGGTACCATGTGAGCTCAAGCCAATCCAAACTATCAAACTGCCACCGCCAAAATTCCGTTTGAAAAAAAACAATGGCTCCTTCATTAAATCTCGCCAAAAGCAATTGAAACCATCTGGTCCATCCAGGTTAAATTTTTTCTCATCAGAAAAAATTATAAACAAACTCAAAAATGTATGGAATATCTTATAACCTTTTTAAAACAATGTTTACCTGATGCCAATTAGTTGCCATGTTGTTTTTCGCAAACTCCTTGCGCTTAATCTTATGCTGCGTAGTCAGACAGGGAATTTTTTTTTAATTTTGCTCGATTAAGGCTTGGCTTTTTGAAGCTTGTTATTTCAATTCCTCTTTTATTTTTACCGCATCTATCATGAAATTCGAGGCCTTTCGTGAAATTAGCCGAATTTCACGGGCAGTCAGGTCCTTTGGACAACCCATGCTTTTTAATTTTTCATAATTTTTTTTGTTTTTGAGAAAATTTTGCACAACACACAAAGATCGTCCCAGTTTTTTCGCCATTCAACGCATACGCAATTCCTACTCATGAAGTGCCACAATTTGTCCTTGTTTATAAGGTGAAAAAGGTTTCCTCTTTATTTATATTATAAATTACAAAAAAATATAACAATTATGATACCTTCTGATTAGACTAATTGCTTATTAATCACTGACCTTATCATTTTGAAGTATTGAATTTTGCACTTATTTACATAGATTTAAATAAACATAATATGATGGTACCTCTCTAAGAGCAAAACCGGTTTATTATTCACTTATTTGAACGTAGAATTTTTTGTAATATTGTGGCCATACATAACGTTTTATAATTTGGATGAATTGAGCATATATTAGGGTAACCTTATCATTTTGAAGCACACTTTATGTAAAGAGATAGCTTTTACCCGTTTGCATTGTGCAATACGTGCTTATCCAATGTTTTCGGCTTCTTGGCTGATGTGGATGGAAATCGAAGCTTTAATTGTTGAACTTGAAACTGTTGAGCCCATGTGAGAAGTACGAGTATTTAATGTGCTCAAGTTCGAAAATACTCAATACCGAGTAGTTTGAATGAAAAAGTAATCAGAGCCAAATCTTTACACAAAATAGAGTATAAAGGGAATTCCTTCTTGCCTGTTCAAGAATATGCAAGTGGAAAGGGAAGAGAGTTTTATAAGATTATCAATGTCTTATTTTTCAGAAGACGATGAAGATTTGCAAAAACAAATTTTAAAAAAGAAGGAATGATTTTACAAATTAAATTCTTTGAATGCAAATATCACCGTTTCGGTTGATAGTTTCCAAAATTAAAATGGCAATGTGTATATAGAAAATATTCAGGGCTGGAAAAAGAAAAAAACATTGTCCTATTTTGGGAGCAATATAAAACGGGAACGCCAATATTGTATCAAGCGACTCAAACTATATTCGCAGTACTTGCTACGCATCTAAGCCTCGAGAGGGTCTTTTCAGGCATGAAATTTATTATTTCACGACAAAAAAAAACAAAAGGAAGAAAGCTGAAAATGGTTCAAAATAACATTTTGTAAAAAGAGCGGATGTCTGCCGATGTGCTGGAGGTGAACATTTGCCCGACATCATATTCCATTATTAATTCCCATATTCCATTATTAATTCCCATATTATATTGGTATGAATTAAACTGAATTTGTCAAAAAAAAAAATTGTTTTTAAGCCAATATACTTCCTAACCTCAAATTTGCCCAACCTTTATATCAATTATAAAAATAAACCAAAATTACTTTGCAAAATATATAAATTTCATACTAATATAACATTTGTAATTTTTAATTACATTCGGACAATGAACCGGACCCGAATCTCAACTTCTTATTTTGATTAACATGAACCCGAACCTTAAACCATTTTTTTAGGTTCTCAGCCCATGATATTTAGTATGAATGGTAGGTGTCACGCACACTTATCCAATCTCGCGCACATTGATTTAGAAACTTGCACTTTTACCGCTTAGTATTGCACTTTTTTAAATTTCTAACCCAATCCGACCCTGTATCCAACTTGAACCTCAAATTTTTATTTTGGGTAACCCGAACCCGAACCTGAACGCTTTTTTCTCCAGGTTTTCAGTCCCTGATATTTGGTATGAATATATGTATATAGTACCATGCCCATTTTTGCTGCTGATTAGTTGTATTGGGGTCTGTGGATTGAGCAGGTGGTTGGAGTACCATTAGAGTTATCATTCTTGAGTTAAATGAGTCTTCTGTTTGAGGTCACTCTCTTGGTAGAATTATAATGATTCTAAGACGCCTAGTTTACTAGCAATCCTTTTTTAAATTTTGACAGAGAATACTCAAGCAAAGCTCCTTTTCTATTATGCCGTACATAAAAATTAATTTTCAAACCCATTTAGTTCCCACGTCCCACGTCCCACGTCTTACAGTAAATTTTTAATTTTATGGTTGTAACTTCTAATTTGGTATCCTCCACACTATTACACGTCCACCAAGTTCCAAGCTTATTAAAGTACTCCCTGAAAAGTTTCAAATGAGCTCTTAAGTTCGAATTCAGTCTGAAACTCACTAAAAGCCTCAGTGACTATTATGGGTTACCTATTCGTTCAATTGGACCTTCATCTCTATCAGTAAATTTTGTTTGGCTTTGCTGTCTGTTTTGTGAGGTGTATTCTTTCTTCATTTTTGTATCCATTGATTATGTCTTTAACTGTGTTTTTCTTTATATTAAGAATTTCGGTGATTTCTTTACAGGTTTTACCTCTTTTGTAATGAAAAACCACAAGTTTTTACTGTTTCAACAATTTTTATCCGCATTTATATGTTCTGCAACCAATGGAATTTTCGTTGAGCATCAAAGAAGAAATAATGGACTTATACTAAAATGTTTTCTTGTATCGTAGAAAAATTTGTTGTAAAACCCCTTTTTTAATTTAATTCATTTAGCCCTTATGTGAGTGAGAAAAAAACACCTTTAACATACATAGGACGAGACTTAAGCCTTTCTCTTTTCGTTTTAATGTATTGATTTTTGTATGTATAGTTTAAAAAAAAACATTGTTCGTAATTAAAGAAACAAAGAGATCAGTATGACTTTAATTTGTATTTAAACTGCAGAATATTTTTTAGGGGTACCCAGGTCCCTCCGTTAAAAGGTATAATTAAAATCACTTTGTTGTACTACTCCTAAAGAACTTAGAGAGCTAAAATAGTTTTTATTTTAAAAACAATGGAATAATAGGAGTTCTCAAGAAGTTTTAGATTTCTGGAATGATAACTTCTGTACCCAAGTCCTATTTAAAAATGAATTGGATACCCTGTAACTCACAAAATTGTTAGAAATAAGGGCAAAAACCGATTTTAATGACAGCTCAAAAAAGAGGGTTACCAGAAATTTATCAATATATCAAGTATACATGATTAACACCGAGTCCTTTAATACATATGTTGTAATGTTCATACCATTATGGCTATTTAGCGGTTTAGTTTGCTTTAGATAGCTACAGCTCTTCTGCCAATACCAGGTTGTTAATATCGAAAAAATAAAAAGCCGAATATTATTTACACTAACTGTACCGTATTGTAACATTTTTTAAAGTTAACAGTCGTATTCATAAAATCACAATTTGAACACAAAAGAAAAAGAGAACATATTTATTTAATTGTAATTTTTACAATTTTAACACTAGTATTGCCATTGTCGCCTTAGGTTAGTGCAGAAGTTCCGTTTCAAAGTTGTTCTTCTAAAATAAAATATTATGGGTCCAAATTTTAACAATACATTAAATCTCAATGTCGAAAGCAACACAATCTGACATGTTAGAGCATAATTTTGACAGAAAGCAACAATAAGTAAATCAGTGTAGTAATGTGAAGTAATGTAAAAGCTATGAAATCTTTTTATAGCATTTGTTTTTGTAAGAGCATTGTTTCTAAGAGCATAAAAGCAAACAAAGTTACATAACTTCATATTTATCTTACGACCTTTTAGTAAAATTATTAAAACTATTATTCTACGGCGATTGAAAACGAATACATAGCAATATAAACAATAGTTTGACATTTGATCGAAATCATGAGCATGTACTTAATTTAGACATTCAGTGATACTTCACCATAATTCACTTTTGCTTTTTACATCAATTGGTGTATTGAGTTCTACAGCTTCGTCGTTGACATTTGACTTGATTTTTGAAGAAGTGCTTGAATAAATAAAACTTGATCGTTTAACCTTGATTATTTTAATGTTTTGACAGCTAAAAATCGGCTAGTCTTCAACACACAGTCTAACATTACAAAATGTTTTTCCAAGCTGTTTTGCCAAGCTGTAGATATATACATACATGTTTATTTTAAGAGGTTGTGCTCCGTTCTACGTATTTATAGAGCAAAATCTTGTTTAGTGCTAAGGCTCATTTTTGATTACATTGACTGCCATTACAGTTAATAAGAAACGCTTAATGAATGTTTGTTTCCAAATATCATTCAAATAAACAAAAATTTAACAGGATGCTGCAATCTTACAAAACCATCAGATTATTGAAATGTCACTTTATTTTACATAATTGAACTATTTCTTCACCTCTAAAATCGTACGATTATGTCTAGAAAATGGCGAAAAATTTGGTTAAACAGGACGCGCTATCTACTAGCTAATCGTGATAAGATATTTTTATTCCAAAAAATATTTCTGCAAAATTTCTTTAGAAATTAAAAGAAAGTATTTGGTCTTTAATAAAAATTTAATCAATTTAATGCATTCAAAAATTAAAAAAAAAACGTTATAAAAACTTTTTGTAATTACTTCCATAAATATAGCAAAAGTGTCAATATAAAAAAGAATTTCGAATGACACCTTAAGGCGTATTTAAGTTGCAATTTTTTGTATCAGTTACGTATGGCAACATGTTCAAGGATTATAAACAAAGAAAAATTGCGGTAAAGGGGTGTGGAATTATCCTACACAGACATGTTGAAATAAGGGATGCCAAATAAGATTAAAAAAGAATGCAAGATTTGAAAACAAATAATTCTCTACTTTGGCCTGACCACCGCCTTAACAATTCTTAAATATATTGTCGTTAAAATTTAAATAAAACAAATTATGTGTGATATGTCATCGAAATTGTTTATACGTTTGAGCATAGCATTGTAACAAATAAGTTCCATTTCGACCTATCTAGAACTATGAACTTTATTTCGCTCCATGTGCGTCCTGTCTATTGGCCACCGCAGGTGCTTGTTCCGTCTACGACTTCCTTGCGGAATCCACTCGTGAGCTGTGTGTATGTGTGGAATATGACATCGTACAAGTGTCCCTCGCGGCTGCACTCCGCGTATTTCGTATGCGAAATGTTGAGGTTTCCATGGCTCTGGGCATAAGTCATTCTATGGACTTACGACCATCTAAGGTACGTGACTTATTTGCGTAAGCCTGCGACCTCAGAAAACACTACAAGAATATGTGTAATGAGTAAAATCGCATCATGTCGGTCTTCAGTTAACATCATCGTCAATTGAGATAATCACTCAAGTCGTTCGTGCAGAATGTTCCTTGTCGTATGAGCTGGGCGTATTGCCGTACTGTTAAAGTATCGTGATCTTGGTATTCAAGGCAAAATCTAAACGTCTTTCTCTAAGAAATATAGACCGATGATATTAACCCAAAATCCATATAAAAAAGTTACTTTTTTAAGATTTATTGGACGCTCCTAGATCTCATATTGATTGGTATAATTCCAAATTACACAATTTTGTTTGTTGAAGTACTTATAATCCAGATATGAGTGTCATTGCTTCTGATGATTTTTTGACGAAAATTAGTGTAACTTTCAATTGGTCAATACAGCAAACGCTCGCTGTTGTCGATGGCCGTTTACGTTGAGCTTCTGGATCTGTTATAGTTTGTACTGGTGCAGGCCCAACACACAACACAAAATTCCCCGAATTGTAGTATGTGACAGTTTAAATTCTTGTGAGTGAAGTGCTGTTTGCTGACGAATAGTTAGTTACACACACTGTAAATTTGTAATGGTTGCAATGGTGTCAAATTGAATTATTTTGGATTTTTTCTCTTCAAATTCATAAATTTTTCTTGAATGTGAGATTAATTTTCTCTTTTCACTTAATATTTCACAATATAGAAGAGTTTCTGGATCGTAGTATAGTTTATGACGACTTGCTAAAGCTTGGTGAAAAGAAGTTTTAAAAAAAATAGTTTTGAGTATAACCAATTGAAAGATCGGACAAGGTGAATAGCGCCATGTGTACTTGTAGCATGGTTAGAACCGTTAGACATATCGACAAAACCTTATGAAAAAAATCGTTATTTTATCTTAAGCTAGTTAAAACCCGTCGTGCTTCGCTACCCCAATTTGATTATTATCGTAAATGTGATTTTAGTTACGGTCGAAATCCAAACAAGGTACTTTCTGCAATATCCCTCTTTTAGCTAATGTGGATAGATAACGCTACTTTTATTAATACCGTTCTCCACATATACAAAATTCAATATTTAGTATGAATGGAAGGAGCCACACCCACTGAACTAGTTCGATAACTCAGTTACTGGCTGATAATGTGTATTGTTTAACTTACCGTTTAACCGTTTAACCGTTTTTTCAATTTATAAAGAAATCAATATTTAGTTTATATGGGAGATATTACGCCCTGTTTTCCAATCCGCGCAGTTTTTCATTGATGATTTGTATTTACCATTAAGTCACATAGACCAAATACTGAAACTTTAGCTTTACCCGTTCTAAAGATATAAAGAAATCAATATTTAGTTTGTGTGGGAGGTACCAAGCCCACTTGTCCAATTCCGCCCAATTTTTGACTGCTGGCTTGTGTTGATTATAAGTATATTTGGAACAAATCTAGAGACGTTTTCTGTCATTGTTTTGAGAATATAGAAAAATAGATATTTGCTTTGTATGGGCGTGGCATCCCCCAACTGAGACTTTTTCAATATTTATAGACTTTAGTTTTTTCCAGACATACAGAGAAATACTGTAAACATTTTAAGAAAATCAGTTCAGCCGTTTAGCTGTCCATAAGGCTCAAACAAACACACATTCATTTGTATATACCTATAACATTGTAAGTACTTGTTTCCCACAAAAAAAAAATAATTCTGGCAACACTGTGCGCTATTGTAAAACACAACAAACACACATTCTGTGTACTTATCACTGATACACTTGTACAGCTGATATGTTTTCAGTGTGTGTAAGCAAATTTGTATGTTTCTTGACTCACAGTTCTTTAACTCTTATTTCCCTTATTTTCAATTTTTCTTAATTGTGAAGCAATAAAAAATTGCATTCTGTTTGAGGACATCCTTTAATTTTCTTATTTTTTGCAAAAGAGTTTTCCATTTCTTGATTCTTTTTAAAGATTGCAAAACGAAATTCATATAAACTTGACGATAAGAAAAAGGGAAATAATTTTGGAATAGAGTTTTGTATGAAAAAAAAAACTCTATCAATTCAGAAATGATTACAATTGCCAGCTATTGTGTAAGAAAATACTGATTTCATATGAGTTTGTGTTCATTCTTAAGATAAATAAAATGGTACGACCAATGAAAAACTACAAGAAACTCAAAGCTTTGCTAACTTTTTTACCACTTTATGTGATAAAATGTGCACAATACACAGTTTATCTTGGAATTTTTTATTCATTTACTCTGCTCTACTCTACGCTGTACTACTTTGCTCTGACCCGTTTTATCTTACTGTTACCAAGAGTCTCGGATTCTAAATGAACCTCTTCCATATGGAAATGTAATTGGTATGGGTAGCATTTTAAATCTTTTGCAAATATTCTTCACGTATTTTTCCATTGTGATGACAGTGGAGATGAGGTAACAGATGCAACTATTGCATACGCAATGAGAGTCTATTGTATAGATAGCAAGGCTGTGCTGTAGAGTAGTGTGTGCGGTGGTGACAATAATGGCGATGGAAGTAGAAGTGATGTTTATAGCGTATATACTTGTGTGATTGTCGGTTTGTTATAGAGCTGCTTGAGATGGATGCCTGCAATTTTGCCTGATGGTATTGCAATTTTGATGCGAGCAAATGCAGATGATGTTGATTATGATAATGTTTATTGAAATGGAAAAAATCTTGAAATTAAATTAAGTGCTTTTCCTTAAATCTAATAATAAAGGGTGCAAAATTTTAAATCTGAAAAAAAGAAGGAGAATCAAACATTTTAAATCTTTCAAAAAAATTTAGGTATATAATAATTCTTATAGTTAATTCTAGAGAGAGAGAGAGAGAGAGAGAAAATAATAATTATATAAAATTGAGTGTTATTAAAAGCAAAGATTATTAATATAATATTTTTATAATCTTTATTAAAATAATATTTTCATAATCTTTATGATATTAAAATCGACCCCATAATATATTTTCTTAATACCTCATAACTTTAAACGTAATTAAAATAACAAACTAATCCAAGAATTAGATATATATACGTACGTGTGTCGAGATAGTGATAACAATTTGAGATTGTTTCATTATTTTTATTAATTTGTTATTAAGCTTTAAAAATTTATCTATTTTGTATTTCTCTCACAATCAATTAAAAATTGTTCTTTTCAAAATTATAAAACGACTAATTATAAAAAATTTAACAATTGTTGTATTTATTCAATATTTTTTCGTAATCCGGGACTAGAAGGAATTAAATGTTTTTATTTAAATGCCTTTCCTGTAGATGTGTGTCCAATTTAAATATCACATGCTGGCAGATATTTGTTCAATAGCTTGCTATCAAAAATCATAAGTTCTTGTGGCAGTTTGCAATACATATGTCGTTGTTCGCTTCGCAGTCGTTGGCCATCCTTGAAGCTCTTTAACCACCTTAAAATATCAATTTCCATTTTTTTATATAAAATAAAATAATAATATTTATATAATATATATATGTGTATGTATATATTATATCTTAAGAAAAAACTTTGTAGCAAGTTGTGAATTTCATTCTAAAATTGCTTCCTCTTTTTTAATTTAGATGTTTATATATTTCATTTTGTTTGATATTTTAATAAACTTAAGTGTAATTACTCGTAGTTTGTACGTTTCTTTTAAGAAGTTTTTTTAAATGACTATATTTAATAACTATTACACTATAAGATCAATTCGAAATTGTGAAAATTTATTTTAAAAAATCGGTGCTCGTTTCGACGAAGCTATAGAGAATTTAGTGAATTTAGTAATGACACTTATTTTTGGGTTAAATTTAAAAGTCAGCCAGAGTAATAACAGAGTACAAGAGATAATAATATTAATAAGACATCACTGCATCTGTCCATTTTTCCTTTAGAATACGATACGTTATTGGCATGAATAGTGTACGTTTTGTTTTTAAAAATCAATGAGATCAACACAAACTAATGATATATAATACCCGAATAAATAATATTGGTTATATCTAAATAAGATAAATCACTCTTTGTGGCATATTTGCGTCTTAAATGCATATGCTCTGAATTTCTGCAACAAAGTAAATTTAAATTATTAAAACAAATATTTAATACATACAAATTTTTTTTTTCACAAAAATATTTGTTCAATATTTCATTTTATTTTACATTTGAATTTCTTAATATATATTTTTTACAAGCTATCGTTTTGAAAATATCAGCCATGTAAAAAGAGGACTAGATGTTTTTTGCTTATAAGAAAAACAAGAAACATAGCTGTTTATGTATTGCAAATACTTACTTATAACTGAAGATAAAAGAAAATTTTATTTTATTTAATTGTTGACGAAAAACGGAACTGAGTATTGCTAATACAAAAAAGATATAGACTCATGTCTGGTCGGATGTTATTACCGTACTTCATTGAATTCTTTTTTGTTAACGATATTGTGTTCTGAAGCAGGCTCAAGTTGCTTGTAATTTGTACCCGAAATACTAAGCTTTGGTGTTGATTTTTTACGACTTTTTATATGTATGGTATTAGTTATTGCTACATATAGCTTCTTTGCTTTTCAATAAAAGCAAGATCTGGTTAATACTTGGCAAGCCTTACTTAATCCAATATCCTTAATATCCTTGTTCTAATATCCTTAAGAAACAAGTCATGTATTAAATTTTAAATTTGTATTAATAGGTATTAAAATCTTAGCACCCTGTTTTTCTACGATTATAAACTGAATGCATTTGCAAAACTTTCTACAACAAAAGAATGAAAACCATTTAAAACATGTCTATCTAAAATCTCCAAAAGAAACACACAACTGTATAACCAAGTGCACCCAATCAACTAGAAATTGGTAAGAAGAAAATATAAAAAAGTACACGCTCTTACAAAAACTTCAAACAGTACAAGGAAGGAACTTTACTAAACTAAAAAAAGAAAAATAGTCGCATTGTATTTAAAAGAAAAATTCAGAAAAAACACTACTTTCAAGGATTAAGGCATTTGGGCGTCGTCAAGAAATCTAAATAGAGAAATAAATATTCAAAAAAAAAGAATGTAAAACAAAATAAACGTAGCGACGGCTGCTTTAAAATTTCGGACAAAAGAAACAAACACAAACAACAAAAACTTTAAATGTTTTAAATTTAAACAAAAAAACCTCTGGCATACGAAACAGTATCAAGCGAGAACAACAACAACAAGAAAAACTAAGGGGCGTATATTGTTAAGAAGAGGAACAAACAATCACACACATTAATGTGAGTACACGCTGAGGCTATAGTAAGCGCACTTTCAACGTACGGTGCATTCACTTTAACTTGTTGTTCACAACAATGGCCTTTAGCATCCGACAAGCAAACACACAAGCGTACATAATGCTAAAGGCCATAATTGAAAGACTAAAAATTGGTAAAAAAAAGGCCATAACTATGGCTGATACATTTCTTTTCAAACCATATTCGTTTGTTTGTTGAATTCACGCTACACACCGAAAGAGGGAAAACTATAGTGTAGTGGTATAGTCATACGTTCAACAATATAACAGTGTAAGGGGGATGACTGTATATCACTTTTACGACTGCCATTTTTACAGTGCGAGTGAAATGACACATCGACAGTATCTCCTCAGTTTTAAAGCGGCCATAATACACATAGAGATGGTGCTGTTGAAATTTAGTATGTCAGTGTATTGGGAAAGTGTTGACGCTAGCAACAGTAGAAGTACCGGAATGCTTGCTGTAAACGTTTCAGTAACACGCTGCTGCTTACTTCGGCTTTTTAGAGCTCTACTGAGTCGCTGACAGTGCTGTTCTTAATAGAAAAAAAATCGCAAATAAGAAAACAAAACACACTGAAGATAGAAATTCCAAAACAAAAGCAGAAATTCTTTCTCTCTAATTGTGACTTTGGGAATTTCAATTTTACGCTCTCAATGTGGAAAAAACAAAAACTATAAATTAAAAAAAAAATTTTTTGTATATTCGCAAAAAAACAACTTTTTTTCTTAAATTTATTTTTTTAATACAATATTTTGATTTACTCTCACGTTGTTGTTGTTTTTATTTTCAAACAGTTTATCTCTCTCTTGGAACATTGATTGTGAGTTATGTGAACAGCAGCCATACATAGATTGAGTTAAAATTGTGTTTTTGATTAAATTCTTAAGGGACACCAAACAGTTAAAAAAGAGTTCTTTTAATTCTGATTTTTGTTTTAAAACGATTCATACGAATTTAGTTTTTTTAATAAAAAAAATTATATATAAAATGTCTTAAAATGAAAATTAAAAAATTAAAAAGTAAAATCATAAGCTTTACGATTATTTGTCAACGCTTAGATCGGTCATTTGTTTTTTTTTTTTAACATCTTGAATCATCAGAATTTTTTTTTAATTTAAATTTTGATAACAAATATTACTTTGATTTACCTTTTTTATATATTAGTATTTTACTCTTTTCTATTTTTCTTATTGTTGAGTGACAAGAACTTCGTTCCGTTGAATGGTGAAATAGAATGTACAAACATATGGTTTCACCACCGGCGGCGTTTAATAAAGTTCTTAACAATTTTTAAAGAATAATCTAAATAATAATCTGGAAAATTTAATTAAAAAAAAGGTTACAAAAAAAAAAAACAAACACTGTAGAAAAGAAACACAGATTTTTGCAGAACCTCCAGAAAGCATCACGTCAGTAAAGAACTTTAGTAAAAGATTTAGTTAAAAGTCCATACCTTTTTTGCTATTTGAATAAGTCAGTAGATCTTGATCGTCATGTACAGAGTAGTTTCCACATTTAAAGATTTGCTGCGACTTACATGCAATTTTCCTTGCTTCAAACGATAGATATGAGCTTAATATGAGATTCGCAATTCACACATGTACTTCGGGAGTAATGGATATTATACTTAATATGTATATGTATGTAAAAGTTCGCATATATATAGATCTACGAATATATAAAACCATTGCCTCGCCAATGCTAATTTGCAAGCCACAATCAGTGCTATCTAATGTACTTGATACAAATATCCAGAAGTTATGAGTAAACAAACTATGCAGGCCTATTCAGGACGTTAATTACAAGCGAACTGCTACAAGTAAGAACTCTTGTTTGTCTTATAAGTGTGTCTAATACGATGTTGAATAACAGGGGTGATACGAGTAGTATACATATGTATACTACTGTCTTTTGAAGTGCTTTAACAATTGGGTTGCTTAAATAACGTTTCTACATCTTAATTTCGTTGCAAGAGCTTTATGGTCTGTTTTGGAGGTTATACTATCTATTACTTTATTGTTCAAAGTGAGCAGTCTTATATCTTTCCAGTGTGTACGTTTTGATAAGATAGTGGGATGAATATATTATTTTTATAGTAGACCTGATTTTCTGCGCGATGGGAGTTGAATCTACTTTAAGTATTTATAACGTTTGCCGTGCAGTAAGACAAAGCAGACAAGCATTGACAATTCAGGTCTAAGCTGGGCAGGATATTTATGTTACTTTAGTATGTACTCGTAAGTAAGCAAAAGCAGCGTAGGCTGCATGACCCGGATCTTTATTCAAACATTCTCGTTGTTTCATTCACTGTGTTTAATTAAGTTATGTTATGTGAAATATGGAGCTTATGTGGTAGACAATAGTTAAAATCTTTTCTTATCAATTAATATCCAGTCGTTCAAAATCTAACGTATGTTTTGACTTTTCCGTTCTGTAAATAAATGCGTTTTTTATTCTTTATTTCCTAAAAGCACTGTTATTTGCAGTAAAAACTTTGATTTGCTAATTTCCGCATATTTGTTTTTGCCGTGTTAGTATTCTCTGCCGCTGCGTGTACTTTAGTTGGAACATCTTGTTTTAAACAAAATGGAAGGTTGGAAACTTGAATTAATTATTTTTATTATGAATAACATTCTGTAAAATCGAAAAAAGTTATAAAAGTTAAGCACTAAATAAATTATTATTTGCTTTGTTCAGTTCTGTATGCCCTTGGCGGAAGATGCCACGAATCAAATTATCAAAAATTAGTTCAATTCACTAAAAGAACTGATAAACGGGCAGCATTATGTTTGTGTGCGTAAAAATTTATTATTATTTTTTTTATTATTTTTATTATGAATAACATCCTGTGAAATCGCTAAAAGTTATTCTCGAAAGGAGACTTCAAAAGTTAACTTAAAATAATGGAACATTGTTTGGCCTCTAAAGTAGACATAGTAATTATAGAGGTCAAGATACTGCTTTCAATCGCATAGCCCATCTATTTTAAGCTGATCTTTACTTCCGAATGCGTGACGAACTGATAACTATTTTAATAGATAGCATTTCTTAAGAGAAGCACTACATAAATTATTATTTGCTTAGTTCAGTTCTGTATGCCTTGGCGGAAGATCCCACGCATCAAATTATCAATAATTAGTTCAGTTCACTAAAAGATCTGATAAACGGGCAACATTATGTTTTTGTGCGTAAATATATGAAAAATTGTCACATACAACGTATGCATATTGCCGTTTTCTTTCTTAATTTTTAAGCATACATACAAAATGTTGTTCAAACACTGGTTGTTTGCCCGTTTATCAGCCCTTTTAAGGCTTTAAGAAATTAATTTTGGTTGTGGTAGGAAACTGTAAAGCCCTCGTTTCCAATGGGAAACAAATTAGAAATATTAACTTGATTTTGATGTAAATATTTATAAAATTTATTTATAATTTGGTAAAGTATTTAAAATAGACTAAAACTATCTTCAAGGCTATATAAATATAAAATTAATAATCTCATTTTATCTTATTTTATTTTATTTTATTTTATTTTATGGCTTTTTTGTTTTTCTTTTATTTGTGTATTGACTGTACATTAAAAAGCATATATTTTTGTTAGACAAAATGTTTCACTAGAAAACAAATCAAATGCTTTGCTTTACTTTTAAATGCCATTTTTTTTTTTTTCAAAAAGTCGTAAAATTTTTTATCATCGAAGACCATAAAAATCCATTTAAAAAATCATCTTTCAAATTCCCCGTCTATCTACGTATCTTAACTTTATAGCTGATGTCGGTTTGTGTATTTTAAGTGATTTTTAAATAATTATGCGAATTTCGAAGATGAATTAGTTAATATTTCTAATCTCAATAGTGATCGCGATGATGAAATAATATTTTTTTTAATTACTTTTTTATTGATAAAGGTGATATTATAAGAAAAGGTTTAAGGTTTCATCAATAATGTTCTTTAAATTTCGAATTAATTTGCTCATAAAAATTTAAGCAAAATGCGAATTAAATTCGCAGGTATTCAAATATTTTTGAAATCTAGAAATTTCTTTATTATTGTACTACTTATGTAGTGATAATTAATTGTCTCACAAAATAAATGTTTCTTTAAAAGATGAGATTAGGATTTTTATTACTTTTCTATTGTTTATTGTATCCAAACTACTACTAAGAACTTAAGCAAAACATTCAAATCATTCATGCTTTCATTCTTTAGTAAATTGATTTTATTATTAATTAAATTATAATTATAATTATTATTATTTATTTATTTATTTTTTTTTGCCAAAATCATTTGCCTTAAATTGTTACTGCATTAACAATTTCACTACCTCATCATAAAAGCGGAAGATCTTAATGTTTTTCGAAATAATAAATACTCGTTTGTGGGTGCAATTATTGCAACGCGTGGGCATAAGAGGGATTACAAAAAACCATAACAACTGCTTTTAATGGCAATAGATTGAAGTCATTAGTTGAACAAGTGAATCAGAAAATTAGTCATTGAGTATGTTATTTGCTAAAATACTTCTAATTACCACAAAGGCATTTATTTCAATATAGAGAGAAGCCCTTTCTTAATTTCGCTACCTCTTATATTGAACAAATTTTTTCTGTATCTTGCAAATTGATAGTGTAACTGTAACAAAGATAAAGATATAAATTAAATCTGGATCATTTTTATAAAGAGCTTCTACATTTTAATTTTTATGAATTAAATGAAAACCGTATTCACTTTTGGTGTGAAATAGCTAACAATAATGTGCTTAGACACGTGAGGAGAGAATATATTTTGTATGAGACATGGCAGCCGATTAAATTGCGGTATTCGTAGTGATCGGCGGGACAAGCGGCAGTGGATCGACTCCATAAGTAGAGATGCTCAGAGCGCTATAGTGGTCACTTCGGAGGAACACAACTGGTCATACCACTTCGCAAAGACCATATATGGTGGTAAATGGCCAACTTGCAACTTGATCATTAGAGTAATTTACTGGCTGTAAATTGTCAACCTGTATGGTATGAATGTATATGCGAGTTGCATGAGAAGCACCCACACATTACGTCTGTATGTCCAACCCTGGAGGAGATGGAATATCAGCAGAGCTATTAAGATCTGATCCTTTTATTAGTTCTACTATAATCTACCCAATTATTCGATCATGTGGTAAAGGTGTTAATCTAACTGGTGAACTTCCTGTCGGTGTGGTGCTAAATATTATTTGTTGAGAAATTATACATTTCGAGGACTCTTACCATAAAGCTTGCTTCCATAAGTTTTTTTTCTTATTGCTCAACTTGAAACAGATGAATAAGCTAATTTTTGAGGCTTTTTGATGATTAAAGTGATTAATCTTTGAAGTACGAATTTAAAGTTTATCAAAACTGACAGTTGTCCCACGCTATCTTCCCATAGTCTCTGCAGTTTTCTTTCACTGGATCTTATTAATTACTTTAGTTTTGGAGCATTCATGATCTGAGCAATTTTCGCTATATATAAGGATTAATCTTCCATAAAAAAATTCAATACATAAAATTTTATTACATCCTGGAAAAAAATAAAGTGTCCCTATTCTTTGTTTCAACACTGTATATTTATTATTATTCTTTCCATTTCACTTAAATTCTAATATTGATACCACTAGTAGTACTTAAAAGAACCCGATAGTATCGATAGTATCGACAGTTTGCAAAAAAACTCGAATGGGCCGACTATCGATAGTTTTGCAGCTCTATGTGGAATGTCACTTTTTTACTGCTTTACAGACTTCGAGAAACCATTATACAAACTGAAGCATAATGTAATACAGAGTCCGTTTAAACTCATTCAACTAATTAAGGGTTTATATGGTAATATATTTTGCAGAGCTTAACATGGCAGACTGTTAAGCGAACCGATAGAAGTGGGTATTGGAGTCCCATAAAGGTGTATCCTGTCACCACTGCTATTTAATATAGATTTGGACATGATCATTGAGAGAGCCCTTTTCGATGGTAGGGGGATAACAAGGTGACTGCAAACCTAGCTGAACGACCAGATCACATCTGTCTCCAGGCTCATAGCTTTCCGGACCTTGTGACAAATTTACGTAACGTAACGTTGGCAGTTGAAGCAGCAAGTTTAAAAATAAATGTTGCGAAGTCTAACTCGTATTAACGCGACGTCCGGGTATTATTAGTTATTGGCGTTGAAGAAATTGTAGACGTCTGCTAATTCTGCTACCTAGGAAGTATTATATTTGCAAACGGAGGTTCGCTTATTGAGAACAGCTCACATGAAACTTGTCAAACTTTTGGCTGTGGTGTAGAACAGAACCAGAACCATTATCGATAGAGATAAAGAGGCGCATATGGCGATGGATTGGTCACGTTCTTAGAAGGTAACCGAATGATATTAGCAGATTTACAGTAGATTTTTATCCACAGTGGCGTAGAAGAAGAGGACGTCTGGCCCATATATAGAGACAACAAATTGACGCCGTGTTGAATAGATGTGGCAAGAGTTGAAGGGAAATGAAGGAGTTCGCATAAAACAGAGAGATGTTCAGGGAATTTATTTAGACCCTATGCTCGTTTTAGTATCTATTGGAACTTATTATATTATATATTATGCTTTTGATATTGGTAAAATTCGATACATTTACAGAGTAAATGGTTTTATGCAAAAGGACTAATGTTTGCAACCAATAACAGACCGTATAAATATTTGGAAATTTCATAATTGCTCCCCATTGATTTTTGACAATTGAACTGTGTACTTAAATGCAAAGAAACTGAAATAAATAAATCAATTGAAAGCGCATTTCTTAATTTTGTTTCTAAATAACTCATACATGTCACAAAAAATTAATCTTATTGCAGTTTAACGTTATATTAAAAACAAAATATTCATATTCATTAAACACGTTGATATTCGTTTTACATATTTATTTAGAGTGAAAAGATTAAACAGATCCATAACAAGTAGATTTTTATGTAACTAAATGCCTATAAAAACTATTTTCAATGGCCGGCCCTTCTTAAAGTCCGTTCAAGAGAATTAATCAATTTTGTTATAGCTCCACTCCACTCTAATAAACAAGTCCTAATGACGGCCAATAACAGTTCATTAAAATTCTAAATAATCCACTTTAAACGAAATATTCTAAACTAAATTGGTTTTTGCATTTCACATTCATTTGCTTAGGGTTTAGATATATTAGATAAATATTTTAATTTCAATTAATAATGGTTTGCATGTATTTTGAAAATTAAAATGAAAATTTATTGCTTTTGAAAACTAAATGAATGTGTAAGCATTTTGTTAAAAAAATACAAAAATAAAAGCAATCAAATAAAAATCTTTTGTCGTCTTTTCCTCATTGTTGTTGTTGTTGTTGTTGTTGTTGTTGTTGTTGTTGTTGTTGTTGTTGTTGCATTTATTAGATATCACAAACAATGTTAGTTACTCTTCTCAATTCAATACAGAATTGGATGATCATTTTTACCGGATTTTCTATATTTTTATTTTTTCAGTTTTCATTGTATGTTTTGTTTTTTATTTTTTTCTTTATTTTTGTGATAACATCAGCTTGCGTGTTATTTTCTTATTTTTTGCAGAAATAAAATGAAGTCGAAATGCAACGATATGTATAGAAGAAAAATAAGAAATGTTTCAACAATTATTTATTGTCATATAAAATATATTCGTTATTGCCATTAAGCAACCATAAACTGGCAAATAAATGTTACGACTGCATAGAACTTACCGCTCATCTCTTATTCAAAAAAAAAAAAAAAAAAAAAAAACAGAAAAACTAAAAAAATTATAAAAAAATTACAAATACGAATGAAACACATGCGAGTCTACTTACAACATTATGTTCTGAAAAATATCATTATCAACGGTTGTACAGCAAATAGTTTTTAGTAAAATTAATTATTTTGTTGGTGATTGCTAAGGCAAATTTAAAGTATAAAGCCAACGTATTTTGCTTACTTTTTTATGTAGTCAATGGAGCATATCGTCAGAGCAGGGATTGAAGCCGAACCCGGCTTGCTATTTATAAAAACGTTGAACCCGAACCCGATGAACCTATGTAAGAAGTGGTTAATTTGTTCAGGTACGGTAATGGTTAATAAAAAAAATATTTAAAAACACAATAAAATACCGAGTATTTTTAACGAAACATCAACCGGAGCACAATCTAAACACCAAATAGAGTAAAAAAGCAAATAGTTTTTTCTGTTTCAAAATCAACATGTGCAAAGAGAAGAGAGTTTTATAAAGGAACCAATATCTTATTTTTTAGAAGACGATGACGATTTACACGAACGAATTAAAAAAAAGAACGATTTTTTAAATCAAAGTCTTTGAATGCAAATGTCAACGTTTCGATTAAAAGTTTATTTAAAAATGAAACTTTAATGGGTATAGTAGTGATATAGTAATTGTAGTATATTGGCGCCGTCTTGAAATTTTTTTTGCCTCCAAAATTAATATTATATTTCATGTTAATAAAATATTTCTACATTGTTAAATTTTGAACCCAAACCGAACCTTGAACCGAATGCAAACCTGGATTTTTTATTTTGATTAACCCGAATCTAAACCTGAACACATTTTTTCGGTGTTTTCACTCTCCGCGTTAGAGACGTTTACAAAGTGTATAATACTAATACACAAACATATATAAATCTCTTCAAACACGCCGATTTTGTTGAAAATCGGAACACAAATAGATGCAGTCAACGAAAGTGTTATACGCAAAGCCTTTCTTATTAGACCTGGGAGAAGTGAAGATTGGGGAAAATCGGACCAAGGTAGGTCATATCAGAATTTTGTTGGTTCAGTTTTCGATTTTGTTTAAATTTGGATCACAGATATATAGATCCAGCTAACGAAAGTGCTATAGGGTGTTTTTTTCCAAATGGGATCTAGGAGACAAAGTCAGGGGAAAGCGGTTTAAATTAATGCTTTTTCTTCTGAAATGACCCCCATTTTTTGTTCTTTTGTTTGCTAATACTCATGTGATGCAGAGAAGTCTGTTTTCAAAAGCTGCACTAATCGTGGGGCTAATAGGAAGTAAAGGGTGTGTTTTTTGAGACCATTCCTACGCTATAAGTGGTTATTACGGTATATCTTGAGAACGATAAAAAATAAAGTCTTGAAACTCTCCACATGATATCCTATTATTAAGTTGCACATTCAGAATTAATTTCGCAGTATGCTTAATCGTGGCACCCCCTATCAAAAATAATAAATATCGTTCATCTCAATAGATATGTTAGGATCGGGAAAAAAGGGAATTTATCGCTGATTTATAATACGCCGGATGGGTAAAGCTAGTAATACAATAAATGATATTTTACGAATTTAGAAAACCCATAACTTTTTTATCGTATTTGGAATCAAAGAATTATTATATAGATCTATAGAATTGGTTAAACTTCGTTGCAAATCCTCCTAAGAGCATTAGGAAAATCAGCTCAAAAGAGTGTAATAGATAATGGCAAGAAATGCAGAATAAGTGTGATGTATGTGTGATGTGATTTAATTTATAAAAATCCAGAACATATATCGCCTCTAACAAAATTTAGTCTAAATGACACGTTTAACACGGTGCTTTGGCTCTCCAATGGTGGCAATTTAATAAGAGCTAACAGGGCTGAGCATGAAGGCATATTACGCGGATCATAATGAAGACCATGATATAGGCAAAATAATTAAAATTATTAAAAAACTAACTCTATAGGGACTCTATTGGGATGTATCTGGTACAGCGACAATAAAGAGACTTTGTAATATACGGATTTTTAAATTCCTTCGACCATAGCTTTGTGTAGCTAAATGCAACCTTGACCTTTATGTAAAAGAAGTGGTGACAGAGCACATCCTTACTTTACTCTACTAACGCCGAAGAAATATATGACTGACTGTGGAAATTTAGATTAAATTGTTATAACAACAAAAGAAAACAATTCTAGACATTAAGTTTTGTTAGACTTTTGATTCAAACTCTGCTTACAGAGTTTCTTTTACTTCCATTGTAAATAAAACTCTGTGTACATTCTTTTAATGATTTTATCCAGCGTATATATAATCCTCGTAAATGTATGTATATCCTCGTAAACATTGTTAATTTTGTTCAGTATAAAGATAATGAAGAAGGTGGCTGACTGGTTGGTTATTTTCATTGGTAATGATATTCCATCTCTGTTGTTTCGCTCCTAAAAGAAATAAACGAACCATTTTTTAATCTTTGTTTTATTAGAATTTATTCAAATCCACCATATCACACCGGGCTATACAGCACAATATGCACACATAAGACCAGATATACAAGAAATAAAAATTAAAAACATAATATTGTCGTCATTATTATTTGTATACCAAATACCTACAATAATATTGTATTTTACGTTCATTAATGGCAATAATTAAACATTTTTATTGGTCGCATTTTAGGTTGACACATACGGCGATTTCTGGTTAATTTTTTATGCACTTCATCTTTGCCTCACCTGTAATCGCAATTATATTGCTTTTATATGCCTTTTAAGTGTATTTCTTAAAGCATTTGCTTCAAATAAGCTTTTGTAGCTGACCAATTTTCTTCGAGATATTATCGAATTAATTTTAATTGTAACATTAGAAATTGATTTAAATTGTTTTTCTTTTTAATTTTAACATTGCAATTGAATTAGTTGTCCTTATTTTTAAATCATCATGCCTTAATCATACCATATTTATAAAATATCATGTGGTTAATTGGTTTTTAAGGAAAGAAAAAATATAATTTTCTTGTTGTGCGTGTTTCTTTTTATATTTTTCTTTGTTTCGATTTGATAAATTTTAAAACGTTCTGTTAAAATAATTTATTACATCTTTTAAGTAATTTTTACCATTAATGTTGAACAAAATAATGACAAATACGAGTACAAATGTATATAAAATTGGACATTTTGAATTACAAACAATGCCGATACAAAATATGAAAAACATGAAATCACTTTTAAGATGGCAAGCGTTATTGATATTGTTTGTTTATCATTTTGTACATGAAATTAATAGAAATAAAAATTATAAAAGACCCTATTGAAAAGTTTACAAAACACGTTATAAGAAAAGATAAATTAATTATTTATTTTGATTTATTTTAAATTTTGATATCCAAAAGATTTAAGCCTAGAAATTAGAATAATTCTTTGTATTCTTAATGCTATACTACGCCCTAATTATTATCCCACAAAATAAAAAGTCCTTAGATACCATGATTCCAAAACCACGTAAAAATCACACTAAAGGAGAATCGAATATGCCTATAAATCTTGTGTTAAACTTGTCGAAACTTTTGAAAAGATTACTAACAAAAAGTTGACTATAACAACAAAACATTAATTAGGGTTTAAAAGATACTTGATAGACTTGTTAGCGTAATAGGACGACGCTTTTAGGAAGTATTACTATCTTGTATATACATAAAAATGAGTGTGTGTTCGTAGGCATGTTTGTTTGTGGTCTATCCGATTTTCTTAGGATTTGTATAGTATCTCTCTATGTCTGGAAGTAAGCTATAGGCTTAAAACTTAAACTTCAAAAATACTAACTGGCCGGTACTACGCCCATACAAAGCTAATATTTAGTTTTTTATATATTCAACATGGCGACAGTCAGAGTCTCAAAATTGATCCGAATAGCATCTTGTCTATGAAGCTATCATCACATAAAAAGTGGGCAGAATCGGATTAATTGGCATGGTACCTCCAATACAAAGTATAGATTTATTTTTGACTATCTTGCGAACGGGTAAAGCTAAAATTTCTGAATTTAGTCTGAATGACTTCATAGACAATACAAACCATCAGTCAAAATGTGGGCGGTATTGGACATGTAGGCATGGTACCTACCATACAAACTAAATATTTATTTGTGTATATCTTAAATACGAACACCGTCGTGAACAATACCCATCATCAGTCAAGAACTGATCGAGATGGAATAAGTTGGCGTGGTAAAAAATGTTACTGAAATAACAGTTAAGATAGTAATTAACATAGGAGTAGCGAAGCACGCCAGGTTATAGCTAGTAGAAAATAAGGCAAAATCTAGCAACCTAAAATAAAAATTGATAATTTGTTAAGCTCTTCAGAGCCAATTAAACCGGCGTCCTTCAAGGGATAGATATATATTATATCTGCTAACAAATAGTCATTTCTTTACATCAATGCTTGCAAATTATATGGGTTTTAAGGCATTCACAAAAATCCTAGGAGCATAAACATAATAAAATGTAATATATCAACAAAAAGACACACAAATATGCGTACACATAACTTATACGCCACTTAGAGAATGACGCCGCCGATTATAATCAACAACCAAAAAAAGCCTTAATAGTTAATAGTGATAGTTAAATATTCCGGAATTCATTTTAATCGACGAATTACTTGAAACGCAAAGCTGGCCCAAATAAAGTTCAAATAAATTGTCCTATAGTCAGAAACTAACTTTTAAGTTTAGATTGTGAGCTCCTGCTCTATAATTCAATTTTATTAAACCAATATTAAATAACAAAAACACAAACGTCAAACATAGAAAAGGTTTATGTAAGATTCTACGAATGATAAGAACCGTCCCTCTAATTCACATAAAAATCTCAATGTGCCACTAATAAAAACTGAATTAATTAAACATGTTAAATCATGTTCGACTAAACTTAAGTCATATGAAACCTTTAGTCCGTAACATCTTAAGCAATAGAGTTCACATCCGATTTAGACAACTACAACGCTAATACAAAGACGAGAAGGAAGTATGCCCAATTAAATGTAGATTTTTGTACATTTAAAATTTGTAGGAATTATTCTTAGCTTTCTTTTTAATAAAGATCCAAAAAATAATGCATTTATGTATATTTATTAAAAAATCCATAATTGAAAATATGTCTGTAAAAGCCCTACCAAGCGTTTCAAGGCTATTAGCTTCTAAAAACATGAAAAGTTTATAAGTTTATTTAATAACTTATAAATGTATTTTTTTTATTTAAGACAAAAGAACAGTACACAATTAATATGTATATTGTATTGCTGAAAACAAGCAAGTTTCGGTAGTCCTATCTTAATTAGTATCCTATTTATCATTCTGTATCCCCTTTCTCAATTTCATTACCTTCCGGTACAAAACTAAATATTCAAGATGGCCTATAGATATTTCCAGAAAGACACTGTAGAAACTTTATTTAGAAACTTTTACTATTAAAATACATGCTCAAGATATAAAGAAAAATAATGTTGAATATATCAAATTCCGTCAATTGTTTGACGAAGGATTTGTATTTAGAAGCTTTAGCTTTAACCGTTCACAAGATACACAAAATCAATATTTAGTTATTTACCATGCCCGCTTGTCCAATTCCGCCAACTTTTTGACTGATGATTTGTGTTGACCATGAAATCATTCAGACCAAATTTAGAATCTTTACCTTTAAGATCCACCAAAGACAAATATTTACTTTGTATGCCTACTTATCCCATTTTGCCCACTTTTTGACTGATGATCTATATTGACTATGAAGCTGTTTGGACCAAATTTTAAGATATAGATAAATTTGTAAATATAGATAAATAAATTTTTGTTTTGTATAGGCGTGGCACCGCTCATTCATAGTTTTTGAAATTTATATGGTTAATATTAGACATTTAATATTCAGACGTTTTGAAGGTCCGTTAGATTTCCTTATTCTCAATTCGAGTATGCGTGACGCAGAAAAAGAACGTTGTATTTCTCTGTAAAAGCGAATTAGTAATTTTTACACTGAAAATTAAAATAAAAGGTGAGAAGAAATTAATTAAAAATCAAAACAAGGTGTGCTACTGAAAATTACAATTACATATAATAACGAAGGCGGTACAAATCTGTATTAAACAGAGCATTTTGAGAACAGTTCGCTGTTTAAAATTGGTTAGTTATGAGCTACATATCGCATGTACAAAATGAAGTATATGATTTTTTCCGAATAGTGCATAAAGCTTTAACAAAAACTATTTTTAAGAGAAATTACGGGAAAAGTTGACATTATAAATATTTTTTAATTTATCTAAATAAACAGTCAGTTGGCGAACATATTATAAACGATGATACATACACCAAACTAAGAAATGTCGGAAAAGTCTCTAGCCGGTTAATTTTATTTATAGACTGTTAATTGATAGATGACATAGAACGAACAAACATATCCTTGAGTTTATCATTTGTTTAGAGGCGGGCTATTAAAGCCTCTACAAATAACTATGCAACACATGCAAGAATTTTATAACATTTTTGGAACCATCAACGGACAAAGCCTGAGAACAAATTACGGCCTTCGATATGTAACGAAATTTCTATGTAAATTTTTAAAAATTTTATGAAAGTTTATGCGATATCGAATGGCGTAACTTGCCTCTGCTTATAACTTATGAAAAGAAAATCTCACTTTGAACAGACACATCACACTGAATGTGATGGTTTATTTTTCTTAGATTAAAAACGTATTTTAAAATAAGAAAACTTAATTAAGAACTTTAACACAATATTGAATACCGTAACAGAAAATAAATTGATACATTTAGTTAATAGTTACAAAATAAAACTCTACTCAATTCAATTCAATTTAATTTTTTTTTTGTATTTTCATAGCATACAAGCAGATTTGGTCTTTTGTAAAAGACATGCGTTGTGGAAAATTAATTTGAATGCGCCATCTGTATTTGTTGCTTCGTGCTTCCTATTGACCATATGAACAACTCTCACCAATGCATTAAAAATCAGCCATTACACACAACCTCCTCGCACAGTCATCTCTTTTTTAAATCACGAAATATTTTTATTTCTCCATTTTATTCAATACAATAAATAATTTTTTTTAATTTATAATTTTCGATTCTTTAAATTCTTATTTTGTCTTGTTTCCATTCTTTCTATACAACTGCAAAATATTTACAATGAGTTTTATTGCTGTGTGCTCTCCTCTTTATTTATTATTATTTTCATGTTTTTATTATTTTGTTTTTTATGTATATGTGAAAATGTTTAAGCCCCTTTTATGAAATTTAATTAAAATTATTTAAATATAAATTACAAAATTTTAATAAAAAAAATAATAATAATTAAAAATATTAAACAAAATATCAGTTGATTGTATTTAAATGTCTTTATTTGATTAAGAAATAAATAAAAAATTACATTTGTCACAACATTAACATGACAATTCAGAGTCATTAAATGGAATAAAAATAATAAAAATAAAAAATACAAAGTACGCATTCATATGCACACACGTACGTATGTATGTATGTTTGTATATATATACATGTTGTATGCTCGTATGTCTGCGTCTTTGTAATAATTAAAAAAACATTTAAATAAAAAATTAATATTTTGCTTTTAAACATAGCAAATCACACAAGACTAGTTTCTGTCACGAAAATCAGTACGAGACCTTAGAGCTGAACTATGAAATGAAAAAAAAATGACATGAACGCCAGCAATAAATTAATAATAAATAAATAAAGTAGAATATATTTTTTTTAATTTTAGTTTCTATAGACTCTTATCAACAAACCATTGGCAATTCTTATCATAATAATTCTTGTTTAATATATTTTCATACAATTTTACAGTGTCGATTAATATAAATTAGAACAACATACATACATAAAAACATACATATGTACATCCATTTATATATACCAACATACGTACGTATGTATATACAATTATTATGTATAACAATTTATAAGAACAAAATCAAATTAAAAAAATTTTAATTTTATAATAACTTTTAATCATTTACATTATATGTGTGAGTGAAACATTTTTCCCTTAATGTCTATATTGGAATATGAATTTAATGAAATAATGACTATCAGCTCTTAAATCATAGCCAATTATAAAAACAATTCAATTGGGATGTTTTTTAATTCAAAGTTTTTTTTTATTTTAATGGGGGTGATAGTTGTGGTACTTTTTACACAATAGTTTTTATTAATCTTGATATAGTGCGTAACAAAAATACCTAATAATAATATTATTTGTAATTGGGTCGGAGAGGCCGAACTTGCCATAGTACTGCGACCTAGAAAGATCTATTGTGCCAAACACTTCCTGGTTTCAAACACTATTGTACCAAATACTACCACTAGCGCCAAGCCGTAAGGAGTAGTAATAAACCAAAAAAGCCCATTCAATCATCCATTGAGTCAATACTACCAATTGGAACAGTCTCCAGAAGAATATTTTCAACTTTATGTATGAAGATCGTAATATTCTCAATGGGTAGCTGACGAATATGTTCCAGTCCCATAGTGGGCTCCATAAAAGTTCATATCCGAATGTTGGCAAAGAAACTCATTCACAGTGAATACGCTTCGTCTTAGGTACCACATTCAGATTGAAGAGGTGATATTTAAAATAATAGTGGCCGGTTAGAAATCCAATAAGATTCCTTATGGTTACCTTGCCTATGCGGCGTACCTCCTTATTATAGGTAAAAGGTCTTAATAGCCGCTTCGCCTGCATGGAAATTGTGCTCTATATGACGAGCGGAGTTTATGCTCCCACTCATCTATTTTCTCCTTGGATCACCTAGTACCACAGTATAATTCTGGCCCCGAGAAACTAGTGGCAGTACCCCACTTTACCAGTTCGTCAACGATTTCGTTTCCCATAATACCAGCGTATTCAGGGATGCCAGTGTGCATTTGCGTACTAGCATTAAGTCTATATACTCCCAAGTAAGGGCCCTCAGTGCCGCCTGACTATCAAAATATATTTTGTTACAAAAATCAGGTTGGGCACCTCTGCGTTTATTACATCGCTAAAAATAATCAACAAAAGCCGCAAAAACATTTATACGTGCTGTGCATAAATAACCACAAACAAAAACTAAACTAAAAGAAAACAAACAAATTCGCCTGGTTCTATTATATTAATAATGTACGGGAAAGAAACGGAATCTACCTAAAATATCGAGAGGTTCGAGAGCTTTCTATGAGTTGTTTACTCAGCCATATAAAAAGCACATCGATGCGAAACACAATCAGTTTATTAATTAAAAACTAAACAATCTACGAACACATAAATAGACGTTTTTAAAAGGTAAAAGTGTAACAATATCAATAGAAGCGACCCTGATTCCAAGCTCTATATTAATCCGCAGACAGATTGAAATTGCCTAGATCTCCGCCTGGAAAGCACTGGGATATTTGTCCATGGGTTCCCTAACTTTGATATTATGTCCAGAATTCTTAAACAGTTGAAGTCTACACTAGGGAACCGCACAGTCATGTATAAGAACATAGAAATTGCGACCAAAGCTTAAGCCCCCATTGCACACGTCACTCCTATCTAACAGTAGCTCATGGTCGGCGATATATTCCAGGATACTCATGTGACCCCTATGATTTACTGAGTTGAGATCGCCTCTGGTCAACAACCTAATACCTACGAATTTCAAAACAAAAATATACAGTGGACTTAGTCCGATAAAAGTTATCATTACACCCGTTATGGCCACTCAGGCATACCTCTACTCCTTCATGCATCTACATATAAATACATAGCTTCTCTTCTCTCTTGGGCCATCGATGCATAAGAAAGTATAATCAATCATGATATGCATTCAATACATTATCATAGATTTACCTCCCCAGGTCCGCCTAATAACAGTACGACAAGTCCACATTGCCCTAGTAGCCTTACTCAGGACGGTACTTAAAAGCTTGTTCCATTGGAATCTCTTGTCGATAGTAGCTCCAAAGTACTTCATCTCTCTCTCTCTTCTTAGAGGATGGAACAATTGTTGTCTTATTCATATTGACCGACAACCCCTCTGCATCACACCACGAGATATAAGGTTAAGGGAGCGCTGCAAGATATTCGACAACACATCATCGTATTTGCCAACGTTGATGACAGCTTGGTCATCTGAGTATTCTAAAATAATATTTCCATTTTAAAATTTCTAACGATCCGTAGAGTATTCAGCAAAACTTAAGTGTGGAATCTACACAGCTTCACTGGGTTGAGTTTCTTAAAACCGGGTTTAAAAGGATTTTTTGTACTGATTAAAAATTTATATTAAAAAACTTAAACGATTTCTAAGATTCAACTATCAACGCTCAGTTTATTAAGTGATTTGGTCTATTCTCTTTATACTGTTCTTGCTCAAGTATTTTTGGGACGTCATCTTTTTCTAAATGCTCTCTGGTTACATACCAGTAGATCCTAGACTATTTCCAGTTTTTCGTAAGTATCGCGCTTAATCGTATTTTGTCCTTTTGTACCAAGTAACTTTTCATTGGAGAGTGCGGTTATGTGTTATGTTAAAATACTTAAACTTTCTCACATAATTGGCTTTGAATACTGTTTGTCTCATATTTTTCGTCAGCCGATCAAAATATCAAAATAATTCTCTTCGGGGGACCATCTGAATCCCTTTTATTTAACTTGTTAACATGATTATTTAATTTTAAATATTTGACTTTATAATTTTTTAACAATAAATATGTGCACAAACTTTTGCCATAGAGTATAAGTGCGTGTTTCGATTGTAAATATATACTTATATGGCATTTAAATTTCTACATAGTGAATCCATAAAACTGTATTGATTTTAATTTTTGTGTATTTTGTAAGCAATATTACTCGAATGCTTGAGAATGGTTTTATTGATTTTTCATCTGCATAAAATACTCGAATATAGGAAAGATTATTTGAATTGTTTTAAAGACACATAATATTTTAAATTTCAATTATGGCCATGTGCTGAGTGAATGTTTAAAATAGAATGTTTACGATAACTTTCCACAAATGGGAAAACCACTCAAAGAAAAGAGTTGGTCCAGTAAAGAAAAATTGTTTATACTTTTCATAGACTTTGCTCAAGTTGATGACTTCTTTACAATTCAATCTTGATGATGATGATGATGTTGCTGCTACTCTTTGGTTCCAACCACTTTTTGTTTTATTTTTATTCACAGTCTTCACCACATTACAGAAATCTTCTTTAATAAATTCATATGGTATTTGACTTTTTTGACTTTTACGCATAAACATTTCACTTTTTGTTTAAATAGATTTGATTAAGTAGGTTTTCGTTTTACAATTGATTTTTCATTTTGTTAACGATTATTTGTAGTTGATGTCTTCATTATGGTTTTTCCATACATATAACATTTTGAATAAAAATTAAGTTTATTAAGTTTCAAGTGTTAATTTTTAATGATTTTTATAATATTTTATACGACGGTAACATGTATATTTATTTACTATAACGGTAATAAATTTGCAATTGAAATCATTTAAAATAATTTCATTAAAAATTAGAGAAATGAGATAAAAATTTTTAGTTTGTTTATAAATGAAATAAATGTTGGGTATACATGTTAATAATGTCGATTTGGACAACATATGGCATAACTATGGTTTGTGTCAATAATAACAAATATGGTATTTTGGAGGCTAAATATCTGTCATTATATTTTAGTATTCGATAGACGCCAAAGTGTAAACACACATTTTTTTCAATCGCTATAATAATGTCGAATTTTGTGACTAACAAGGATGTTTTGCGGGGAAGTCTGATAATCTTCTTTCATTTGAAGGAAATGGCTTCTGAAAGTTATCGATTGTTAGTAGAAGCTTACGGTCAACATACACTAAATCAAAAAACTTGTAGGCGATGGTTTGCACGATTCAAAAGTAGTGGTTTCGACGCTAAAGACAATGAGAGCTTTGATCAGCTGAAAATGTTTGAAGATAAGTAATTAGAAGCAGTACTCAAAGAAGATCATTGTCAAACACAAGAAGAGCTTGCATTATCATTATGAGTCACACAACAAGCCATTTCCCTACATTTAAAAGCATTGGGGTTCACTTAAAATCAGCTCCCATAAGATTGAAGCCGAGAGGCGTTGAAAGGCGATTTTTCATGTCGGAATTGAACGCTACAAAAAGAAGTAATTTTTGCTTCTTATTGTCACTGGTGATGAGAAATGGATACATTACGACAATTACAAGCGCAAAAAGTCATTTGTAAGGCACGGCCAACCAGGCAATTCAACGCCGAAGCCGAATATCCATGACTTCAAGGTAATGTTTTGTATTTGTTGGGATCGAAAGGGTATTCTGTATTATTAGCTGTTGATATCGAGTCAGACGAGAACATGGGGCCTGTATCGAACACAATTGATTCGTTTGAAGAGAGAAATTAACGAAAAACGACCAGAATATTCGACCAACACGAGGCTCTTCTGACTACCACTTGCTTCGATCGATGTGGAACGCCATATTGGAACAGGGTATCAGAAATTGGCCTTATTCATTTTTTACCTCAGAACCGGAGCAGTTCATTTGGCGCGGAAAAAAGTAGTGGCTAACGATCAGGGTTGGTAATCCACTGGGTAACCCAGTTAAACTTACCCGGGTTTTATTGGGTATTATATTTTAAAAAATCCGGGTTTGTTTCTTTACTTAAAAAAATAGGTGTAATTTACGTATTGGGCCTACGAATTTATTTGTTCTGTTTTTGACCTCAAACAGATAATGAAAGATCAGAAAGACTTCCCATCTTTTAAGGCGCTCCAACTTTGAATCCGATTTTGTATTTCTTCAAAGAAAATGATTCGGTAACATGTTAAAAGATAAACTCATATCTCCTTGTATGCCGTAGATAGTTTCTGAAAATGTAGGCCATAAATCGAAATGCCTTTAAACGAGATGAATACCTGTTGCGTTGGCTTCCCTTACACTTTTTTAAAAAATGGAGAATCTACATTATTTTAACCGTAGAACGGGGTAAACGACGGAGCAATGTTTGATCGTACAATCGTAGTACACAATGACGCCTTGATCCCACAAGAGTGCCAAATTGCTCTATAATACTAAAATAACGTGATTGTATAAACAAACAAAAAATATTGTCGAAACGAAACGAAACGAAATTTGGAAGCATATATAAAACCCAATAAAACCCCAACAAATCCCATCAAGAAACTCAATAAAACCCGGTGGGTTGATGTTTTTTTACAAGAACTAGGGTTTTTGCCCACCCTGCTAACGACGGACAATACTTTGAATAATGTATCAATTCAGTTTGTTATTATAATAAATGTATTTTTCAAGCAAAATAATCGACATTATTAATTTGTATACTTAATATATTATCTATAAAAAATTATATTACAAGTATGATACTGAGAAATTATTTAAATAATAATGAAAATTGTCTTTCTAGGATTAGACATTATGCAACGTCAATTATAGGTACAGATTTTTGTAATGACTTGGTTATATCAAATCTGGCTTTTATGTTTTACAATCACCATTAAACATATATCAAACGAGACTGGTAAACATAATTTCTATTACATACTGCATAACCTACTTTGTTATACAGGAAATACCAACTGATCCCACAAGAATTTTCTTAGAAACGGCAAAGCGCCAGATCTGGACAATATTCATCGCGAACTACAAAGGCAAAACCGAAAGCGCCAAGCTTATAGCCAACAACATACAAGAGTTCTGGCAATCAAATCAGTTATATAAAGAACTGAAGAGAGATTATAAAAATATTTCGAAAAAGGATAACTTCATACAGTGAAAAAATTGACTTGGAATTACGCTTATCAACATCGGTAATAGAGTCATTCAAATTGTAAATAAACAACTCTTTGAGGCTTTTAAGTCTGTGCTACGCATTGAATAAGCTGGATGTCCTGCATATTTGTAGGAAAAGAGGAGTTCATATAAACAGATTTTCATTATTGAGCAATCCATTGAAAGGCATTCGCCACATTGCCCCACTTTTATTAAATTCGAAAAAACTTTTGACACCTCTGAGCATTCGGCTATTCGAAGCGCATGGGATTGCAAAGATACTAATGAGAAAATTGTCGACGTATCTTACAACATGGTATTCTTAGCTGACCAATCCCTATTAATCCTAGAAAGACGGCCAAATTTACATATGTATCTAGTAAGACGGAAAGAGGTCATTTGACACAATTAATTTTGGATTCTTTTTGATTGCGAAAAATTTATTAGTTGAATTTAAAAATTGTTTATTTAGTTAAAAATAAAAATAATTTAAAATAAAAAATAAATTGAACCCAAATACGCCTTCTATAGTGCCGTAGTTACGATTCAAAAATGTTGCGTATTGTGTTCAAACGCTTTAAATCAGTCAAGAAGATATCGTTGAAGATACATGCTTTTAGATAAAATCAGGGTATCACATAATTTAATTACGTACACACTTACAAGCAAATGCCGTGTCAGTCATGATTGTACACTGAGTAATAACTTCTGTGTTACAACTGCAGCCTGACAAAGATGCAATTATAACATAAGATGGTGATTTAACCAATACTCGCGGAGCTTGAAATACGCCGATTATATTTGCCTTCCTATCGTCCCTTATTTCTTGATGTTGTTGTTCGCAATGCTTCAACAATCAACAGGGGCAGAAGATGGGGATGGAACCAACACTTACGGAGTTTGAAATACGCCGATGATATTTGCCTCCCTATCGTCCCTTGCTAATAAACTTAATTTTTGGAGCTTGAAACTACAAAAGCGAGACTAAGGCGCAACATTGATTGATGTAAGGTAGTGCGCTCCATCTCCCCTAACAATATCAAATCAAGATACTTAATACTGAGTTAGAAGAGATAGAAGATTTTTTCAGCATTCTAAAAAAGCTCGTAGCTATAGCGATGATATAATGTGTCGATATTTAACGACTGCAATCGCAAAATGGACTAAAATCAATAGACTTACGCATGTAAGTCCTGGAATATCCACACTAGCCAGGCATTCGACAATCGTTGTCTTCAAGGGATATTAGAAATATTTTGGCGAAGCATTAATACAAATTTGTGGAAACAATCAAACCAACATTTACATGTAGATTATCCATCGCAAAAGACGCTGTATTAGACCCGAGCTTCTGGTCGACTACTGCATACCAAGAATTGACAAATAGAACTTGAAATTGAAGTTGAAAAAAAAACAATACATAATGATCCAAACAGGACCGAATAAAGAGCCCTTTTTTCCTCTTAGACTCACAAACACAGCCACCATATTTAATAATTTACTGTCAATTTGAAGATTTTTGAAACGAGAAAAATTCAGAAATGTAACTGATAAATTTTTGCGGCCAATTATGCAAATGGGTGAAATGACCGGCTAGTTATACCATTCATTTGCGTTTGGAACACTTTAATAAAATATGAATTCTGTTAAAGTAAATTGAATTCAATTTTAATAAAATTCGCGATATATCTATTCAGAAAAAGTATGAATAAAAAATATTCGCAATCAGATATGAAAATAGGTGAAATGAACCCTTCCCGACTTTCTTGTGTTACAGCTAATGTTCAATAAAGTTATGTTCTCTTGCCAACGCTGTTGAACAGTGTATTTGACTGTGTGCTACAACGAGCGTTATTTTAGAAACAAAACATTATTAAGCATTCGTTGATAAATTACACCATTCGCTGTCACGGCAGCTTCTACCTAAATTATAAAGGAATGTGGACCAATAAACCACACAAAATAGTACATATTTGAGAATTCAATGGTTTCTAATTGTTTCTGTGTTTTACTGTTTTCATTCTATATTTGAACAAATATGACGTTTAGCATCAAACCACGAAGTGCTTTAAAAGTTTGCCGAACAAATCAATAAATTTTCAAAATTTTAAAGCATTTCTAAAGCATAATATTGTAAGCCTTGTTTTAAGGAAACGTAAAAACAAATTAAAATTAAAGTTGCTTATGTACTAGTTATCGCTATGCAAAGCATTTAGTAAAGTTTCATTCTGAGAATCACTTATAAACTAAAAATATTATTTATGAAATACGATTTTAATATACATATGCTATTAAAATTGCTTCCGTAATTTTATCCCATTAGATATAAATTTAGTAACTTAATCTGACATTTTTTGGTAAACGATTTTAAAGTATCTGCACAAGCGGGAGACATTTCTTTAGAAGACCACACAATAGTTTTGTTCAATTTCAAACTTATACTCATATTACAAGACATGACCAACATGAAAAGTAGGAAACATAAACTCAATTCTTCTGAAAATGGAAAACAAAATTATGTAAATTTTGATTTTAGTCATCACTACGACTCACCATATAAAATGACCTGTTACCATCCTATTCAACTAACCAATCAAGTTAAACAACCTTTTTATTAATAATTTCAATAATTTTTCATGAGTATGAAACAAAATGATTTTTTGTATTAAATAATCAGCCCCATATTGTGATTTTGTTTCAATTTTTTATTTTATTTTTTATTTTACTACTTCTCTTCTTAGTAGATTGATATAATATTTAGAAATAAATAAAAAAAAATTATGTGCTCAAATGTGGGTTGTTTGTTTGTTGTCTTCTTGTATTTATTCTCCATTTTGTATTTTTATTTTTAGAAGTGCTTCTCTTAAACAAATAGAATTTCTTCAAAGTTTAATTATATTTTTTGGAAAGACACGTATTAAGTATTACCTTTGAAAAGAAACAAAATAATGAAAATCTTTTTAAGATTAAAACAACAACAACAACAAAAAAGAATATCAACGTATTTCATTTGTTGTGAGTGAATTTAGCATCGGCTACTAATTCTAATTTAAATGAAGAATGTCAAGATTTTATGAATCAACTACTAAATATAAAATTTATTTGACAAGTTGATTTCTGACATTGACACCTTAAACTATACCAGTTGTGTAGAGAAAAAAGCACAAAAACAAACACAGCCGTTGGTTACTGAACAAACAAGGTCGAATATGCAAGTCACCTATAACTAAGTAAATAATTTTTAAGACTAATAAACATAATCACTATGGTCCAAGCTTTGATTTATAAAAAAATAATAATGAATATTGGAACAAAGTTTTCTCACTGCAAGTTAATAATTTCCATTTAAACCGACAAAAATTAGAAAATTATTTAAGCATAGCTTATAGCTTCACCATTTTTATTGAAGACTTTTGTAAGTCGTACTCCCAAGCTTATTTTAAAATCAGCAATATAATTAAGGGAACATGGGCACAGATAACTACATTTTTTAAATAATTTATTATTAAATAAAATCTATTTCTTATAACCTTGTTTAACCTTAATAGAGTCCTTAAATTCATTGACAATAGCGGTCTTTGGCTCAAATTTGACCACAACAGAAAATTTTCTTATATTTAGACAGTAATAAATTTTGTATAAATATAGTTTAGCTTGTTAATTATTCGTTGCCTATAAATATAGTAAATATAAGTGTTGTATTTTTCCTGATATGTGTTATAACTGTAGGAGTACATTGATTTCATAGAGTTAGTTCCAATAGTATAGGTATATATTTGCTAAATAAATAGCTAATATCAAATCAATACTACCGTTTTTATTACAATTCCTTGCATACAGTAATTATAAAGGGTGTCCAATATTGAAGTATCACTTTAATTTTAATAGAAAAGACTTTTTCTTAAGATATTAATAATACTTTTATTTCAGTTTATTACAAATAGGTTCCGGTTAAAAATAAAAAATTATGTCGGTTAAATTACCTCCCTCTGGCTTGGCAGTAAACTGTTGTCAATAGTTGATATATGCACGATAATGTTGGTTTAAGCTCTTGAACTGTTGTGGAATTATTGCTGTACACCTGCTTTTTCAAAAAACCCCACAAAAATAATCTAAAGGTATCAAATCGCATGGTCTTGGTTGGCAATTACTCCTCCTCTCTTTCAAAAGATCCATTGTTTCTATTGCTGTGTCTCAAGTGGCACCATCGTGTTGAAAGAACAGTCTAAATCATCAATTTTCCGCCACAAAAAGCTTCGGATCATCTTCCTGTAGCGATCTTCGTTGGTGAAGATTATTTTGTTAAGAAAATTTTCTAATTATATCTTGAAAACTGTTTGTCATTTTCAAAAAATGTTTTAATAATAAAAACACACTATTCCTTCGTGTAACGTTCCATATTAACTAACCGGAATGTACTCAGAATCTGATAATAAGAATTAAGAATAAAAATTGCAAGTAGAAAAAATGACAGCAAAATTAAAATTATACCTCGATTTTGGACACCTTTTATTATATCGCTTTTTGCATTCAAACTTTTTGCAACTTATGCTTGCTAATGTTGTTTTGTTGTCTGTTTTGTGGCATGATACGACTTGTCTAGGCTAGTTCACATATTTTTCCATTGCATTTGATACCTGTATCTCCAGTTTAGCAGAATGTTCACATTTGCTTATCTCTATACTTGAAAAGAAAGTGTAAAGCCAGTTGAGGGAAATTAGGTATAGCAAACAATCGCGAATTCTATCACAATAACGATCACAAGCACAGATTTGGTGCCACAATGCTGTAGTTGATCCGTAAGTGTTCCGAACTTATAGATACATCTGTAAGGAGTACAGTTCCGTTATTGCATTTTAATAATTCAAACTTTGCTTCGTCCGACTATGCCTTAAGGTTTAAAAAATAGGATTCTTTTTATTTATGTACTGAAACTTACAGTTATTATTGGATCAAATACTGGTTTTCATATTATTCATAAAGATTAACATCTGAAGTATAAACAAGACCACGAAAATTCTATATATTTGATAAATTTTGTACGTTTAGAGGACTTATGTATGAGAAAAAATGTGCCCGATTATGCGTTAGAGTTACTATATATAAAAATATTGGCAGTCTTTAAGTAATCTCTAGAAAATATGTTCAGTTTCCAATAATATTAAATATATATATCATCTATATTTTTTTTTTCGTTTTGTAAATTTTATTCCTTAATCTTGAACTAGGACTACTTTTTTGTTCAAAAGTAAAGTTCCACATTTGACATTTTAGTATGCGGTATCGCATAATAACTAAAACAGACGTTAATTTTTTATGAATTAAAAGGATGATAAAGGCAATGGTGCTATTTGCATGACTATTACAATATCGCGTTCTTACTTGACACAAAGGTTAGTACTCATAAAACCAGACAGTGTACACACAAGACACAAATAATATCTGAGATGCAATTTATAGTTACACTACCTTAATGTAGTACCTACCTTCTTATTGCAAAGGAATTGAGGAATATTTAAATATCTGCCAGACCTTTAACAGCATTGTTTACAATGCAACTTCAAAAAAGTCTCAAATAGGCTCTCTTCGCAAAGCTGCTATTTTGTCGGTCTTTCCTAAAATTCCATTAAAATTAATGACTGATACTGTATTTTGAAAATATTTTCTAACACTAAATACAAAAAATAAGTGGAAATTAATACTTTCAGTAAAAAATTATATTTTAAAACGTATATGTTTATAGTTTTCATTAATATGCTTATAATTTTCGGTAATACAGTTTTTAATAATACGATACCAAATCTATTCATAGTACTGATGTTGTCAGTAATATAGTGTATGTAGTATTAGCTGTGCGAATACAGGAACTTAAGCTTAATGCTAGAGTATTAATGGCACAGTGTTAATCGTAACACACTGGGATGAGTACAGCATCACTGCAAAAATTATGCATTCCGATAAAACTATGCTCACACCGTACCTTCTTATCCAACAATTTCACAACTCACTTTCACTATGACTATTAAGAAAACACAAGGTCAGACACTTGAAAGGCATGATTATATTTACCAGCACCTGTTTTTTACATGGACTGTTAAACGTTGGTTTTTCACAAGTGTGTATATTAAAAGATATATTTGTTTATATTATAGATCCGTATATGCAAAAAGTGAACGATGGTCACGTCATATCCTTAAATATTGTTCTTATAGAAGTTTTATAAAATTATTTAATAATAAGTAAGAAATATTAACATCATTTCCAAATGATTAATTTTGTTACTTTTTTATAATAAAATTATGCTACGAAAATAACCACTGGCGATATGAATTAAACGAAATTTTTACGACTAACTGTCGCATAAAGCGCATTCTGTCAGTCTAATTTTTGACCACTTTTTCAAGAACTTCTGGTATTATTCCTTTAATGCCATGAATTATGTTGATCTTTAATTACTCAAGAGTGTAAGGTAGTCAGCTCAACACATGGACATACCTTAATCAGAAATACAAATTCTAATGAGCATCAAGATCTTGAAGTTGAAGAAACAGGTCTAGTTTACGAAATAAGATTATAGCATTTCAATAATTCGATAGTTTCGTGAGATATATAGTACTTGTCACTATTCCTTTAAAACCAAAACTTGTATATGTTTATCTCACTTATTTTAAAAATATGAACCTGACCTGCGGGCTGATAATCCACACCAAATTTTTATCAATTCTGACGACTTTTCCACGAAATACTTTCTAAGTTCTTTAAACAAAGCAGATTACTGTTTAGAGTTTAACATGTAGTATTTGTCCCTATTAAAACATCAGACAAACCAAATTAACACACTTTACTTTTACAGCATAAATATGCAGACTACAATATGTAACGCAAAAATAAACTGACTTACCCGATAATATGTAACTGAAATTAAGAGACATGATGAAAATAAATTAATAAAACATTCCCGAAAAGAACAGAATCTATTAATTCATATTTTTTTTTTTTATGAATTATTCATATTAAATTACCATAATAATTTTTTAAATATTATAAAATCTGAAAGAAGACATGGCAAAATCCGATTTTGAAATATTTTATATGACACTGTATTGCAAAGTGTCAAACTTTAATTTTTGTTGTTGTTTTTTTGTTGTTGTCTGACTCTGATAATAAATAATCATAATTCTAATTAATTTTAAGAAAATTAAAAAAATAAAAATTATGATCATTTTTATTTCGTATGTACAATTATTATATATATGGCCTCAACAACAATGTTACAAAATTATACGTACACGTATATGTATGACAATAAAAATATAAAAAATCAAATAATAATTATAAAAAAATATTTCAAACATTTAAATAAAATTAAGCGATGCCAAATGAATCTTAATATTAGCAACAACAGCTACAACAACGACAAAAATAATATTAAAATTTTAACCAAAAAAACGAAAAAGAAAAAAAACGAAATAAACCATAAAAATGTATTTGACAAACACGAATAATACACGATTTAATAGTAGTTTAAGTGTCATTTTATTGATAGTAAAATGTCATTAAAAAAATTAAAAATTAAAACAACAACAATCATAATAATAACAATAATAATAACAATGAGACAACGTTTACGAATCCAAAATGAATTATGAATGATAACGCCTATGATGGCAATCTGAAGAGATTGGTCAGCACGGAAATGCCGCTGATAATGAAAATTAAAATTATTTACATAGAGAGCAACAGCTAAACAAATTAAAATTTTACACGTTGAGCAACGCATTGCTGTTGTATTGAATTTTGTAGCTATAGGTGTTGGTGTGTCCAAATTGAGTGGAAGTTTAAGAAACTCAAATGAATTATCTTGGCATATTGCGTTTTTTGACTTTATCTTGTAATATGACTTAAAAGAATTTATTCATTTCATTAATAGTTTATACACTAAACGAAATAAATTAGCGTACAACACCTATAATATTTTTTAAAAATCAGATGGTTTTATTACAGAACATTTTTTTACAACTCAAAACTTTAAAATTGATATTAAACTCATGTATTAACTTTTTGTGCATCACGATAGGCTAGTACGTAGAGTGCGTGATCCCCACCAGTGACTCTGGTTATCACGCTGAACATATGGTCTTTAGTAACTTGTTTTTAATAAGTACAATACAATTTGTGGTTTTATAAACTTATATTGGCTACTAACATCAACACGATGTGACAGACTGGCCAAACTATCCTTTGCAGGGTTCAAATTAGGTCTAATAGCCGACCATTCCATTACATTAATGTTTTTATCCAGAAGATTATTTTTAATTGGCATTTAATTAAATAAAAGCATTACATGTGATTGATTTTGTCGTCAGTTTTTTTGGAGTTGTGTTGTTTCAAAAAGCTGTTAAAAATAGATTAAATATAAAATTCAAAATAATCTTATTGTATATGATAAATTTATTTAGGAAATATATTCAATTTTCAAATTTCGCCCTGAGATCAGAGTTCAATTTAAGTTTTTTTTTCTAAGTTAATAAAAACAGTTTTCACCAATGATTTTTGATATAAGAGAATTGGCAACAGTGAAAGAACATGCAACAACACTAGCAGAACTGAATATATTTTTGACCCCAGCTATAGAAGTGTACTTTGTGTTGTGCATATTCATTTTCCGAAAATCAACTATTCAACTCACATTCTTCAGAAATCGCATATAGGAATTATAAATTTCCATGTGTTGATAAGTTAAGCAAAGTTCTATCATTACGTTTTTCAATATCAATCCCTTTTTTATTATTGTCTTGTTCTGCCACCATACGCCCCATATCATATAGTGCTATTACAGTAAAACATGGATAATCCCGACTTCGCTAGTCCGAATTTATCGGTAATCCGGACATATTATTTTTTTAACTTAAGGCCAGCACTCAGTTGTTGACCCCTACTTATGCAGTGCATTGTGCTGGTACTAGGAAAAGAGTTTGTGGGAAGTAGGACAGAGGGAGCAGTGTTTATGGACGTTAGAGTTAAACCGATCCATATCGTAGGTGCCAGGAAAAGCTTTCTCAAGAAGATGGTACCACAAACGAACGGTGCAGCAAAATACGAATTCTCTCTATAATGCGTTGTGCGATTCATCGAACAATCAACTACATAGGGAAAAAACGAATACTGCGTGAAAATATATGATTATGCGGCATCAATTCCTTTATTTCGTTATAGTACCGATAGAACAATGAAACACACGCCACATTGCGACAATGCTCTAAGGAATCGATAGAGTTGGCTACACTACCGTCATTAATAAGCATCTTTCACCTCTCCTGTACGCGGTAGAGAAGCCCCAAAATAGACTTTGAAGCAGCGGCTTATACATGAGAGCTGTATTCCATTTTGGGTCGTATACGGGTCTTGTAAATATTAAGAAGGTCGGTTGGAGTGAAGTATTTCTTGCCCCGTCATAAAAAATCAAATTTAAAATTTTTCATTCCATTTTGTACTCTATTGATTGCAACTTTATAATCCGGATTGCATTCAAACTGTTATGTAATGTTAATTGTTATTACAAAAACATAGTTTTTTTCCTTTTTTTTTTTGCTGTAAAAACAAACTATTTTGCTATCTTTAAGGGTTTTATTGTTGTTTTCATGTTTTGTAAAAATTAAACATGTTATTACTTCTTCATAAAATGTACATATGTTTTTGTTTTTGTTTTTTGTTTTAATATTCCATTCGAAAAGTTTTTAAAAGCATTTTAAGTAGAACAATATTCAAAATATTTATTCGGTCGTCTGAATAATTTAATAATACGGATCAGGGTCTGCAATAAATTATCCGGATTATCAAAGTTTTACTGTACAAAGTCGACACCAAATCGACCCCAAATTTTGTATACCATAGTATACAAGTATATAATACATAATTACAAATACATCAAACCTTGTCAGAGCAATATATAAAGATTAGATGAACGAAATTCCATGTGTGGCCGTATCAACTCATATGACACTTTAGTAAGCAAGCAACGACAACGGTATATTTGCTTTAATCTTACAATTAATAATAATTGCAGCCAATTCGGAAATGTCCAGCATTTTGGAAAATATAGCCGAAGATAGGTTAACGAGTTGTTTCCACGCTTGCAACTGTAATATTGTATGACAACATTGATCTGTTGTATCTACTCCTGCTTTGTTAATTTGGTAATGTTTGTTTTGTAGTATTTGGTTTCATTGCTCTACCTGATTCATCTTTTGCAGTTATATTCGGTGTGTTTGTATTTGTGTAATGATCTATTGATAACTGTATTAAAGCTTTATCTTAGTTTTGATGATGCACGGGAAAAATTAATTTTTTTCATAATATTTACATAATGTTTCACAAATTACACTCTTATTTGAATTTTCAAGGGAAAATGGCACAAATACAAGACGAACTTCCATCAAATTTTGTGCTATAGTTAAAGTAAAACAATTATCACACTGCATAGACATCCCGTATAAAAGAACTTTTTAGCCAAATTCATCAAAAATCTTTTCTTTTGGTTTACATTTCGTATGAGTTCTGATGCTCTTACCTGCATAAATTTGTATTCTTAGAGCAAAATTTATTCATGTCACATATACATCATACTTTTATACTATATTTGGCTGGTTTTGATGGAATATACTGTGAAAATCTCATACGTCCGCGATAAGAAAAATCGTGCTCATTCACCATAAAATTGGAATTAGTAGCAAGAGTTAACCAAAGATTGTCAACGGCAGTTACTTTACCTTACTCTTAATGCTTTAGAGGAGTGTTTGCGTCGTAAAATCGAAAAAATCATAGTAAAATCATTTATGTTTCAGCTAAACCACAAGGGTTTCTTAAGCGCATTATTTTTAAAACAGAGGATTTCACCCTTTTATTGTGCGTCGTTCGTCATCAATGCATTTATTTTTTGATTCAGAACGTTTCAATCTAATAAATATTAAAGTCAAAAGTAGACTGTCTAAACCAAGTATAACATCATTGGGTTAAACCTTGTTTGATTTTTATTTTAATTTTTCTAAAATTCGGATTTTATTTCTTGAATAAAATGGCAAGCTCTTGCACTCACGACTACCGTTTATTCTATACACTACATTGTTAAACCTTTAGTTCGAACCCACCATAATAGATACATAGATAAATTTGTTTTCCATAATTAGTGCCGAGGTTAATAATTTAAGTAATTGCTTCAAATCATGTAACGGGCTCGAAATTAAAAAAATATATATTCAAAAATGTAAAAATGTAATAAGAGTTACAGTTTTTAATTAATAAGTTTGTGGATCTATGGAGGAATTATGCTAAGACAAAAGGATTAAGAAGATTAAGCCACTATTCAGAGTATCAAATATTCAAAAACGCTTGAATATCTAAGAAAAAGAAATACGTATTAAATATGCTAAAACGTGGTCACCCAATAACGTTTAATATAATGTGGAAAGCCCTCCACAATATCCTGTTATCAATATTGTATAATATTTACGAGTTATTTTAAACGCAATCTTAAAACACGTCATGTTACATACAGCACTGCAGGAGGCTTTATTAGGAGCGTGAAAGATACTTACCTGCTAGTTATTTGAATAAATCACACTTAGTTGTATTAATCTAAACCTATTTTATACTAATCGACTAAGAATCAATATTTACCGAAAAAAGATGGAAAAATTTTCAAATTTTTTGGTAGGGATATTAAAAAATTAAATTTATTTCAAATAAGTTCATTATAAACTTTATGCTTTCAATTTTTGTAAAAAAATTTTTGATATGATTGGTTTGTTGATGCGTAAACGTGGTAGTTTAATTCACGAAAGTAGTCAAGTAGAGTTTCGCTATGCTCACACCAGTCTCCAGATGTATTTTCATATGTATCGTAATGTGAGGCAATTAAATTTACACCAAAATGTCTCACCAAGACTAAATAGTATGTAGTTCTTTTGGAACCGAGGAGCGTGCCTTCGCAGAGATGGTGAAGACCGTCTCCAAGTCGACTCGCGTAAAGAGCTTTCGTTGCCTATTATTGCTGGCCACGAGTTACATAGCACGTTTCTTATTAAAAGACAGCCACATTAACCCAGCCACCCTACAGCTGACCAAACTACACAATCTATTTTCAACCTTTTTAAGAAATAGTGTATCTACTTCTTTGAATAGATTTTAGCCACCCAGCCTTGACGGCACACTTTTACACTGTCTAACCAATAGAGATGTATTGATAGAAGCGCTTTCGACAAAAATTCCTTTGCCACGATTATTAAATGGTTACTTGTGATAAATAAAAATGAAAAAATGTTAGTTATCGAATATAATTGTAGAAAAAACAGGCATTGCTTACGTACATATTTTATAAAAACGTTTAAATAATTTTTTATTCACATTTTAAGAATTATTGACTGAAAGATCGTGGATCCGATTCCCATTAGTTACCATGTTCGTAATAATTATAATATAATTTGTAATTGTTATGTCGTTTATAGTAAATAAATGAAATAAAAATATGCATATTTCATATGAAATAAAGATTAAATTCTTTGACAGTATGTACTAGCTTTTAATGGTTGCCAGTCTGTCAGTAAGTATGAATGAATATGATGTGGTGGTGGTGACTACAAAATTTAACACTTGAATAAATATTTTCACAATCGTATATTTATTTTTAGCTTTTTTTCAAGATATCAAAATGCCCTACGCCCATTGAGTTGAGCATGCTAAATACAATATTATATAGGGTATTTTTTAGCTGCTTGAGAAATATCTATATCGATAACTATGGTTTGACAACCGAGAATGTCAAACTATGTTGACATTTCTCTGTTCAGTAAGGTTTGGCAACTCATCATGAATCGTTTAACGCCAGAACAACGCTTATAAATTGTTGAAATTCGCGAAGCTTATATCAAAGATTTGTGTTTTGTGTTTTGGATAAATGGCTACGTCAATAGGCAAAATTGTCATATATGGAGCGCACTCAATCATCAAGTTGTTAACGAATCACTAACCAATGGCGCCAGATTTATTGGAAAGAGTACTCAGAAACATTATATAATTGTTTTTTAATTTAATTTATTAAACAACACAATTCTAAACAAAAAAATTAAATAAATTATTTTTTACACGGATTAAACCTCGAAGAAATTCTCAAGTTGTTCAGATCAAATTAAGGCTCATGACTGTTAAAGGGTTAAATTTGATTTTATCACCACTTTCGCCAGACTAGCTGCTGAAAAAGTTCTATACATCCAGTAGAGCAACACCTAAAAACGACACTCATACAATTTTTGTAGGGTATTCATATATCTACTAACCTGATTTATTGTGTTTTTTACGTATTTCTCACTTTGCCAAATTTTTCAGTTGTACAAGTCTTGCGTTCAGATACCAATAAATTTTTGTGTTTTTATTTTGGAACAAAAATACAATTTGCTGTCATTGAAATAAGGAAATAAAATTATATATTATACGCTACGTATATATTTACCAGTTTTTGTAAATGTATTTTATTGTAAAGTAAGAATGACATTTAGCAAAAATTCTTATGCAGTGTTACCTGTCTGCTATCAACCATCGATTTGAAATTCTAAAAAACAGCTGTAATTTTCATAACTTTTTTAATACAAGGTCATCCCATTTTTAATATTTTATCATTTTTCCTATAACAGAATCCTTTAAAAAATTAATATCCCTAAATAAGCATTAATATGCGCTTTAACCTTTTTTCAATACACGGGTTATACATGCTATATACCCTACGTTAGTTTTGGGTAATTTTGCAAAACGACAAGTTTTTGTTTCATTGTGATATTATTGAGTTAACCTTGAAATATCATGCAACTCTTAAAAATAGTTTTGTTTGGTTTTACTTTTTGAGTAGTTGTAAAAAAAACATTTAAAAATATTACAGACTTAATCACACGCCTGCCTGTGAGTACCTGTTTTATTTGCTTCAGGTTCAGTTAAAGGATATACTTTTGCTGTTACAACGTAACAAAACGATTTTTTTATCATAGATATAAAATGACCTTGAAGAGAATTTCCATAAAAGGGCTAAAATTACCAAGAAGGATGTTTAAGAATTTATTTTATAATTTGTGTAATAAAAAAAGAGAAGGTTATTCTTATAAGTAGTAAAGTAATTTTCTTAGATTCTACAATACGACGACACAAGTTCTATCGAGTACAACAATAATCTCTATTTGGAATTTTCCAAACTACTCCAAAATCCTGAGTTACGTTTAAAAACCCGATTTTTCGTACCTTCTTACTTATGTAAGCTACATATACTATTAATATATTAATCAATATGATTAAGTATATCTCCGTTGTTTGAGATGACGCTATTCCTTATTACCTTCTTTGACAAGAAGACATTCCATGCTTAGTGCTGTCTTTAATGATGATAAAATAACATTTTGAATGATGATAAAAATTAACATTTTGAATGATGATACAAAATTATATGTCTGGTAGGCGCTATAGGCTATATAAATTTCAAATATTTCAACTGATCGCACCGTGCGTCGTTTCCATAGAGCAAATGGACAAAAATAGAAGGAGTCGTTGTGGATAAATTAAACTTAGTGCAGACATTTATTATGATATAGATTTTTGACAATATAGGACAACGGACACGCTCCTCCCCACATTTATTTAAGAAAGCCTTTCTTAAAACCCTTTTTTGTATTTAAATTTAAAAAAAGGTTCTTTCTAGGACTGAGCTATGTAAATAAATGTATTCAAAATAACAACAACAAAATAATAACTAGTTTTTAATGCATGCCATTATGTGGATTTTACAAAAAAATAAAATAAAATAAAAATAACAAAATTATTGCAATCTAGCGAAAATTCGATGTTGTACAACAAATTTTGATTTAGAATAATAATTCTAATTATTTATGTTTTTGTTTTCTATTTTATGTATAAAGTGATAATCCAAATAATTTTGTATTTGCCTCAAGCTACTTAAAATTAGTGAAATTTTAGAAAAAAGCTCTAAATTATATATTTGTATAACGTCAAAATGTTTTAAGTTGTAAGACAAAGTTGGTTCTATTTTTTTTATATGATAGAACATACTACATAGTTTCAAAGCCAGAAATAAGAAATATCCATTTTTTATATAGATATTTTTTAATACTCTTTCAAAATTTGGTAAATTAAACGTTTTTATTAAAATAAGTGCGTTTTTCAAAGCAGTCAAAAATAAAAACAATGAGCAAAATTTAACAGTTTTTTTTTCTGTTTTGTTTATAATATTGTAAAGTAAAAAAAAAACAAACTTCCAAAAATGTCTTAAATAAATAGAGTTTTTACAGTTATTTTTCTGAACCACCTAAAATCCAATTTTTACATAACATTGAGTTTAGTCGAGTTTAGCGCTAAAATTTTGCGTCATCTTTCGACAATATAGAGAAGCAACTGAAAAAAAATCATTCATTATTATGTTCAGCAGATAAATAATTAGCTTTCAAAATTCGCGTCATTCGCATTCAAAGTAAATATATTTTATCTTCAAAATGGTAACAATAAGTCTGCAAATTTAATTCAAATAGCTTCATGGTCAATAAAAATTATCAGTGAAACAGTGGGCGAAATCAGATAAGTCCGCGTAGTACCTTCCATACAAAGTATGTATTGATTTTTGTATATCTTGAGGACGGTTAAAGCTAAAGCTTCTAAATTATATCTGAATGACTTTATAGTCAATGAAAATCATCAGTCAAAAAATGGCGAGGTTGGATAAGTAGAGTGTATGTAGAGCACAACAATTAAAGCTTCGTTATCTATCAACGTCTCTCAAAAAGCGGGTAAGATTGTATAAACGGGTATTGAACAAAGCACACCGGGTAAGAGCTTTACTTTGGTTAAAGACTGTATATAGCTAAAAAGCTGATTTTATAGTGTCTATCTGGAAAGAACTATAAAGCTATTTTAAATGTTTATGTTTGGACCGGAAGGGAATAAAATGTGGAAAAAGGTTAAAAAATTATAAGTTATATAGTAGTTAAGATAAAATTTACTTTAGGAGTAGCGAAGCACGCCAGGTTTCACGTAAAAATAAAAATTAGTAACATTTCAACTTTTAATTGTTTACGTTATTTTTAAAACTTTCTTACGCATATTTTTTAAAATAACCTTTGAAAAAAACAGAGTCGATTCATACATGCATATGTACATATGAGAACAATTCGTGTTGGTTTCTCATCTTTCTAAGGAAAATCCTTTCATTTCTTTTAGGGAAAAGAATTCTTTGGTTTTTTTAAAAGGGTAAAGGAATTTTTACGATATTTATCTGCGTTTTTATGTATAAAATGTATACGCATTTGTCCGGTTTTTCTAGTGTCGTAAATCAAAACTCCGTTTTAATTTATTTATAAATTTTACGCCTTAGTTTTCCTACTATTTTTACAAATCAGACAAAGGAAACAACATTTTTAACGCCATTGTTTAGTTGGTGGTAAATGGACAGTTTCTATGTTTGTGCTGCCGTTAATAGCAGACAGGCAGGATCTTTTTGATTGGAAGGGTTAACTAGTAAAAGAACTGAGTACCATAAACAAGACTCACGCAATTTCCAACTGTGGTTGTGAGTTTTTTTTTACGATTCTAAAGAATACAGAAGTAAAGTCAAACATATGTTAAATGTTTATACGAATGTATGTATGTATATATGTATATTTAATAAAAAATTTAATATTTGTACGAAAAATATATATTTCAAAAATAACATTCAATATATAAATTTTGCAAACGCCTTGACCTTTGGCTCATATGTTGTTAAAAAAAATTCTGTTTATGTCTTCAAAATTCATTTTGTTAGTATTTAGATTAGAATGATAAAAGTAAAATTTTAAAAGATTATTGCTATAAAACATGCAACAGAATAAATATATATATTTCGAGGAGATTTTAAGTTACAAGAAAGTCATAAGCATCACGTAAAAAGTCTGGCATGTGGCTTATCTTGTTATTTTGTATTTTATTTTTGTATTATTCATTTTCTAAAGTTATGTTTTGTATATTGGGTGTTGTGATAGTTCTTTCTATGAAATGAGATTAAATAATTTTCTACTTTGTGATGTGGAACATGGCTGGAAGTGCAAACCCACCAGTTCCATATTTCGAATATTTTACAATGAATGGAATAAGCTGCTTTAAGGTATTTAAAATTTAGTCAAGTCTTCAAAGGATAAAAACGTGTTTTCTAAAGGGTTTTTAATGACAAATTGGAATGTTAAAAGGGCAGTATAATGTTGTAGTACAAAAGTATCACAAAAATTTGAACAAAATTTTATAGAACATATTGCCTTTGCAGAATGACAGTAAGGAGTTTATTCATTATTGCTTGTGCTAGTAAAATAAGACCCATTAATGCCAAAATTCACAATCATTAATTAGCAAATAGCAATGGTTTAGCACAAAGAATGTTATTCACACCACATGTTATGGGTTAACATTTGGTTAGACAACAGATGATTATGGAAAACAATGAAATTTTATTAAAAATATAATTTTAATGACAAAATTGTAATTTGTATGAAAACAAGATGAAATTCACAATCATTAATTAGCAAATAGCAATGGTTTAGCACAAAGAATGTTATTCACACCACATGTTATGGGTTAACATTTGGTTAGACAACAGATGATTATGGAAAACAATGAAATTTTATTAAAAATATAATTTTAATGACAAAATTGTAATTTGTATGAAAACAAGATGAAATGACTGCAGAAAATTAAAATATTATGGTGCTGGTAATATCTGGAATATTGTTTTTGGTTGTCGCCAATAAAACCTAGAAAAGCGTGCAAATTCAAATCAAGATCTTGTTCCGAAAAGTTTCAGGTGCGCATATTTGAATTTTCCATTTTTCTAATATAATACAGTTTAACCCATTGCTTCATCGGGGTTTCTTAATTTATATATTTGTTAAGATAACAGATAGAGCAAATATGGCAAAAACTATTTATTAGAAGGGCCACCCCAATTCTCAGAATTTGGCCAAATAGTGGTTTTTATGTACAAAGAAAGCACAATTTTGTTTTGGATTCAGCCTTTATCTATCAAAAAAATACGTAGATACGTAGGTCTAAACAAAAATTAACATTTTCGAACACCTCTGCAAGTAGAACATTTAAGTTAAAATTTTGGATACAAACTTTGATGTTTGTGTGAGTGAGATACTGGGTACTCGTATAATATTAACATTGAATCCGAAAAAACCATTTGTTGAGCGAGATCTAGTCGAGGCTCTTGAATTGCAGTTATGTGAGCCACTGGCGAAAAGGAGGTTAAAGTTTAGTTCGACTATCCGATGTAATACGAAGTACATACCAAAGAATTCCAAAGTATAAAGATATGAAAAGGAAGACATCAGTTACTTCATGTTGAATAGCATTTCCGTAGTTTAATGGATGGATAACGGCCTCAAATTTTATTGACCAAACAGTGGTATTCAAGGTCAAGTGTTTTATGAGTACGATCGCATAAATAAATCACTGTTCGACCTATCGAGTTATGTGTTCATAATACCAATAATTGCACCAATTTTATGCATTCAATGGAATGTGGAATGCCTACCGTGATTAATTTGGAATCTATCACAAACAACATAAATTTTTGAGGTCTTTTATTTTTTGTACAATATTTAAAAAAACCAATTATGTAAATAGAAAACAATTAAATAATTTAGGATAAAAAAATTTGCTGTCAAGCGAAATAGAGGACTTGGAGAGTAACCAGGAGAGCAAATACATATTGCTTTCAAAACTCTTTTTAGGCCAAAGATTTCGAAAGTAAAATAAAAAATTTAATTTCTTCAGCCGTAATTGCTTAAATTTAAAACATATGAAATACGTATGTGTGTATATGAATTGCATTATTTCAACAATAGTTATCTTTTTAGTTAACTAACAACTAACCAAAACCAGTGAGTTTTTGCATAAGATAAAAATTTTGCAGAGATTAAATTTAATTTAAAACCTTGGAATCAAATGCGTTATTTTCATTAAACGATAACTTTTAATGAAGAATGTAGATATTACGTTGTCTGAGTTTTTAAGAAACATCGTATATACTACCCAATATATTTGCATTAATTCCTATATTTATGATCGATGCGCAGCAGTTACAAGTACAACTGCACACATAAATAAAAATAATTTTTCATGCGAAATTTTAAATTTTTTTTGAAACCATAAAAATCAATTCCATTCGAAATAAATTGTATTTCTATTGTAAATAAATTGTTTGTTTTTCGCATTCTAATGACAAGTTATTTATTATTAATTTGAATGTAACTTTTGTTTGTTTGGGGGTTTATCCAGACAATATCTCTCCCCATACCGGAATCATTAATTTCTTACTTAATTATGGATTGTTTGGAAAGTATTTACATGACTTATTACAAGTCATGCCCATTGAACAAATGGCAATAACAAATCATTCTACAATATTGATTGCAATAAATCATGACACAAGTACCCCAACATACAATACAAATACTTCTAGTCTCAGCTAAAGCCATAATTATTCAATTGAATTCTTGTTATATAGAGACTTAGAGTGAAATGACTGATTGTGATTGCTGGTGGTGATGCAGCAGAGCATAAATAACATTTTCTTCAAGCGGTCACGTAAAAATGCAATATCAACCTGGATAAATTGCCTCCCATGTCTAGTGAATATGCATTGGTTGAATGTACATTGAAACACAATGGACATGTCGTCGACGTAACACCATCAAACGACAAAATATTATTGGCGGACTATTGACGACTTCATTAGTTTCGGCCATATATTATAGGCCATAGACAAGATTCATTACTTTCATTTCTTAAAGTTACTGCTTTTCGACATATGCAAAAACGTCAAAATTTATAAACCCTTCTAGAGCTTATTACATATGAAGTCATTTTAAGTCTGTCCATTTGACTGACTATATTCATACGTTATGAAAAAGAGTTAACAATGTAGTGTGTTTTGTATTTTTCGCAAGGGATTTCCTGTATTTATAATACAGCCTTTTAGTTTTATAATTTATGTTGTCTATCCTTTATTATTGCTTGTTACGGCTGTTTCAGTCTACAACAAGCAATTCCTTGTAAAACATGATGTTGTTACTTTTTTTCGTTGTATTCCTGGTCGTAAATCATATTTATTTTAATTAGACAGTTTTTGTAATTGTTCGTTAATTGCTATTGGAGGCAACAATTTAGTTTTTAATACTAAATTTACTCTCAACGATATTTTACGATTTCTGCTCATGCATACAGTACATATTCATTAGCAACATCTACAATCGACATCGTTTTATGGCAAATATAGTTTTTTACGCTGATTTTTTTTCTTTTTTTTTTCTTTTAAAAAATCTGCAAAATGTTAAAAAAAAGAAAATTATAGTTGATCAAGTCCAACTATATGACACTCTATATCACAGTGTATTTTTTTTTTAAGATTAGATCATTAAGTGAAAGCTAGTACAAATACATATACAAATGATGAATTTGCTGCAGTTTCTAGTGATTAAAAATATATTATTAAATTAAAATTTTCTATACTTTTATTAAAATCAGCAGCTCACTAATTTAAACTCATTTATCCGATTTAAGGATTTCAGCCTGCCTCAGCAGTACTCTCCATGCGCCACTGTATCGATTGGTTACAGCAATCTTTTTCATCTTGGTCCTTCCAACACAATCTTCCGCATCAAGTACTCATCTCGCTGGAGCATCATCCCCCATCTGAACGAAATGACCGAACCTGCGTAACCGATGAATGTTGATATGGTGAAGAACGAACACAATTCCGAGGATATCATATAACTCATGGTTGGTACGGATGTTAAATTTATTGCCAACCCGCACAAAACCGAAGATCTTGCGAAGAACTTAATCCTGGAACACTTTCAAGGCAGCTGCATCTATACTGGACAGTAACACTAGGAGGATGAGTGACTTGTAAAGTGACTAGTTTCGTCGCGAGAGAAAGTCAATTGCCACTGAGACCATAGAAGCACCTATTGGCAAGATATCTTTTCTGCTAATAATGATGGAGCCAAGGTATACAAATTCTTTGACTGGATCGAAAGTATAGTTGGCGGCCATAATTTGGGAATCGACTCGAAGCATGTCGCTTCTTGTCTAAATCAAACATTCGTCTTATCCTCATTTAGCGCTTTATCCATCTTGTCAGACTCCCTTTCGTTCGCACTAAAGGCTACGGTGACAACATGCTTGGTACGCTCAATAATGTCGATGTCGTCCACATACGTAAGAAACTGGACACTTTTCTAAAAAAAAACAAAACGATTGCCTTCCGCGGAACGCACTGCATGATGAAGTTGAAAAGGTCGCCTTGTCTAAAACCTTGCACGGTATTAAAATGTTTGGAAATATAATTTCCTATCTAAACGGAGCTGCTCAATGTCATTATGCACATCGTTATATGCTTCTCAGTAATACCGACATCAGACATTGACGCATTAATGCGATGCCTCATTGGGCTACCGAAGTTTACTTTATAGTCGACAAAAAGTTGGTGTGTGTTAACTTGGTTTTCGTGGGTCTTTTCCAGTATTTAATGTCATGTGAAATCTGGTGTATGGTGGGTTTACCAAGTTTAAATCCGCACTTATAAAGTTCAATCAGGGCAATTGAAAATGGCCTTAGTCGTTCATACAGTATGCTCACAAGAACATTATATGCGATATGAAGAAGGCTTATTTATACCTCTGTAGTTGAAGCATATTTATTGTGGCGCAATAATTAAATTTTTTCATTTGCAACATTTGCGCGATTTAAGTATAAACTTAAGACCAACATTTATTTAAACCACTCACCTACCTATGAACTTGTAAAATTCTACTAAGCTTTAACTGAATACATACATATCTGACAATTCAAAACCTATTTATTTACGAAATTACTCTTTTCGTTTCTATTTCATTTTCTGTAAAAACTTGTGTCTACTTCTTAGCCACTAATCTACTCTAAAGCGAACCAATCTTTAAATAATGAACTTATTTGAACTTAGTGAACTTAATGAACTTATTTTTTTGATTTCTGAGCTAAAAAGCTTCATTGCAGCTAGGGCTAAAGTGTTGTTGAGAATATAATAAAAGCTGAGCTTGGTGCAAAAACAGCTTTTAGGATATCGGCTTGTGTACAAGATAATTTGTCAACTATTTTAAACCGTTAACAATAGGGACCGTACTTTGAATAAAATTCCCAAGTGAGTTGCATAAATTCGTTTTTACTGTTAAAAACAAACCAAAAAGGAATAAAATTACATTGTACGCAATTTTTCATTATTTATGAAGTGAATCTAAGCACGTTTTATTTCCGAAATGTTCTGTTTGCATAGTGAAATCATATGAACAAAGTGCTACAATTTATGGAATTTGTTTTTCTTTTTATTTCTTTTTGCTAAAATCAAAACCAACCACATCAACAAAAAATAAAAATTAGAAAACGCCAGCTCAAATTCGTTTATGAAGGAACTTAAGAATAATGCGATGAATTCATAAAATAAAAGATAGAAATACAGAAAAGAATAAAACGCCCCATTATTAAGAGCAAAAAGCAAGAGATGCGTTATTATTTTCTTTTGCTTTTTTTTGCTGTGAGTGAGTGATGATGATGATGAATGAAATTGGAAGCGAACTTAAATTATGAACGTTTTGTTTTGGCGCATTTAATGGCGCTCGTAAAAGAGTCCAAGTGTTCATAAAATATCTACAATTTTGAATTATAAGGCGTCTTATGCTTATACTCATATTGCTTTTTACCACAACTATTTAATTTGAACGAAATAAAATGATTATTTCTTTAGTTTGTATGTGAACATTAATTTTATATGCACTTTTTGTAAATGTTGCCATATAATTATAATTTTTGAGGAAATGCAGAACATTTTGTATGTTTAAAATCACACATATACCGAAAAATAAAAAATTGTAAAATGCACTGGAAAATCAGTACGAAATACGAAATACGATTTCTAAAAGACACTTAAATTCTTTCAAAAACAATTCTTCTTCTTTTTAATGTGAAATTAAAAATGAATAATAAACGGAAGATGAAAAAATATATACATATGTTATGTATACATAACAGGATCTGTCATTGACACACTATCGGCGGGTAACACCATGAGTATGTAGAAACCAAGTATCAACACCCTTCACCGCCAACAGTGTATTAAGTGTTTAGCTTTCAATAAAACAAAGTGTATGTGAGAATATCATCGAGATTTTTGATTCATTCAAAAGGCCTGTCGATGTTATTATGTGTGATGGAGAACATTATGGAAATACCCCTGTTGGCTTTCCCGGGTGACGATCATTTGAAATGTTAAATTTTTGTTGACCCTCATTTCTGAAAGTGATTTTTTGCTGAAAATATTGTTCACCTTTAGTAAGGGTGCAGACCCAAAATATGATGCAAAATACGACAAGTTGTGGTCTGCGAAAACCTGAGTTCTTGAGAGAGATGGTAAATCGATGCATTATCACAGCGGTAAAGCTTTCGGCAGATCTTGCGTTTCATCATCAAACAGGTGTATGATTGATTTCATTTCTGAAAGTGATTTTTTGCTGAAAATATTGTTCACCTTTAGTAAGGGTGCAGACCCAAATTATGATGAAAAATACGACAAGTTGTGGTATGCGAAAATCTGAGTTCGTGAGAGAGATGGTAAATCGATGCATTATCACAGCGATAAAGCTTTCGGCAGATCTTGCGTTTCATCATCAAACAGGTGTATGGTCATTGTTTACTAAAGTAGTGGACTCAAATTTATTCACCACACTGCGAATAGTTCTCTCGGTTGGACGATTATGATGACCTTAAAATAAATAATAATAAAATAAAACAATTTTACCGCTTGCACGTATTGTTAAACGATATGTCCATCCTTAGTGATTTAGCAATACAGGCTGAATAAATTAATGAATTTATTTTCTTTTCGGAGAATTTTCATAGCCTATTGAAAAGCTTAGTTACTCTGTCAATTTCCAACAAATTTTTAAAGCCTGAGACTGATTTTATTCAGAGCTAAACATAGTTTCTTAATTAATTCATAAATAGTACAGTTCATATCATATATATAATTTAGAGATCCTCAAATTAGAGATCCTTAGAGATCCTTATCAGAAAAGTAATATCATTTCCCAGGTATCTTAACTTCTTTCTTTTTGTCGCACCGTGTAATTTATGCATAATATATCCGCTTTAGTAATGATTTTAACTTTAGACAAAAACGACAAAATAGTAAAGGTATTATTCTCACAAAATTATTATTATCATTTTTGTTTTTGTTACTTTTACTTAAATAATTCTTATTTAATTAATTTATTAAAAATACTAGACACGTCCTTAATCAACAAAAAGTTTATACAATTTGGTATTTGGGGCAGATTTATCGGTTAATGAGGAAATGGTGACATATTTTTGACTCCATTTTTGCAAAATGTTTATACGCTATAAACCAATTCATTTCGGTTATAAGTTATAGTGCTTTTGTTGAGTAGCTGGATATCTTTATATCTGTACGCCATATGCTGGATCGGCAGACAGTTCTAACAGAGAAGTATGCTTAAGATCCGATGTTGTTTTGTGCTTGATAACATACATGTGCCTACTGACCAAAAGAGGATTGTGTGAAGAATTTACTGTGCGAGCAAATAAAATAGAGGAGCTTAGCTGAAAACTGTCAAGAATTTGTAAAGAGACAAACATGATATTAATTTTATTATAATTTTGACATAAAAAGTTAAATTTTAATTTGCCGTTGGCAAGACAGTAAAGAAAATACAGTCGTCACTAGTCACTGTGAAAGAAAGATGGAAAAAGCAAAATAAGAAAAAATAAAAAAAATTGCTGTGGCATAGTAATTGAACATGGTCGTTTTCTGAATTATAATCAACATCAATTACTGAAAAACTAGAACAGAAACCTAGGAGGAGTGAATTTACATGACAATGCTCTATAAAATTGCAGTGTTGCAATACTAGCAAAAAAGTTGTATTGCTTCTTTGAATCTCTACATTAACCCTTTCATGCATTTGTTGTTTGTATACAATATCACTATTTGAGAGCACATTTCTCATATCTACTAATATTCAATTTTTTAACATAATAATTTAAAATACAATTCTATGCCTTTAGATTGGTTTTTTACTAATTTCGCTAAAGTAAAAATATTTTTGAGTTTCTTATTATAATTTTTCTTCGACAAGTCTGCTGATTTTTTTCATATATATTTTGTGAAAAAATAAGTGTCTAACTTTTTTAAAAAATCTTTAGATAATTTAGTGAAAATTTGTTTCCGTCTGCAATAGTTTATATTCAAGTGAGATATAAGAAAAAAATGGTAAACATTTTAATCGGACGATATTTTGGGACTATAATTTATCTATTGTACATATAATAACATGGCGCATTAACGATGTATTTGTTTCGATATTTTATTTTGCAATTTTTGGACTTACTTTTTGACTCTTTTCCAGCTCTTTTCGTAACTTTTTTGTATATTAAGTCAACTTTGAGAGGATATAAGTGTTTAACAGCAAGAGAATGCAACAAATTCTTTAGCCTGATTAGGATGACTATAATGCTAAGGCAGAACCTAAATGCCATTGATAAAAATTCCTGCTGACGAAGCGAACATTTCTAATAATATTTGTGAAGAGGGTTCAGCTGCCCGAAAAATTAAAAAATCAGGGTTTAAAGCTGAAGGAAATAGACTTTACGATTTGTGAGGATTCTAGATTCTGAAATTCTAGAAGTTTTAAATTCGGGGAAGTTTTAAAAAGTGCAACTGAAAATATAAAATGGATAAAACTATGAAATAATCATACGAGAGATGATATAGTAGCATAAATCACTTGAAATACTTCAAAATACATTAAATATAACCAAAAAATATATATGTAAATCTATTATTATCTTCTAATAAAAAATTGGCCTTTTTACTCCGTTTATGCGCCATGTTGTATATGTACAGCATTTTCTAAAAATTTAACTTTTGTTCGCTTTTTGTCTTAATTGATCCCAATCTAGTTGGAAATAAAGTTTGAAAAAAAAAACAGCTGCCATAACAAGGTTTGCTGCATGAGAGGGTTAAAGTATAATATCTCAGAAATAGAAAGTTGGTCTACATACACATTGTTTCGAGCCCTATTATGTAGAAAAATAGCATAAAAAAGAAAAATGCTAAATAGAGTTCAGCGAACTAAATATAGTTTACAAACTAATATTACCAATATTTTTTTAAGAGGGCTTATAATCTAACCTTGTTCCACTTGGACTATCGCTGGAGTTATGTGTGTGTCCGATTAGCTAACCATTATTACTAAAATCTAACAAATCAGGTATCGATAGACATTTTTAATTTCATAATTAAATGTACTGCAATTGTTAGCGCACAAACTATAAAGTGTATCCAAAACTGTGTAAAATGTATAAATGGCTAATGACTAAACGATAGAAATGTCGATATTGTTATTTAGTAACTTTTATTTACGATATTCGATATAAGTAATGTCAGTTGTTATTGAAAAATCGTAAAATTTGTCTTAAAATTGGTTTTGTTCTTCGACTGTGGCGCGACTTTTTTTGAAGCACTGGTAGCCGCAATGAATACAAGAAATTGTTGACATAAATAAAGTTAATATATAAAGATTTTATTCAACATATTACAATTACGAAAACATGTTTTTTTTTTTACAATTACGAAAACATGTTTGTTTTTTTAATTCTTCGTGTTTTTCGCTTTTCTGACAGAATTGCCCGTCGAAAAAGAGAGAGTTATCGCTAAAATGTAAGTAGTGAATTACATAATTATTATTGCAAACGACAAAAAATACCGACTTCTTTTGCGATTGTCGTATCGTTAAAAGTTATTGAATCACACTACAGGCAATGTTTCGAAAAATATTGTAGGACGAATACAAAATTGTTGAAAGTAATAAAAAATAATCGTTAAAAATAATTGGATTAATTTTTGATTACTTTTGATTCTTCTTGATTATTTTGCAGGAATTGCCAATAATTCGAATTATTTTTCCATTACTTCTAATCGTAATCAATTAATAGTCATACAAAACCAAAAATAAATGTAATCATTGCTTATTCACACATTTAAAAAATGTAATATGATATAGACTTAAAAAGCATACATACAAAAACATTCATTTTTTAAATTAACGCTTTTATGAAGAAAGTAGACTACATAAATGTTATACAAGCAAATTTGGCAAAAGTCGTATTTATGAGCTCTATCCCAAAAAGAAGTCGTCTTAGAATGAGATAGTGACCAAAACCAGACCGGCAACAAAAATTTTAGATAAATTAGTGGCCACCGTAAAACTCTAATTCCAATCCAATGTACAATTTTCAAATAATAGTAAAAAACGCCTGAAAAAATATAGTTCGGCTTCGAGAAATATTCAAAAATATGAGAACTAATATAATACGATAGAGCCAGATTTATCTTACGTGTTTGAGTAATATTGTAGAGAGTGTATCTAAATTCTTCAAAAATACCACAAAAAATAAGGAGCTCTTATAAAGAGCTCTAATATAAGTTCCTTTCTAATAAATACATCTATGGACACTAAAAATATCAAAAAAGTGCATAGCATGACACTCATTTTATTTTGAAATTGGGTGTTTTTTCTGAAATTCGATTAAAAGTATTTCGTACGATAAGATAAAACGAAAAATCTTAGGAATCAGTTAGTCCTTACCTTAAGAAGTATTTTAATTACCAAATTATAATAATAATGAATTTTTATTTTTTGAATGCTATAGCATGCACGTCATTCTGCGTAGTCATGAAAATTAATTTTATAGCATCCACGTCCGCGAACGTGTTAAGCGAAAACAGCAAAATTAACTGAATGTGGATTCTTTTATATAAATGGCTTTCTCTCGTTTCAGTATTTGTATATCATACTTTTTGTTAATGTTCTTCTAAAGGACTTAACAATTAATAAGTGTGAGAAGTTTTATTTTATTTGATTAAGTATTTATTTATTTATTTATTTATTTATTTGATTAAGTATTTGTTTATAGGAAATTTCAGTTCAACTTGAAAACATGTCCTGTGTTTTGCTCCCCACTGTAAATAGGTGTCCCTTTATAAAAAGTAACACAAACTTATCCAATCTCTCCCGCATTTTAGCAGATGTGGACAGATATACACATGCAAAATTACATATTTAATACGAATGGGAGGTCCCACGCCCACTTATCCAATCTCGCCTAGTTATTGACTGATGTGTTGTTGTTTAAATCAATTTTAGAAACTTTTACCAAGATAGTTCAATATTTATTTTATCCAATTCAGCCCATTCTTTAACTGATGATTTGACCAAATTTAGAGACTCTCGGTTGAGTGGTTCTCGAGTCATTAAATGACGAACAGAGGACAACTTATCTATTTATATAAAAAAGGACGATTTTGAACTTCACTACCGCCCACATGCGATTTTTGATTACAACCAAACATAGACATAAGCCATATAAGCCCTAATATTAGCGTGTGTATAAGTTTTGTTAAAATCGGCCGAGCGTTTGAACGTGATGCTGCTATATACTTAAGCCAAAAATAGTCTCTCGTTTAACACAATACATAGATTAAGAAATATTTATCAATTACATTGTGTGAATATTAAAGTTTAATATTATGGATAAAAAAATAAATAAATAAAATATATCTTAGAGTACAGCAATAAAATTCAAATAAAAACAACATATCTGGACTGAATGAATTATGACAAGTAGGCGCTTTTGTTTTTCGCTTTATATGCTTAAATTATTCTCCCTACCATTTGGCATAAGATGCTGATTCGAAGGGTACTTTAATTTATTTTATAAACTATTTATTAATAAATATTTACTCTATTCAAATAGCATTTTTTGCAGTAACGAAATAACAGTAAAAAGTACTTAAGCTGGTTTTAATGGCCAAAATATGATTTAATATCTTAGAAGTATTTTTACGATTTTCATAAACAAATATTTGAAGGCAAAACGTGATTATTTAGCTTTTTTAATTTTATATTCCATTCCATTGCATTTTATTCTCCGTATTTATTTTGGTAAACGCCCAATTTTATTTAATATGTCAATTTTACCATCATTAGAATTAGAAACAACTACAATACAATAGAATGGTTGATATTCTAATATTTGCTGCCATTTCATTTAAAATTTCAAAATAGTTGTTTGGTCACAAACGAATATAATAATTTTATAACCGCAAACTGTAAGCGCAACTGCAATAATTGATATGAAACAAATCATAAAGCTTTGAAAAGAAAAGAATATAATGAATAATCAATTTAAGCGCAAGAAAAAAATGAATAAAAAATCAAGTAAAATTAGTTTTGCGTTTCATTCTTCGTATAACGCCAAGAAACAAAAAAAAAAATTTTTTAAGAAACCGAATCCAACCGTTTTTGCATGTATGTATATATATACATATGTATGTATATATATAAGTACTATGTATGTAGATTAGAGTAAAACGATAAACCTGGTCAGACATCATCGGTAGTCACATCACAAGAACAACAACAGACACAACAATAATCATCTTGCACGAGTATATATACTCGTACATACATACGTACTACTGACTTGTTTCTGGCCTGTTTGTTTGCCGCCGACCTGTTTTGATTTCAATGGCTATAATGGTTTTGATGGTGAGAATATGGATGTGGAACTTTTAGCAATGAAATGTTTTGACTTTTGAACCCATTTTCTCTCTCACTTCGTTGTTGTTGTTGTTATTTTTCCAATAATACTTATTGCTCTACTTTTGGTTCTTGTCCTTCGTATGTATGCATGTGTACCTAGAGTGTAGATTAAGGTGGATGAGTGTTTGTGTGGTTTTATGTTTTAAAATTTTCATCCCCTTTTTTATGTTCTACGATTTGAAATGGTCTCGTATGCCATTTTGTGTATCTTTTATGAGTTTTTATTTGTTTCTTTCGCAATATTTCATCAAATCTACATTAAACTTATTGTAGTTTGGGGTTTTCCTTTATTGCTTGTAGTTTTTCAACGTATACCCTGCAGATGATCCTTTCGGTTGTGGTCATTATAATAACCAAAAATAAACAATTATAGCAATAGATTTTGTAGCTGCGAAGCCACTGTTATTTTTGACATTAAATAAACCAATCAATATCAATTGGTGGAATATATCTGTGCCCATATGGAAGAGAAGCTTAAGTTGACTTAAGCTATTTTTACTTACCGACTCAAATTTATATGATAAAAACTAAGATACGAAGAAGCGGAAATCGAATGCGATTAGAGCTTTTTCAATAAAAGTGTATTCTGTCAGAGATTGCCTCTAAATATGATTAAGCTGTGCCGATAAGTAAGAATATCTTAAGTCGACTTAAGCTAATCTTTCATATCGGCACAGATATAATAATTTAATTTTTAATAGTAATAAAATCATGCCAATTATTTATATATTTCTAAATACTAATTAGAGTGGAAACAATTTAAAATTTCCTTTCCATCATGACATTTTAATTTTAGATAGCCTTTCACAAAGCACAAACTCGGGTATGTATGCGTTCATAGGTTTAGTTTTCAAAGCTCCATTATTTTACTCTTAAGTAAATCTACAATAGGTTTTTACCAAAATTACAAACACATCCACTGCATAGTGGCATATGAAATGCATGTTTGATTCTTTTATTCGATCACGAATAAAATAATTCTAAATTTCTAATGATGGCTTTCGATAACGAACGTAAGAATTCGAACGTAAGCTTGCGAGTTTTTACTTGTAAGCAAAGAAGTATGCGAAGTAAAGTTTTTACACAAGAAAATTGATTAAAAAGAAAGTTGGGAATTTATTTAGAAAAATTTACTATATTTAGTCATTTTTGGTCTAAAGTATTATTAATGCTTAGGAACTTTATTGCAAAGCAAACAGACTTAGCAAAAAAATTTAATACCAAACAGTTCCTTAGGAAACAAAAGGGCAAACAAACTTTTAGAGAACCTTACCCTTAAATTTAAAGCCTATAGATACCATGATCAAAAGACTTCAAGTTGTGGCACAAGGTGACACAAAGAATTTTTTTTTAATTTTTAGTAATAAAGTCCTATATAAAGTCCGAATGAGAACCAATGTTTTTGCAAATAGGGAAACATTTTGACTGCAGCATGCTAAGATGTCGCTGTTGAGGGTCTAAAAACTCTAAAAAGTTTTCGAGCGCTTTTGCCATCAAAAACAATGAAAGATCTATCAAAACATAACTAAAAAAAATCCAAAAAAAGAAAAAAACAATTATTTTAACCTTCATGAGGTTTGAAACTGTGCTGTTTCTCTTCTATCCAAGCACTGAAGCGTCTACACTATGTCACTTACTTATTTTTTGATTTTATATATTTCTTTTATGTTTACAATTAATTTCATAATTTTTTTAATATTTTATCCAGTGATGCAAAATAACTTTTTGCGGATCGAGTAACGTCATTAGAAAATTTTACGATATCGAAATATTTTTCGATCCGAATTTCATTTCGATCACGAATGTCAGATTTGGGCCTCTGAACGAATATGCTAAGCTGTTTATATACTACATACTGACATAATATTTAAGTGCGCAATTTTTTAATGCGTTTCATGCTTTTTACCTAAGAGGCCTCAGAATCTGATACGTTGTACACAAGAAAGCGTAGAACGAGTCATAGGGACTTTTTTCTTTATACGTAGAATCATCTGTGATTAATTTTTCCAGAGTTCCAAACATTTATAATATTTTATTTATTTATTTATTTTAAATTACACTACAATTATAAATTATATTTTCATTGACACCACCCTTGTTGTAATGCAACAAATTAAAGTCTCCGATGCGAATCGAACTCACGTGATCCACGCTGATAGTTTAGCATACTACCTATAATTTAAATTTAGGACAAATAGTCATGTGAAAAACAATAGGGACACTTACATACTTATATCAAAATAGTTAAAAATCAAACTCAGTTTTTATAGTCAAAAATTTATCAAAAAGATCTTCAAAATTGTCTGCTTGAATTTCGATGACATAAAGAATCATTATTTAAGAAATAAATTTTGTTCCATTTCTCACTTGCACTACATTTTTCTCTTAAGTTTTTAAGGGAAACCGCAATGTGTCATAAGGTTTGCATGAATCACTCTTTATTTTAATCTTATATTTATATTCTTTATTTTTTGTTAATAAACCGTCAAACTATCAAATCTATTTATGTCATATTGCATCGTATTTGTAATTATTCCTCTTTCTACGCCACAATGATTTATAGGATGTATGCGATCACATAAATTATTTACATACAATTTGCTTAATTAAATTGGAATATCATTCTTCATTTGTTGTTAGATGAATCAGTTCATTCTCCGTTCTTAGCCCAGTACATTTCCGAACAATTCCTCTTCGACCTTTAATTGTACCCTCGACAATGAGCTTCAACGGTTGGTATTTAGAACCACTCATGATGTAACCAAAATCAGAAGTTTTGTGCCTTCGTTTGAAGCAGTTTTCTATCTGTTCGCATGCTATTTAAAACTTAATTATCAGTTATATGGTCTACCAAGAATGTCTAGATATACTTCTATATATTCACATCTCAATATGGTAGCTTCCATTCTGCTCATATGAGCTACTTTTAGTGTCCTAGTTTTACACCCATATAAGAGAACAGACCAGACGTAGCATTTAACCATACGTAGGCTTCAATTAATGTTCAAATCTCCTTTGTTACTGATTTTTATCATTTTGTTAAAGCAATATGGAGCTGTTTTGATACGACACTTTATTTCTTCTTCAGATGTCCAATCATCTGTTAACCACATATCTAAATACTTGAAACTTGAGACTCTATCAATAGCAATGTTTTCAGTATCAATTATGATTTTTGTTTTCAGGTTGTTGATTTTAAAGCAATAATTTTTGCTAGACTGAATAACTTTGTCAATTTAGTATTGAAGATCTACAATACTGTCAGAAATTAAAGCGCTGTCATATACATATTGTAAGTTGTTAATGTATGTACCCGAAAATATTGCTTCCGTATTAAAAAGCAAGGAAGATAAAATGCTACTCTGTCTCACTCCGCACTTTATTTCAATATTGCTGGCCATTCCATCTTTATTTTGGACATGGGCACTTTGATTCCAGTATAAGTTCTTAATGCATCGCATCACCTTTTCGTCTATATTCATTCAGGTTATTACTTCTCTTAATTTTTCGTGTTGCACTTTATTAAATGCCTTTTCATAGTCGATGAAACATGATAATGTGTCCTTATAAACTTATCGACAGATTTAAATTGAGACCTGAATGGTGAACAATGTTCTCAAGTATTCAGCCATTGAACGTATCAGTCTGTAATCCTTACATGATTTTGCGCTTACTTTCTTTGGGATTGCAATGAAACTAGATATTAACCATTCATCGGAAAACATACCAGTGTCCAGACTTTGATTAAAAAATTTTCGTCATTAATTAATTTTATCATTTCAGCAGGTCAGCGGCTTTATTATCTTTTGTTAACCTTATGGCTCGTGATATTTCGAATTTATGATGGGCAAATGTTTGCTGGCATACTGTTTACCAAACCATCATATTATTGTCAGCAACAAGCCGTACTACACCTCACCTCTCCCATCACTGCTTATTACAATCTTGTTCTTTGAGTTGACTGTGGTAGACGATTTATTTTTTAACAGGGTCCAAATTTTTTTAATTTTTTTTTTTTTTTTTTGATTTTTCTATGAATATTGAAATCATCATGTACCAGCTGAAGTTTTTCAATTTCATCACATTGCTGTCTGACCACAATGTTCCTTAGCTTGTTGGCATTTTACTTTAACGATATTGCTATACCTTCTATATTCAGTATCTCTATTACGATATTTTCGTCTTTGGCTTAATAGATCTAGTATTTCTGGCGTCACTCATTTTTGTTTGTGAGTGATTAACGTTCTTCCAATTAAGCTTTTAAAAACTGTTTTTAAAACAACTTTTGTTCTTGACCAAAGGTTGTTTGTAATTTAACAATACTTAAGACTTAAAAATTTGCTTAAATCAACTCGCCAAGCTTTATCTATCTGTCGAAAATTCGTATGCCACTTAAATTGGCCGTTTTCAACACTTTGCAATTGAAAAATTTCGCTTCCATTAACGAGTTGATTTGATCGAGTTTTTTTTTAGTTTGAATTTATGACATTTGTTATCGAAAAATGCCTAAAACACGTTGTTGCTCGTTATTTGATACGATAACTTGTGCGATCACGAAAGCGGCGATTAGACCGGGACGTTAATAAAGTTTCGTTGATTGCCTAGCAACTGTGTTGCATTTGAGATTGTTAAAAAGTATGTAATAGTTCATTAGGTACTTTCAGGTCAATGCAAAGATTTCATTTCTATTTTTGCTTTTATTTAGTGAGTTTTATGAAACGATGTAAATTAACATCTGTGGCTTGAAAATTAAAGCGTCAATATTTTCTTTTGAGGAAATTGTAATTGAAGTTTTTATTCTATATATGAGTTTATAGTAGTATAGGTTAGCAAAACCTATAAAAGAAAGTAAGAAATGAAAACTAATGCAACAACTTACTCAAATGGCAAAATATATTTTAGTTCTCTGCCACAGATATTACTGTTCATGACAGAAGATATGCAATACTTGATAAAAGATTGCATTCATTTACAAAATAAATTCCAATCAATTTTATTTATAATTTTCTTTAATCAATATAACGACGAGATTTACTGAAGTTCCATAAGCCTATTCGTTACTATTATGTATATTATAGGGTAGCAATAACACAATTACGTATTAATATGAAATTTATCTTTTATTTTTTATTTTAACTATTAAACCGGTTAAACATATAATTATTTATTTTTTTTTTTTGGTATTTCTCCATCGTACTAGAGTGTGTACGATGTGTACTTGACTCACCCAGTCAATGTATCGGTTGCAACAAACATGTATATCGTTGCCTAACTGCAATAGGGGACAATTTTACGCTTAACGATTTTAAAAACATAATAAAACAATGCAATATATTTTTAATATTAATGAAGCGAGTTTTGTTGGGTAGAAAATTTTGTGACATTAATGTGCTACCAGCTACGGCTGGTGCGTACAAGAAACACCAGTTGTCACAAACGAAGCAACGATTAGTGATTTCCAAATGTTGAATAATCTCTCGTTTATCGACGTAGACAAGTGATTTTACATAACCCCAAAGAAAATAATTCAATCCGTCCTGTTGGAACCATGTCAGCAATGATGTCTAATAATGTCCCGATACCCTTTATCATGGACCGTTATCATTTTTGTAGACTTACGGACCAATGACTCCGCCAGCTCATAAAGTGCACCAAATAGCCATTTTCTGTTGATGTAATGGTGTGCATTATCTTCATGCACTTGTGCATTATACAAATGCGAAAATTCTACTTATCTACTAACCCATACAACTTAAAATATTCTTCATCGGAGAACAAAATTTTGAATGGAAACTCAATACCAATATCATTCGCCGCATGGGCGGCGAAGTATGTATATACATAATGATATGTTTCCAACTCAAAGTTATGAATTTCTAAAAAAAACAACCCTTGTAAGATATTAAGTATTAAGTATTAAGTATTAAGTATTAAGTATTAAGTATTAAGTATTAAGTATTAAGTATTAAGTATTAAGTATTAAGTATTAAGTATTAAGTATTAAGTATTAAGTATTAAGTATTAAGTATTAAGTATTAAGTATTAAGTATTAAGTATTAAGTATTAAGTATTAAGTATTAAGTATTAAGTATTAAGTATTAAGTATTAAGTATTAAGTATTAAGTATTAAGTATTAAGTATTAAGTATTAAGTATTAAGTATTAAGTATTAAGTATTAAGTATTAAGTATTAAGTATTAAGTATTAAGTATTAAGTATTAAGTATTAAGTATTAAGTATTAAGTATTAAGTATTAAGTATTAAGTATTAAGTATTAAGTATTAAGTATTAAGTATTAAGTATTAAGTATTAAGTATTAAGTATTAAGTATTAAGTATTAAGTATTAAGTATTAAGTATTAAGTATTAAGTATTAAGTATTAAGTATTAAGTATTAAGTATTAAGTATTAAGTATTAAGTATTAAGTATTAAGTATTAAGTATTAAGTATTAAGTATTAAGTATTAAGTATTAAGTATTAAGTATTAAGTATTAAGTATTAAGTATTAAGTATTAAGTATTAAGTATTAAGTATTAAGTATTAAGTATTAAGTATTAAGTATTAAGTATTAAGTATTAAGTATTAAGTATTAAGTATTAAGTATTAAGTATTAAGTATTAAGTATTAAGTATTAAGTATTAAGTATTAAGTATTAAGTATTAAGTATTAAGTATTAAGTATTAAGTATTAAGTATTAAGTATTAAGTATTAAGTATTAAGTATTAAGTATTAAGTATTAAGTATTAAGTATTAAGTATTAAGTATTAAGTATTAAGTATTAAGTATTAAGTATTAAGTATTAAGTATTAAGTATTAAGTATTAAGTATTAAGTATTAAGTATTAAGTATTAAGTATTAAGTATTAAGTATTAAGTATTAAGTATTAAGTATTAAGTATTAAGTATTAAGTATTAAGTATTAAGTATTAAGTATTAAGTATTAAGTATTAAGTATTAAGTATTAAGTATTAAGTATTAAGTATTAAGTATTAAGTATTAAGTATTAAGTATTAAGTATTAAGTATTAAGTATTAAGTATTAAGTATTAAGTATTAAGTATTAAGTATTAAGTATTAAGTATTAAGTATTAAGTATTAAGTATTAAGTATTAAGTATTAAGTATTAAGTATTAAGTATTAAGTATTAAGTATTAAGTATTAAGTATTAAGTATTAAGTATTAAGTATTAAGTATTAAGTATTAAGTATTAAGTATTAAGTATTAAGTATTAAGTATTAAGTATTAAGTATTAAGTATTAAGTATTAAGTATTAAGTATTAAGTATTAAGTATTAAGTATTAAGTATTAAGTATTAAGTATTAAGTATTAAGTATTAAGTATTAAGTATTAAGTATTAAGTATTAAGTATTAAGTATTAAGTATTAAGTATTAAGTATTAAGTATTAAGTATTAAGTATTAAGTATTAAGTATTAAGTATTAAGTATTAAGTATTAAGTATTAAGTATTAAGTATTAAGTATTAAGTATTAAGTATTAAGTATTAAGTATTAAGTATTAAGTATTAAGTATTAAGTATTAAGTATTAAGTATTAAGTATTAAGTATTAAGTATTAAGTATTAAGTATTAAGTATTAAGTATTAAGTATTAAGTATTAAGTATTAAGTATTAAGTATTAAGTATTAAGTATTAAGTATTAAGTATTAAGTATTAAGTATTAAGTATTAAGTATTAAGTATTAAGTATTAAGTATTAAGTATTAAGTATTAAGTATTAAGTATTAAGTATTAAGTATTAAGTATTAAGTATTAAGTATTAAGTATTAAGTATTAAGTATTAAGTATTAAGTATTAAGTATTAAGTATTAAGTATTAAGTATTAAGTATTAAGTATTAAGTATTAAGTATTAAGTATTAAGTATTAAGTATTAAGTATTAAGTATTAAGTATTAAGTATTAAGTATTAAGTATTAAGTATTAAGTATTAAGTATTAAGTATTAAGTATTAAGTATTAAGTATTAAGTATTAAGTATTAAGTATTAAGTATTAAGTATTAAGTATTAAGTATTAAGTATTAAGTATTAAGTATTAAGTATTAAGTATTAAGTATTAAGTATTAAGTATTAAGTATTAAGTATTAAGTATTAAGTATTAAGTATTAAGTATTAAGTATTAAGTATTAAGTATTAAGTATTAAGTATTAAGTATTAAGTATTAAGTATTAAGTATTAAGTATTAAGTATTAAGTATTAAGTATTAAGTATTAAGTATTAAGTATTAAGTATTAAGTATTAAGTATTAAGTATTAAGTATTAAGTATTAAGTATTAAGTATTAAGTATTAAGTATTAAGTATTAAGTATTAAGTATTAAGTATTAAGTATTAAGTATTAAGTATTAAGTATTAAGTATTAAGTATTAAGTATTAAGTATTAAGTATTAAGTATTAAGTATTAAGTATTAAGTATTAAGTATTAAGTATTAAGTATTAAGTATTAAGTATTAAGTATTAAGTATTAAGTATTAAGTATTAAGTATTAAGTATTAAGTATTAAGTATTAAGTATTAAGTATTAAGTATTAAGTATTAAGTATTAAGTATTAAGTATTAAGTATTAAGTATTAAGTATTAAGTATTAAGTATTAAGTATTAAGTATTAAGTATTAAGTATTAAGTATTAAGTATTAAGTATTAAGTATTAAGTATTAAGTATTAAGTATTAAGTATTAAGTATTAAGTATTAAGTATTAAGTATTAAGTATTAAGTATTAAGTATTAAGTATTAAGTATTAAGTATTAAGTATTAAGTATTAAGTATTAAGTATTAAGTATTAAGTATTAAGTATTAAGTATTAAGTATTAAGTATTAAGTATTAAGTATTAAGTATTAAGTATTAAGTATTAAGTATTAAGTATTAAGTATTAAGTATTAAGTATTAAGTATTAAGTATTAAGTATTAAGTATTAAGTATTAAGTATTAAGTATTAAGTATTAAGTATTAAGTATTAAGTATTAAGTATTAAGTATTAAGTATTAAGGAAAGGAAAGTGTAATCTTACTCAGAAGGGAGCGAAAACAACGGCGACAAATCAATTAAGATGGCAATGTTTTGCAGTGCGTCGTTCCCATAAAGCGAAAGGATAAAAATAGAAGGAGTCGTGGTGCTAACTATAGATATAAGCGAAATTTTGAAAAAATAGGACAACGGACACCTCCACCCCTACATATACTTAAAACGAAAAAGACCTTCTTAAGATATTTTCTTTTTATAATTTTTCTAATAAAAAAGGTTTTTTGTAGCACACAGTTTGTTAATTATTGATTAAGTAAATTAATTCTAAATAACAACATGTATATAACGCATGCAATTTTTTGTTTTAAAAGAATTAAAAATGTATTTCAATCTGGTGAAAATTCAATGTTGTAGAGCATATTTTGAATTTGAATAATTATTTTAATTATTTCTGGGTTAATATATCATATATAAACTGATAATCCAAATTAACTTTAACTACTTAAAATAAGTAAAATTTATAAAAAATTGCTTAAATTATAAATTTGTAAATTTAAAACTGTTTTTTAAGTTGTAGAAGAATGTTGGTTCCAATTTTTTTATTTGATAGCACATACATCTACAAATATAAAAAGAAGTGTACACTTTGATATCACCACTAACTGCGGAAACGGGTCAACCAATTCCAACCAAAACTTTGAGGACGGTCTATAGATGGCTTGTGTGAAGTTTGCGCGAAATCGGCCCAGTGGTTCCGGAGATATGGCATTTAGATTTTCCTTTATATTCCTATGCAAATATAAACAAAATGACCTCCATTTTCCATATTATGGAAAAGTTACCAAACCATGTATCGTTATGTCTTATGTCTGCAATGACATTCGCTGATATTGATATATGTATTGATATCTTGAGAACGGTCAGAATGGATGGTTCTGAATTTGTTGTAAATGACTTCTTATATAATAAAAACCATCAGTTAAAAGTGGGCGGAATTGGATAAGTGGGCAGGGTACCTCCACACAAAGTCGATATTGATATTTGTATATTAAAAGAATGTTAAGAGTTGCAGTCTCTAAATAACTTGGCGGTCAATTCAAACCATTAGGGTTAAGAAAATATGGAATTTTGCATGTATGAAGAACGGTAACAGTTAAAACTTCGTTATCTATCCACATCAGTCAAAAAGTAAGTACCGACAGGCTTCCAGCAACGCGGGACGGGTTACTCTAGTATTATATAGTTTCAAAAACCGAAAAAAATTTTTATATAAGTAATTAAAAAACCAAACTTCTAGAAACTTCTTAAACAGTTTTTACAGCTATTTTTCTGAAGCACCTAAAATACTTTTTTACGTAGTATGTTTGTATTAAAACTTAGTTCAGTTTAGCGCCATCTTGCGACAATATAGCCGAAAAAATGTTCAGTATTTTATTCAGCGGACTATTACTTTTTAAAAAATATATAATGATTTTTGTCTATGAGGCAACGCACTGTGAGATGTAGGAAAGTAATTTTTAATATTTTTAACTACAAAAGTAATTATTGAAAAAACACTTAAAAACTTTTGTTGTTTGACATACGATACTGTTTCTACAAGGAGTCGATATAGTTTGTTCATATCCAGAGAAGCATTTATTAAATTTATTTTGTCTCTCTTTTGTGATCAGTGGACAGCAAACAACAATTCCATTACGTCCTTCATATCAAATATTTTCAATTTTTTATATATTTTTTTATATTGCATGTGGATATGGCTGTATTATATACTCGTAGTAGTAGCATGAGTGTTCTTTTTTCTTATTTTGTCTGTCCGTTGGTAAATTCAGCAACATTTATTTTAAATGTGATGGCATTCAACTTTTATCGAATGTTGTTGTTCTTTACATTGTGAGAAAAAAAGAAAAATTTCAAACTGAATAAAAGAATGAAGAACGAAAATAAATGTTCTTGATGTTGTGTCTGCCATAAAAATGAAATCAAATGTGTTACTTGACGATTGAATAAAATGATAAAATCCTTAAAATAAATGTACTAAAAACAATCTCATATACACACAAACAAACTCAGTATTCTACCTATACATATGTATATTTAATCAATGTACATACATAAGTGCATGGTCACTTTGTGGCAGCAGTTCCTTATCTCAAAAAACTAAAATTAAGAGAAATTGTTCCCCAATAATTTCTTCTTTTGTGAAAAGTATTCCAATTACTTATATATTTCGGCTTTTTTTTTAAATGTAGTTTTGTTCCTTTACCATAAATAGCGTAGGGCCGTAACAGTAGGGTTAAAATTTATTAAATTTTTTTATACCGACTAAAGACGCTGTTTATTTTCTGTCCTACACGGGATGCTGTTTCCTGAACAAAGGTCATTTCGGTTTTCATATCTTCAAAAGTGTGAAAAAGGATGTAGATATCTGCCGCATAGTCAAAATCTTCTAGTCTGCCTTGTAGCCACCATGTTGTACCTGATTATTCTACCTCTTAGTAACGGTTATTTTTTAACCGTTTGAGCTTTAAAAATTTAAAAACAAAAATAAATGCCTGCCATAAGCTTTTTCAAGATTATTTCATGTAAATGTTGCCCGCGACTATGCCATAGTTGATCCATCCCTGAGCTCAATTTTTGTTTCTTCCTGGGCTGGAATTGTATACAAGAGACTTCATGTATTTCCACAAAAATAGTCTATGATGTTGAGCGCCAGTGCATTACTCTAAAACTAGAGATCAATTGTTTACTAAACTCGCCGCTCAATAGCTTCATGATATAGCGTGCCGTGTGGCACGTGGTACCGTGTTGCTGAAAACACATGTCAACAAGTTCAATTCTTCTATTTTCGACAAAAACTCGGTAAAAGGTAAAGTTGTCAACTAATTCTCATATTGCCATGGCCGATATAACGCAGTATTCTCCTCGGCATGAACTTTTCGCATACGAGTTTAATCCACAAACTGTCCACAAAATGTCGAAAAAGTGACTCTGGTGCAAAATTTGGTCACAAGAGTTAGATCGATTATGACGGCTATGAAATGGATACAGTTTACGAAAAATATTTCCCCGCTGTAGTATGGTAGGTAAGACATCCGCCTAACAACCAGAAGGTCGTCGGTTCAATACCAGGCTAGACAAGAAAAAAGAAAAAAAGTTTTTCGACAGCGGTATCACCTCATAACATAAGCTAGTACCTGGTTATGAGTGTCACTACTATTTAAAACTACTCTAAATGCATTTGCCCTTCGGAGCCGGCGTTAAACTGTAGATCTCTTTCAATGAGTTTAAAAAAAATAGAATCGGGTGCAGTTCATTGACTGAGGGAAGTCCCAATGTTCCTTCATGGAATGTTATGGGAATTAATAAATACATATAAATTTCTCACACAGCACGAATTTTGATAATAAAACTCAATAATTTGCAACATTATTCGCTTGTTAGTCTATTCAAATGGCAAATCTTACTGAGCATTTTTAGATTTGCCATGAATCCTTTTTACATTGAAAAACCAAATGGAAAAAAAAATCGCCCGTTATGTTATAATACGCGATAAATAGCTCTTGCATATAAACTTCTTATCCAAGCAGCTAAGCTAAGTGTTCTATATGACATTATGATTGAGGGTTTCAAATGCCTTCTTAAGCGTGATCGGCATAAAGTGGTCGACGGCCGATCACGATGGCATCGTTTTCTAACTGGGTCAGCATACTACAGGAGAAAGGCTATCAGACCCTGCAAAATATAACTTAAGGCGCACTGGATCGCTCATTGATCATGACAGAAATTAAGTGTTTGAACTATGCCCGCAGAGTGGGATTGCAGCACAGCGACCTCTTTCGTAGCTGTGATGAGCACTTTTTACGTCGAGTAATGCTATGCTTTTTCAGTTTCATCGTTCTGTTAGGTCTGCTTCCTTAGGTACTACAACAATGATTCCTTCGATGGGTATGTGGCAGGTGTTCAGTGCTCGATTCAGGATCTGTTATTTTAGCAACATCATTCTTTTTTCTTATCAAGATTTTTAAATATTTAACACCGTTGTAATAAAGTATCGATATGCATTCAAAATTATTAAATTCGATTTATTTAAAACGTAAGTTAAAGCCTTAAAATATTAAAAATTATTGTTTCAATTCACGCAAAATTATTATCCAAAACGTATTTCTTAAGTTTATAACACTTTTCATTAATAATTAACAAATTAAATTTTCTGAGTGTACATTTAGTTAAATCTCAAGATATTCCCTTTTATCTTTAGCTTAAATTATATTCATAGATGAGTTAAATTATGTAAAATCCTTAAGAGATTTGATATCAAACAAAAAAAAAGAAATCCCTATGAAATCTCTACCACTCCACTTTGAATCACTTCAAAGAACAAACCGAATAATATAATCAAAGAAACCTGGATACGAAGCATTTTATTGTATGACTGTTATTGCTATTATTGTGATTATTTTGTATTTTTATTTTATTTTATTTTTTCGATATTGTACTGACCGAAATGCTGAAACTTGAAACGGCAGTATTTTTGGTCGTTCAATGAAACAATATGAATATAAAAATAAATGAGAATGGGGTGTTAAACTCATTCGAAGTAATTTATATAATGGATACTGCTTTTTTTAATGTTTCAATGATTATCAGGGGACAGTAGTTTGTTTCTGGTTCCATTTACACCTGTAATGGTTATTTATTTAAATGAAGAAATGATTAATTAATTATTGAATTAGGTTTTATAAATCTGATAATATAAAAAACGGTGTTTTATGTGAACAATGAAATATTCATTGTTGAAACATTCAAGTTTTTTAACCCTAGAAATATAACAATACGTCTCAAAGTGGTATGATTTCTAGCATCGTTTTAAGCAATACCAAAAATAAAAATTGATATATGTTTGTGTTATTGATTGAGATCACTTATTTATTAAATCACTTATTATTTAACCTGAAAGATTGGTAAGTGAAAACAAGAATAAAAAGAAATATCGAAAAATTGAGTATATATCAAAAATTTAAAAAATTTAATAAAATAAAAAATAGCAGCTTTTTTCAAAGAACTCAAAAAACAAATATAAAAAACACAAACATTATTTTTTTAAATTAATTTAAGTATCTACAGCAGACAAAAAAATGTATGCACGAGCTCGTACTTAGTATCACATATCTTCATAACATAGAAAAGCTATTTCGAATTTGAATTTGATTTAATAATTTATAACGATAATATACTCCTTTTACTAAAAAAGTTAGACACATAGAAAAAGAAATTTGTAGCAGTAAAAATTTATATTAAAGCTACAAAGCCGCTAATTTGCATGCGTCAACACAATAGCACGAAATAGTTAGATACAGTACACTCGCGATTAATAATTAAGCCCAAGCCAGTTTATTTTTGCAAAATTGTTCACATTTATGAATGACATCAAACATATTTCTCATAGAAACAAAAGTTAAAGTTAAAGTTTCTATTTATTGTCTATTGGATTTAAATAAGCAAATTATTTTGAAAAAAAGAAAACATATAAAGTTATTATATAATCTTCTATTGCTCATTCTTTTATTGAATAAAATCCGTCGAATAATACAAAAATACGTTATTCGTATTTTAAAGTTTTAGCCCTAAGTTCATATTCTTACGAAAAAAATGCCTAAAAGAAAATACACCACATCAGGGACTGTATTGTGGGATTTTAGCTATAAACTTTATTGGTTTGTGTCAAGGCTCCATAATTGTCATAATTGTCTGTACTATTAAGAGTGCTACCACCTGCATGTTGCCAGTTCGATTGCTTTTTGTGTATTATAATTTTACATCTTTTGAATTGAGCGTAGATAAATATAAATTTTTAGTGACTACAAGAGTATTCGAAATTGATAATGAATTGCTATAATTGTATACCGTAAAAAGTAAGAAAATAAAACTGTAAAACAACAACAAAGTGTTGTTTATTTTATTTTGACGCAATTAAAAAGAACTTAAACATTTTAAAAATGTTAAAGCTTATCAATATTTTAGAGTAGTCAATGAAAGAAAGAGGGTTCATTTTTTATCAGGTTAATATATTAGGATGTTGATATAATCGGAGGAAACACAATTAATGATTATAATAGAGATGCATCAGTGACACCAATTGTTAACAAATTTGTAATTGAACACAGTATTATTTACCACATTGACAACCATATATAGAGGTAGTAGACCCCTGAAGGCCAGAAGCGGAACAACCAGGCGATACTTCGTTTAATAAAATAGTATGTTTTATACCAGGAAGGTCTATTACAAATCAATTTAAATAAAATGTTTCGATTAAATTCATCAAAACACAATCTTCAAACGTTGGATTAGTATGATGTTGAAGTGTAAAAAAACCATTTACTACTGCCAAAAACAGATTGGTGAGAATTGAATTTATAAAAGAGCAAGTAAACTTAGGTATACTTTTAATGGAAGACCGTACTCTTCTCATATGAATCTAAGTTTAATGTGCAACGTTCTTTTAGATTCAGCTAGTTAAGATAAATAAAAAGGACAACGTCTTAATCCTCGGTATACTAAAGACACGGTAAATCATAAAGAAGTAAATGTTTTATTCTGGCTATGGAATTGCGCCAATACACAAAATAATGCGTAATGGATTGATTTGTCCAAGGATTTTTAAGCCGATAGCGCATGAATAGGAATTAATGCCACTTGATTGGAGATATCAATAGGAAAAGAATCCAAAATGCACAGATAAATGAGTGAAAGAGTACTTTATAAGCAGACAAATCAATCGCGCAATCACCAAGTCTCAACCCCCAGAAATTCTATGGGATACTGTAGATCTCAAAATATACAGCGATAACTGCAAAAATAATGAAGTCTTTCAAGGCCGTACTGTTAAAATGGTTCTTACAGATCTCAACGTTTACAAGTCTTCTGTGCCTGATAGCATACCAGCAGTGTTCTTAGATGCGTAAGCACCCATCGATCAAAAGAATCCGAATGTTTGAAGGTTTATCACCACCTTGTAAAGTATTTAGAGTAACTTTACTTATGACGTTCTAGCGCCATTCTCCGAGCAGTAAAATAAATCCATTTATAATTTCAGCGAGAGTAAGGTTTGGCGAAGTAAATTTGTTGATATTTCTAAAGAGTTCAATAGTGCTTAACGCGGGCGCTCATATCGAAACCTATTGCTCGCTTTATATATAGCTTCCGCAGACGTCGTACTATATGAATAGTTATAGATGGGGTCTCATCCGACCATTTCAGGTGTATCACAAGTCTCTGAAATTTCTCCCATTTTATTTATTATATTTCTTTCTCTAGTTTATTTTCACAGGCAATATGGAATAAATATGATAACAGATAATTTATTTACGTCACTCCCTTTCGTCAATCGGCCTCAAGTTAGATAAGTCGTCGGTACTCTTCGGCAAAACAAGGCATATAAAGAAGCTGCGATCAAACACAACGGATTTTTAAGTACACTTCTAGAATAAAACAAAAGAAAGAAGTTTCTCAGTTTGCTATAAGCCCATCAGATACTTCTAAGCGGAATAAAACTTGCCGCTAAAGGGTCGCTGTTACCTTTGCAAGGCCGTTGATTCAAAATCCAATCGAAAACACGAAAATAATGCGTTGCCCCTAAATAGCCAGGATATAACACTCACAGCAGAATAATTGCTGCTTCAAAAAATACTATTATTTTTACTTTTTTTAAGCAAACCCTAATAAAAGTACCCTTATCAGGAGGATTAGGACTGCTTAACTTTATGTGGCTATAAGGCCAACCCAAATAAATAAGGAGAGCTAAGAATGACAAAGAACTTAAAACAGTGTTAAGCTGTATTTTGTTTTGTTTTAGAATAATTTTACTTTAAAGAACGTTCGGGTACCGGTGTACTCATATCAGGAGGGTTAACCCTAACCTGTTTGGTGAAGAAAATAACAAATTAGTGGAGCTTGAAAGTAATTATGACATTAAAGTTTTGGAAGTTAAAACTTCTGATTCTGCTTAACATGATGCCATAAATAAATTAGTAAATGAAAAATTTGAAGCAAACAAAAAAGCAGAAACATATTGAATTAGAAAAGATTTTCGACTTATCGCAGGAATTGGCAAAAACAACCCAAAAATATTAACAAATTATTTAAAGCTTTGTTAACAATAAGCAAACTTGTGCTGAAAGCCAGAATGACAATATGTAACCAAAATTAGAAATTGACTTTCTGATGAATCAATAATAAGTTCGGGGAGTTTTTATATTTGCTTTTAGTTTAAAACGATATTTTTTGTTTGTTTGTTTGACAAAGTGTATAATATTCATCCGATAGAGCTCCTTCTACTCTATAAATTGTGCAAAACGTTTTTTTCAACATATTAGTTTTTTACTTTTGAGGCTTAGAAACACAATAAAAGTTACATTTTCGGCACCTGCTCTTCCTTTCTTTTCATCTAAACCAAAAAGTTACTGAGGCAGCTCGAGACGTATACGGTGTAGGTGTTATAATCTATAGCATCAGGTTTGCCGTTATGGTCCCGTCGGACCAAAATTAATAGTTTTGCGTAGTTTACAAATAATTTGCTAGTTTGGTTGGTTTATTCCAACTTTCTGACATCAACAACAACAATAAACAACTAACACTTTTTAACACTTTTTTAAAAAGCTGTTTAATACAAAAAAGCTCTTAATAACTATATTATTTTGCTTAAAGACTGTTTATCCCGCTTTCACACATGTTTCATCTTCCAGAAGACCCATTTTGTTTACAGGTTAGCTCGAATTATCTTCAAGTAGGTTTAATATGTGAAGCGATCCACAGTTCGATCAGTAAAAACTGAAATGTAAATCTCAACCTTCCTCCATCTATGCTTTATCATTGGAACTTAGTTTTTATGTCGGAGTTTCTTATTTTTTCTTCAAACTATATGTTTTTTGTCGCACTTTAATTTTGTATTATAAGCCCAACACAATTCTAAAATAAGGTATGTAGTATATCAACGAATCGCAACCCTCATGAAAAAACTTTTATGTGTAAAGGCTGGGTAACATAAATTTTTAAATATTTTACTTGAATTTTTGGTATGCTGCGAACAGTTTTGGTAGGAAATTAATTTTTTACGTGGCTACGCTATACAACACGGAAATTGTTTTCAAAGTTCGAATATGGCGGTTTTGAAGACGGCTAACGCCCGGCAGTGGAAAACCTTTGAAATTCGCCGAAAAGCGTCGCAAATCATTTTTAAAAGGCTAAAAAATTAAAGGATTCTCAATCATCTTTCTTCTATGGGATTTTTTTATTTATTTATTTTTTTGGTTTAATAAGTGTCTTTAATAAAAAAAAGCTTCCACTGTAGATATAATATAGAAATATTACTATAGTAGGAGAATATATTTAATTGTAGCATTAAAAGAACTGAATTTTTTTTTTGTCTTATAATTTTGTATATTTGTTTTTGAACTTTTGGTAGTTCAATCTCTTTTTTAATAAAGTGCAATTGGCTAAAGTAAAAATAATTGTTTTTCTTGTTCCCATCGGGAATTACTGAGATCCCGGGAAATTTTAAATCAAATCCCGATTTTATGGGAACTAAAAAGCGCGAAAAAAGAAAATTTGTAGTCAAGACGAAAGCTAATTACTCAACAAACACATTTTATTAAACAGTTCAAAATGTGTATATATGTACATATGTAATGTATAAAAATAATAATGAAAATATTTTTACAAATATTTAATAAAACAGATTTTCGTAATTTCAAAATTTTTTTCACATGCGCATTACATACTTGATTAATATTTATATTACATTTACATTATTAAGTTAACAGAATGTTATCGTAACATGTTGCAAATAACATTGCACACGCAATACATTTTTAGAGGGTTGTAAGCCACAGGCACTGCATTAACGACACATAACCATAATAAAGATTAGCACTGTACTATCAACATATAACTGTTTATTTAAAGGCAGTAAGTAGTTCCTATGTGCTCCACTAGAGGTCGTTACTCATCTTGTTCATATTAGAAAAATTTGCATTTAAAATAATGATTTTTAATTCGCCAACGTGTAGGCGGCGTCATTATCATTACAGTTGGATTTCAAGCAAAATCCAATTGGAATTACAAGTTTGCAACAAATTCAAATCTATTTGTTTATAGGTGTTTAACATGTAAAATGAATAACATGTGAAATGAATGACAAAGTAAAACTACTTAAACGCAAACATCTACTATAACTGTATGTACATTTGATATATATTTTTTTTCAATTCAGTGCAGCATGGTGTACGTATTTGCACTCTAAACCAATTTTATTGAAAATTTGGTCGATAATAGTAGGCAACACTTTACCGACTATTTTCGACCTAAAATTAGAAAATTCTTTTTTCAATATTTTTAAGACGGTTAAGAATTACTTCACTGCATTTGATCTTCTTAATGTTTACAAGACCTATAATCGATCCAAATTGAAATACAACTCTCATGTATGGGTCGGTGCTTCTCGACCGCGTACAGGAGAGGGCAAAAGTTCTTATTAATGACGATATATCGATTCATTAGAGCATCTTCGTAATATGGCGTGTGTTTCATTGTTCTATCGGTACTATAACGGAATGTGTTCTGACGAAATTAAGGAACTAATTCCTAGTAATCATATATTTTTACGTAGTACTCGTATTTCTCGTAGAGCACATCCCTTTGTAGTTGATTTTCAAGTAAATCATATAACGCATTATAGGAAGAATTCGTTCTTTGGTCGCACTATTCATTTGTGGAACAATCTTCCTTCGAATGTCTTCTCTGCCACTTACGACATGAGCTATTTTAAATCGAACGTCCACAGAACTTCTCTATCTATCCTCTTTTCCACAACCTATTTTCGTAGTACCAGCACAATGCACTGCATGAGTAGGTGTTATCCCCTAAATGCTGGTCTCATTGAATAAAAAAAATAAAAAAATTAATAAAATATGTCTAAAAATTTTACGCAAATTATGTATGTGACCGAAAAGTAGCCTGAATGCTGGAAAATAATAAGGACTTCACTTTACCATTATTGGGAAAATGTTCTGGTGGACAGATTTCATTTACACTTCCCAATAAGTATTTAAAAATATACCCCAGTTCTGACTAATGCTTATTTTTGTTAGTTTTTACCAGTTAAATGCATTGCTTAAGACATTAATTGATAAATATTTTTCAAAATTTGTAGTAAAAACACTTAAGCTCACTGATTTTGTTTTCTTTTGTACGTAAACGATAAATTCTTACGGCTGTAATCAAAAACAAACTAAAGTAAATTTCATATCTACTTTAAGAAAAAATCACTAAAGTATTATTCACAAACGAACTTTAGCTTAAAATTCCTATTTTAAATCAATATTAAACAAACAAATTTGAAGGTTGTTTCGACCGTACTTTAAAGCTTTTTTTTAAAACATTATTGTGAAAAAGACATACAATCTAATGAACATAATTTATTAATAAAAATAATTGTTCAGAACAATTTCCAAATGCAATAAAATATTTTTCCAAGGAAAATTTCAAAGCATCAAAGAACGAAAGCTTAAATAATTAAAAAGAGAGAAGAGCTCATTTCTCCATACCAGATAAAAATTATCAACAATAATAGTTTCAACATGATGCTGGAGACCTTAAAATCCTTGCATGGTAAACAGGGTTTGTTCAAAACTTGCTCTAGTTTTCCTGGACACTGCGGATTAGATGGTAATGAGACAGCGAATGCATTGGCTAGAAAGGGTTCCGTTACACCATACATATATTGACCCGGAACCTTAATGTGCAGCACCACTGACTACCATTCTCAATCTAGTCGAAGATTGTGAAAATGTAAGATGTTTGGAACACTGGTATGCTCAAGGTGAACTTCATCACTCTAGATCAGCGATCAGTTCGTTTTAAGGTAGTTGTTCTAAGATTCTTAAATTTGTCAGGACGGACTTAAAACTCTTTACGAAGTTTCTTACATGCCACTGTGAACTAAAAACGCATCTGAAGAGGATGGCGGTCACACTGTTACAAAATACTCAATCATAATAATCATCATACAACTAAAATAATTTCCAAAATTCACATCTCAATTTGAATAGAGAATAAACTAGACTTGGGTTCTTTAGCTCTTTTCAGTGATCGCTCTTTTTAGTTCAGATCATTTAATTGAACTAGATCGTTCACTTAGCTCAGTAGTTCAGCACTCAGTTGATTTTACGTTAATTATTATTATTTTGTTTAAAATTTTAATTTTCAAATATTTCGCTTTGTGGACGTTTTTCAATTATAAACATTAAATATTTAGACATAATTGTCAATATATTATTTTTTTTATGCGTTTTGCAGCATTTTTTTTTTTTTCAAATAAGATATAATATAACGATATCTTCTTTTTAATAAGTCTCTGCTGCACAAGAAAAACTTTTGCGGCATTTGAACGCAAAAAAGCAATCAGCCGGACAAACAACTTCACCTTATACTCGTATAATTTTACCATTGAATTTTCAAAAATTGCACATATATAGTACATAGCAATTTATGCAGATAATTTTTAAAATAAAATTTTATTCCGGTTATTTTTAAGGGTATTTTTTTAATTACAATAATTAAGAATTTGCAATAACATCTTATTGCAGGTACACTTTAAGAGGATATTTGTAGCAAAATTTGCAAATATGCACTAGCATTTCAGGCAGTTTTTATTATTTTATTGCCGGGGTTTTAACAGATTTTTACATAAATGTCGTTGAATTAATCATAACTTTAAGTGAGGCCCAAAATTAAGGCGAAATTATTCTTTGTACGAATTCGTTTTAAAAAAATAAAAAAAAAACAGAGCAAAATTAATTATTTTCGTTTTATAACTTTTTCATACGAGTTTTCAATGGTTTATATATTTATAAAAAGAAAAAATTGATAATATATTTTTTACATAATATGTATACAAATATATTCATATATCTTTTGCTTAATTTGCATCTTAAGATTGTGGCAACACTGCTTATATATTATCTGCAAATTATTTATTTTTCAAATTAAGTGCCAAACATATCAATGAAACAAATATGAACGAAGAAGAAACATAAACTACAGAGCCAATGGAACTCATTGTCTGGCAACACTGATTGTACATGTTATTTTCAGGGTGGCACTACCAACGTATGTTATTTTCATAGAACATGAAAAAAGACACACGAACTAAAGAGAATTGTGAACGAAGAAGAATCATGTACGATAAAGAAACATAAAAGAACAAACGACCGAACGAACTACGGAGCTAAAAAAGCTCATTGTAATGACCGACTCTCTTAGCTCACTTGTGTGAGTAGATCAATTGTACTACGTCGTTCGCGAACTACCCAAGTCGAGGTCACAGATGTTTATGTTTGTGGACTGCGTTCACAAGCATCAGAGACAGAATAACAAATATGTATTGTGCGGTAGTTGATAGGCTTAGACAGCAGTATTTATGTAGATATAGGGTCTCACTGGGTGACATATTCAACATTATGGTTTCAGATCTGCTTGTGCATTAGGAAGGCAGCTGATCTGCTGGACAAACTATAGACTGGAAAGGCACAGTAGATCCCATGGGTCGCAGTGTCTTGCAATAGTGCCTAATCTGTATACACAAGAAAAATAATGATGACAATAATGCTCTCATTTTGACTTAATATCTGTTAAAGAAGAAATAAAAAAGTCAAAACAATGAACACATGGCCTACTTTAAATTTAAAGAACTGAAGGTGATTTAGCGAAATACTACTTAAAAAAAGAAGCGAATGTATTGCCAAATTCAAATTTTATTTGTTTAGTTATGCAGGTGGATTACAAGGGCTAAAAGTAAATATAGTGGCAAAATAGTATGCAGTACTAACGCATTTAAAGAGCGATTGCTTGGTGACGCAGACTAGAAACTAAAGCCATATTACTTTCACCGTTATAACGATATCAAGAAGATATATATATGCATTTTGCTGCTCTACAAATACAAAATTTTTCTCAATTATGACAAATTGTTAAATTTTGTCGTTATTATAATTTACAGTATGCCAAATCAACATTCGTACATCTTTTCAGAAAGTATGCTCTTTTTAAAGTCACTTTTTTAACAAAATAATCAACGAAAATAATCGTTCTTATACGATTTTGGATCAAAAAAGTTTTGTTTCTTAAAGAAAATATACGAAAAGTATTTTAATCATAAATTTTTAGAAAAATTATGAAATTTAAATAAACAAAGTTTTCAGTTTGTATGAATTTATATTCTTCATATTGTAAATGAGAAATATTATAAATAAAGTATTGCCAGTTTCAAATATGAAAAAACTTAAAGTGTACTTTAGTTAAAATACTAATTTTGAATAAAAATTTTTAAAAAAGTTTTATTAGCCTTAAAGTGTGATATAACTAATTTATATTTGATACACAAAATTAAAAATGTTTGTGAATATAGCCAATAAACTTCGAAATTTTTACAATTTATTATTTATTTTATTCTTTCTTTCCGACGGGGTTGCTCCTGTCAGGGATTTGCGATTGACTGAAAGAAAAATGAAAAAATATCGACATGTTATCTTCAAAATTATGGGTGTTCAATTAAAAACAGACATTTTTTTCACATATGAAAAATATTTTTATTTTAGTTTATTACATATAGGTTCCAGTTAAAAATGAAAAATTATGTCGCTCAAGTGAGCCTATTGGCTCGGCAGGTTCCCAATCTTTTACCAAAATTATTAATCAAGATATCTTCTCAACAATGTTGGTTTTAAGCTCTTAAACTGTTGTGGGATTATTTTGCTGTGCACTTTCGATTTCTTAGTGGCCAATTTACTCCTTCTCTACTAGAAATAATGCGATTTTCGCACTTTTTTCTCAAAAGGATCAATTGTTTCTCTTCTCAGAATGTTGAAAAATGTGGATCGTTTGATGTATAATTGCTACGAATGATGACGAATGAACGTTCTTGAATCTTCCTCAACACTTCTGTTTCTGTTATCATGAATGGAACCAGTTTCTTCAAATTTCTCGATCGTCAGCTTGATGTCAATTTTGGACACCCATTAATATAATAATAAGTTTGCACTAATTTCAGTTCTAATGCTGTTCCAGAGTGGTTGATATTTTATCGAGGCATAGTGGTTGTATAAAACTGAGTTAGATTCTTGGCAGAAAGTCGACAAGACGTTGGCCTACTGAAACCGATAGATCATACCATGCAGCCTGAAGTAATTCTCAAAGCTCATGATAATTTGTGGGACACTTTCCTCTGGTTGCTCTTTCTATTACATTTCACAAATTCTCTATCGCATTTAACTCAGTGGGCCAGTGTAAAACTGTAATATTATCTTCGAACCCTTTCTTAAAACACTATGGAGTGGCGCATACAAGTTCAAAGAATTTCAACATAATCTGTAGCGCTCATAATTTTCTGTTGACGATATAGTTAGAATTGTAAACAGTGCGATTTGGTCTCCTTACATAAATGATAATTAATTTAATTAATTTATAAGCACTTTTTATTAATTTATAAAACTTTTAAAATGGTCAAGCACATGGTGGGTATATTTACGTACAATAGGATATATTATAATATACATCGCATATTTAAACTATTTCAATATCATTCAAAAATTATCCTAAAACTGATGTTTATATATATATATATATATATATATATATATATATATATATATATATATATATATATATATATACCAAAGACTTAATAGTATTCGTAGATATTCTGTTTTACTTATATTTCAGTTATTCTTTATAAATGCACGAACTAAGAGACTTTTGCCTTGACGTATGCCCCCCATTTTTCTTGAGGATTAAATAGCATGTGGCATTAAGGAATGTCGCAGAACTTTGCTTCATTCGTCAATAGGAATTCTATCATTGTTAATAACATAATATATTTTGCTTACCATGTTCAGGTAGCTGATACTTAGGTGAAAATCTTTCATTTAGTGGCTAAAGAGGCGATTAATTGAGTTTACTTTTATCGTTCCATAGCACTTTATCCTAGTTTCCATTTGACCGGTATAAGTGGCGTTTCCTTATATAAAATTTGTATATAAGTGGTTTTTTACAGAGGCGTGTGACAGACGAGTTAATTTCAATTAATATGCGCCTGGCAGTTGAACGGTGATTTGAATACCCATTTGCCGTATTCTTCCAAGATTATGCTACGATTAAAACCATGTTCTATGGCAAGAACTACACAACTTTTCAGCAATTGAAAGCCGACGTAACCCATGCCATTTTAAAAATTCCGAAAGGTCTTGAAAAAATGAACTGACATGATTAGTTACATATATAACTGCTAGTCACTGTTATCATTTAACATGATGTTATTTTTAAAACATAATTTAATTCATTAAATTTTTTATGCTTTATTTCAAAGTCATGCTTCGAAAGTCATGCATATAAAACATAAAACAATGAATATAGGGAATAATATTATAGAAGTTATCTTAAAAGTGTTGACATACTTCGGCTGACACTCGTGAAATATAGAGTAATAAAAAAAAATGTGTTGTCTCTCTAAAATATGTATTCGTACAGCTCAAATAACTCTGATAAGACTTATATAGCTTTAAGCTTAAAGAAAACTTATACTTAAAGGCCAGAAACACATGGATTAATGGCGTTAATTTGTCACTTCTTTTCAAACGATTGTAGAAGAAGCATTCATTTACCTCGGCATGCCAAAAACATATTTAATAACCTCAGATTTGAATTAAGAAGAATAATAATAATAAAAATAATGCCAAATCGATGCTATTTTGGTATGAATAATCGATTTAAGAACATACGATAACGTTCTACAAAAAGCTAATTCTACCCGTAGTCTTATATGGGGCAGACGCATTGATGTTTTCACAAGCGGACGAAGCTGTTTTTGGAATATTTTAGGGAAAAATTATTCGTAAAATTTACTTAATTTGCGTCAACGGAAAGTATCGAAGTAGTATGAACCATGAGTAAAGCGCGTCAAAATGTAATACGAGTTGATGATAATGATCTAATGTAGAGGGCATTCGTTCAAGACACTGAGAGAGTACGCAAGAAAAGACGTTCCAGACTAGAATGGAAAGAACCGAAAAACCTGTAGTGCGAGATTGGAGAAATAATGCAGAAGATCGTAATGCATGAAAATCTATTTATGTTTGCTTTCAGATCACAAGCCCAACGCATTGGGTTTTATTCGTTGCTTTTATGGATTTTTTTTTAGCTTAATTCAGTTTTATATTTGCTTCCTAATTTTGTTCAATTAAACATTTTTTTATTGAAATTAGATTGTTTTAGTATTTATTTAAAATCCAATTTTTCACTCTTGGTCAGATCAAGGCGGTGTTGTGTACTATGGCAGACTCCGACGCTCGGCCTCAAGTCGCAAAAATTGCCAAACGAATTACTTCTTTTCAAGAAATAAAAAATCGGTTTCAAAGTTGGATCGCCTCAAAAGAAGAAAAGTTTTTCTGAAACGGGATTCGGAAATTGGCTCAGAGATGGAGAAAAAGATGTAGGAGTGATTTTTATTTTGATAAATTTGATAATTTATTATATTTTTTGAGCTAAGAAAAGGACTGCGTTAATTCTTACTTCCAATTTAATTTGTACTTCCAATAAAAAACCAACCCGGGTTTTTTTAATATAATACCCAATAAAACCTGGATGAGCTTAATTGGGTAACCCAGTGGGTTGCCAACCCTGCTTTTGAGTCATAGTAGACTTGTTATCTATATAATTAATAGGCTAACACATTTCTTTGTATCGCTTTTACGCCCGTTCTACTGCATCGATCTTAAAAAATATATATGGCTTTAGAGATTTGATGTGCACAGAATTTTTATTTGTTATATAAAATCATTTTTTTTTTTTTATTAATTTTTTGAAATAAATTTTTTGGAAAATTATTATTTTATATTTTTTGGCTTATACTAAAAAAAATTAAATGTGTTTGGGATCCATTTTAAGAAAATTTTGTATGAAAAATTTCAAATAAATTACGTTTAAAACCGATTTTAAATTTTATCTCTGTATATATACAAATGACGTGTTTCTTCATGATCGCTAAACACAAAAACTACTGGATTTTTACCAAACTTAATATAGATGTTCTATGCTGCGTGAGGAGTGTTTCTGTGTAGTTTGAAGTTCGTCCGACAGATGGCGAAATATTTAGTTTTTTTGTGTTTTTGCACCGTAACTCAAGAACTACTGCACCGATTTCGACCAAACTGTATATGCGTGCTCTATGGAGCGTGAGGAGTGTTTCTGTGTATATTGAAGTTTGTCCGACAGATGGCGCAATATATAGTTTTTTATGTTTTTGCACCGTAACTCAAGAACTACTGCACCGATTTCGACCAAACTTTATATACATGCTCTATGGGGTGTGAGGAGTGCTTCTGTGTAGTTTGAAGTTCGTCCGACAGATGGCGTCATATTTTTTTGGTGTTTTTGCACCGTAACTCCAGAACTACTGCACTATGCTATGTTTCGTTGAAGGCGTTGGCTCGTTAATCAACGTGCAGTGGCATTAATTAGTCTAATACCGACTGAAACCTAACATCTTTTTGTGAAAAAAATATATTTAAACAAAATAAATAAATATCTATCACTCTTTTTTAAGCTGTATTTGCGCAATAAGCCTATTTTATGTTTTGGTCAGGTCAGGTGCTTGGTCGGCGTGTGGCGGCGTTAAGTATCCCGACACCGACTCATACATAACCTCTTTTCGTGAAAAGTTCGTGGGTGTCAAACGAAAAAAAGAACTTATTAAATTGAAGAATAATTTATTTAAATTAAATATTACATACATTTTAATAAATTAACCCAAGGTGTTAGTGAAAGTAAATTAATTGTATTATTGAAAGCTATTGGAAAAAGTACATAAGCAACAGGCAGCCTTTCTACCCAACAATAACAAAAAAATAAATATAAGAAACGTATATTGCGGTACAAAATGCCACGCTCATATGCAAATATTGGTCGCCGTACACGACACACAAATTATATGAGAGTGCTGCGCTCACAGCAGACACAAGAGGAGCACACAGAAGACAATGAACTAGCCAGGAATCGAATGTTAGTTTTATACCAAAATTATTCACAAGAAACAGTTCAACATAAAAGAAACATTTGTGGCCAGCAACGCAGATCGGGCCCAGCTATCAAAAATATAATTCCATTTGAACAATAATTGCTATGTCGATTTAGCGAACCTTTCATTCTTTTCTAAATATCAATCAGCCATGACTTTGCATGCAAACCAGACCTACAGTGAAAATAAAATTTGAAGGCAAAACAACGTTTGCTCGGGTTTGCTAGTATAATATATAAGGAAGTCCCTTTTAAAACACGAGTTTATATAGAATGATTGCACTAGTGTACATAAATATTCTAATCAATGTGTAATATATTTTCCAATAAAACAAGATATATTACTAGCTTTGATTCGCATAACGTTTGTTTTGGCAACTTTTACGGTATAAACACTCTCTGTTAGTCACTGACTGTACAAAATTCAGACTTACAATGTCTGTATGCTAAGAGACAGATGTCTTCGACCTAGTCGAACTCTTCCAGCTGACGCTCGCTGCCAGCATATAAAGAGAATTTAATTACGTAAATAGTGTTAATGTTAACAAAATAGTTACACTTTCGTAAGTAAATAAAACCACTTTAAATTAAATATTTCAAAATGGTTTAATGAAAAACATTAATGATGTTTTTAAAACATGATATACATACGTAGCATATAAAATTATATATATGTAATTACAAATTCATGCTGTTCTTAGTTGAGGACTAGGTGTAAAAATTAAAGTTTTAGCATTAACCCTCTGTGGTGCATAAACATAAAGGAGTTATATTTAGCATATCCATAAAAAATGAATTCTAAATTAGCTCTATTTTCTAAATTATTGCTATTAATAGCGAACACGTTCAAAAAAATACAGTCATTCATATTCCCCGTAAATTGTTCATTGTAGACAAAAAAAATATCAGAGAAATAAAAACAAAAATAGAAGTCCAATGGAGTATATACTTTGCGCAAGAATCCATTAAAAAGTCGTAAAAAAATTTATAATTCCCTTAATGAGTTCTTACTTTTATTTTTTCATTCAAAACACACAATCTTGAATTTTATTGGAAAATGTAAAGGTCCGTATTTACATATATATATGCAAGTTTGTATATATACTCTCTATTCTTATGTTTACATATGAATTTGTATCTACAACCAGCATCATCATCATCTTCATATTAAACTCAAATTCTTTTTTTTCTTGATATTCTCACAAATGATGAGTGAATGGTACCATTAGCCATAATAGAAGAATTTGATTTAAATTCTAATTTAAATTTTGCATTTTATCTTTGTCCGATTATATTTTTTTCTAAAGTTCCCAAAATAATACAATAGTCTTAGGAGATTTATGCTAATGGATAAAAGAAAATTTGTTGTTAAAGCAGGTGGAAAAATGTTACTTTAGAACCAAAAAAGCATACTCCATGTAAACGTCTTGAGAAATTTTTTAACAAGAAATATATTTGGTTTTATATTTGGTTTAAAAGAAATTTACTGCTTAAAATGGATCTCATAATAATTACAATATGTTAAGTGGAACAAAGTTGTATTAGGAAAAATAAATAATGAAATGAATGAATAAATGACCAGAAGTCATATTTTTGCTTTATTTTTGCCTCTAGAGAATATAGGGTATCTGAAAAATTATTTCGTCTTATTCTATCTTGACTTATTTAATTTCATTGAATCAGCTGAGTTAGTCAATTTCCAAAGTTAAAGTTCGACACCATGTATGTATTCTTCGGGCGCGCTCGTCTCCTACTGCCATAATGGTTCCATTCTGAGGCATATCATCTGGTGCTTTCTGAGGTTTTACGAAGAGTTTTATTTACTCTATCGGCGTAGCTAATTGTGTTTGGCCAAAAAATGCGCCATATAAAACGCAAAAATGTATTAATTTATGTTTAGAGTTTTCCTACACTTAGAGCGAAGTGTGCCATTCCTCGCGGCCATAAAGTATCGTTGAGATTTTTGTCAAATATCACTCGCGAAATCAAAATCTTCTAACTAAAGTTGGAACTTTGAGACGCTTAATTTTCTTTTCTCGAAAACTTTAGACATAACGTTGTCAAGAATTAGAGTAAACAGCAGCTGTTATAAATGGCCTCTTGCTTTATGCCTATCTATTTAGCATATGATTCGCTGTACCTCCCGTTGTGGCAAAGAAGTTTTACTTAGCCTCTCTCAAAGCATTCTAAAGGGTGTTGTAAATGTGTAAATTGTTGGCAAGCCTAAAAAGAGCAATTTGACAGCTGATAGTTTAGTGTTAGTAAAATGGAGCGTTACACGATTGAACAATATCTCAAAAATAATTAAAGCTTGGCGGCCACAGTTCGAAAATTTCATACAAAATATGTCGGAATAGTGTTTTAACTTCGTCAACTGTGAAGTGATTAATTGAAAAATTCAGAGAGAATGGATCCGTTACAGACGCCAAACATACTGGTCGTCTAAAAACAAGCCATTCAAATATCAACATCGAAGCAGTTCGTGAGAACGTCGGGACAAACCAGGAATCTCAATTGGGAGACGTGGACAGGAATTGTAAATTTCGGCGTATACTCACTAAGGATATGTGTCTCCATGCTTACAAAATTCAATTAACACAACAACTAAAGCCGAATGACCATGCACAGCGGAGGGAATGCTGATTTATCGAACAAAATCATCCTAAGCAATTGGGTACATTTTCATCTTGATGCCTTTACTAAGCGATACAAATTGCCGCTTTTGAGGTTATGAAAACTCACGTCTGATTATCGAAAATCAAATGCATCCACAAAGTGTCACTGTATAGTGTGGATTTTGGGCTGGAGGCATAATTAGAGCATACTTTTTTGAAAATAGGGCTGGTCAAGCTATTCGCCTGATGTGTTATATCGCTATCCTATGTTCTTTATGATACAATAAAAAAATAACAATCAGAAGACTAAAAACTGTGTCTTCAATTTAATTCAAGTCTTGGGTTAACTCTGGGACACCCTTTTTACTGCTTTTCTTTTCACGGCATACTTCAAGGCCTTTTTGAAATCTATAAATATCAGATATAAAGGCTAATTCCATTCTACTCTACAGTTATCATTCCCATCGCATTGGACTGATCGACGCAGCTCTGGCGTGGACGGAAGCCCGCTTGTTCGTCGTTCATTCGAAATTATTAATTATTTGAAGTCCTTTTTAAATCTCTTTAGATTCCTATTAAAGGACTGAATTGATATGGCGATTCATATTTATCTCACGGAATACAAAGACTCAAATATCTAATGCCAGTATAAAGTCGGTAGTACTTTATGACTGCGAAGCCTAGAACGCTGCATTTATAAATAGATACTTAAGAAAAATACATAATGAACAGGAGCGTCCACACTACTTTCAATGTAACCTAATTAATCACAAATTTCTCATATGAGATTTACATCAAAATTGGGTATGCCAATCGGTATTTTATAAAATTTTTTTGTGCGAACCTATAAAAAGCATACACGCATATACATATACATATAATTTTATGCTTTAGTTAAAAAAAAATATCTGCAAAAATCAGTTAACATAGTTATCAGAAAAGTTTACCATTCTATTATCAGACAACGTTGTCGGTCAATAAATTGTCGGAACACATGTTTGTCAGATTGTTGTAAAGCAAACATTCCCAGTGGCAAACATCATAGTGAACTCTACTGACAAACGCGCGATGACCGACGATGAATTTTATTTGCTGCCGTACATAGCTTTTTAAAGTAATGCTCCAAATTGTCACAGATGACAGAAGTTGATTTTGTCATGCAGGCTACCGTTTATTAGTGAGACCTAACAGACAATATCAATAAAAATCATTGTGCTTTATTTGTTAACGAGTTGGTGTAGCAAACAAAATCTACATCTTTCAGAATGTAATTTCAGCTTTCTTTAGTATCGTTACATTCACTGACATTGCCATACATAACTGCCTTTGTTCGTGTCAGCAGCACGAAGATTCATCACTGGTATTATTCATATATGAAAATTTTGTACGAATTTCCACTTGATACTGATATTTTAACGATAATTCATCGATGAAAATATTATAGTGACAATGTCGTTCAAGTTAGCCACCGGTTTATCAGCTCTGTTGTCAGATATCGTTAGACTGAAAGCATTTGGCTTTTGTATTGTCTTTCAAAGCCTACATATATTAAGTTAGAGAGTACAATATAAAAGGTATTGGAAAGCAGCGATTAAGAAGATGTCAGCTGACTGTCAATAGTATTGTCAGTTATTGACAGTAATCTTATTTAGGCAAGAATTACCAATTTACACGATTGGACGACAAATTGAGCACATTTTACTAATAATATAGTACATAAGGTCTGACAACTGTCGAATCAGAGTTTAAGTGAGGCCATTGCGCTAGAAATTCTACGAAACAAATGTTATACTTTATTAAATTGTGTTTTATCAATATAAATAAATTACACGGTGTGACAAAAAATACCTGGCAAGTGATACTACTTTTTGATAGGCGCTATTGAGTAGAGCAAGTTTGGGGTAAAAAGGCGGTTTTTCGAACATTCACGCACTTATAAGCTAATAACTCAACTAAATATTACCCGATTATAAGTTTCTTTCCAGATTAGGAAGGAAGAGAAACAGACAGATATGTATGGTGTTTAAGTAGCCTTGAAGGGGATCTGTTCAATGCTCCTTTGACCAATGACGATACTGTCTGGCGAAGTCAAGCCATTTTTTCTTATTTACCTTGCCTGCAAGTGGCTTCTAGCCAATAAGTTTGCTTCTTTAAATCGATTTCTTGCGGTATGGGCACCAATTGCCTCTATTGTTTATTTGTCTACCTGGTAATATGTACTGCCAGCTACCGTGGGTCGATTTTTAAAGTATTTATGATTTGACGGCTATCAGACGACGAGCAGTAGATTTACGTGGTCGTCCACCTAATAACAGAAAGATTATTTAATTTACTGGTAACACAATTATGGATGCAAACGATGTTTTCTAAACATCGAAGAATCTTTCATAAACATCGCTGTTAACATCGATTTCGACGTCCAAATTGAAAAACATCGACATCGTTCTTTGTACACTTTTGACCATTTTAATATATGTATTTATTGCGTTGCTCACTTCAACTTTTAAAGAACACGACATTATTTTTTATGAGTCAACTACATGTTTAAATATGCAGGATTTTGCTTGCAAAATAAATACAACCTTAGTTATCAATAAAAATTTGGAAAATTATTTAAAAACTCATGTATGAAAAACAAAAGAAAAAATTCATCGTCACTCATCGATGATTTAGCTACCATTCACAACGATTCTTACTATGATTCACTATGTCGTTCGCCAGCGGGTAGTTGTTATTTACGGCTTTAAAATTTTTCGCCATTGCGCTGCTTTTGATTTCGTATTTATTTATTAATTTATAGAAAAATTAAATATCGAAAAGCTATGTTTTTCAGCTTCGATATTTATAATAAAAATATTGTCATATTTAAACATTGACGTTTTTATGAACGATTTCGCATCCCTAAACACACTGCGTTGAATTTTTTCTTGCCAAACTTGCTCACTTTTTAATATATAAAATATTGGCTAATTTAGAATAAAAACGCTTATTGGTGCCACTTAATAAGATTATGAATGTACCGACTAAAAAAGAAGTGTGTAATTGGATAACATCATTAGTTTCAAGTCTCGATCGAATGTCAAATAGCACAGAGTTGCATTTTTTCTAGCGCTACTGTATATCTTCAACATTAGTATATATTTATGAAGGTGTTACAATTATTCGCACAATTCAAATATTTCCCAATCACATAAAAGATCTTATAAATGGTTATTTTATTAAATTATTTCTAGCTTATATAGAGTTTTCTGAAAAACAAAAACAAAAAACGAACATATTGCAGATTAAATATTAATTTTTTTTCAGATCTTGATGTGGCATAAATCAACCGTAACGTGATGATGATTGCTGTGGTAAGTCACACTAATAAAACTCCTTTTATACCTTTTTTTATTTTAATATTTAATTACCAAAAAAAAAAAACAAAAACAATTAAAAATTTAATGGATTCCTTTTCTCACTCATTTCATACACTTAAATACATAAGTTTGTGTATGTGTGTGTATGTTTTAATGAGTATTTAACTACATTAATGAATGAATGAATGAATGAATGAATAAATGAATTTGTCTTTCTGTTTGTTTATATATTTGATCGTTTGTTTGTAGAACCGTGATTTATCATTTTTATCATTCTTAATTTACGATTTACAAAACGGTTGCATTATAAAGACAATTAAAATGTAATAAAAATACAACAACAATATCAAAACAAAAAGGAATAATACAAAACGGCAGTCCATTAAAAACAGAATAGTGATGAAGAACTCAAGTCAAATAATTTGGTTTGATGGGCTGATATATAAATTAAATTAAAGACTTGCACTTGCATAAACACACTTAATTTCAATTGTTTGCAAAGGGTGTGTTTATAAGGAGGAATTTAGTCTATTTTTAATTTCTCGTCGTTCCTACTAGGAGCATACGGCCTTTGTAAATTTCTCGAACCATTCTCTATTTTGTTACAACGCCTTCACTTCAACTCTTTCCACTGCTGTTTATTTCGGTATCAATCTGTCTGCCGTCCTGAAGAAGGCCACTTATTCTAGTACCTTGCGGGTTCCAGTCTATCGTAGTTTTGGTGATATCGTTAGATGGTCTTCTAAGGGTATGTCCAACCCAGCGCAATTTACGCCACCTTATTCGAAAGGGGCTGTTGACCTGTCCTTCGCTAGAATTTGGAAAGAAACGATTCACGGACACTTGCATCTTTCCTATATCACGTTACGCAGCATTTCAAGTTTCGCAACCGTACAGTAGTTTGGATTTTATATTCGCATTAAAGATTGCAATTTTCGTACGCAGAGATAAGATAGATCTAAGATGCTCAAACGTCTGGCGGGCTTTCTGTAATCTATTGTAGATATCCTCGGCCAACTTTCCGTTTGTGGAGACAGGACACCAGTTCCGACTTTCACCGCGCAATTCTGCAGACTGAAAAGCGCAATTCCACAGACTGTTCCACGATGAAACATAAGCTGTTTATGTTATCAATTGTGAACTTCTTGGGACGAAATCTCGCCTGTTTCTGTCACCCTATCGGAGATCATTTTGGCAATTATCTTATTAACCACGCAGACCGGGGTAATACCACGCCCGTTATAGGGGTACCCTTTTTCGATGGCAGATCATTTGGTAATTTCTGCCCTACCAATAAGTTGGGATACCATCAATACCTGGAGCTTTATAACCCTTAAAGACGTTGATCGAGTTAGCGATCTTCTCGATAGTGAGACACGTAGAATTAAGGTGTGGATCGTCCTCATGCGATTCACACATACATTAAATTTGATTACGTTAGATTATTTTTCGAAAGCATGCGCCATAGCGATTCACCCAAACTCAACCTACTGTTCCGATGGTGTCGCCAGTCTTTCTTTCGAACCCTTTAGTGGCATTTATGTTTGAATATAATACTCGTATCTGAAAATCTGACGTTGAGGTGACAGAATCATTGATAACACTTCGACTCACAGTAACAGTATCTGCTCCCTCAGAAGGACAGTTATGTCCACTTCAAAATTTAAGTCGAAAATGGAACTGAGTTTTAGAATAAATAAATTTCTACAATGTGGAAGTGATCCTAAATCATAATATGGCCTTTGATCATTTGTGAAAACTTACTCAACAGGAACAAAAAGCAAGCTTATTGTTTTATAATTACTAATTTTTTAAGTCTTATGCTTAAAGAAGCATATAGCAAATAGAGATTCATTTATCAGAAAATATATTTCTTAAAAATATCTTAAGCTAGGACACATAAAATAACTTAAATAACAAATAAGATATATGTATATGTGGGACGAGTGTCTAACTAGACCACTGTGCAAATAATAATTTTTATGTTTTGTTAGTCCGTCCGTTATTTATAGAAACTTCTGGACGAGTATGATCCGATTTATTGAGATAAACGTTTGTCCGTTTTGTATTTAAGAGCATAATATGGGTTAGAGCGGGACTACTATATTCTTACTGACGAATAAAAGACTTGGATCATTCGACAGACGGATAGTTCGTCTATGGGATATAGTTGAAGAGTTGAACCATAATTGTAACGTTGAAGTAAAGTTGTAAAGTTGTTAAAATCAAAGTGAAGCGGTCGTTAAGTCGTATAACATGTAATGTTAAGGTTAACGTGAAATCCAGAAACAAGCATCTTAAGATCTAAATGAATAATTTAAGTATAACCCCTAGGCAATAATAAAATAATTTAATCATTTTAAGTTTTATATGTTAATATGAAATAAATTAATAAAACGAATATATACCGTGTGTTTTAAATGAAGAAACCCACATACACATGTATATATTTACAACTGACCATATACAAAATATAAAACGCTTCAAACTTAAATATAATTTCAATTCAAATTCTCACGTGATTTCTCTATTGCTATATAAATAAAAACACCTTTTATACGCGCCCAGATTACAACAAAACTTAAGAGTTAGACTCTGGTCATCAGTCACCCATAGTTGTTAACATTTTCAAATACTCGTATAAACCCCACAAGTCATTAAATTTGTTGTCATAAAAAACGTAATAAAAATCGTAAAAATTCAAATGATACACTTGAGTACGGTTTTAGTGCCATAAAATTATAAAATGTATTTAATTAGCTTGTATACATAAATACCGATGCTCGGCAACACTGACATACACTCAATTAACTACTCTCTTTTGGAATTCTCTTTTGCTCTTAGAAAGGGAAATATGAGTGAAGAGAATTTACTATTCTACTCAATGTTTTCACTTTACCATCTTTCTTGTGCTTGTTTATATTCTCTGATTGTGTTTTTGTGCCTTTGTTTTTGTTTTTTTGTTATGGGTTTTAAAATATTATATTTTGTTTTTATTAAAAAAAAAAATACATTCCGGAGATGCCGCATTCACTGCCACTTCTACCATAAACATTTTAAACGGATTTGCGTTTGTTGAGCATATACGAGTAGGAATTGGAATTGGAAATATGCGCAATATGAAGCATCATTATGGCACGTTAAGGTTTTAAAATATCGATTGACGGTCATATAGTAAATGGGAATTGAAGGATTTTCACATGATTCCCTTAACTATTACTACCACAACTGCTATCGGATAGTAAGTATAGTAGAAGTATTTACTGCCTGTTTTACTATTTCTGCCGAAAAATTTCTCTTGTTGTTGCTCTTGTTTTTATTTACAAAAATGTTTTTATTTAATTCTTTGTTTGATTGTTGTCTGGTAGATTATGGTGTGTTTAGTTTTTACGTAAGTATATGCATATACGAGTATGTGTGTGTATTTGTAAACGGAAAAAAGGATTTTCGGTGTTTCAAATACATTTTCCTGGTCACTTAATTTTAGTACACAATTCTCTGTACTAAAAATTTAAATATATATCTTTTAAATTTATTTATAGGTATTATGCGTTTTTTTCTTTCTTCCAAATGAAATAGGTACCTATAGGAACACAAAAAAAAAATTTAATTGAAAATAGATGTGCCTACTTTATAGGCAATTTTTGATTATTAGTTAAAGTAATACGTTTTCTGGTTTAGTCTAGGAAGAAAATATTGTTTTTCTTCTAATAGTCCAAAATGATTTTAATTAGAAGCGATACATGATTTTTCATAGGTACTTCACATTTACATATATAGATAACATGTATGTACATAATATGCATACATATGTACAAACATGACATGTCGTCACAATACAAATAAAAAATTATTCTCATAAAGGTGAATCCAAACAATATTTCTATACAGTGGTGGATGTATTATTATACTGTTAGAAAAACCGTCATAACGCCGATGTATTTTGACATCAGTTTGATGATGACTTTCTTCGTTTCAAAGCCTATAACACTTTTCATCATTGCGATGTCAGCCTTAACATCACTCGTCCAAATTGTCATCAGGAACAAATATTAAACTTATCTGAATAATGGTATGACATATCCGCATCACAGAAGCTATTATTCGGAGCCAATATAATAAAAACATGTCACCAATGTGATGATCTCAATGAAATTTGTTAAGAAAATTCATTGACAAAATTTTATATTTTTCATTTATTTCTTTTATTTTGCTTCCGATTTAAAGTAAATTATGTACATTATGATACACCATATGTGATATTTAATTGATGTCACTATAATGATAGCATTGATTGAAAATAATAGTTTTTAGAAAAAAATTTTAAAAAATTACAATTTGAAATTACAAATTACAATTACAACAATTACCGATGAACTGAATTCAATTTTTAGTATATATTTAGATGTATACTGGTGTTCATAAGATAAATAGAGAGCATATACATATATATGAGGTGTGGATACCAGTTAAATTGCTATTAATTCTGTCCATTAATTTGATAATTATAAAACTCATTCATCACGAGCCAAATCCAATGAAACCGCAGCACTTCGTGATATTTAGGTTATGTTAAATGCTAATTTACGTCACAGGTAGGATCTCGGGAGTATAGATTATAGATGAGCAATTATACGGATATCTGAAAAATCAAACGTCAGATAAATATAGGAGAAAGAACGGATAATACAAATAAAAAAACTCAGGAGGAAACGTTACAACCGATACTTTCATTTTACATAACTTGAACTGTAGAAAAAAAGCTCGTTGCCGTAATAATGATATTAACAAAATGGCATAATTCTTGGACGAATATACTTGCAGGCACAGAATAAATCGGTGACCGCTATCCTAATTTATTTATTTATTTAATAATTTTTTTTATGTTCCATAGATGTAGTAGCATTACATACATATGTATGTATATATGTATATGAAATGCAATTCACCTTCACAGACCACAGTAGGCAGTTTTTAAAAGATCCAAGCTCGCAATTATCTACTGAGAACTAAGACAGCTTAAAGATAGAGCAGCTATGGCGCCTTGTGTCGTCAGCTGTATATATTTAAATTACAATTCTTCAAATAAACTATGTACAAATTAATTAGATCAAATAAACTATGTACAAATTAATTAGATCACCAATTCGTTTGGCAAACTTCTGGATTTAGTCTTTAAATTTGTCTCCTTTTACGTGTCCTGAAGATTGTCACCATCCTACTTTACGGATAGATTTTTTACCTTCTACTCACATCGCTACACTGAAAATACTTAGTAAACGTCGTGAAAAAGTTTTTTGCTTTTTTTGAGTCAACTACGCAAAATTTAATTCCTTACTATTCTGTATTGATTGGGAATCTATTATTTCTGGAGATAACTTGGATAGAATAGTATCAAAGTTTTGTGCTGTTTTGCATCACTACGTTTCCGAAGAAGTGCCCACAATTTTAGTTCGGAGTAATAATGTACCCCCATGAAGTAATGCATTTTGATCAAATATAAAAAATAGAACGAATGAGATATATAAAAGATATAAGCTGTCGGGCTCTCATGCTTATTTTATTAATTAGTGTTTCCTAAGATCTGAATATAGTATAGTACATATAGTACCTAAACTTTTAGAGAAGATTTTGACAGAAAGTGCTTGTCATCAAGTTTCATACCTCTCTTTTATTTTCATGTCAACATGGTTTTCGAAAATCACGAAATATATTGGAACTTACAACTGATATAAATGGTTTTATTAATTCTAAGCAAATTGATGTTATCTACACTAATTTTAGTAATGCCTTTGAAAAAGTTAACCATGACATTCTACTTTTTAAGCTGTCATGCATAGGGTTTAGCAACAATTCAATTCGCTGGCTTATTTCATATCTTTCTGGCAGAACTCAACAAGTAAATATAAAAATGCTGCTTCTAAGGTTATTGATGTCCCTTCTAGAGTGTCACAGAGTAGCCATTTGGGTCCTGTATTGTTTACATTATTTATCAACGACCTATCGTCTGTAATTTGCACTTCAAGTGTTTTTATGCATGTGGATAACGTAAAAATTTGTATCTCCTTTAATAATATTTCTGGTCAATCATCTCTTCAAAAAGACATCGAATATATTTCCCAATGGCATGATATTAATTTATTGGATTTGAATATCAAAAAATGTAAACAAATGTCGTTTTATCGTTCACAAAAGTTTGATACTTTTTATTACTTTAAAAGAACAACTCTGGAAATGGTTTCTATTATAAATGATCTTGGAAGTTTGTTGGATCAAATACTAATGGATAATAAAGCTAATGGAGTATTAGGATTTATGAAGCGTTGGTCAAAGGAATTTCCTGATGCATAGATCACGAAGCAGTTATATGCATCTTTGGTTCGACCGATTCTAGAATATGCATCTATTATATGGAATCCTTACTTTCACACTTATTCTAACATTATTGAATCAGTACAGAAACAGTTTCTTCTATTTTGTATGAGAGGACATGGATGGTACTCATATGTACTTCCTTCATATGAAAGCCGACTCGCTCTAATTAAGCTACAAAATTTAAAAAGCCGAAGAATAATGCTAAGTGTTTCATTTTTATTCAATTAAATATGGGATTAAATATTTTATAATAGTGGTATGAAGAATAATTAGTTTTATTGCCTATTTCCTTGTATATATATTTGACATTCGTTATTGTGTAGATTTTAACCGTTTGCCAATATAATTTATAATAAAACAGAGAAACAGTACGTGACACTAGCAGTTTAGAGTATTGGAAGAAAGTCGACATATTACGTCTATCTGAATGTATAAATTATTCTTAAGCTGAGCCAATAACTAAGCGCATATTAATCGGATAAGTAGGGTTGGTACGTACCGCCCACACAAATATAGATTTTTTTTTTGGTCAATACGAATCATCAGAAACTGGATAAGTGGGTATGGCATCTTTCGTTATGTTTTATTGAGGCTTTAAATCAATCATTCCTAGAAAGTAGGCAAATAATTGTTGTCCCTAAGTCGCTCTTCACTACTGTACATATGTAGGTTCTCGGGCAAAGCCGGGTGGGTTAAGCTAGTCTTATATATAAAAAATGAATGGTTTGTATGTTCATTTGTGCCATATGGACAACTAAAGACTGAGCCGATTTTCTTGAAATTTTTATAGTATCTCTTCGTATGTCTGGAAGGGACTATAGACTATATAAATATTAAAAATTCAAACTGGTAGATGTCACGCCCATACAAGGTGTATATTTTTTCTCTCTTTATCTTCAAAATGCTAATAAAAAGGGTCTCTAAATTTAGACCAAATAGATATGTAGTCAAGGCAAATCATCAGTGTGATACATTCAATATAAACTAAATGTTATATCTTTAGAACGGTTAAGGCTAAAGTTTCAGTATTTGGTGTGAATAACTTCATACTCTACTTAAATCATCACGCAAAAGGTGAGCGAAATTGAACAAGTGGGCATGGTTCATTATATCTTGAGAGCGGCATAGTAGAAGTTTCTAAATTAATATCAAGCAACGTCGTGAACAATACACATCAGCCGTCAGTAACTGGGCGAGATTGGATAAGTCAGCGTGGCACCTTCCATTCATACCAAATATTGTGTTTTGTATAACTGGAGAATGACAATATTAAAGCTTCGTGATCTATCCACATCATCCAAAAGCGAGAATTGCAGAAATCACACTTGATAAAAGCTGTCTGTCTGTATAACTATATATATACAAAAGAGAACTGCAAAATACGTCGTAATTATTATTCTCTGAAATGCCAAGGTTTTTATATATATGCGGCTTTTGTAGGTCCATTGGTTAGCGATTTATTGACGTTGGAGTCAATCCCTTTGTATTGCATAAGTTTTACCTGAAAACAGCAACATTTAAACTTTGTTAGAGTTAAAAAATATTTTCAAAACTGTGTATATAAAAAGCATATGTAAAAAGCTTTCATTTGGTGTGTGGCTTCAGTATTATTCAACTGGGCGGTGCCACGCCTATATAAAATTTGTATTTATATGTCTATATCTTTAAAACGGTAATAGTAAGAGTCTCTAAATTTGGCTCAAATAACTTTGTGAACAAACAATACAAATCATCAGTCAAAGATTGGACCGAATTGGATAAGTGGAAATACTAGCTCCCATGCAAAGTAAACATTGACTTTTGTATATTTTCGGAACGGTAATAGTGAAATGTTCTGAGTTTGGTCTAAACAACTTAGTAGTTAATACACTTCATCATCAGTCGAAATATGGGCGAAATGGAATAATAAAATAAGTCCCATATAAATTAAACATTCATTTTGGTATATCTTGAGAATGGTTAGAGTTGAAGTTTTTAAGTTTGGTTTAAATAACTAGGCAGTCAATACAAACCATCATTAAAAAAATGGAATTTTGCATGCGTAGAGAACGGTAACAGTTAGATTTTTCTTTATCTAACCACATCAGTAAAAAAGCAGGTACAACACAAAGGCCCTCAGCAACGCGAGAGGGATTACTCTAGTACTATATAAAAATGAATACGTGTTTGTTTAAACACTGTATACAACTAAAAGGAACAAGGGGGAAGGGGACAAAATGTTTAAAAAATATAATAAAAATAGCGTTTAAGATAATAATTAAGATCGGAGTAGCAAAGCACACCGGGTTTTAGCTAGTTTCGTATATAATAGCATCTATACCCCTTTCAAACAAATAAAAATTACGATCATATCGCACACACACTTTGTTTCATTTAAATTTATAGATAGAAAGCGCTTATTGTATATTATATTAGATTTATTTGAATTAAAAAATATAAGATTAAGAACTTCTTTAAATAAAACACAAAGATTTCAATAAAAATTTCAAAAACAATTAATTTTAATGATCGTTTAGTAAAAAATTTCCCACACCTTTCAAAATAAAATCCACCAACCGAAAAGACAATAACCAGAACTAAATGCTTTTGTTGTTGTTCTCATATATATGTATATTTTATTACAGTCATAAAATCATTATTGTCTTCTTTGAGTTATCATTACCTTCAGTCAATAACGAAATCATTATTTATTTACACATTAAAAAGTAGCTTTTGTTGTTGTTGTGCATTTTTATTAGAATTATATAATTGTTTGTTGTTTTTTACAGAGCAGAAGCATTTAGAAAAATTTTTTCTAACACTTTAACAATGGCATGCCACAAATGATGCATGTCAGACTTCTCGTCTACCCAATTTACACAATTCAAGCTCAATGCAGTCTAATTCCGTCCAAGTATGTAAAGCCACTGTTTTTGCTTTTTTATTGTATCTTTTGTTTATTTTGTTGAACATAATGGCGGTAATTTTTTGACAATTAATACTCTACACCACAGTTAACAGTTGTATTCCAACTTAACCTTTATGTCTTCACCGACATACCTAAGTATATTTTCCATTTACAAGTTGATATGCTATATTTAAAGATGCAAACATTCTATTGAGCTGAGATTATGGAAATGCCCCTAAAATATTGTTTTTTTACCAAATTTAAAGATTATTAATTTGTGCAAATTTTACAAGGAGCCTTTGTGACTTACCCATTGTATCTGTACCAGACTTACCCGTTTATACTTAGAAAAATATATTTAAATTATTTATTTAGAATTAAAACATAACATTTTATTACAACTCAATAAAAGTAATTAGAAAAATAACAAAATACAATAAATTGGAAAAAAATATAAAAATAACGACTCAATTGCGTTTCTTCGGGAATTGCAAACTGTATGAAACAAATGTAAGTCATTTATATGCTGTGCCTAATATTTAGAAAGTTGTAGTCTGACATCAATGAAGACACGACAGGCTTGCCTTGATTTTCCCCAGAAGGTGACAAACGAATATAGATTTGTTTATTGATTGGGTTTCCCCAAAATGGAGTCACAAAATTTAATTCATTATTTTGACTCTAAGTTAAGGATAAAGTTGTTCAACAATAGTAATGTTAGCTCCTGCTATGTATATAGCAATCTCGAAAGTTTCTGTTGAACATTAAAAAAATATGAAATATTGCCATACTGCTTTATCAGTTTTAATGCTATGATGTCTAAATCAGTTTCTTATTGTACTCGATAGCACTTATTCTCAGGTATTTCTGCGTCATTTTTTTTTTTGTTGGCGTAGTTTTTTTTTTTAATAGAGTTCTTTTCGTTTTTGTTGCATAACTTTAGTTGTTGGAAGAATTTTGTTGTTGTTTTTGATGGGTTTTGTAAAGTAAAATATAAAATTTTTAAATTTATCGTATTTTAAAATACTGAAATATAAGCTAAATTCAAGAGAACGTGAGTGTCTACTTAGTTTTGTGACTGATAGAATTTAAGCAAAAGCTTAAGTGGCCAACCAAAAGCGTACAAATTACAGTTTTTTCTCTACCTGTCTTCTTCAAGCAAAAGCTATTCTTACGAATTTTTGAGGCTTTGTGGTATGGGCTATATTGTATGTTGCATCGTATTTTCTAATGGCGAGCCTAGTCCATTATTACCAAGTCACTTTATTGAACATAAGAAAACACAATATGAAAAATATTTTAATTTTCATTACTTTGAGTACTTTTTATTAAGTTAGCTCACCATTGGCTTTTAATAGAAGTATCATTCTCATTCTGACACTTCGACTCTTAGGATATATTGTGCCAATTCCAGACTGCAGTTTGTTTAGCAGATTTGTTGCCTTCCTAATGAACATCAGCAGATCTGAAACCCTAATGATGGATATATCAGCCAAGGAGACACTATTTTTCCTCAAACATCTTCATCTGTACTAATCTAGAACTCCACATTCACGCAATATGTGTTCCGCCTTCTCTGGTGCCTGTGAAGAACACAGTCTACAAACATCAACATCAGTGACCGCCATCCTTTTCAGATGTGTTCTCAGTCTACGATAGTTCGGAAGAAAATCCGTCAGAAGTTTCAAGTCCGGCCTGCCATACTCGAGGACCTCAGAGCGATGCTCAAATTGAAAATTCCAGCGTTCCAAGCAGCTGGCAATTTCCCAATATTAGATTAGATTAGTGGAGCTGCAGATATTTAAAAGAAGTAATTTTGTAATATTAATTACATATTTGGTTGAAATCGATTAATATTTTAAATTTCTCATCAATTTTTACCTGTCGTCTTAAATTGTGTTGTGTACCGTGTTTACTAACAGGTAAAATATGTAGATAAAAATTATATGCGCTTAGCACATTCAGAAGTGTATTGCTTTTAAATGTGTTGTAGTGTATAAAATAGTCGAGTTTGACCGATTTTACCTAACGTATGTTACGTTTTTTGGTAATTATAAAATTAGTTTGGTTTTTATTACACACTAATCGTATTTTATGTATTTTTAAATGTTGACAATATATTCTGAAGCTATTGAAGATTCTTCTAATGGGACATACACAGAAACAAGTGAATGAATGAAATTTTAGTTGATTTTTAAATAAATAAATGCATACAATCAACCAGTTGACGAAGAGACAGACAGTCTGACAGATTGATGGTAAGTGAATACAATGACAATCAGAAGAAGAAAAAGACATTAAAATAAAAGTCGTAAAAAAAGTAACCCTGACACTGGTGACCTCAAAAGTGTACAAATTTTATTGTTAATTTTATGATTTTTTCACGTACTTAAATATAACGTATTGAAATCGGAAATAAAAAAGAAAAACTACTACTGTTGCTGTGGCAGCAGTGTGGCTGGAGTAACTGAAGTAGCAGCTGTAATCACTACATGTTGCACATCTTGTGAAAAGTCGTTGCATATATTTACTACACGAAAAGAAAAATATAAAACATTAATGACGCTCAACTATATAAAATAATGCAACAGACAGGCAGATGGGAAAGCCAAATCATTTATTCATTCAATTGTTGTTGTTGTCGTCTTTGTTATACATCTTTGATAAATTTTTATTTCTTAAATTATTTCATAAAATAACCATTATTATCTTTTAATGTTCATTTTACGTTTAAATATTTTTTATGATTATTTTGTTATTGTTTACGTGTGTGTGTGTGTATAAGTATATGTTAAAGTGTATGCCGGTGTATCACTTTTTTATTATTTGTTTTTATTTTTTTATTTACAATTTTTTTCTTTTCGTTTGACATGTGACTGATTTTTTTTCTCCACTTTTCTTTTTTATATTTTTTTCTTTAAGGTTTATAGATGGAAATAATTTACAACATGCAACATAAATCTATTAAAAACCAAAAAGTTTAATGAGTATATTATCAACAAACAAGTACTTGAGCCTGGTTAAAACCAAAACAAAAGAAACAAAATAGGTGTAAAATCTCCTTTGGCGTTTAGAAGAGTAGTAATAAAACAAGAAGAAAAAAGTGTGATGCAAAGTGTTTAATTTGTTATTTATGAGCAATTAATTTTAAATGCCCAAAAACATTAAATATACCAACAAATGAATCAAGGAGTTCTCGTTTACACAATTTGTGGATGCAAACGTGTGTAATAAAATCGTACTCGAGTATACTTTTGTTAAAAATTGAAGAACATGCACCTGAAGAGAGAGCCATAAAATAACTCTTTATTATTTATTTATTGATCCTATAATTTGAAAGTAATTTTGGTTTTTGTTTAATAAGTAAATTAAGTTATAAATTACTTTTAATTTTTATCCTTAAAAGTGTTATAATTCCAATTAACTATATATTAATGTGCCGCACATATAATTTACTGTGTATTTTATTTTTTTATTAGTTTTGACATTTTTATATAATATTTTCCTTTTCTATACTGTATAGTATATTTTTAATTTAATAAATATGATTTTAAATACAATACTTCTATTAATAGCGTTTTTATTTATATTTTTTTAATCAAAAAAGTAATCCAAATATTCATACAAATTAAAGTAATAGCGTTTGTTACATTTAGCATACATTTTTGGAATGTGTCACAAGCAAAAAATTGCCGCCGCACATAAATTTAAGCGTTAAGCGTTGCGTTGACTGACGCTTAGCGTTGTCGCCGAAGCGATATACTTAAATAAAAACATAAAACTGTGTCATGATCAGTCATATTAACTTAACATTTCAACAAAAATCACTAAACTTAAATTAAAAAGCTACTAAGACGCTAGATTCTGCACGAAAATAGCAACATGTTTTCTCTTTGTTTTCTTTAATTTTTTACTTCGCAGCCAACTTCACTTCCTAGCGAGCTGTCGGACTCCACGCTATTATGGTTTGCTTCATATAATTTGTATGGACAAGGAAATTCTTGACAGAAAACATATTGGGCACAAAGACTACCTTGATTACAAAATAATGTTTATCCTGCCATTTTTTCTGACATTTACAAAGTATAATATTCAAATTAATTATGAATTGTCTTAGAATGCTTGTTGCTCTAAATGGCAATAAAAATAATGAAATCTATACTGTTAGGATTAAAAACAATAAACTTAGATCCAAGATTGTTAAAATTATTAACTGATGCCTATTTGATACAAATAAATTATTTGTATTGTTTTGTATATAGCTTTTACTGTAAGGACGTTCTACGATATCCTCTTTCACCAAATTGTTTTCCTAGCACAATGCACTGCAAAAGTATATGCTAATGCAGAGGTAGAGAGCTTTATAAACAAAAATTAGCAATTTTTGCTGAACAGAGCATTGAATTTTAAATGTTTATTTTTAAGTTTTAAACCGTTCCTGAGATGAAAACAAAGGTTTAAAATATATTTTTTATTTTTGCCAAAATTTTAGTTGAAAAAAATTTAAATCGAAAGAAATCATTTTATTGTCTCTGTTCTTATGAGATTATTTAAAACAAATAAAAATTACGATTTTAAGTAGTTTTATAAGGTATTATTTAAATAATTGCTGAAAGAACCTCGGATAAGGTAGCACCGGCACGAATACTAGAATATGTTCCATAAACCACCACGAAACATCTCAACAGACTCGAACAATCTGTGAAATGACGTACACCACTTTATCTCTACTTCATTGATTTATAGAAAACCTTCAATAAATTAAATCATAACGTCATTTGAACTGTACTTCGATGTGAAAAAGTTCTATAGTTAATACAACTCGTTTGTGCCTTTACCAAAATGTCAAATGCTGAGTAAAACATTGCAAAATACTAAGCAGATCAATAATTCTACCCTTATTGATCTACTTGCGGTAAAGACATAATGTTGAAAAAGAATTAAAGAGCAATTTATCAAAAACTGAAACCCTCCATGCCTGAACGATAAACCAATAAACCAACCAAATTGACAATCAATTAAAGGCAAAATTCAGGCTGACTAAGACCTATATAGTGCTTGTCTTCTTTTTCTCCGATCTTAAAATTGATCATATTCAATGTAAATTTCACTGTTTAGCGAGTGGTGCGTATAACGCAATCACAATCGTACATACATGCAGAAGAAAGAAATCCTAATAATCAAATGTCTTTGTAGAATTTTGAAGATATTCTCTACAAAGGTTATAGCAAATAACTGGCTATTGGAGCACTCTAATCAATAGCACATAGGCATCGTACCAATAACAATCACATCTTAAAAAGATCACATAACTATATCACAAGAAATATCATAGAAAGGAACCCACAGGGGAATCCACGCAATTACAAGTGAGAGACAAAGAAAGAGAGGATCATATTTAATCTTCAGGAAATATTCTTCAATTTCTTAAGGAAATATGCTTCTTATTGGATCGCTGTAAGTACATAAATATGTATATGTTTATTTATAAGGTTTGTTTCAATATGATAAGGTCACCTTAATATTTGCTCAATTCATCCAAACTTTAAAATGTTATGTACTCGTATTCGAAAAAAATTCTACGTTCAAATAAATGAATACTAAGCCGGTTTAGCTCTTAGTGATGTATCGTTATATTAGGTTTATGTAAACAAGTGCAAAATTCAGTGCATCAAAATAATAAGGTCAGTGATTAATAAGCAATTAGTCTAATCAAAAGGTATCACAATTGTTATTTTTTTTGCAATAATTTGTAATTTAAATAATATCTGCGCAGTATGGGTCGCGGGAAACCTTTGTCACCTTATGAACAAGGACAAATTGTTGCACTCCATTAGCAGGGATTGAGTATGCGTGGAATTGCGAAAAAACTTGGACGTTGTGCAAAATGTTCTCAAAAACAGAGAAAATTATGGAGAATTAAAAAGCACGGGTCGTCCAAAAGTCCTGATTGCCCGTGAAACTCGGCTAACTTCACGAAGGGCCTCGAATCCCACGAAAAGTGCGGTAACAATTAAAGAGGGTTTGAAACTACAAGCTTCAAAAAGCACAATTCTAAGAGCTATCAACGCCCAGCCAAACCTTATTCGAGCAGAATTAAAAAAATTCCCTCTCTGACTAAGCAGCATAATATTAAGCGTAAGGAGTTTGCGAAAAACAACATGGCAACTAGTTGGCATCAGGTAAACATTTTTTTAATAAGGTTATAAGATATTCCATACATTTTTGGGCTTGTGGGTAATTTTTTCTGGTGAGAAAAATTTAAGCTGGATGGACCAGATGGTTTCAATTGATATTGGCGAGATTTAAGGAAGGAGCCCTTGTTTTTTTCCAAACGGAATTTCGCCGGTGGCAGTTTGATGGTTTGGGCTGGCTTTAGCTCACATGGTACCCTGGAACTCTACTTTCCTTCCACTCGAATGGACAGTTTAGAGGGCAGTTTCCATGGCATTCTGTCTGGACGTTTGCTGCCTTATTTGGCCAAAAATGCTGACAAAACTTTTACCTTTCTGCAAGATAGCGCAGCAATTCATGTCAGAAAATCGACCAGACAATGCTTTGAGGAGCACAATATTAAAGTGTTTGATTGGCCAGCACGTTCCCCCGACTTAATCCGCATTGAGAATTTGTGGGGACTGCTTGTGCGTAATGTTTCTGCGGACAACAAACAGCGCCGGACAAAAGATGAATTAAAAGTGGCAATTTGCAACAGCTGGCGCGAAATCCGCTCCAACGTTCTGGACAATTTAGTAAGTGCGATTTCATCCTGTATTTGTAAGAAAATAGAAGGAAATGGGAACTGCATAAATTAAAAATAATTGATTAATGCTTAGTTTAAATAAAAGTTTCAATAAACGAATAACTGACCATATCATTTTGACGCATTGAATTTTGTACTTATTTACATAAATTTAAATGAACATAATATAATGGTACATCTCTTAAAGCAAAACCGGCTTATTATTCACTTATTTGAACGTAGAACTTTTTTTTAATAAGGTGACCGTATGTAACATTTTATAGTTTGGAAGAATTGAGCAAATATTAAGGTGACCTTATCATTTTCAAGCACACCTTATATCTTATTTTCTAAATTAACAACTTAGAAAAATTGTTGGAATTTGTAGACCTTCATATGAATAGGCCATAATTTTGCAAAAAACAAATTAATGTATTCATTACATCAGACAAAATCAATTCATATTGATTACAATTTAAATTTTTATGCAAATATTACAACAAAAATTCAAATTATTTGTTTTGTTGAATTTAGAACAGTTTTTTTAATTATATTTTATTTAAGCATTTTTAAAATGAAATATTACAACTCAATGTGTTATTTTCTGTGTTATCATGTTATCATTATAATAAATATAAATTTAAATGCTTTTAACTAAACAACTAAATAAAAACAAAAGAAAATAATCAATAGCCAAATATAACAAAAACTAGCAAAAAATATTTAAAATATTTTTTAAATTATAAAAAAACAAGTGATAACTTTAAATAACAATAGAAATAAAAGTCTCGTTAACAGTAGAATAATGAAACTTCACACATATAAATTTATTTTAAACGATTTTAAAAAGAAAAATTTGAACTTAATACGGGTATAAGATTTTAAATTATAACAGAAAATTAATTAAATGTTTTTAAAATGCAAATTAAGAAAACATAAATAAAAAAGAACTCGTAAATATCAATAGAGAACAATTTGAAAAATGTTTAAATTTAAAAAAAGAAATAAAGAAATAAAGAATTAAAAGAATTTAAAAAACGGTGTTAAGTGATATATATTCCAAAGTATAGGACATATATTATGCACGAACTTCTGGTTAATACAAAATGTCTCTATAACAGAGGCAGATTCTTTTGGATTTGAAACTTTTTTATTTAAACCACTGATACATTGGCAAACATCATGTATGTATGCGCGAAAAGTAAAAAAAATAGCCACACGCATACACAATGTTTGCCAATCTATCAGCGGTTTTATTTGTAAAATTATTGACTTATTGAAATCCTGCTTAACAAAACAGATAATTTGAGTATAAAATACAAAACAAAACAAAAAAAAAAGACAAAAACAAAATTAGTATGAACTCAGCATTTTTTAATATAAATTAAGAATAAGAAGTAAAGTATAAAAATAAAACACATGACAAGTGGTTCAATTATCCAAAACTTTATAAAGAGATTTTTTGAACAGTCTTGCCTTGCTTATTTGTTGTATGTTAATGAAAATTCGATATAAGGCATCGATGCACAGGTATTATAAATCTTCCACCTCTCAAGGATCTTGTAAAGTGTATCATATTAAATAAGTAAGTTGGTACTTTAGTGTTGATGATCTTATGCAGAAACATGAGAATTTTTATATCGGGTGAGCTAACTATCGGCTTAAATTTTAATCAGCGGTTATTTCGAATCTGGCAATATTTATGTCATTCTATTCTGCTGGAGCAACGTTGGGATTTATTGGAAATTTATCATTATTTAATATCATCTTTTCGGATGAAGCTCAATTTCATCTTGGCATCATTGGTCCATATTTCTTTGAAAATGAGGTCGGTGCAACTATTACGATCAATGACGACACCTATCGCAAAATGATAACCGATTTGTTTGTGCCCGCTCTTCATGGTATTGATGTGAGTGATGTTTGGTGTCAACAGGATGATACAACTTGCCACACATCTCATACCACAATCGATTTATTGTGTCAAACGTTTGATGGTCGTTTAGTTAACCGAAATGGTAATGTCAGTTGGCAGACAAGAAGCTGCGATTTGACACCGTTGGACTATTTTCTGTGGGGCGCCGTTAAAGACAAGTGTTATGCCGACAAACCAGAGACAATATATTTCATTTCTAACCAGAACAATTGTACTTCACAACAAAAACTAAATTTGGCAAAATTTCATACTGATACAGTCAATTTCTGGCTGCCAAGCGGTAAGTTCTGTTCAAGTCACTGTTAAGATTTACGACATTTACTGCAACTAAGTTCATCGTGCTCCTGAGATGCAGCTGAACGCCATCAGCAGACATATGTATATTTCAGTGTTGTAGTTGTTGTGGCAAATCATGGGAGTAGATTTAGAACAACAGCGGCCATAATATTGAATCTTGAGAAACTCTCTTCGCTATTAATGTGGGCTTGGATATGTAAAAAGTACAAAAATAAAAGTCATGTTAACGATAATGCAAAGTTAAGAAAATTCTTTAATTTAATGGATAATATTTGCCAATTAATGGTGTCCAACGCCTTGGAATGGTCAAGTGGTACTAAAACTGTCACAATGCTTCTGTCGAGATTCCGTCCTATGTTATCAGACGCTTCAGTTAAAGCAGTTAGGCAACTATGTTGGGTTCGAAAACCTGGCTGCTTGCATGTCATCAAATTATTTTCGTTTAGGTGTGCGGCCATTTGGTCATATATTCGTTTTTCAAATACTTTAGATAAAAAACTTAAAATTGCGTAGCTGTAGTATGCCATTATATTTATTAGGGAAAGTGCTAGTAATGATGGTGTCGTACAGATGTGCAATATAGGTCAGTATTAACTATAAGATGGTAAATTTTATATGCATGTTGTCAAAGCCAACTGCGTTTGATTTTTCAGAGGCAAAGCTGTAGATCACATCAGATTGCCGGACGCATTAGAAGTCCAACACAGTTGATTTAAAAAAGAATTAAGGTTATTATAGCCATTCTGTATTCCTGAGACGTATGCTGAATTAATGGGAAATTTGTAATTTTTTTTTTTTGCTCTTCTCATTCCAAGTGTTTCTGGAACTTACGGCTGTAATCTCTGTTTCTACCTGTAGAATTACTGCCGTAAGCCATGACTTTTCCATTGTAGTAATTTTCTTTATTTTAATAGGTACACTGCTCTCGAAAAGAATATAGATGTTAAATCCTAAGTGGTCTAGTCGATCATCAGCAGAAGGCAAAAAGTAAGAATTGTCCCAATTAAGAATAATCTGAACAAACTGAAATAAAAAAATGAAAAGTTGCTATTAAACTTAGAAATATGCACATTGTATGTGGAATTTCGTCAAGGTTTGCGTTAATAAATCAAAAAAAATTTACAGCTACGAAACGAAAGGCTACAAATAGCAAACCTTAACTAGTTCCTTCTTCTTTACTTTTATTGTGTGGATTTTTGATTGGAAAAGCTCACTATAGTGACCAAGGATTAACTGGTAATTGAGCTGAGCGTGAACAGCTTTCTAACGAAGTTGCGGTAACCTAAAGTGAATAAGGGTCTTTAGTAATATAATGTAACTTTATGTTACTACTCCACGCACTTGTAGTCAACTTCTGTTATAGATCCAGAATAATTGGAAAGGTACTAAACATCATTAGCTCTGTATCGATGTGACTTCAGTAGATACGTTTCAGCACCGGAGATCGAAATACGAAACATGAGAAATAAAGTTTTACTCGCTCCAAAACAAAGGCCCTATGGAGCAAATATCTACATATGTACATAAGTACATATATAAAGATTAAGTTGAATTTTTCAAAATTCAATTCCTATTAGGAATGTTGTACCTTAAAGGAATCTACTGATTTCTATTGTTTTACTACCATAAGAACACATACGTACATATTTTCTGTTCACGGATATTCAATTTAAACCGGAATATTCTATGCGAAATTCTATACAAAAACATTGTTTCAATGCCAAGGCAAAAACAAAACAGAAATAAATTCAAATAGGGAAACCCAACCATTTTTGTTGTGTTTGTGCTCTGGCATCATAAATTTGAAAAATTTTCATAAAAATGTCACAACAACAATTTCAATAAAAATCAAAATACTATAATAGCAATAACAACAAAATATTAAATGATGTACGAGTATAACATAAAATAAAAATAACTATTAAGGAGATAAAACCACAAATAGCATTAAAAAGAGCAAGAGAACTCGACAGAGAGCAAAAAAAGAGTGAAACATTATAAATAAGAGTTGAGTGAAAATGTTGTTTGTAAATTCTATATTTTAATATAAAAAAACACAAATTTAAGGAACTTTTTATTATTGTTTTTCTTTACTCTTTTTTATTTGCTTTCAACATTTAGTTGTTGCAAATCAAATGCTGTTTTTTTATTAAATTACCTTTATGAGCCCATCAAATATGAAATAAATCAACTCAATTGAGTGTTAAAGAGCTCTAATAAAATTGCATTTGCATGTGTGTGTTTTTGATAATACCTCTCTTTGTGTTTGCAATAACAAAAAAAAAACAATTGCATTTTAAATACAAAAAAAGAAAAAAACCAAAAAGGAAACCAAAACATTACTTAGCAGCGGCCATTATTATTACCACTACATATTCATTTCAACGTAAACAGCCATAATGCTTTTCTATGAAACAACTATATGATATAAACGGTTGTCATATTCCTAAAGGAACTAAATATGAGAGAAAGAGTAAACAATAGTTCATTGAAAATTCTTATTGTCGCTGCTGCAGTTAACTGAGGCTGTTGAGTAGCACAGTATGTGTTTTGCGTGCGTAAGGAAATATTTTAAGTGTGTGCGTTTAGAGAATTTATGTGTTTGCCAGATGATGAGAAGATATAAACAGAGTTTTTAGAGTGTAAAAGGGCACCCGAGTAATAAACGCATGCTTTTGTGCAATAAACGGATTATTATTTGAATAAAAACAAACAAATAAAACAAACCGCAACAATTTCTTTTGTAAGAAAATGAAAAAAGAAAATATATTGCAAACATTTTAATTAAAAATAATTTTTTTTGGGGAAAAACCACTCGTTGCGTTATGGAAATTAAAAGAGAGAGAGAGAGATAGAGTTAGAGAGATAGCGAGAGGAAAAAAGAGAGCGAAAGTTAAATAATTAAAGTTTTTGCATTTAAGCACGTGCACACACAATTCTTTTTATTAAATTTTTATTAACATTTAATGAGATTTTTAATCGTTTTTTATGTTTTTGAACATTAAAATCATAAAATAACGACAACAACAAAACATTACACTCAACTCTATTGCCAGCAGTTGTCAAGCAAACGCCAACAGAGTCGCCAACGTTTAATTTTTCACACACAACTTTCATAAATATTCCCACAAAAGCTCAGACGACGACACCAATCGAAGGAAGCAGCGTATAAGACATTAGCAGCAGCAACGCTTTATGCCGATATTCTTTTATTTAAATAAACAATTTTGTTGTTGCTGTTGCTGTTTAACATTACGTTTTCATACACTACTACTACACTTGGCAGCGTTGCCCCGGCCATACATCCAAACATCCATCCATCTATCTATCCATCCAGTCATTCCGCCAGCCATCCAAATACTCGTTTTATTTGTTCGTTTATATGTTGAAACGCTATAGAGCTGCAGATATTACCAATTACACGAATTTTATACTCTTTTAAAAATTTCGTTTTATTATAATATTTATTATCGTAGAGCGCACAACTGTCTGCGGAGTGTTTTTTGTCTCTGTGTGAATCGAATTCAACAACAGTAACAGTAACAGCAACCGAGCTCTGCTTGAATACTTAAAATTTTTTTTCTTTTCATCCATTCATTTATACTCGTAGAGTATTTGTATAATTTTATTTATTATTATTATAGACAAGATTCATACGCGCTTGTTTGTTTTTTTTTTATTGTTTGTTGTCTCTATATAAATAACAATAAAAACAACACTTTTAATAATAATAATCAAATTATATCAAATTAAACTAAAAAAGTAGTAAAGATATACGCAAAAACTAAAGAAACAAAAGCGGTTAAACGTGTTAAACCCAACAAAATGAAAAGTTTATATCGCGTTTTTTCTAATGTGTGTGAATTTGTATGAAAAATAAAAAAATAGTAAAATAAAAAAATAAATCTTATTGTCTTTTGAAGTGCTTTGAAGCACTTGTTTATGGTCTGAAAACAAAGAAATACAAGAATCACACAATTTTGCAGTAGCAGCAACATTAACCGACTTCATTATCATTGGCATTGTTGTTATTGTGATAATCCAAGCCCTACAATTCTACTCAAACGTTTATCTTAACTGTTCTATGCCGTCTATTGATTAATTTACGCAGACATCATTGTATGCTGCAATATACCCAACAATAATCATCGATATAATTCTTCATGTTTATTTAGTTTTATACGTAAAGTCATCAAATCAACACAAAATCAACAGAATTACTAAAATATATAATTAATTAATAAAATATATAAAAATAATAAAAAGTAAATCCATTAAAAAAAAAATAAAATAAAAAAAATGAAATCATTTTTAAAGTGTTAAAAGAAAAATTGTAATTGAATTGAATAAAAATGATAAAAAAAAGTGATAAAATGATTTCAATTAAAAATTTCATTCAGGCAACAAATTAATTACAATTTAAATTAAAAAAATATAAAAAGTCAAAATCAATAAAAATAAGAAAATGAGATAAAATAAACCAAAGACCACACATATTACGATTTGACAAAAACAGAAAGTAAAATTTTCCCAAAACCAAAAGGAAAAAATTTATTACTTTTACACAAGAATACAAAATTTTTACGACTTTTTAAACGCGTGTGCGTTTTCCTATCATTCTGTCAACCAACCAGCCAACCAGCCAACCAACCAACAAACCGCATTTAATAGCAACAACAACAACAGAACAAACCAAGTCCTTAAAAAAACCATAAAAAAATTAAAATAGTTTAACAGAAAAGCAAAAAGAAAAATAAATAAATAAAATAAAAACCAGAAAAGTGTGTCATATTTTTATTACTGCGATAAACTTCCGGCGCTATTTCGTAAAACCAGCCAATATAAGCGACGGCTCAAATGTTTACAATAGAAGTGTTAAAATTCAAAATAAATCGAAATAGAATTTCAAACTAAATGTTAAAAATAAAACACAATCAAATTGAAGATCACCTACACCTGTTTCATTTTTTATTTTCAAATACAATTTTATTTGTTACTACTCCTCAAATAGATTTTTGAAACGAACGCATTTCGTTAATTGTATATAAAAAACAAATATATCGAAAATATTTATACAAGGTAAACTTCTTTTTTTTTCTTTGTTTTATATTTTATTAGAAAAATATGTTTTTTTTATTTGCATTTATGGTTTTTCCATCACCCCACCAAAATTCAATTCTTTTTTTTTACTAATTTTTTTCCAATTTGATTTTATTTGTGTTTTTATCATTTTACTAACTTGTTTGGTAAATGGACTTTTATGTTTTTAATTTTTTATTTTTATTTCTTGCTTTTATAAATTATTGAGTATTTAAGTTCTTTTTTTCAATGAATTTATTTTAAATGAAATGTGTGGTTTACTTTTGCGTAAAATATTATAAAAATAATTCAATTCTAAAGTTGTATTCAAATAAAAAAAGATAATTTTTGAAAAAAATCGGCTTAGAATTATTTCTTTACAAAACTATCACTATTCTTTTTACATGAGAATTTCTTATAGGATTACTAAGAAACTTTTTAATTATCAACAGAACAATGTCCGTTCTGCCATCTCTTATAAACAAAATTATTTTATGTTATAATGCCGACGCTATACCATAATTTGTACAAATATACTTTCAACTTTGAGAGCTTCTGTCCAAAATTTTACTCTAGACTAAGCATATAACGGTTTGGAGGCGTCAACATATGCTATTGGACAAACTAAGGTGCTAAATACCTTTATTGTATTTCATTAAAGAAAGCAACAGTCAAACCCACTATAATTATTAGAAAATTAACTGAATTTCGTCATTTTATTACTCGCGAATCACTAAACCGATTTACTAATGGTTTTGGATCAACTGGGCGGTGCCACGCCCATATAAATTATTTATTTATATGTCTATATCTTTAAAACGGTAATGGTAAGATTTTATAAATTTGTCCCAAATAACTTTGTGGTCAATACAGGTCATAATTAAAAAGTGGGCGAAATTATTAAGTGGGTGTGGCATCTCCCATACAAAGTATGTTAAATATTGATTTTTGTATAGCTTTCGAGTGTTAATAGTGAAAGGTTCTGAATTTGGTCTGAATAAATTCGTAGTCAACCCACATCCTCAGCCGAAATATGGCCGAAATTGAATAAGTGGCTGTGGCCCTTCCCATACAAAATATATATTGATTTTTGTATATCTGCGGAAAGGCTAGAATGACAGTTTCTGAACTTGGTCTATATGACGAGGTAGTCAATATAAATAATTAATTTTAATGCATTCCTTTAAATTGTTCTTATGAGAAATACCTGTTATAGGTATACATCACAAAGGCTCCCAGCAACGCAGAAATGATTATTCTAGTTTCAGCATAAAAAACATGGAAACTTATATATTTTAATTAAGCTTTTTCAGCAAAACTACATACATTTAAATGACCATTAATGCGAACTCTTAGAAGAAAACCGAAAAATATAAAGGAATATTACAATAATCTGTACTTAGTAAATCACCCTATTTAAATATGATCTTACAAAGTCTTTTAGTCTTTGGCGAAATTGCCAAAAAATTAACACTTGCCCAGACATCAAGATCAACTATTACAAATCTGTTAGTAAAAGACTAGGAAAATAGAACACAACCATGTCAGGAGTGAAAATAGTTTTCGTGCTTTTTAGGATTCGAAAACCAAATGAAATTAAAAAAGTGCATGGACGGAAGCTTAAGGTAACAAAGCGTAAAAATGTTCGTATAAGAAACCTAGGCAAAAAAGAATTAAATTAAGTGTTTCATAACATACCATACGGAGAAGGCTTAGTCTGAGCAGTCTAAAAAATTTCTTACAAAGAAATAGACATTACTGCGAGAGACAAATATAAGAAAATGCCAGAATCATATAGGAATCGAGTGATTTGATTAGATGCGTGTTAAGAGAGTATGATGTGAGCCTTTACAAAAACTTAAATATGGTGTGGGGCTGATTTTCTTTCTCTGGAGTGCGTCAAACAGTAGAATCGAAACTAAAATGACTGGTAAGCATTGTATTAACAATAGCGCTGTGGTAATGAGCTTGTGTTGCTTTTCCTTCCGACAAGATAATGACCCTTAACACAAAAGCAAGGTCGCAAAAATTATTTTCAACCAAATTATACCAAAATACTGAAATGATCGGCTCTTAGCACCGATTTAAACTAAGTGGAAGACCTGTGGATCATACATAACATTTTGTAATGCAATGCAAGCTGAATAGAAAGAGATTCTTATACAAATTTTGTAGAACTTAACTTCAAGTATACCTAAAAGACCTTGTGTGGTCATAGTTAATATATATTCATTTATTTTTATGCGGTCATCAACCAGTATTTTGCATATACACTTTATTTTGTCCAACCGTACGCAAGAAGATTTTATTTCATGTTGTTTAGTTGAAAAGTTTAATTAAAGTCTGTAAGTTTTTTATATTTAAATGTAAGCGAAATTCAAATAATTTCTTAACAATTATATTGAGTTTGATGCTTTTTTCTGTGATGAAATATAAAAAAGGTATTTTACACTTTATTTTGTCCAATAGTGTATATACTATATGTACATATGGTATATCAATATAATTTCAAGAGCCAAGCTGTACATTTTACAGAGTGTACGAAATCCCTGCAGTTGTTAAAGAGTTTACTGCTTCTCGCGTCATCTCAGATGGTTTTGAGTTAAATACTGTTTTTTTTCGTTCCGTCTATGTGACAAATGCAGGAAATATTCAGGCAATATTTCAAAACAACATAAATTGGTTCAGTTGTTACTGAGTTATGCCCTTAGTTACACATTTAGAGATTATTTTGATTACATAGTTTTCTTATTCTAAGAATAATCTTTACCATAAAAGCACTTTAACAAAGATAAAAGCCTTAACTTGTGGCACCAGTAGGATAGTCTAGTTTTGAGTCTTAGCAGTCGTTATGGTGAATTTTTACAATTCAGTCAAATAATCGATTTAGAATTAAAAATTATCTTCTTCATATCTACTCATTCGATGAAACTCAACTGGAAAAAGTTGTCGCTGTTCTTTAAAAAAAAAAATTTTGAGAAAAGTTGGCGACAAAATTATATTATTAAATTGTTTTCTACTTTGAGGAACACTTTTTTAATCTCTATTTCAAAAATTTCTGCTATAATTTCTTAACTAGCAAGTATGTTGATTATGCTAGTTTCCAATTGCTCCAGAGTTGCTAAGTTGTTAGCATAACACATGAATTTAATGTAACCAAAAATAAATTAACTAAGAGGCTGCAAGTCGAAACCTAGGGCCAGACTATTTCGAAAAAATAATTATCACGGAAATGGCGTTATAATAATGTAATGGTTTCGTGAGATTTATAACACTGAAGCTGGGATCCCACGATTGTCACAAATTCATCACTATGACAAAATTTTTATTCTGCTTAATTGATGCAAAATATCAAACATGTCTAAGTTTATTTTATGAAAATAAATTAAGAAATGTAAATATTGATACGTATTGCCCACTTCGATTGCCGCACAATCACATCAAAAATATTGGCGCATTTTTGGGCGATGCCATACGCATGCAGTGCAATCTACTGGTACTAGAAAAATAGGTTCTAAAAAGGAGAGGGACTAATGTCGCAAGTATCACGCAAAACGTTCGCGAGAAAATTATTCTACAATCGAACGGTGTGGCTAAAAAAACGAATTCTCTCTACAATGCAATCATCTATAATAGGATGCGCTGTATGAGAAAAACGTGTACTGTGTAAATATATGTGATTATTAGGAATCACTTCCCTCATTTCATTAGAACACATTCCACCAGAGTATCGCCAGAACAATGAAACACACGCCACATTACAACGATGCTCAAGCGAATCGATAGAATTGGCTATTCTTTCGTCATTAATAAGCACCTTTGCCCTGTCTTGTAGATTTTAAAGCACCGGCTCATACATGAGAGCTGAGGGTTCCATTCTAGGTCGGATATATAGAGGTCTTGTAAATATTAAGGATGTCAGATGAAGTGTGTATTTCCAACACTACTTAAAAACACGGAGACAATTGAATGATTCTTAAAGATGACGCTACACCACCACGTCTGTGTGTCAGAAAACAACATTGGGTCTTGCACGCATAAAATCGACCCCACCCGAAGATTTTTGTCAAGTAACTTGAGAGTGTGTCATTTACCTTTTGGTTGCCGCATGATTACACACAGAGCAGTCACACGATTGACGTAGTAATAATTGGTAATTACGACAATCATGTAATCCCAGCTTAAGTGGAGTCTTCTTGTTGATATGTAACCCATTGATTAATGATTTTTAGAACCCATGATTTATGGAGCATATGCCAAAAAAGTACACTATTAATAAACCTTTTCACTAAAAAAATTTTTATGGTAAAAAAATTGATCAGTTTGGTCATGAATCCAATCACCAAATATTGTAAACAACCAGTGATCATTAGTCTGAAAATTTCAAATTGCTAGCCTGTCTCTTGTTTTGATGTACGTTGAAATTACATTATTATAGACTGAAAAACCCCTACAAGTTGTTGCGAATGTGGCGATCATTGTCAATAATTCGATTTGCAGAAGTAGTTGGTTCTTCAGTACAAAAATATCTAGAGAATTTAAAATAAATTATTTAATTGTACGTTCCGGAAGATTATTATAATTTGAAAGCGTTCCTGAAGCGTAATAATTTTAAATTCTTAAATCTAAAAGTTTAGCAACTTTGTAGAAGCGATGCTTAAGTTAATTCTGTATTTTTCTGAAATTTAAGTTAAAAGATATTCAAAATTTGTAGAACTGCAGCAAAACATTTTTGCAATTTTTATAGATATTACAAAATTATTAAATATTTATATATTTATGAAATTAACGTCAAATTTCCAAATCTAAGAGAATAAAAATTTTATTAAACTTTTTTATGTGGTAGAAAATTGTACACATATGGTGTATACCCAGATCTCTAGCGAATATAACATAAAATAAATGTTCCCAAAAATAATCCTTTAAAGAGCAATATATTTGTGTTAGAATATATTCGAAGAAATAAAAAAAAATTGTGGTAAAAAGATCAAAATTTAACAAAGTTGCTAATTTGATAAAGAGCTTTGCACAATTACAAATATTTCGAATTCTATCATTACTTGCCATTTATAATGGTTTTTTACAATGATTTTTAAGACGTTTGGATATCTTATTATTTCTTAGTCAAAATATAACTTTCTTTCATTGTATTGATTTCATCTGATAACTGTATTTACTTCAACTTCAATTTCAAAAAACTAGAAGTCTTGTAATTTGTATACCGAGCATTTCTAAAACTCTATGTCATACAACAATTTATTTCGTTAATATTTCTAAAAATTATTTACTTAAATTTTCATATTGAAATTCCTTATTTCTATATATTTTCAATAAATAAGTCGAAATTTATCAATATTACATTCATTTTCTTAGCAGTTGATGTTTAATAACATCATGTTCCATTCTACTTTTGTTGCATAGTATTACACAGGTTTTATATCTACAATAACGAAATCATTAATTAGGGCTTTCAAATGCCACATTATTGATAAGCAAAAATAGTAATTTTCTAAAATAAATTTATGATTTTAATATGGTAGAAAGGAAAAGAGAAAAATACATATATATTTGATGCCATATTATGTAAAACCTTGTTTAGTAGACCGAAAGGTATACACAATTAATACAACGCATAGTCGGACAAGAATTGTTCTCATATATAAGTCCTGCAAGGGTAAAAAATATAATAAATGTGTAGGTTTTTCGATTAGTTAAATAATCAGGTAATTTGATGGTAAATCATCTCAAAATACGCTTTGACATAAAGTTTTCATTTAATTAAGGTTTTGTTCACCTACGAAAGCCATTTTAATGTGCAAATATCGGTTGGCAAGTAATTTGTATAACGTTAGCTCAATGCCGGATTTGGTCATAAGAAAATACAAGAATCACTACAAGGTCTGAAACTTAAGTGACAATGTGGGCAAGTTGGCAAAATTCATTTTATTTTTAGTAAAATGGTCACAGAATGTAAGGCTACTTCTGGGAAATCAGGCTTGGCAACCAACCGTGAATTCTATTAAGATAACGATCACAAGCGAACATCAGGTGCCACAGATTTTAAGTTGATCCGCAATTGTTCCAAACTTGTAGAAGCACCTGCGAAGAGTCCACAACCTTATGTAATTGAATGTCTTTGGGAGGAATTGGCTGTGGGAGTTAATCAAAAAGATGTCAACAACCTTGTTCAGCTTAGTGTGACAGTATTAGAAATATTGAACTCCATGGAGCCAGAAATATGTCAAGATGTATTCTCAGATGCTTACCAACTGTGCTAGACTCTGTGCTAGGACTTTCAAATTATTACTAACTGGTCGATAATAGTAATTTATTAAATCATAGTTTGTCTTGTCCCATTATGCGTTGACTTTAAAAGAATTTAGTTATTTTTGTTTTTGTATTGAAACTAGATATTTTACGTACAGGAAACTTATACTATATATGAAAGAACTTTTCCGATTATGTGTTGGAGTCACTGTATGTAGTCAGCTGTTTATATATTAATAGGAATTTTATGTTTTATGTCGGGCTAGATCTTAAAACGGCGTTATGTTGTACAATAATAAATATTTGTTGTAATAATTTTTTTTCAAAAATTATCTTTTTAATATGAAAAATCTGTTTCGTTTTTAATTGAACGTATTTTTTTACAAAGTACATAGAACAACACTTTTTATTCCTACTATTCTTTTTACACCATTGCATATAGACAAAAAATAAGAAATAAAAAATACGAAAAAATATTGAAACAAAATCAAAACCAGCTTAAATAAACTTTGAATCTTAAAAAAAATGAATATATACTACCAATAGCGCCATTTTAAATAATTAAATTAATTTATACGTCATTCTGCTCTGTTTTTAATTGCAACCAGTAAAACTCGTTTATCTTTTCCATATCGCTCTCCCTCTCTCTCACTCTCTCTTAACATAATTCCACATCTTACACGTCTCGTCTCTATAACCTGTAACTGTCTGTCTATTTAAAAGAAAACACAATCACTCAATAGTCCAAAAAAGAAAAACTATGTGCAATGTCAAAATTTGTTTTCGATAGTATGCTACCAAAGTATCCACAGTTTCAACCATTTATAAGTTCACATTTAACTACAACAACCCAAAATTCATCATCAGCAGCTGTTGCCGCCGCTCTCGCCGTTGCAGCCGCCTCCTCGTCATCATCCACGTCGGCACCAAACAATAATTCCAGTAATTTAAGCAACACTAATAACGGTCTTAATTTGAATACCTCCAGTTCGATAAACAGCCAGAATAGTGTATCGTCATCACTACTATCGCCCAACAATTCCGGCCAACTTAGCACTAATCATTTGAATCAATCGTCTAACTCACCTGTATCATCATCATCACCCTCGTCTTCAACAGCATTTGGTGGTTTGGGTCAGCATCATCACCAGCAGCAACAACAACAGGCCCATTTTGCCAACAGTCACCACCATCATCAGTATTCCTTAACAGCAGCATTGCAGTTGCAACAGCAACACCAACAGCAATTGCATATAAATAAGTTAGCTGCAGCAGCAGTAGCAGCCAGTACACAACAACAGCAGCAGCAGCAACAACAACAGCAACTAAGTAACGGTGGTAATTCTTCACAACAACAACAACAACAGCAATTGCTATTGACACCACCCTCCGGAAATAATTCACATACAGGTGACAGTAGTTGTTCACCATCGCCGTCGGCATCGTCCTCACTGCATCGCAGTCTGAACGATAGCTCACCCTCATCTTCAGCTCAGGCGCACGCTAGTGCCGCTAGTTCTGTAGCCGCTGCAGCAGCCGCAGCCGCTGCTGCTGCTTCTTCATCGTTTGCCATACCCACAAGCAAAATGTATCCATATGTATCAAATCATCCCACATCACATGGTGGCCTATCCGGTATGCCAGGTTTTTCAGGGTTGGAGGATAAAACTTGCAGGTAAGCTTTAAAAAACCAACAAATTCTAGTTAATGACTGCAATTGTTATTGTAGGTAAAAATTTTCTATTAAATTTTAAATCATTTAAAATGAACATTTAGAACAAATTCACTAATCATGGTCTGGTATACGTTTTTGGTTACAAAACCGATTATAATAACGACTTGCCTGCTCGAAGTTCAGTTTTTGATAATTATAGTCGTTGATTTATGTGCTTATTTAATAAAAATGTAAAATTCCGGTAAATTTAATTAAATTAACACAACGATTAATATAATTATAACAACATATTATTAATTGTGTTAATAATTACAAAATTAATTGCTTTTTATTATTCTAAACAACGCAATCATTTGCGGAAGTAATAGTTAAGCTCTACGCCACTATAATTGGCAGAGATATATTGTGTGAGTGCTAATGTTTTTAACACCCTAAGCACATCAGTTCAAAATCAATTCTTCATAAAACCGAACGAATACACCGCCAATTATTGTTTCGAACAGATCTAATCCGTCTATTTGTCTTTTCTTGTTCTTTTAATTGGCTTGTTGTTTTCGCATAACAACACAAGCGTATTACTAAATGCTGTAGCACCGTACAAAATCCTTTAAATATAATATGATGTCTTTACTTGATCTCCGTCTCGCTGTGCCCTGTGAACGAGGGCGCAGGCTTCTGTGCCATGACCTTTTAGATCGTCCTTTACCCGGAGCTCCTTACGGCTTATAGTAAAAAGCTTGTCTGACAATTTTGTTTAAGTGTTTCAACAGCGTATTGCCAAACAATTTAAATTTTGTGCAAGTCACCTCTTTTGCACTTTCTGTGTGGTTCGGAGATGCAATTCTGCGCTACCATAACGGCAGGAAGTTTCTCAAACAGCGGCTTATAAAGGCGTGGATTTTGTTTTTTTCTCCCAGCGAATACGACCCATGACTCGCTTCCATACAACTTTTTTTGTTGCAATTTATAATCGCAGACTCTGTCATATTTAGGTCATCTTTTCAAATGCTTCTTTTGCTTCGAAATAGTAAGTAAGAAAAAATTGTTGGCTGCCTTAATAACTTTGCTGTCGGAGAGCAGATTGGCAGAGTGTGTTGCGCTTACTTTCATAGATTTGTGCAACTTGCATTAGCCCGCAATTGGCGTATCCCATTTCATGTTTCTAAGCCATTTGTTTGATGGAAATCAGTGCAAAACTGTCAGTATAGGTCAAATCATCAAATCTTGTTTATAGGGTGTCAAAAGGTATTTGAAGTCATGTCGATAATTGTGCGGAGTTACTTGCCCATCACCATCAAAAAATTAAGTTGCGAATGGAAATATTCTTGACAATTTTGATGGGTACTCCTTTTTTTACAAGGGTTTCTGTAATGATTCAAATAGTCACAGGCCTTCTCGGAATTAAAAAAGAAAAAGACAAACGGTTGCTTGAATTCGTTAAGCATACATACGCAAAACATTTTTGTCTTCGTAATAAAATTCATGGATTTATATGAAGTTTAGCCTGAAATAGATATTGTTTTCCTCAACTGCATTTGGTAAAACCAATAACAAAAGCTATTTTTTCTTCACTTAAATATATGTATTTAAGGGTTAAAAATGAGTTAATGTACAAAAAACAACTACCCGACTAAATCTTAAGGATTGTGGTCTTTTTTCAACCTCATAATAAGCGACACAATATTGACCTGCTTTCCTACAACATACAATAAACCTTACTTTAACCGTGAACATATCGAGCTCTAAGCAAACTTTATAATTCTAGATACTTCTTAATGTTTAACATTTATTTCTTTTAACATTTTGTTTAAAAGTTTTAATATACGAGTACCTTATAAAGGGAGGTCCAACCAAAGCGTTGGTTACTTTTTATTATGATAGAAAAATCTATGACAATTATATGTAAAACAGAATATCGGCCACATGCTCTCTACGGTTTCGGTGGCATACCTCTATCCGTCGGTCCTTTTTTTTACTGACTCTAAGACATAATTGAGATATAATGTCGTTAATGTGCCAAATTATCTGAGGTACTCTGTTTCTTTTAAATATCGACAAAGAAAGAAGTCAAACGGCGTCAAATCACATGATCGTGGGGGCCAATTAACATCGCTAAGACATGAGATAATACCGCCATAGAATTTCTCGCACAAAAGAGCCATTGTTTTGTTGGCTGTGTGCCAAGTGACAACATCCTGTTGGAACCAGATATCGTCCAGATCCATATCCTTAATTTCTGGTCACAAGAAGTCTGTTATCATCTCAAACTAGTGAGCACCATTTACGGTTACTACTTGCCGACCATATTTTTAGAGAAGTACGGCAGATGATGCTGCCAGCCCATAAACCGCACCAAAAAGTTACTCTCTGTGGATGCATCGGCCTTTCAACAATCACTCGCAGATTCTTGTTAACGAATTCACTGAAGTAAAAGTGTGTCGCGTCGCTGAAGATGATTCTCTTTGTAAAGTCACCCTTGACTTCTGTCTGTTCAACGAACCACGCAGTAGGCTTCAGCTCTTGAGTCAATTGAAACTTGTAAGTGTGTGAGTTTAAATCTTTTTCCAAAATTCGCACATTCGAACATCACTTGAGATGTTCAATTATTGGGCACAACGACGAGTTGAGGTTGACTTCTCTTCAGCCACACTAACGCGAACAACAGCAATGTTTTCCGCAGAACGGTTTTGAGCCGGTTTGTTCAAATTTTCCCACTATTCGGACGATTGTGGACACATTTGGTTTATTATGTTGACCAAAAAAATCACGAAGTGCACGAAATGCATTTTGATTTGAACGCCCATTTTCATAAACAACTTCCATGATCACACCGCGCTGCCCAATTTGTACCTCTTCATGGAAACAAATAAATATCAAATTAAATTGGCCAAAAAACTTGACGTTAAGGTGTGACTCACAATTAGCATCGTGTATTATGGTTGGACCACCCTTTATACAAAAATGAATGTATGCTTGTTTGTTTGTTTCCCATAGAAAGCTAAGCGGTAGCTTTGAAAGAAGCGCCATTTCCAATTTTCCATATAAGGTGTTGTTAATGATATAACCAACTGAAGAAGGAAATTTTACGTTTTGTGTTTTTATGAATATGTTGGAAAATAAAGCCATAGTACCCCGATTATTCTTACGTTTTGCAACTATAGCAACTCAGAATTATATCAACAGTATCATATCAACTGCTCATTTCGTTGAATTATAATGATGCATTTTTCTAGCAACTTTTTTGAATCGGTAGCAACGTTATACATAGTGATTACGAAAATAGTTCGTTCATCTTTGTGACTAATATATGAGGCGATAGTAGTGGCAGGAGTAAAGGCAAACCGTGACCTATACCGTGGAACTTTCTTTGCATTTAGAAGGCTTTGGAGGAATTGATCTTTAATTTTTTGTGCATGGTTCCAACCACTGTTAATTAATTAATTTATTTATTTATTTTTTTTTGTAAAAGTTTTTGGCCAACACCGGTTGATGAAAGAAGCCTCTATGGTAACATTATACCTTTTTCGACCGCCGGTTAAGCGTGTCTTTAAACCCTTTCTGGCTTCTAGGATGCAGGTTTTCCCAAGAATTACTCTATTTTGCATGTACTTCAATCAGCAAACAGCTAAATTTCATAACGTAGTTCTCTAGTTTAGATGGAATACGCTGACGAAATTTGCAACGACCATGAAATCACAGTAGTTGATCAGAGGATTATTGAAAGCTAAACGTCATTTAGACCATATGTCATAGAGGTTAATCAGGATTGGCAACCCACCCGGGTTATATTGGGTATTATATAAAAAAATCGAGTGTGTTTTTTTTATTTAAACTATTTCTTAGTTGTTTTGCAACAAAATAGTATTAATTCCGTCCTCTTTTAGCTTTTATATTTCTTGAGTGATTCGGTGACATACTAAAAGTATTGCATACGTCGAAACAGCCAATAGTTAGAGAGACCAATGTTCGGATAATACGGTGGCTTGACAAATTTTACGATATGAGGTCGAGCGTTGTCATACCAAATAACAACTTAGTCCTGTCTGTTTTTGTATTCCGGGCCTTTTTTTCATAAAGCACGATCCAAACGAAGTAATTGCAGTCTGCTTTAGCAGCCAATAGTACACAACGCCGCGTTAACCTGACCAAGTGTGCAAAATTGCATTATAAATACCAAAAGAACGTATTTTTACTAACAAAAAAAAATATTGTCTAATTCAACGAAATAAGAAAGCAGCTATAAAATCAAAAAATTCACAAAAATCCAATAAAACACGGTGGGTGTTTTTTTTTTTAAACGGGTTTTGCAAACCCTGTTGATAATAGGCGTAAATTTGTCATCACTTCTCTGAACACGTCTGGCCAGTACATCATCAAAGCGAATGATTTGGTGTACATACGAGTATAAATATTTTCTCAGATATAACTGACGTTATAAGTTGTATACAACAATACCACTGAATCATTTCAAATGTCATATGTATCGTAATTATTAACTTTTTTTTAATTTGTGATGGCCTGCTTGGAATTTTTTGTATTTTACTGAAAATAACGGTAATAACTATGCTAACAAAGTAAGAAAACATGTACGTGTAGTAATTAATATTTTTATATTAAATAAGTAAAATACTTATTACTTATTTAATAATTTTATATTAAATTCCACATATACGAGTACGATTAAGCCACTTAAAATTACTTGTTCACTGCTACTGCATTTTGCATTTTAATAGGAACTTAATTCGCCTTTGTAGGTGATATTGGGTATTCAATGGATAAATTTATCTGAAGCCGATAAAACCATTTGTAAATTACAGGCAATACTTCTTAGTAATATTGGTGAAGGTTTGTGTTGTCATATGCAGTAAACAACTCGTTTATCAGTTAACTTTTGTTGTTATATGCTTTGATTAACTACTACTTCTAAAGACCTCTGATATTTAAGAAAAATTGTTTAAGTCCAGACCTCTCTTTAAATAGTCGTAACTATTTATAACTAAAACAATCGATTCAATAGCAATTTTTTTTACAGATTAAATCCTACAATATAGTTCTTAATCTGACCAAATCCCACTTACTTTATCACTTTTATTATTGAAAATCTTTAAGGAAACACAACAGCCAACATTGAAAAAGATTTCTTTCTGACCAATTTCTAACGAAAACTATATGTTAATCTCTGTTTTAGTATCGTAACATTTGGAATGGTAACATACCACATTAAAATTATATTCCTTTGGTGTTTGAGACATAAGTGCGCTAAAAGTCATAAAATGTAGAGCAGCACACATGCAGTGTGCTAAATGGCTTTTTCGGCCACTATGGATTAACAAACATAATTAGTATTTAAATATTACAACAATGGAAAAAATTAGTACAAACTAACATAACCGCATTAATAGAGAAACCAGCATGCAGATTAGCACATTCGACATTTGTTTGAATATTTACTAAACAAATGGACCAGAAATAAATTTAAGTTGACCACAAAACCAGAAACGTATTTAAAAAAAAAAACAAAATTCGGTTGAAGAATATTTGCAACGCCATAAAATGCTAAGAACTAAATTTATTTGCATACATTCGTTAGACCTTTGCCAATTGTAGTTATGACTGTGGTAACTCAGATGTCAATAAAATAACCTTGACTTTTAATAAAAATTTTGTTGCCTGTATCTTTGCTAATGTTTTCATTTTTATTTTTTATTTAACCACTTTTCAGCAGGTACTCAGACAGTGTAATGAATAGTTATCAGTCGATGAGTGTACCTGGCTCAGCTTCAGCCAGTTTCGCACAATTCTACCAGCATGCGGCTGCTGCTTCGGCCGCTTCAGCAGGTGCCATAGGTGTTGATTCATTAGGAAATGCCTGTACACAGCCCTCATCGGGCGTAGTACCAACAGGAGGAGCTGGCCAAAGTATTGCCGACCTACCGCGATATCCCTGGATGACGTTAACCGGTAAGTTTTAATCATTTCACTGGACATTAAATGAAATTAACGAAATCATTTTAGAACAATTTGTGATTACTATAAGGAAATTAGCCAGGAAGTTTATTGTTTAATGTCATAGTCTCTCTTTGGGTGGTTTCAGATAGACTTTTCCGTAGAAAATTTAAATGTAAAATAAATTCATAATTTTATTACAATTATTATTTGAATAAGAAAAGTAAGGCTTTTTGATTCTACTCTTTAGTTTTCATTCATAACTTTGTCTTTTGGTAAATTTAAAACGACAACAAAAAAATATTGTCGTAGGTTTAGAATATTTTTATTGTTAATTTGTTTTTTGTTGTTGTTGTGTTGTTGTATTGTATTTATTATTTATGAAATTATTATTATGAATAAATGGTTAAATAAAATTCAAACGTGTATGACGTATAGCAGGGTTTGTACGACTACAACGTACAGCCATAAATAGAAAAAATAAAGTCCATATAGAAAATGACTGAAAGAGGCAAAACTAAGCCAAAAAAAAAAAAAAAAAAACTGAAAATGTGTATATTGAACTAAAACAACCAACAGTCAAAGTCGTTGAACGTATTATGGCCTGTCACTATTCACATTTCATTTCATACAAAAAACTACTTTTAATTCTTTTTTTTGTCTTGTACTGCTACTACACACACACACACAAACATATTTTCATTGCTACGACTAAGCAAAATTCAAAATTAGTTAGGCTATGATGACGACTCTTACGTAGCAACCGTCTATGAAATGAAGAAATAAACAGCATTTTGATTTGAATTTCCAGACACGCATAGTTTTTGATTTTTAAATACTCTTCTAATTTCAATTTCAATTTGTTTTTTTTTTTTTTTTGGAATTTGTTACGAGTAGTTGCTTGATAGTTTTGATCTCTTATTCCATTTTTAGTTTAATTTCTCCTTCATCGTCAATATAAGTTTTTGTCGTCGTCGTGTGGTACCTCTACCTCCGTCTTAAGTTTTTTGCTTTTTCCTCAATTGACAGTCACTAAAGGAATTCTGTTTTTCTTCTAAATTGAATAAAACTTTAACAATAACGCCTTCACATAAATTTCTTTTAAGACTCAATGCTTTAAATTACGTAAAACCCACTAAGCAACCGCACCTTTAAAGCAATCATTTTTACAAAAAAATAAAATAAACAAATGGGAACTTTTAATTTAAATCTTCTTAGTTGAGAATAATATTTAAATAAATCTTCATGTTTTTTAATCTTTAACTTGAATCCTACTTTGATAACAGATAATGTGTTTAAAGAAATAAAGGGTTGCCATATCGGTAAAGGTTTAAAATTGTTGAAATGTTCAGAAATGATTTTAAAATAAAAACATATTTTTAAAAAGTATCCAAACTTAAATTTAGAAGCAAATAAATAAAAAAAAAAATTTCTTAAGTAACGCTTATGTGACTGACAAAAAAACTTCAAATTTTGACTTACATGTAACCCGGGTACCTTCATACAAATATAGAAAAAATATGTTTCGAAAAAAATTTAGAAAAAATACAATTTAAAATTACAAAATACACGCTATAAAACTTAGCGTCTACGTTTTATATTTAATAATATATTTAAGACTTTCGGAGCAGATGAGCTAAGTTTAATTTTTGGTACTTGGATATTTGGTGTTCGTAAGTCAAATAGAGAGCATTTATCTGATTTGCGGATAACCATTAATTTACATTATTTGTGACTATCAATTCGATAATTATGAACTTCGTTCATAACGGCCAATTCCGATAAAACCACATTTCGTAAGTTATGTTAAACGCTAATTTACGTCAAAATTACGATCCCGGGAATGTAGACTATAGGTAAGCTATTATATGGATATTACGTACATACGTCAATACTTCAAAAGTATGCTGGGCTTGTAACTCTTTCAACTCCTAACCCTTACATGACGGGTTGTGTACTGGAAAACCAATAGAAAGCGAACGTCAAATAAATATAGAAGAAGGAAAGGTTTTATATCTTGTTAGTTTCTAAGGAATCGAAGAAAGAAATATTAAAACCGATAATTTTTTTACACAGCTTGAACAGTAGAAAAAATTACTTCGCGGATTCTATCGCTCGTGGAATAGTTTGAAAACACAAAGGTATATTTCAGGCAATTACTTTCAACAAGTTTCGAATTTAGCAAAAGAGGTTCGTATGTGTTCATATGTTCGTATGTGCCCCAAAGAAAAAGGCCTTAATAATGACATCTACCATGCCTTCTACACCGTCTGTAGGAAACGCTTTGAAATTATAAGCTATTATAATAAAACCAAAGGAGATGACGACAACATGGAGAAATTGTTGGGCGAAGCGGGATAAGTTGGTGGCCGCTATCCTTATTTTTATCGGTGTAGATGTAGTAGCATTGGCATCACACATTATTTACATATATGAAACAAAATTATCTTTCACAGACCGCCGTAGACAATTTTTAGAAGATCTTAGCTCGCAATTATCTATTGAAAACAAAAGCAGCGTGTTAAATTTTAAAAGTTGAAGGCTAAAACCTGCGCTTGAACTCTAATTGAGATCACATTCCTAAAGCTGTGATACCATCAAAAATGATTTAGACATAAATGTGTAAAATTCGATCGATTATATCGACTGCTGGTTACTTTAGTATATAATATTCTATGAACTATATCCTCTTGAGACCCCGGCTACACATGTGTATACTTTAAATTATCGTTATTTATCACACGTAGCGACATTATTGGGTACCTGCTGGAATTGTATTCCTTGGTGTAGACTCTACAGTTTCTAAAACTATCAACAGATGGCATTTCTACCAAAGCTATCGCCGTTTATTTTTAAAATTGGAGAATTTTAATTTCTTTTTCATTATGTCCACGAGAATTTTAATGATGACGAAATGAAAAAGATATATAAAAAAATAAAGTCTCAAGGGGATATTACAAATTTTTTTTTTATTTTTCTCATTAGTTTTAAAACAACTAATATGGGTCGCCCGCGATTTACTGGTTAACTCGGAGACCCTATGAATCATTCTGCTACTCTTCATAGGACAGACCCATGAAATAGAAGGAAAGTTAGGACATAAGAGGATCCCAAAGATCCCTAACTACGTGAGCCAACGGGTACCCTTGACGAAGTAACACATCCCTAGGACAGTCTAGATCATGTAAGTGGCATGCACCCGGTTAATTTAGTCTAAGCTTCCATAGAGTGGGGCAGTCACAGAGACTGCTCTTTTTCCTCATCCTGACAGATACTACAGTAGCCGTGACTAGGGAGTCCAATCGCTTTGGCATGCGACTTATCACACAGTGAACGGTAAATATGCCCAAAAGAAGCCAGATCAATCACCTTTTAAACTTAAGAAGGTTTTTAGAAAGAGAAAGTTAAAACATTCTGGATATTCTACAAGTGGTAATATTGGTTCTTCTCAGGTGCTTAGTTCATTGGTGCTCAGTTGAATGTGAGAAAAATAAAAGAAATTTTTATTCATCATATTCTTACTTTTCTAATGTGCTATTAGAAATTATATTTTTTGAGCGAGCAAAAGTAAAGATTACTAATGAATTTTAATTAAAGTTCACAGCATTTTCTTTGGTATAATTAAATTTTATTATAGTGTGAGTGCATTACGCTTAAACCCAATTTCAACCAGACTTATACACAAGGTAGGTATCGGTATCCATATGGTCTGTAATTACGTTTGGTTAAAATCAGATATCACATGAGCCCGATAATTAAGCCCAAACTCAGTTTTTTTCCAAATATAGAAAAGTGTTTCTATGTTTGGCATTTAATAGCTCGACAACACCTCAACCGAGAGTCTCTAAATTTGGTCCCAATAGGTTCGTTGTTAATGGGCGACATTGCATAAGTGCGCGTGGCACCTCCCATTCATACTAAATATGTAATCTTGTATGTGTGGAGAACGGTAATAGTTCAAGCTTCGTTATCTATGCACATTAGCCAAAATACGGGAGAGATTGAATAAATAGGTATTACTTTTATATAAAGGGATAGCGAAGCATACTGGGTAAATTTATATATATATGCATATGTATGTAAAAATAAATGCGAGTATGAATGTTTTTTAAAGTCTATAGACAGTTTAAAGGTTGAACTTTTTAGCTTTAGCCCGGAAGGAGATGAAATGTAGGAAAATAGCAAAAAATTAGAACTAAAGTGGTAATTGAGAAAGGGGTAGCGGAAGGGAAGCACATCGGGGCTTAGGTAGTTTTTATATAATAAATCTAATTGAAAATTATCATCAGAACTTGTAAGCACTTCTCGAATACATTTGATAAGGACAAAAAATAATAAAAAAAATAAGACCAAACTTTTGATCTCCTTAATATAAGCAGCATATTATAAGTCTAGTAAAGCTACGGCAACATTTGTTGTTTCCATAAAATGTTTTATGAAATAGTAGTTACGTTTTTTTCGTCACATATTTGACAAATGGGACTAGCTTGACTTTTATCTTTTCATATTTGATGTCAACTTTTCTCAACTTAAATTCATTTTAAGAATATTAAATATTTAAAAGGTAATAAAAGGTAATGAACTTAATATATAAAATATACATATTTATACACAAAGACAAAACAAAACACAGCAATAGATTAATTTCCTTAAAAAATGCCATATATATAAAAAGAATATGAATCTTATAAATATTTATACAGACTCATATTTAATTTTGCAAAAATGCTAAAAAAAGGCACCACACACCCAATGAGATTATATTTTATTAAAATTTATCAAAAAACAAATGAGAAATATATTCATTTTGTATAAATAAATAAATAAATAAATAAAAAAAACATGAAAAGAAAAGATGAAATCCGTTAGATTTATCTCTGAGGACGTTTAAATATTTATGTTTTTATTTGCCTTATAATTCTTCCACTTTTTTTGCGCTGTTTTTCTACTTTAATTTAATTTTTGGCGCACGATATTCCGATGATGGAGATGGTTTATTTGATAAATTTTATTTTCAAACACGTCATTCTTGAGTTCATAAAATTTCGATTTTTTTCTATATATAATATTTCTAAATGGATTTAAATGTTCTAATTTCTTTTTAAAAGCCATTTCTATAATCATAGTACAGTGCTAATGATTCGTTTGCACATTTTCTAGCAGATTTAATATATTTTTTTTATTAAGATAAATTGCTGCGCTAAAATTATTTATTTAGATTGCCAAGGTGTTTTAGGAGATGAGGTTATTAAGAATAATTTGAAGAAATTTATTATAAATAAAACGAAATGATTAGAAGAATGAAACATTTTTACAACTTTTTCTAATATTATTTTATATTGTTTAAGAATGTTTAAAGAAATATTTAAAATGTATTTCTAATTGTTATTAATCATTAAAAATTTGCCTCGAAATAACAAATTTCATGTTCTGAAAAAAAAAACTAAAAATTCAAGGCCATTAAAAGATTTAATTTGTATTTTTTAATTTTTTTTCCAAAACAAAAATAATTGTTTTCTTGTTTTCTACAATTGAATGATTAAGATATTCTACAAATAAACAAAATTGTCTTTATTTTCATATATATGTATTGTATGTATATTAAAAATATGTTACATTTTTTAAGATTTGAAATACGATAAATAAAATCAGTTTCATTTATTATCATCTAATTTACATATTGGATTTCCTTGTAATATTGCTTGTCGTCAGTACCAACTGGAATAAATAATTTGTCATTAAAGTGCAATTAAATCCTTATAAATATTGACCATAGTTGCCAGGAAACATATTTAGGAAATTTGGTTAAAGAATTGTAATAAACATTAAAGTTTAATTAATTATTTAAATTTTATAATTTCTTTCCAAGAGTATTTGCATTAAATTTAATTATAATTACTCTGACCACATACCAGTTGGTAAATACATCTATTCACCTTTCATACCCCGCTGCCAATACCGCCCTACTTCGTTTTGAGAGTCAGCCAGATAGCCATTTGGACTGCCATTAGTATGGCTGTATGATAGTCTTTTGAAATGAATTTATATTCAATGCATTCGTCTCTTATTTAATTAAATTATTTTATTTTCTGAATGCTACACATTGACAGTCTATTTAAATTATTGCTCTGTATGTGAGTATTTGTTTGTTAAAATGTTTCTATTTAAATAGAATGTGAAATCGGCTAACCCAACAAACATTTAAGATGCTTTACGGGATGTCAATATGAAGTGCTGTGAATAAGCATCGGAGTTTAAGAAAAATAATGAGAAAATTTCTAGAATTGAAATGTTAATATAATTTTTTATATGGTACCCCTATCTTAATTACTACCTTCATTATAATATTTTATTCAAATATAGAAAAGAATTGAATCTCCTTCAAGCCCCCAGGCTTAAAGGTTTGGCTTTTAGCAGTGTAAAGATTTCAAAAGCATACATACACATATATGTAAATTCAAATACACATTCATTTCTAAATATACATACATAGATAACTTTTACACAATGTGCTTCGCTATCCCTTATAAAATAGCAATACCCACTTATTCAATCTCTTCCACATTTTGGCTGATGTGGATAGATAACGAAGCTTGAACTCTTGTAGTTCTCCACAAATGCAAAATTAAATATATAGTACGAATAGGAAATGCCACGCCTACTTATCCAATCTCGACCAGTTATTGACAGATTATGTGTATTGTCCAAGAAGTTGTTTAAACCAAATTTAGAGACTTTTACCATTACCGTTTTCAAGATATGCAAATATTAATATTTAGTTTGTATCGGAGATGGCACGCCCACTTATCTAATTCCACCACCTTAATAAATAAATATTGATTAAATTTAGAAACTTCTTTCACCGTTCTCAAGATATACAATAATCAGTATTTAATTCGTATGGGAGGCAGCATTGCCACTTAAAAACATTTTAATTCTGCCATAACGTTTTAAAAAATCTACCAACTTTCAAAAACCATTAAAAACATATATATTTTGATATGAATAATAAGTTTTACCAATATTTTTACATGTGTTGATATACACTCTTATTTTCTAGAATTTAGTTTTCACATCAGACTTTTAAAATACAATAAATTTCAACATTTTATTTGCTTTACACTGTTTGTGAGACTTTAGAAAATTCTGAAAAAACAGCAAGAAATGTTTTACTGTAACAAAATTTACGCAACAAAAATAAAAGGTGCACAATATTTAACGCATCAAAGAAAGTGTTTAAGAAAACAATTGTTAAGAAATCGAATATTTTAGTATTCGGTTCCTTTTCCTTGTGCTTAACCGCCTCCAGTCTTCGAGAAATAGATTTCAATAGGTTTTTTTTTTCTTGTAAATTAAGAATGGATTTTACGTCATTCCTCTGCTTTTTTTTTTCTTTACTCCTCTTGGGAGCATAGGGCTTCCACAAAGCATTTCCATCTTACACGATTTGCTGCTGTTGTCTTTGCCTCTTCCCATGTAAGATTGTTTTGCCTTAGTTCTTGGATAATTGTGCGTCGCCAGGTGTTTCTTGGTCGACCGCGGTTCCTTGATCCTTGAGGATTCCACTCAAGTGCCATCATTGTAATACTACCGTGATTTTTCCTTAAGGTATGGCCGATCCATCTCCATTTTCTTTGCCTTATCTGCTTCAGTATGGGCTCTTCGTTTGTTAAATTCCATAGATCTATCTTGCTTTTGGTGTTAGGCCAGAATATCTTGCATATGATTTTAAGGCACTTGTTGGTGTATACCTGTAGCTTTTGCGTGATGGTGTTAGACACAAGCTAGGTTTCACTGCCGTACAACAGAATTGACTTCATACATGCGTCGAATATTCTGTGCTTGGTTCGCCTGGATATATGTGAGCTTCTCCATACTGACTGTAATCGTCCGACTGCCGACCTTGCTTTGTTGAGCCTGTTGTTAATGTCTATTTCTGCACCGCCGTTTGTTGCCGTTGTGCTTCCAAGATAGCAAAAGCTATCTACATACTCTATCTGCCGTCCCTCTAGTATGATGTTTTCTGTACTATTGTTGTTAATTCTCACAGCTTTAGTTTTCTTAATATTTGTCTCAAGACCAACATTGCGAGCCAGTTCTTCCAGGTCATTTAATTTTGACTGCATGTTGGAGATCTTGTGTGAGAGAAGGCAAATATTATCCGCATAATCCAGATCCTCGAGTTGCCGTGAGAAAGTCCATGTTATACCTCTCCTTTGTGAACAGACTTCGCTCATGATTTCATCGAGTACTATGGTGAACAGTAGAGGTGAGAGTGGACATCCTTGCCTTGCTTTACTCTAGCTTTAGTATGGAATGGTTGGCTGATGCTCCCGTTGTGAAGAACCGAGAGTTATGCATTCTCGTACATTGCTCGTATTATTCGTACTATTTTCTTGGGTATAGCAGTTCTTTTGATGATATCTTTCTTGAAGTCGACGAACAGTAGGTATAGAGGTGTACGCCATTCTAGAGACTGTTCTATTATGATGCGTAGGGTGTTGGCCTGGTCTACGTAGCTTCTATTTGGCCGGAAGCCTGCCTGTTTGTCACGCAATATGTTCTCTAGTTTGCTCTGAAGCCTTCCCTATATTATGACTGCTAGTATCTTATATATGTGTTTAGCAGAGTAATTCCTCTCCAGTTACTGCAATCTTCAAGTCGCCACTTTTAGGTGGTTACACAACGATGCCTTTCTTCCAAATTGATGGCAGCCTCTCTTCCTCCCATGCTGATGTGATATGAGGCCGTAGTAATGCAGCTGCAATTCTAATGTCCGCCCGTAAGATTTTGGCTTATAAGCCATCTTCGCTTGCAGCTTTATTATTCTTCAACTTCGTTATTGCCTCTTTTACCTCATTTAAACTGGGAGAGCTACATGCTATGTTCAATGTATTTTGCATAGGGCTGTTATGGTACATTTCGATGTCTTCATCTGTGTCCGTTACGTTGCTAATTTCCTCGAAATGTTCCCTCCATCTTTGCATCTGTGCCTCACTATTCGATACAATTGTGCCATTGCGATCAGTAACTGCTTTGTTCCGTCTACACTTTCTATTTGTGAGATAGTCTATTGTCTGGTGTAGTTTTCTCATGCTATTCTGTCCAGCTGCTTCCTCTGCTGTTCTAGCTAGACCTTCTAGGACCTTCCTTTTGTCTTTTTGTGCACATTTTTAACCTGCTTTGCAAATTGTTGGTATTGCTGCCTCATTACATTGTTGTTGTTTAGCTGCAACTTAAGTTCCTCCTTTGAGAGATTAGGTTCCTCTGTAATAAAGCATTCTTTTCTTTTTGTTACAAATTAGCCTTTTCGAATTTTATGTTCAAAATCTTCCCGAAACTGCTCGATTCCCCCAATCGGATATTAGAAAGGATACTACCGTTAGTTAGAGGTGCGAAGGAGGCACCATCCTTGCATTGTGATTAAAATTATTGCCTCGTTTAAGAAATCAAGATCTTTGCACGCCTAATTTCTTCAAATTGTTTTTTGAATAGGTTTAAACAATCTACTTCATTCATAGTTTTTTGTATGAAAATAATACGTCCACGAAGTATTACCATGCTATTACCAAAACATCACAATATTGTTCTAAAAGTATTTCATCTATGATTCTCCATATTTTTATGATTTTTTATTTTTTTTGACCAAACACATTAAATTGGATTTCATCGCATAATACGAAACATCTTTGGTTTGATATATTTTACATAATCAAAAAGTCACTTCTAAATTACTGGTGTTATAAAAGACTTCTTTATGTTAAATCTAGCATGTAGTTACATCCGATGTAGTTAAAATATCCTCCAATATTTTAACATCACCTTTTGATGGAATTTTTTTACATACCCTAGAGCACAATAGTTCGCAGTATTTAATTTTTTGACTGAGAAATTTTCTAGTTAACCGCAAGTTTTTTTTCATAGTTTTGAAAGCCTTTTTTAAAGTTTTACCATCATTGTGGAATTTTATTAGAAGTTTACGAATATCGGTTAAAGCTAGTTTACCCATTGCATTTGTTTTATGAAAAATTCTACAATTTGAGCCAATAAGTGATTAGTAGTAATCAGTAATAATATTTTACAAAACTAATACGAGTAATAAAATACAACAACATTTTTTATTATATGAAAATATCAAATTAATGCAGTACACTTTTTGACGCCTAAAATATGGATTACATCCTCTAGTATAACTATAGTTATCTGTCTGACCATCGTGGAGTACACCTAGTATGATATTCTTGGGTTACAGTTCCAAGAGCTCCCTGCAAGCCATAGCGTATGCGTAGTTTTTCTTGAGACAGTCTCCACTTGAGCTTTTCACGCTAGTTTGCTATACAGTATTATTCCTTGATATTTAACCTCCTTCGTTGGTGGTATTTCCTCACACAGTAAATATGAATATTCTTCCACCTTGGAAGTTTCCTTTTCCTAGTGAATTGTACTATCATGGTTTTGCCCGGGTTAATATTTTACCCCGTTGTAGCTTATCATCCTACCAAACGAAAAATGCCCATTTAACTGATTCTGCAAACATTTATCCGATGATATGCATTAGTCATTTAGACCAAATTTTTAAATTTCCACTTTAACCGCTCTCGAGATATACAAAAATCATTTATTAACTAGTGATTTGTTTTGACTACGAACCTATTTAGACCACATTTAGAGACTATCGGTTGAGTGGTTCTCGAGTTATTAAATGACGAACATAGGACAACTTATCTATAAATATAAAAAAGAAGGCTATTTCGGGCTTCATTATCGAGTATATGGGATTTCTGATTTCAACGGCACATAAACATAATCCATGCAGGTCGCAACACCTACCTTATGTATAAGTTTAATCAAAATCGATCAAAGGAAACCCTTGTATCATTGTATTCATTGTTAGATTACTGAAATACAAAAGTTGTAAGCTTTTTTTCATGTGTTTTTAAGAAGTTGTATTGGTCTCTGTGCAATTAATGTAATGTGAATGCCAAATATTGCGAAGAATTATTTTTATTTTCAGCAGCAAATTTGTGTAAATAAAATACATGTGTACATATTTAAAGTAACAAATACTATTTATGGTTTTATTTTTCATTTTATATATGAAAATCAATTTATGAAAACTACATTGCTTCTACTTATTTGGTGTTTGATATTGTTACAAAAATAAAAAGAGTTCCAAAATTTTGGTATATTTGTTAGATATGTGTCACCCTGTCAATTTGGCAGTTACATTTGAATTAACTGATATGAAAATAGAAGATGGTCGATATTTCCAGAACCTTCCAGAACGCAGGCAATTAGGTACATAAAGGCGCTGCTTTACCAGCAAGTTAGTTATCGTTTGGCTGTCAATAAATAAAGTTGTGTTAAAGCGGAAATAAAAGTGTTGTGTGAACGAATATTAAGTGTTGTATTAAGGCAAGCAGTATAAAAGTTAAACTCCAAAGATACAAAAATAATTAAAACTCTAAAACAACAAATAAAGCGGTGCTTATTTTATTTTAACGCAATTTAAGCGAGCTCAACCGTTTAAAAAAAGTTAAAACGTAACAATATCCAAAATAAAAAAGTACATTCATATATTGATAGAGTGGGTGTTCACAAGCAAGTAGATAAAAGTGTATTCATGTATAGGCCACAACGAATCTCTCACAAGAGGGCGTACCCAACAATCGGGCAGAGATCGGCACCCTTGGAGCTCCCGATTCCCATGGAACCACAATACCTCTGCTCAGGCTTTGTGACACGTAAGTGGGTGGACTGCACCCAAATGCCGCTGCCAGTTTCGGCCCCACAACGGCCCCGGACTGGTCACCGGTGAATAAAGACAGACAGGTAGAAAGAAAACGAATAGGATCGGAAAAAAGGGGAATTTATCGCTCATTTATAGTACAAATACATATATATATAGATTTCCGGGCAACGTCGAATGGGTGATGCTAGTTTGGTTGACAATACGCAAATACTTTTGATTTGATTCGATTTTCCAAAGTACTATTACATAATTGACTACAAAACACTGATATCAACAGAAGCAATTTATATATCTATTTGCCAGTAATTGCACTGTTTCCAGGCAATTAGCGATCTTCACAAGGTGTGTGCATACCACACACTAAGAACACTTTGCTTGAAACTTTATTACTATAAAAGCAAGAACACCGACGGTTTTATCTTTCGAAATTAAAGTTGTACTAATAGGCGACTATTATTATTTAATGGACAAAAATAAAATATTATTTACAAAGATCCCCTCTTTAAGCAACATATGTTTTTGCTTAGTATGCATGAATATCGCAGTTTTTATAACTTAAAGAATATATATGTAACATCTATGCAATTTGATATTCAATTCCTAATTAAAAATCACTAGTAGTCGCACTGTTTGCAACGGTAATAACAAATATTGAAGATATTAGAGTAGTCTATCTCTAAAGGAGCATTATTAAGTGTTAATTGTATTGAGAAAAAACCAAAAGTGCTTATCGTATAGTGGCATACTGGGTTACATCGTTTTATTTGCATGCGTATATGGGAAATATTAAAAAAAAATTAATTAGGATAGCACAACAAGTAAAACAAAAAACATTAAATAACAAATAAATTGTACAAATTCAAGGAGCTTAAATATTGACTGACTGACTATAACCATCACCGTCATTATCACACACGGCAGTCGACACAAAGATGCCACAAGTATTATGTTTGTATCCATGTAGTTGCACTTTTATGATAAAAATTTAAAAGATTTTAAAAAAGAAAAATATAAAATTAAATTATACACATACTCTTAACAAAAATACAAATAATATCAACAGCAAATGCATAAATATTAAATATTTTGCATACTCTCACAATGTGAAATGATATTGTCAACCAGTTCTCATCATCAGCAGACAAGTGGAGGTTCAGAGCAAGAGAAAGGAATTATGTTGACATGTTGCTTGAAACAACCAACCGAGAGAACGTTTACAGACTGGTTGACTGACTGTGTGGCTGTTATACAAATTCCCAAAAAGTGCAATTCAATGATTGAGATACACATAGTCACTTAGATTCAGATATACATTCATAGTTTGTATAATGTTGCTTACACTGCTCACAAGTTGTTGTATAAAACTTCAACGTGCCTTTTTTATAATAAACTGCAACAAAATATACATACATATGTACAGTGGAACTTTTATATAACGAATCTTCTATATAACGAAAAATGATTCGTTTTACATACATACATACATACATACATATATACAAATTTTACTGTAAAAAGTTTCACTGGTATATATATATATATATATATATAATATATATATATATATATAAAACGGAAAATTCGTTTTTGTCCAAACTATTTTACATGCAAATATTAATAAAAAAATTCTACAAAAAGTAAATAAAAACTAAAACACTTTTGTAGTTTTTTATTTTTTTAGATTTTAACAAAATATGTATTTCATACTTTTTGTTTATTTACGCTAGTTTCGGATGCAATCATCACTGTTTAAAGGGAATTTCCCTTTTTTGCTTAAAATCTTAAAATTTCATTTTCTATATGCTGACTTTTTTGTACAGAGGCTTTTGAATGATTAGTTCGTTATATAGAGGTCTTACAGCTCAGAATTTCTTCCTTATAGCTGTAGTGCATTTTTTTAAGAGATTTTTTCTTTATATTGAGTTCATTATATCGAAGTTTCATTGTATCTTGTTTGATTTTTGTTGACAACCTTTTGCCAACGCCAATGAGACGTCATCTAAATGCAATACTTTCAGTTTGCAAAATAAGGTCCTGGTTACGGAGATAAACTTTTTTTTACTCAAATGGAATTTACGAGCATTACACAGAACTAAACTGAAATGTTATTGTCATTGAAGTGCAGTCATGAGTAAAACATCGTCAGCATTCTTTCGTAGGAGTTATTGTAGAGACTTTGTTAGCAATAGTTTAGAAGAGAAAATATAAGATGATGATTATTACGTAGGGCTTAATGTAGTTAAACTAATGAATTTTAATTCCAACATCAACGCTATTCTATAGAAAACAAACATGCATATTCATGCAGAAGTTGTGAATTCAAGTGAAGTTTATGAAATTTGCAGATAAAAAATCTTTTTTTTTTGCGTTGTTCAGTTGCACATTATTTGCTTTTTTTCATTTACTTAGATGGTTTAAGTATTTTCGATTTCCTTTTCCTAACACTAACAAATAAGGAAATGAAATACTTTTGCAAATGCCTTACAAGTTAATGGTTTCGAAATTAAAGTTCTGGCGCACTTTGAATTAAGTGTAAAGTCTTATTAAATGCAGCATTGTTCTATTTTCATTTATTTTAATTTTTATAATTTAAAGCTTAGAGTATAGGCTAGGAAATAAAAACATGCCTGTGGTATATCATTGTAAGATCCTTGTATGGAAATCAAATATACGTTATACTAGTGTTAATGCAAATGCTATATGTTACATACTACAAAATATTGTTCAAAAATATATGTATTTTATGAAACATTTCAATGCTGATTTAATTGGCAAAAAGTGAACCTCTAGAATCCTTTTTAACATCTCTTCTGTATGCTGTTTAAAAGTTTCCATTTTAAGCAAATTATTAATTATGCCACGTACTTACATGGTTTTCTAATGCAATGAACAGGAATTTAAATTCAAAGAATAGCGCATTTCATAGGACAAATAAAAGAAAAAGCCAAAAAATATTGCCAACAACAACAACTCTAACGGTAATAATAAGCAGTTCAAATAAAAAAAAAAATAAAAAAAAAGTTCCCTTAGCCACCACCACAGGCATACAACCAAACAGCATCATCGCCATGACCAAGCCATGATGGAAACCATGATAAAAAGAGTAAAGAAACATGAACAGCGAACGCACTATGACAGCAACATAAGAATTTGTGTGTTTTAATTAAAATTGTCTAAAAGAAAATCTCAAAAAATAGAAGAAGAAAAGAAAAATGGAAATGGAAATGGTAAGAACAACATAGCGCGCCATGTCATTTAACACCCATTCACACACAACAATTTAACTGATAGATTCACATGGCCAAGCTCTGTAACAGACAGTCGGACAGACACATATTTCGAAAGAACCAGCGAAATGTTAAGGCAAAAAGAGAATTAAAAACAAAGCGAAACGGAATGGAATGTTTTATAATTTAGCGATACCACCACCACTGGATGCCAAGTCAGGTCCGCTAGTCGGCAGATAGACACACACGTTTCGTTTGAACTGACATCCAGACATTTACATTGACTTGTTGGGGAAAAAGGGCCACCGTGCTGGTGCTGGTGCTGGTGCTTTAATGAAAATTTAACTTTTTTTTCTCGTTTATTACAAAGGTTGTATTTCAGTTATTCTTATTTTTGCTGTTGCTGTTCCCATTTAAAAACCAGATGAATTGTGTGCATAAAGAAGAACAAACGGTCAGACAGACAACAACGACTGTGACTATGACAATGGCGTCAACTGTCCAAGTTGATGTTGTTGTTTTTGTTGTAATCTTTTTTTTTGTCTCATTTGATCATGTGCACATAAAACAGAATTAATTTCAATATGATGTGTAAATTGTGGAATATATTTTAATGCAAATTTTAATTAAATTGTTTGAATTAAAAAAAAAAAAAAAATTAAAAATAACATTTACTTTTCTCCTTCATATTAAAGTGCATGCAACAAAGAGCATATACATTTTTGTAAAGTGGCCTTTTAATAATTGTGCATGTTTGTGTGTAATGTTAAGTGTTAGTTTAAAAAAAGTTTTTTAATTTATTACAAAATCACACATATATTAATGTTTATTAATAACGCCAGTCATTTTTAGGTCTTTTGATATTAGTTTTCCTCATATACTCGTATTTCCGTATTTCCCTTGTCGCTTATTTTAAAAAAAGTTTACTAGACAAGAATTAAAAAAAAAATTCTTTATTTTATAACGGTATTTCGGCTTTGAAAATTAACAAAAACACAGAAAATTCGACAAAGTTATTGAAGTATATATTTGTTTGGGACAATAAATGAATGAATGCCATTTACTTTTTAAAGATTTTTTCATGTAAATATTACCCACGCCGACAACATCTACGGCGTCCATACATCAGCTAAATTTTGGAATACCTTTTCCAGCATTTCGGCCGCTATGGCACCGACCGCAATAATCAGTGCATCTCTCAGGGTATATTGACAGCTCTTGAACTGTCTCGGGCAATTGGCGCTTAGATCAGAAATGTAAAGGGGCTCATATATCTTGCGTAGAGCACAAAAGTTGTAGGTGGAACATTAAAGATTTACAAAATGGCGTGACCAGAATGTAAATAAGTTGTTTAATCATTTCATTCATGAAGCATATTTCAACGTGTAGACTCGAAACCAAAACAAAAAGTTGGTACCTGACTTTGCCTGTATTAACTGCAAATTTACTTTATTTTTACAAAAGCAAATTTTGGTACAAAAAAAAAAAAAAAAATATTTTTCCATTTATGAGAAAAAGAAAAGAAAGCAACATTTGGCATTTGGAAGTTAGACACAAAAATCGTATCGACTTGCTTAAGCTTTTGCTATTTTTGGAGTAAAGCCATTTTCCATTAATGGGTTTTCTAAGCGAAAAACTGACCCAATTGTGTTTTGACGGCATCTACGGAATTTAAGGAATTTAAGAAAATTCTGCAGAAATCGTGACAAATAATAGTCTAAAGGTGCACGGCTACATCAAAACTCCCCAGACAAGCTCTCACCAAAGATGCGTATGGTCTGGTGGCATCATTATGGAAAAAATAACTTTTCTGTTGATCAATTCTGGCCGTTTTAATTACATTTCCAACTTCAATCTTGTTAATGTTGACTGAAAAATCAGAATTAATTCTTTGATTAGAAGGTAGAAGCTCATAGTGAACAATTCCTTTCCGATCCCACCAGACACACAGCATCTTGCTCACAATTCCGGTTTTACCACCGTCTGCAAAGCTTCACCTTGCTTCGTTCATGATCTTTTTCGCACATTATTATCGTACGTTATCCACTTTCCGTCACCCGTAGTCATTTGCTTCAGAAATGGTTCAATTTCATTCCCTTTTAGTAGTGAATCGAATTTTTTACTGTTAAATCACAACCCAAACATCGAGCTTTTTTGTCTATCCAGCTTTCTTCAAATAGTTGATAATTATTTGATAATGAATGCCTAGTTCTCTAGCAATGTCAGTACTGTTTATGTGTCGGTATTTTTAAATTTTTTTTGCATGATTTCATTTTTAATGATTAATCGACCAGATCGAAAACGAGCAAATCATTTCGCTGCTTTTTCTAGTTACAGCATCGTTTACGTAAGCTTTACAAAATTTTTCAGAAGCCTGCGACGCACAGTGTCGCGATTTCATATAACGAGTGGTTATATATAAAAAAAGTTATTGTAAAGAGCTGAAAAATGTCACATATATTTAAATTATAAAAACTTAACAAAATTTAAAATTTGGAAAAATTCGGAGCAAGTATTCGTGTCCTTTCCGTATATACAGAAATTTAAACGTGTCAAAAAAGTAAGAAAAAAAAAATTCCAACTTCATGATATTCTGTATAGTCATTGGATGTGATATTCTTAATGATTTTACCAAAATTTGAATCAATTCAATTAAGGACAAGCTACGCTACAACATATCCAATTTCAAAAAACTAAAACAAAAAATTAAAAACTAAATACAACAAAACACTTGTATTTTGGAATTAGGTGCAAGGGCACGCCCACCTTTAATATATCCTTAACCTTAAGAATATATCTATACAGTATATATTCGAAATATTTGAATATAAATTTCTTATAGAGTAGTATTCTTAATGATAATAAGAAAATAAGTAAGCGCAACTAAGTTTTTATTTTTATAAATTTACATACTTTTTGCCACAATATTTAAGAAAAAATATTCCGGTAATAATTGAAACAATTTTTTTTCTGCGCATTAAATTTTTACTTATGTCAACAAATCGTGAGTTGTTTTGTTCGTCTCATTCTTATAATGACACATTTAGTATTCTTAACATATATAATTAAAAATAGCCTTAATATAGTTAAAAGATAGCAAAATAACTTATCTAGTACAATTTTGCTTTTTTGTCAACTTAATTCAATTATTTAACCCTGTAAAGTACAAGCTCATTTGAATCCTTTTTCATAAAAAATTGCAGTTATTTCGAACCACAATTTTGAAGACCCATATCTTTGGAAAAAATATTATTTTAATTTAACTTTTTTTATATTTATTACTAAAAGAGTCTTTTATGGAATAACATTAGTAATTTTTTAAATTCCAAAATTCGATTTATCTATTCATGACACCGCTTACAACTCTGTGCGACGCATTCTTTCCTTTTCTATAATATAAAAACAAAATATGAAAGTAATATTCCGAATTTTCACTAACTTTTGAATATAAAAGTTATCTGTTCACTGTATAATACGATTTTAATAATGTCTTGTACGAAAGTGAAGCTTAAAATGTCACCTTTCAAACAAGCAATACTATATGATACTCTGCTAATAATAATATTTCCGAAGATATTTATTTTATGTTTTGGAGGACCACTTATTTTCTTCCGTTGTAGCTATTTATAGGCATCACATAATTTTCGAATCTTTCGGTTAAATTACGAATCATCAGCCTTGCAACTACCCTTTAGTAGCAATATAACAGTTTTATCCCGCTTTGTAGCATCCTGGCAAACTTCTATAGGGATGCTTTTTATAGAGCTGCCCAGCTGGTTCATTGTGGAAAGAACCTTTCAACAGATAAGAAGAAGCATGAAGAGAAGAATTAGAAAGAAAAGAGAGAGGAAAGACAGAGAAGGAAATAGGAAAAAGAAAAAGGTTCAGAAATGGCATACAGAAAAAGATAAGGATGCCGTAGCGTGTCGTGTTATTCGATTATGATTGACTCTTTTGTTCATTTTTTTAGTTGTCAACTCCACGCCAAATGATATCAACAATCCTCGGCAAAAGCTCAGACTTTTTTGCGCTTAGGATGAGGCTAAAATATACACAAAATGCACCATTACAGATTTGTCAATGCCAATGAGCACCTGTTTGTTTTGCATTTGGTGTTGTATTTTGTCTTATTCTATTGTTAAAACTGGCTTATCTCGAGTATAATGCATTGTTGATAAAAACTATACAATTCATTTTCTTGGTTATGACAGACAAAAGAATTCCGTTTTTGTTCAAGCCGCTGATAACATTTCTACCCATTTGAAGTTTCAAAGTTTGCGAAGTTTCACCTTTAAAACTGCAATATGCATTGCAAAACAGACAGAGTACTTGGGTAAAGCTACCTTGGTAATGTTCAGGAGTAAACGTGTGCAAATGCTATCAGTATGGTTAGGGTTAAACGATCTCCAATAAATTAGTTGTTGCAGTTACTTACTGGTACTTAGCGAATATAAATTCACTTCGCTTTTTCAAATGATTTTTTAAGAATCAAAGATCTTTAATTCAATATAAAACATTTTATAAAAGAAAAACATAAAATTTGTAATCAACCAAATTTAACCAAAACAATTTAACAAAAATTGCCTGTTTAAAATTACACTCGGTACTTCAAAGGTTTACAAATTGGCTCACAAATCATGCAATATGTTAATTGTTTGTGCATAGGTGGAATTTCATTTAAAATTCTGGGTTTGCTTTCACCGATACTTTGATTTATTGGGGTATCCAAAAAGAGTTTCATCATTAAAAACGATTTTCCGGTAAAAAGCTCAATTAGACGTGAATTAACATAATGTCATAACTATAACCGTAGCCGAGACAACCAAAATCAAATTGGTCGGTAATGGCGTTATGATATGTCACTCTAATCAAACATGTTGCCCCTAAGGTTGGTTGGCTGTGCTACAACTAAGGCGTTATGTTAAGTCACGTCTGATTGAACCAAAAAGTTTCTACACAAATTGCTTGAGTAAAGCATTAATTTAAAAAAAAAAAAATCCACTTTTTTAAAGTGTTATACTGATCATGGTGATTTGACCGTTTAGTAGTGGTTATCCCTATTAAAATTTCCCTTTTATTAATTCATGATTCAAATGTTTTTCTGCTTAACTAGCACAGAATTAATATTATAAATTTAAATTTTTTTAAATTTTTTGAAATTATAAGTTAAATTTTATTTTAAATTTTACTCTGAGTTAAGAGTGTTGATAAGTAATTTATTTTATACTGACAATACTTTTTAAAATGTATCCCCTACTATAGGTTCCATAACCTGACTCACATTAAATAATATTTACAGATCTTGTAGTAAGGATGATAGAACCCTCGAATACTTACTGTCACCGTCCAACTTTTGACAGGCATCTTTCCTCGGGTGCCACACAATTGCACACTTTTCTCACCTTATGTGTCTTCTACGAAATGGACACTAAGGTAACATGCTTATAACTAGAACAGAGTTCATCACGAACTGACAGGAATAGCTATAGCTTACCTAGGTATTTATCTGCGGATATGAGACATTATTTGTTTTCTTCTCTCGAACTACCCACACACATATATATTCACGTAGACCATTAGCAACATATATGATTCTTTATATCACTTTTGATTTTTAACAATATCTTTAAATAAATCCTTCAACGTTTACTAATTCTTCCTTAGGACCCCTAGTAAAGTATTACTAGTTTTCTATCGAAAAAACCTTGAATATACCACATACTTATGCCATCTTTATAATTTAGCGTAAAATAAAATATTAATTTGTAATTTTTTTTTTTATCCCTTTACAGATTGGATGGGAAGTCCATTTGAACGCGTTGTATGCGGAGACTTTAATGGTAAGTAATAAAATAAAAAAACACTCTTAACTCATTGCCAAAGTTAATGATTTTGTGTTGACATTGAACGTCTTGAAAACCAATAGTGTGGAATATTACATTTTGACAGGACCAAAGAGTTATAAATACTTCTTTCCGCTTTCGAGGATATGACAATAGTAAAATAAACACATGTTCTGGGCATAAATGTAAAAGGAAGATCGTAACAGAGTAAAATATCTCAGTAATATTTTTTTTCAAATATTAATGACCTTGAAAATAAATGAAATTTTTTTGTGAAGGAATACCTGCTGCTTTTTTAACAATAACCTTTTGAAAAAAACAACGACTTTCTCTTCAATATTCCATCTGTTCTTTGCAATAAAAAAACCCTTTTATAACTGCAAATTTTATGTATTGAGATGTTCTTTTTAATAAAATTTTTCATAAGTTTTAAGCAAATTTCATAATTTTCTTTTAAAAATTTTACATTTAAGATTTTACGCTATAAAAAGGAATCCTTTTCTAAACAATTTTTTCTTTGTCTTTCCCAAAGCCTTTCCCCCTGTGCTAGGCATGCTGTTTTAAATTCATGCAACGCTAAACAAATCAGGTATTCATTTGTTTAGTCGGTGTAAATTTTGTAAAGGTGATATTTAGTAAAATTTCTAAAAACAACAAAATATTTGAATGAAATTTCTGCAATTTGTTTGTTATGTTCCTGCTACAAAAAAGGACAAATTAAAATAGAAAATAATTTACTGCAGAACAGATTGAAGTTCTTTATGAAATTAAGACCACAATCGTTCATAGAGTGTCCAATGTTTGCTATATTTGCTGATGGTCAACACGTTTCGAGCACGTACTTGAAACAATCCTCTATATACACATTTTATGCAATAAGATTAAATCTAATAGCGTTTATTGGATATTTTTCTCTTTTTTATTGACAAGAATATAAAACGATCGTGTGCCATTCATTTTCAAATCATTTTAAAGAATAACAACTTAAGCAGCTCAGTAGTTTCAGTTGCACAGTCTTTGAATTACATATTGTGGCGCTGTTGATAGAATTTCAAGGGAAACTGCAGCCAAATAATTTCGTTGTGTTTTCTTCTTGTTTTTTTATATAAATTTTATACTGAAATCAAGAAAAATTTTTGTATTGCTTAAATGGATGATTATGAGGAAGAAGTTTTTATTTTCTTAATGCCTTCAGAATGACCGATATTGACAGACATGTAAAGAAATGTAAATGTAATGATAAAATTATTGTTGCTGGAGTTAAAGTGATTGTTTAGCATACAACAGCTACTGTTGCATACAACAACGAATTTCTTGAAAAGTGAAGGAAAAGAAAAATATTTTATTTATTTTCATTAAATATGTTTTTTACACAACACAAACAAAATGACGTTCGTTACAGATGATCATCATGAGAATGTTGAGACGATGATTGTTATGATGACGTTGTCATTACATTTTATTGCCAATAACAATAATAATCAGCAGCAATAGCAGTTACAACATGTTTTTGCACACAAACAACTTGAGTGTTGAAAGCAATTTTACATTTTGTTTTCATCTTAACAGAAAAACGAAATGCTTATTTTCGAAACTTCTTCACGTTTATTTATTTAAAAAACGTTTCCCTTAACAAAGGGGGCATAAGTTTAAATGCTAAATATTCTCTAGATTCACTCAAATTATTGCTCTAAAACACGCATATCAATAGCAGTTTTAAAGTTTCTTTCAATTAATTTTATTTGCACAAAAACATATTTAGCGCAATGAATTTTTTAATCACGTTTATATAGAAAAAAAAAGTGAAATGGAAAAAAGTGATTGCAAAAATATTTAAACTTGTTTGTTAAAGAAAACATTTGTTTTCTGAATTTTGTTTTGTGTTTTTATTTTTCTTATTTTACAAAAATCAATAAAATTTTTGTTGAAATCATTTAACCAGTAATTTTAATTATCATTACCATCATGTTTATCATATAAAATTGTGTTTGGTATGAGTGTAAATTATACTCACAAAAAAAAAAACATATGTATGTATATATATATATAAATATGTATATATATATATGTATGTACAAATATATATATATATATATATATATATATATATATATATATATATATATATATATATATATATATATATGTAGACAAAATACTCCAACAGAGACGGTTGGAAAGAAGCAAAAATTTACAATTCAATGCATTTATGTGGCGTAAAACCGTAAGTAGATCATAAAACGATCGTTAAAAGCAATTTTATGACTTTGAAGATTTATAAGATTGGTTTTGTTTTGAACAGCGAGTAGCCTTTTTACATTTTATAGGTGAGAATGATAGTGGGTCATCGGATATAATCAAATTCATAAAATGATTGCCATCGCCTTATCAATTATAAATAATATTCACGTTTTCATACTCCCCAACCATTTTGGTGGGCAACGCTTTTAGGACCTTTTCTTATTATTAATCACGATTTTGTTTTACAAATTCCAGATTTATTTCCACTTTTAATTGATATACACGCGTTTTTATAACAAATTTAAGCAATATACGCTAAGCCACAAAAGTTTACGGACAACAATATATACATAAATATTTATATATGTATTATATAATATATAACAAAAAATCTTCATGGTTTTATTTTCTCAACCATTTTTTCATCACAAAATACAACAGAAATAAAAAATAAAAAAAAGTTAAATATCTAAAATCCTTTACTTTACAAAATTCTGCAGACGATTACATCAAACGATGCGTTTTAAATTTTTTATTAACTGTTGCAACCACTTTTTAATTTAACGAGCTACTTTAGTCAAATAGGTGTCGAATACGAAAGGTTTTTGGTAAATTCTTTCGAAACCTCCTCCCGCTTTTTCCTTTAGGATTGACTAGGGCACGAATTTGTTTTTGTGTCTGTATCTTTCAGGACGCACCCTTACCTACAGGGAAGAATACTTGGGGTTCGTGCAATGCATAAGATTATAGTCAATATCTCCATACAGCTTTTCGGCAGTTGAATGAAATTCTTCTTTTAAGATGTCGATGTACATACGCTTATTTATTATACGGTCTATTAACCTCATGACGTATCATGACTGTTCCGCCGCCCTGGTTAACAGTAGATCTTAAATTTTTGTTAACTAAGGAACAATTAAGTTTTCTGTAAACTTTACACATTCTATCACTTCCGAAATCATTTTATTTGCACCTATCCGTGAAGTTTAAATCGTGTTACTTAAGTGCGTGATCCAGTCTATTTCTTATACAGGGTGGGCAATTTAAAAGTTTAAATTTAAAAACGCAATGAAATAAAAATGTTTTGAAATTTTGCAAATTTATTTTTCTGTTGTGAAGAAAAATTGTTCCAGTAAAAAATGAAATATTATTGCATTTATATGGTCAGCCGTAATGGGTGCAGTGGCTTCTATAAGACCAAGTTTAGGTTTTTTGAGCCCTAAATACTGCAATTTTGCTTAGTAACGTACCCACCAAGATAAATATGAGCTTTATCGGAAAAGATAATTTTAAATGATGATAAATTTCTAATAAATCCCAACGTTGCTCAATCGTAAATCGATTTATTTCGTTCAGTGGAGATAATATACTGAATTTTGTGACAGAATAGAATGACATAAGTGTTGTCAAATTCGAAATACCTGCTGGTTAAAATGTAAACTTTTAAATTGCCCACCCTATATATGCAATTTTTTTAAATATATTGAATTTCATAGTGGCATAGTGAATACATATATATGTACCATAAATATGATTGTTGACTTTAATTTGTATATATTTGTATATATATATGTATACATATGTATATGTGATGTATATATGATAGTCGATTCTAATTTGTTACTTTTATTTGAATTGAAAAAATAAAATTAAATTAAAAATGAAATGATAATTAATTTAATAATATAATAATTTTTAAATATTTATATTTAATGATGATGTTTATTGTTATTGTTGGTTGTTTTCTATAATATGTGTGGCATTAAATATATAAATAAAATATATAATTAATGTATAAATAAATTTCAACTACAGACAATGTTCGTTCTTATATCATATTCTTATAAATACAGTCCACTACACAAGTAAAATAGAATAGAATACATGGAATACTACAGCAAGTAGCGATAAAGTGGTCTTTCAAAATGATTTATAAAGACTTACAGTCATTTGGGGTCACTGCTTAAAAGATTTCAATTCATTTTATATTTTGCTTGTTTATTAATTTTTTTTTCATATTAAAAATTATTGACATACATACATACATATATGCATGTATATTTGTGTATATGTATGTATATGCGTAGTATATGTTGTACAAGTTATTGCTATGCCAGCTTTATAAATATATATTAAAAATATTATTTTTTGGAAAATTTGATAATTTTTTTGTGAGAAAATTTAATGTTTTTAACAATTCTTCACACATTGTCACAACATTAAATGGCTGAAAAGTTATTTATAGTTTATTTATAAATAAATTTTTAAAAATATTTGAGTCGTCGTATTAAAATAGTATATAAATATACGTACAAATACTAATGAAACTTTATTATAAGTACACTAACAATAAGTTCTAAATTAAATCAGTGCGAGATAAATAAAGTTGTTACATGAAACTTGCTGTCTTTTAAATTTCATCTTTCTCGTCTTTGACTAAGTACAGATTTTTCCACCTTCTTAGACGATTTTCGTCACTATCATTTATACTCTAAAGAGCAATATTATAGTCGAATTAGATTTTTCTGCAGGTACTTAATTGTGGCGGTGAATTAAAAAAAATTAAGGCAGTATTACAATAATAACAAATTTGTAAATTTCATAAAAAGTTAGTTTTTCGAGTTGTAACTTTTACAGATGTCCTCCTCCATTGTTAAAATTGATATCAGATTACTGGAAACTTTTGACCACTTATTACTTTCTCTCAAATATTTAAAATTAACATTCATCCGTTTCCAAAATTTGACCTTTTTGTAAGTTTTCTGAACTAGTAGCTTGCTAGAATAGATATTTTTTTTAACATCTATTTGGGACCACAATTTTTAAGCAATAATTAATATGATATAGTCCATCGAGAATTATTAAAAGCAATAGTGTCACCTTTGGCAATTTAAAAAATGTATGAGGCGATGTTGCCTTGATGTCATAAGTTAATGTATTGTTTATCTTACGTGCTGACGATAAGCTTAAAGCATGGCATTCTTGACTTAAACTATTGAAATAATGTTTTTAGATCTTCGTCAAAAGAAACAGTCTAATCATAGAGTAATCGAATTAGTTCTATTGATCGATTTACTGGAATAAACTCATTCTCATTATTTTAATTGAGCTCTAAAGGAGGGAAAAATTCAATGTACGAAAGGAACTTACTTTAAGAGTGAGGAATTAAAGGGAATAAATTTCAAGTTTAAATTCAAAAATTGTTCAATCAGTAACTGCCTTGAAGCCCGCTTAGTTAGAAGTTTCTTCCTGATTTCAATCTACATATGTAAGTTTTCATTGTCGAGTGGATTACACAAGCTTACAACAATAAAAATAAATTGTTTGTTTAAAGAATGTAACAAACACTTTTATGGTTATAAATTATATTTTTTGTTTGTCAATGTATATATCACAGTTTTATGGCGTTTCGATACTTATGCAGTACATGTTCAAGTCCATCCGAATCAAATTAAAACTAGGAATATTTGTGGGTCCTCAAAATAAACAAATTATAAATAATTTAAAATTTTAAAGTCCCTTGGTAGACAAAATGCTGACTGGATCTCTTTAATGTTGTTCGATAATTTTTAGAAAATTAAAAAACTAAAAATTGCGAAAATATATATTCGCTGATATTTTCCCTCAAAACTTAGTTTTTACATTGCCTTTTGGACTTTTTCCACAAACCTTGGAAATATGAGCGACGAGCACTGTAAACGGTTTCACTAAGATTTAAAATTCTTTAATTTTTTTTTGTGTTTTCGAGTTTATCGGAGCAGCAAATTCTAGGTGACTATTGTTGGAGTGCTTGCTATAAGGGAAAGAAATAAAAATGTATATAAAAAAGAACTAAAAGTCTTCATTTAAAATTTTTGTTCATAAACTTACTTTATACTTTTTAAATTGATTTTTTTAATAGATATTTTCACCATTTCTCCCAGTGTTAGACGGCATAAATTAATAGCACTATGCATGTTTTAAGTTGAGAAAAAATCCCTGTAAACTAGTGTTATCAGAAGAAACCGGTGCTTTTCTACGCTGGATTAAACATTTTCTCACTCGCTACAAGGTAATGAACGCCAACCCCTAAAAAAATACTCGACGCGTACAATATTTATTGTTCGCAACACCATCGCCAGTTGGAAAATTATAGAAATTTTTTTTTTTAATTTTTTAGTTATTCTAGATTTTGTTTACATTTTGTAGTATTAAGGCGCCTTGTTTTAGCTAAAATTATTTGTACTCAATTCAAGAAATTAAGAAATTCAAAAAAAGTTAGAGTTTTGCTATATAGAATTCGTAATTAATCTACTTGTAAAAAGTCTTCAAAAATAGTTTTCTTAACAAAAATCTGATTTATTTGAATATGGAAATTGTTTTAGTTATGAATTCATCGGAAAAGAAATTTCTTAACTTATTATATTATAATTTCTTATTATATTATAATTTCTTATAATATAATTTTCCTTTTCGTTCTTGTATTTTTTCCAAAAGTCATAAACAATTTAAAAGTGCATTAACATTTTAACTCAACAACCATAAATTTTATAATGAAATTAATATTAATGTTACTACATACTTAAATTAATTAATTAAAACGAAAAAATCGTGAACAGAAAATAACCAAGTAAAATAGAAAAAGAAATTAAAAGAAAAACATTGTCTAAAAGCCATGAAATATTGAATGAAAACAACAACTAAAATGTTGTAAAATTTAACATGGCTCTTCTCTAATAAAAATTCTTGAAAAGAAAATTGCACCAAAACACGCACATCTTAGATCCAACCACATTTTTGCGTCCCCATAGATACAAAGAAATCCATCCATATGAATATGGGAATATTATTTATGTAGAAGAAAGTTAATACCGCCGCTATAACATTAATAATTATAATAAAATAGTAATAATTATAGTAATAACTGTTATCTGCTATACATACATTTAAGAAATTACCAATTCCTTTAATACTTTAATTAGATTTTTAATTAAAATTACCACAATAACAAGGCAATATCAAAAGTTTTAAGATTTCCCTGAGATTACAAAAAAGGTTATTCAAAAAGGATTTGAAATTTTGTTTCAAAATGGGGTGGCAAGTAGGCCGTCTTAATTGCATTTATTATTTAAAAACAAATGCCGTCTGTGTATATCGAATATATGTATATGTTTTTGAGAAGGCATAAAATACTTTTAATTGGATTTTTGTCTGCGAGTTAAGAGAGTAGTGACCACCGTTTATGCATAAACCACCTTCATAATGAAACACCCCTTTTTTTGGTATCCCTAAGCCAAAAAACAAAATTCATAAATATATGTATGCGATTGTTATTTTGGATTTTGTTGATACTCGCAACTTATTGCCTTTCAGATGTAATTTAAGCCCTTTTTCTTTGTTTAAGCATTCACACTGTTTAGTGGCTTTTGCATGACTTTCATTGTGAAAAAAAATCGTTTTCTTTTTTCAGGTTTATTTGCTTGGTTTATTATAAAAATAAAATAAAACAAAACAAAAATAAAAAGCCACAAAACCGATTAACCAAAGTTTAATTTTTAACCTCAGACGAAACGTGTTGTAGCGACAAATTCCACATATTTTTTGCTGCCTTTGCAAATCGACAATCAACGAAAATTGCACAAACGTGCCGATAACACAACAGTGCATATTCCTGTAATGGCCGCAACAAAATAGCAACACCATTAACAACAACAGTGTTTGAAAAAATAAAAAATCGGAAATTAAATACAAAAAGAGAAAAAATATATATATTTTTTCTATATAAACCACAAAAGTTCATAAGAGTGAAGGAAGAGAAACGAAATTTAAAAAACAAAAAAAAAACGAATACAAATATTAATACTGATAATGTGAACAGTAGTGTTAAAAATGATAGCAGGCTGCGCACAATTTAAATTTTTATAATGTATTTTTAATTAAAAAACAATTATTTAAATAACTTAAAAGTCTTTTAAAGAGTTATCATAATTTTTAGTTTCAATAAAAGTCAACATAATTTCTTACTGAAGTAAGTCACGATTCTGTAAAGAAGTAATAAGCAATCAAAATTTAATGATAGTATTCGTTATTACTTCATGTTTGTAAACCACATCAACAAATATTTCTTTATAACATGCTCAAAATTGGTGTTTATATTTATGTTTGTAATAACCTGTTACAAACTCAGGTTCTGAGGTGATACCGCTGTAAAAAAATTCTTTTTTTTCAGATGATTCGACCGGGGATTGGACCGACGACCTCTTGGTTGGCAGGTGGCTGTCTAGCCTACCATACTACAGCTGTATAGAAGGCGTATTACTCTAATATTTGCATGCCCGTGCAAAATATATGGGACAAACCAGCGTTGCCGTTTTGGTCCAATCGAACCAACCTTGGTAGTTTTTCGTTTTTTAAAAGCGGTTAGGTGGTTTGGTTGGTTTGTTGCAATTTTTTTTATTTTTGGTAGTTTTTCCTCCTGTAGACATTTTTTTAGTCATGGTAAATTTTTCTCCTTAAAAACACAGAACATAACTTAAAAAAATATAACTGTGAATTAAATTAACAACAACTTCCAATAATATTAATAACCACTGTTACCGAATGATGTGTGCATCTTTTTTCACAACGCATTATAGCAAAGAACAGAGATAACGCTATGACAGTGACTATAGCAAGTCGCATCAGGTTACCGTAAATGGAGAGGAAAAAGAATTTTTTAAATCTGATTTAATGTCCTTTCCCAAATAACATTTCTGTTTTATTTGTTTTAAATACATTTCTAGCAGTTTTACTTACATTGTATTCTTAGTGTCGTATTCAGCAGTTTGTGAATATTTTATTTGCATTCATGACATAAAGTATTACATTCAAAAGAAAAGTATAATATTTTATGATCATTTTGTATTTTTGAATAATGTGATAGTGTCTTTTAATACAGTTGTACAGAATAATGGAAGCAGAATATATTTAGGTCGATTGGCGCAGGATAGGATTTGATTTTAGGCCCATGGTTTCTTTTGAAAAGTTTCCTAGAATTTCGCGTAGTTTTTATTTTGGCTATACGACTTTTCAGTTTTTTTTTTTCATCCATAAAATTTAATCCACCCTAATATTACATACAAACATATTTTTGTTCTTTTAAATGAATTTTTTTATGTTTGTTGTTGCTTTATGTATATTTTTATGTTTATTATTAAAAACTAGAATTTGTTATTATTATTACTACATATGTATAACTAAACAAAAATATCAATTTTATTAAAAAAATGTATTTTTAAATTTTTAGTAGGCTGTAAACGGTTTTGGTAGGAAGTCAATTTCTTGTGTGGCAACGCTGGGACGGATCTAAACAGTCATTGTCGCATGCTGTAACTTTTTTTGCCATTAGTTACTTTCTGGCCAATCTGGCAATTTAATCTCTATTTTTTATTTTTATTTAGTAAGGTTTGTTAAACAAAATACTTAATAATACTCTTTATGACAGATAGTTGACGCCCTTATTCTAGTATAATTTGTGGCCGTGAAGGTAGTTGCTTAAGTTAATTAAGTTAATGTCAATGAAAAAATCCATTTAATAATTAGCGAAATTATTTAAGACTTTTAGGTGGCAATGCAAGCAAACTTTTCTTAGTTGCAAACATAAGCATTTTTGCTATCCTAATAGTAATTTTTCGTTATATTTTCTAAATATACCGATTTTTTTACGAATCAGTCGATTTATATTTATTTAATTATTTAAAAATATTAAATCATAAATAAAATGCAGTAAGAAATAAGTGATGGAATATCTGTCTTTAGCGTGTATTCTACAACTTGTGTTTTTATAATTGTGCGGTCAGCACTCTTCTTATTAAAAGAAATTATATATATAAAAATGGAGGTTCATTTTGTGTTACGTATGTCGCCGATCCGTCCACCGATTTCACATTAACTTATTGGGACTTATGTTGTTAATGCTATGTTTGGTTGAAATCAAACATCACATGTGGGCGATAATGAAGCAAAAATCGCCTTCAATTTATACATATATGTAGATAAGTCGGCTTGGTCCAAATAGGTTAGTAGTCAATAAAAATCATCAGTTAAAAAATGGGCGGAATTGGATAAGTAGGCGTGGCATACTAAATTTTTAATTTTGTATTGTTGGGAGCAGTAACAATTCGTCTTCGTTATTTATCAGGGTTAGCTACCCACTTAAACTCACCCGGGTTTTATTAGGTATTATGTTTAAAAAATTCAGCGTAAAGGTTTTCGTAGTTTATTTACAACAAAAATAATCTTCCCGTCTTTGAGGTAATGCAACTTCGAAACCGATTTTATATTTCTTCAAAAAAAGTGATTCGGTGCATGTCGATATTGTATCCGTTGAAACGGCCAAGGAAGGACCACTATTCGGAAAATACGGCGAGTGTAACAAGATATTTCTTTTGATCGGTTCTAACAATTGTTTGGTTACTTTAGCAACGTGAGGCCGTGTGCTGTCAAGCAAAAGAATAACTTTATCATGTCTGTCTTTATATTCCGGTTGTTTTTCACGTATGCACTCTTGAAACGACCACCGAATTTTGGCAGCTCATAGCACACAATCCCACCAAGAGAGTGTAAAATTGTAGTATAAATACTAAAATATCGTAATTGTACTAACAAACAAAAAATATTGTTGAATTCAACGAAGTTTGTAAGAAGTTATAAAGACCAAAAAAAACCAAGAAAAACCAGAGCGGCTTTTTAAAAAACACGGGTATTTGCCAACCCTGTAATTTATCCACATCAGCCAATATTCGCGAGATATTCTATAAATGGATATTACTTTTTTATAAAAAGATAACGAAGCACACGATTTTTATCCTATATACGACTCTGGGCCGGAAGGGGATGAAATGTAGGAAAAGGTTAAAGAATTATAATTAAGGTAGTAATTAACTAACTATGAAGTATTACAAAAATAAAATATTTTCTTGTTCACTGAATGAAGTTTGTGTTTCTAAGAAAGTGGTTAACAAATACGTCAAAGTTTTACGATAGATACAGTTTTTGTGAAGACTTTGAAGAAGAAGAAATTCTTGTTTCGATTCTAATGTAGTCTATTTTCGAATCATTCCGAGTTAAAATTAAAGTTATGAATATTTCTCGGTCCACAAAATAAAAAAATACTGAATGACTTATAATTTGAGTGTCTATCCGGCGATAAACGGACTGTTGTTCGAGAATTTTGACAAAATTAAAAATCTAAAAAATTCGAAAATAATTTTGCTGATTTCCTATATATTTCGAAAGGATGGGCGTAAATAAATCCAGCAAAATTAACTTTTTACATACCCATTTGGACTTTTTCCAGAAACATTAAAAAAATGAGTAAAGGGCATGGCCAAGGGTTTCATGGAATGCTTTTTAAAAATGTATATAAAAAATAACTAAAACTCTTCGTTTTCAGTTTTCTGTTTTAAACTGTGAAATAAAACCTTGTAAACTATGTGTCTAAATTTAATTTGATGCTTAAAAATACTTACAACTAAAAAAAATTGAATACAAATTTGTTTGCTTGAGAAATACATATAAATTTCTCAAGATTACCATTCCAAAGGTTTATTCCTCTTCTAATATCCTCAACTATTATTATAATATACTAGAGTAACACCTCCCGCGTTGCTGGAAGCCTGCCTGTGCATGCTTTTTGACTGATGTGGATAGATAAAAAAGTTTTTTCTATTACCGTTCTCCACACATGCAAATTCCATATTATTTGAAAACAGATGGTTTCAATTGATCGCCAAGTTATTTGGAAACTTCAAATCTTAACATTTTCAAGATATACAAATATCAATATCGACTTTGTATGGGGGTACCATGCCCACTTATCCAATTCCGTCCAATATTACCGAATGTCACTGCACACATAAGACACTACGATACATGGTTTGGTAACATTTCAAGTGACAATAAAAAATCATAATATGGAAAATGGAGGGCATTTTGTTGATATTTGTATGGGAATATACTCGTATAGGAAAATCTAATGCCATATCTCCGGAACCACTTTGTGTGATTTAGTGCAAACTTTACATAAACCATCTACAGACCATCCCCAACGTTTTGGTTGGAATTAGTCGATCCGTTTCCGCAGTTAATGGTGACATCAAAGTGTACACTTCTTTATATATATATATATATATATATATATATATATATATATAGATTAGCTCATAAGTGCAATAAGGTACGAAAAACCAATATTTAACCTGGAGGTATTCGGATGTCTTCAAAAACAGATTTGATATTGTTTGGTTGTTTATTATTTAGAATTTAGACAAAAACTATTTTTAAACAATAAATACAAAATTCTCACAAAAAAATAAAGCAAAAATTTTGCAAAACCGTGTTTTCTTATATAAGTGATTAATATAAATATTTCTTTAAATATTAAAAGTAAGTGGAAGGCATCATTGCTTTGTCAAATCGAGTGAATATCTAAATATTTTAAATAGTTTTTCGGTATTCTTATTAACGAGTTGTAAATTTCTTTAACAACTTTTGATTGTTTTGTAAAGCTAATTAGACTTAAGTAAATTTATTCAACACACATTTGTTTATTGTTCTCTTCAATATCACATCTTAAATGCTATATTATCCAACAATATTGTTAATACATTCTTATATGAATACATAAATACATATATTCATATCTTGCCTAATAAATTAACCTTTGTGCCGCTTTGACGCCTTTTTTCTTTTTTGAAATTTCAGTATTTCTGTTTAATTTTATTATTTTTTTCTTTTGTTTGTTTTTGTTTTCGTATCCGACTCAGAAAGTCGACTATAAGAAAAGAAAAAACAATAGGGCATCATCCTGGCATTAAACCATCTTCTAACATCATCTTCTTTCATTTTAACCCTTTTCTAATAATAAAAAATCACTTTGATTGCACCATTGTTGTTGTGTTGTCTGAAATTTTGGAAAGAAATAAAGTCGAAACATACATACTCGTATGTATATACTGTCAATGACATTGGCATCCGCTGGTTGTGTGTACATATTATACATATTGATGATAACAAAGAACAACCCAGAGAATACAGTCGTTGTTGTTTGATAAACTTTCTACCACTGTAGACAAATTCAAATAACAAATAAACAGACTTCATCATCGTTAAAGGGCTTATGTATGATGTGCACCCGTTTATTTAATCTGCTCCCTCAAATAGGTTTTAAGCAACTGTGGTATATCGCTTACAATTTAAATGTCACATACACATACATACTCGTATGTCATGTACACATGCATATGTATAGTAATGAAAGAAATATTTTTGCTCATAATACTACAACATTAAACAAGTCATTGTAAAACAAACGAAACTTTTGTAATTAATTTTTCATTAAGCAAATATCTCGTTAAGTCTTATATATGCATGTTAGCAAAACAAAGTCTCATATAGACAGCGATATTCAAAAAATTCAATTCATTTGCAAAAAATAAAAATAAAAACAAAAATTAAAAGAAGAACAACAAATTTTATTGTTTAAATTGTATGACAAAGTGGTGTCATGACTGAGAATAATTAAAATTATTTTTATGCAGTGTTTAAGTATATTTTACTTGTTATTCATTGAAAATTATTTAAATATTATGGCGCTTATTTGTTCACTTTTAAATACAAAATTATTGAAAAAGTACAAAAAAAAAAAAACAAATAGAAACACAAAAAATAAAAAAAAAGTATTTACACTTCCCACAATTAAAGTTTAATTTAAAAAAGAGTGACTAATAAAAATGCTCAATTACACGTCTGCCTCTAAGAAAAAATAAAAAAAGCAAAAATAATATTTATAAAAGCCAAACATATTTGATTATAATTTATAAGTTTGGTTAAAATTTAAAAAATTACAAATTTGGATATGAGCAGTGATAAATATTAAACAAAGTTTAGATTTAATTGTTTTTTTTTTAATAAGAACTTCAATTAATTCTTTACCTTTTTTGCATATGATACAGTAACTTATTGTAAAATGACTTATTTTCTCGATTTTTATTTGATTATACATTCCCATTCTCATCTTTTTGTCCTTTCTTTACTTTACATAGTTTCTTCTGAAGCGACTTACAGTGGACCGACTAGTCCCCAATTAAGAATGCTTGCTTAGAACTATATTCTTTGATAACTGTATATATTGATATCTATACATACATATGTAAGCTTATGGACGGCGAAAGTCATTTTTCTAGCAGACAGAGCTGCTAGTCTTTTAATTAGAATTAGAAGAAAATTCCTAGGCATTCAGACTTCACAAATGATAAAAGACCACAATGGCTATATGACAACTTGACAACAATGACAACTTTTTCATTCAAATATGTGAAGCGATTCATAGTTGTATTAATAAAAATTAAATGCCAACCTTAGCCGCCTATATGCATCACCAAAGCGTAACGAAATTGCCTACATTCAAGCTCTATCGTTGTCATCATATTCTTTTATTTTGGAATTCCTTGTTTTTTATTGCCAAATCTTTTGTTTTACGTCACACTCAAAAATTGTATAATGAACTTACTGTCATCGCTCAACACAATATTAGGTCAACCTATGAAGTATATGAATGTATTGCAACTTTCAAAAAAGTAAAAAAAAAAATTAATTCTTTACTTGAGTTTTTGGTAGGCTGCAAACGTCTTTGTAAAATTTTACAAAATTGTTGGTAGAATTTCAATTTTTTGCATGGCAACGCTGTACAAAACTTTCTTTTTCACCAAAGCGTAATACTTACCGTTGATACTATTTGCCTTTTGAAGATAATTAACAAAAATTATCCCGCACGCATCCCAAAAATTAGACGCTATGACTTTGCCTTTCATGAAACTGTTCTCGCCTTCTTTGGACGCGATTTTCCGAATCTAGTCCACTGTTTTGACTGTTCCTTTGTAGCAGTTTTAGGATGATGGACCCTTGTCGAAACAAAGACTTTGATTTTTTTTGGTAAAACATCGGCAAGCACTTTATCGAAATATCTTCAGGCAACTAATTTTGTTCTATTGTTTGCAAACATGGCACGCAGACTTCTCTTTGCTTTACCAGCCTTGAATCTAGATCTGCATAACATTATCTGGTTTTTCCTTTAAACTTAAAATATGTATATACATATGTATGTATATATACACTAGCCTAGCCTAGCCCATCCGGGGAAACCATATATACATACGTATGTATATATATTATAAATAGGAAATAAATTTCCCTTTTTTGTCTTTATAAAGATAATACTAAGACGATCATTGAAATCTCCCACTGAGATGTACGATAATAAATATTATTTTTTATGCGATAAGTTAATTTACTTAATGAGAAACTCGATAATAGAAAACTATATTTTTAATAGTTCCCAAGTACATCGTACTTTTTATGGGAGGTACCATGCTTTTTTGTCCGATTTCGTCCGCTTTTTGGCTAATGACTTGTACTAACTACAAAGCCATTTAGACCAAATTCAGAAATTTCCAAACTGTAATTTTCAAAATATACAAAAATTATTATTTACTTTGTATGGGACATACCATTTCCACTTTTTTTTTCTTTTTTACTGATTTGTATTGCCTACGAAATTATTTGGACCAAATTTAGAGTGTCTTATTATTAACGTTTGGAAGATATAGACAAATATATAATTTTATGGTCGTGGCGCAGACGGTTTTTTTAAAGAAAGACAATCAATTAAAGTAGACCTTTCCAACGCATGTGCTGGTTTGTAAATCGGTTGAGTGGTTCTCGACTTATTAAATCACGAACATAGGACAACATATTTCTATATACAGTGGTGGAAGAAATAATATATACAATTTTTTTAAATTTGTATTTATCATTACAAATATCAAATAAAGAATGCATTGTAGTTGAAAGAAGTTCGAACATACGATTTTCCATCTTCGTTCCTTCAAATCATTTCACGTTGTTCTAGTTATTGAAAAAAAAAAAAAATGAAAGTGTCCCTATTATTTCGTCCACCACTGTATATAGATTATAAGTTTGCCTCTTCTAACAACAATTTTTTTTTTTTAATTTTTGCCACCTGTAAGTTAGGACCGCACTTATTTGTAACTAAGCCTAGTAGTAGGTTTTGCAGTAAAAATAAGGCATATTAATCATTTATAAATTATACAAATTTTGCGTTATATAAGTATTCAAAGGTATGAATTTCCTTTTCATTTTCATTTAGTCTTTATATTTTATTTACTAAATTATTTAATGGTTCTTGGAAGTCACAAGAATAGAACAGAATAATATTTTTTTTTTTTTGACAATAACATTAAGAAATTTACCAATACATACGTAGCCGCATACAATTTTTTCAGTACTAAACAATAATTCTTATGAATTATACGAGCACAACTGTAATGACCACACCTTGAGTCCGAAAAAGCCAACCTTTAAACATATTTAAATACAATGTTGTTTTAAAAAATGTATACAGCGGGTAAGCTAACATGCCAAGAAATAGTAACGAAATAGAAAGGCTAAGAAGAATTTGTGTAGAAGTTAAATGCACTAAAAATATTAAAAGGTAATACATTCTAAAAACATATTAATAATATATCTAATATTTGAAATTTGTAATAAAATGTATGCTAAATTAATTAATTTTAATTTAAATATAATTACTCGCTATTTGCATTAGTGCACTCGCATCGTGGCTGCCAGCATAAAATGAATTTTAAGTTTCTTCATAACCAATGTTGTCTGATAATAAATAGATTTTATAATAAAATAGTCTAAGCCAGGCTGGCTTTGCAGCCAGTGTCTTAATTATTATCTTATCATTTTTATCATTCATTCCATTTTATGCCCTTCCGGTTCAAGTCAAACCATCTAAGATAGCCTATAGTTCCTTCCAGAAAGAGACTGTAGAATCTGCTTTTTAACTACACAGACTTCAAACAAACACACATTAATTTTTTATATTGTAGGTGGGATTTGTGCAATACCCGCTTATTCAACCTTTCCCGCTTTTTGGCTGATGTGTATAGAAGCTGATGCTTTAATTCCATATTTAGTTTGAATAGAAGATGCCACGCCAATCATGCAATCGCGCCCAGTTATAACCGTATAACCATGCCCATGGCCACTGATCTCATTCCGCACACTTTTTGACTGTTGATTTATATTGACTATGAAGTCACTAATACCAAATTCAAAAACTCTAGCTTCGATCGTACTCAAGATATCCAAATATCAATATTTACTTTGTATAGGAGGTACCATGCCCACTTATCCGATTCCGTCCGCTTTTTGACTGATGATTTGTATTGAAAATTAAGCCATTTGGACCAAATTTAGACACTCCTACTGAAAAACAGAAAGATGCTTTAAAAATTAAAAAAATAAAAAATCGGGTCAGTCGTTTATCTGTCTAATGACTTCACAGAAAGACTACAAGTTCAGTCCGAACTAAGAAGGGCGAATGTAACATGGAATGAAATAAAATATTTAGCAATAAGCATAAATTGTTAGAAATATATGCTGTGATCCTATGTTTCACCTAGAAATTTGGATGATCACAATAACCATAATAATACAAAATTTTTATTAAAATCCTTAAAAAGCTGTTAGAACATATTCCTACTCCCTGTACCATTCTTAGCTATATTCTGGTCATGTAATCATTGGGGATTAATTTTGTTGTAAAAGAAATAATGGAGAAATGGTATATTTCACGCCATTACAAAGCAACAAACACAAGAAAATAACATCTATTGATATGGCAACAACTAATTTATTTCAACTGTTTTTATTACAATTTATGACCGAATGGATTCTATGGATTCTTTTTGTATATTCTTGAATTTCAGTTTTTTAAGGGTTGTTTGTCTGAACATTTCTGCTATGGTTCGTTGGTTAAAACATTTTTGAAAGCAAATGAATATTGTAAATGGAAAAAGGCTTTGTTTGGAAAGTCTCTAAAGGCCAATTTAGAAAATTAAAAACAAACAAAATGAAAATCAATGGCCAATTGGCAATTATTATTACAGTATTTCTAAACAAGTTTTTGAAAGCCAGCAAAGTATTGTTTTAAGATTTTATAATTTTGAAATGACAAAGCAAAATATTTCGCAAATCTTACTGGCATCCCTGTAAAGCCATAGAAAAAAGGCAAATAAATTTGAAAATTATAATTATGACACCGAACAGTGTATGAACTGGTTTACTTATTGTTGCCAACAAAACAAGCCAAATTACTAATGCTGGCTGGCTATAGCAGGTTTTTGCTCTTAAAGTCTTTATGGTTGTTTTTAATCGTTTAGGCGGGTGGATACTTGGCTACTTGTTTTCCTTCTGGCATTAAGACTGAATGAAGATAATGGCCAAGATGCTTTAGAAATTTCTTAGTCCAATACAACTCATGTATATTATGTATATGCTTACTTTGCTTAAATAAAAAGTAACCTTTCAAGTTAAGTATTTCTTAAAGAAAATGCCTTAAAAACAAAGAAAGTGATCCTTTATTTTAGTAGTTTATTGGCTGGCATAATAATAAGCCACACAATCTTTACAAAAGACAAATAAATACAGGCACAAAAGCAAAGGGAATGTGTTCCATATCAGTTATAATGTACCCAACCCTAGAATATTTTTCATCCGACATATAAAAATTCTACACAAGGGTGTGATAAGACAAAATACCCTTAATAAAAGTGAAAAATATATGGACCCATTCTACGACCTACTATTTGGGTAACTCTTATAGCAAAAGAAAAACAGCATCAATTGCAAAACGATATCCTCAAATTTTAAGAAAACACACGACTGCTGTTAGCAAAGCTGCAAAAAAAACTTGAAAATCTGTTTGAGCATGAAAATGGTACGCAAAGTAACTTATGAAGGACCAAAACGGAAAGCAAAATATTTTGAACATAAATTTTCCAGGGCACATGTTGTTTGTAGTTAAAACCAAACCATTCGCATTTAAACAAAAAAAAAAAAAAAAAACAAAAAAAAGCTTAAATTACAAATAAACTCTAAAAGAAGGAGAACAAAAAAAGAAAAATGAATATCTCAGTACCTTTTTATAGATGTGTCAAAAACAGATGTGCTCTTATACTCAGATACTAGTTGAAGGAAAAAGCAATAAAATATGTAGAAATGAAATAATTCTGCATCACACATATTTGTCTCCATGTAATTTTATTTATTGATATGCGTTCTGAAATAGTATGCGGAACCTAAACAGCGGCTTTAATTTTTTGCTCTTTTGTTAAACGAAAAACCTCAATTTATTTCTATTATAAGATTCTTAATTTTGCGGATTTTGTTTGAAACACAATTCACTTTTAGCTGAAGATTGAATAGTGTTTTTATTAGAAATTAAAATTTTACTCGTATATAAAAAAAAGAAATTAATCAATTGCATTTTTGTTTTGAAAATTATACCTGATACGTAACAACCAACTTACGAGTATATTTTTTTTTTTAAATTTAATTAACGGCCTATGTTATGTTGAGTTTTTGCTTAAGAATTGTTGAGTTGTTGGTATAATATAAGGACTTTTGCCGATCATGGACTCGATTATAATGACCAAAATCTCACGAAGTGCACGAAATGCATTTTGATTTAGACGCCTATTTTCAACAATCTTAAGGACCTGCTCAATTGTGTACCTCTCCATAGCTGAATTTCTCAAACATCTGAAACAAAGAAATGTCAAATTAAGTTGGCAAAAGGCTTGACGTTAAGTTGTGAATCAAAATTAATATCGTGCATTAAGGCTGGACCACCGTTTACAAATTTTTAATGTTTTCTCATTGTTGTTTGAAAATAAAATTCCATTAAACATTCAACGGCAAATTATATCATTTACTGTAACGTTAGATTCTACCTAATATTGAAAGAAATATGAATCGATGGTACTGTTAACTAGCAATCCAGAACAAATGGTCAATTTCTTTAAATGCAATAACGACTCCTTGTATTGCATTATTTCACTCCATATTTTGCTATTTTGATTGTTGATATTTATGTAAGACTAGCTTAAACCCGACTTGCTTCGCTACCCCTATCTTAAGAATTACCTTAACTGTTATTTTAGTTATAATTTTATCTCTTCCCGGTGCAAATTAAGCATTTAGAATAGCCTCTATTTCCTTCCAGAATGACACTGTCAAAATTAAAAAATAAATTGATTTAACCTTCATCCATTCATTTTTATATACTCGTATGTAGATTTTTTTTACCCGCTATGCGCTGTACAATGTGCTCAATTATTGACTAATGATATGTATGGTCTACGAAATTGTTCGAACTAAATTTAGAATTTCTACTATTACAGTTCTACAGATATACCAAAACTAATATTTACAATGTATTGGCAATACCACGCACATTTACTAAATTTCGCTCATTTCATTGACTGATAATTTGCATCGTTCGCGAAGTTATTTAGACCAAAGTCAGAAACTTCCGCTTTAACCTTTCTTAAGATATACAAAAATTAATATTTAGTTTGTATGGGAGGTTCCATGCACACTTGTCCAATTTTGTCCATTTTTTGACTGATGGTTTGTATTGACTATGATGTTATTCAGATCAAATTCAAAAACTTTAACTTTAAACGTTCCTAAGATATACAAATATCAATAATCACACTTGATGGGAAGTATCATGTCTACTTTTACAATCCCTCCATTTTAGCCCTTCTTAAGATATTAAATTTACAGCCGATTTTGTAATTGAAGGATTAATGTGTGTTATATTAGATTCAGCCTAAAAAGAAGCAGTCTAGCTTTTTAATTTTTTTGTAAAATATCTATTTTGAAAAGCTTTAAAGTTGGAGAACCTCTTTATATTTATGAATTTTGAGGACGTCTTCCTTTACAGTTTCTGAAAAAATATCTTAGTATACATATGTACAAAAGTATTGAAGTTAAATTCTTTACCGCCTTTCTTTTCTATCATAGTTCAATGGCAATATAATGGTTTTTAATTTTTGCAGTCTAAAGTGAAAAATGTACTCTAATCTTAAATTATTATTTTTGTTTTTGAAAACTTACATAGGACTCTGGATATTCCAAAATAACCTTATTCACCTTTTCCATGTCTTCCAGAGTCAAAATCGGTATCAGTTACTTTAGCCAATTGTTAAACAGTTGTCATGGTTTGATTAATACACATTAATCGCACAAAACGTACAAATTTTAACTAAAATGTAAATTTAATATACTTCTGTATTTTTTTTTTAATTTTGTTTGACCCAGACTACAAAACATAATAAAGGTAACGGCTTTTTGTTATTTTTAGTGCATTAAAGATAAAACTAAAAACTCACTTTAATGAGCAGTAATTGACTTCGCTGCTTATATTGTTTTCTGAGTTTTGTTATGTGTTTATGATATTTTGCTCAGAATGTAATGACGCTGACGCTGTTGATGATTGTCTGGGTACTTCGCTTTATTTACCTCTGGGTGGTTGAATTTGGTATGGGTGTAAATTAACTTTTCTTAGCAAAATTCTCTCTTAAAAAGCCTAAGCAGAAGTTCATCAAAATGTCGTATCCACCATCACCACTTCGACTTACAAAAGCGATAGTTGTCTGGAAATTCTTTTTGTTTTTTTTTCTTCTTCTGACGATATAATGTCATGTAGTGAATATTTTCAATAATTTGTTGAATAACCAACAAATTATAGTATAGTTTAATGTTTTATATATAAATACTATCTCTATTGAAGCTCAAAAACATCCTTTTTAAAGAAACCCCTTTTACAACTGCTTCTTTTTTTATATTAATTTTCAAAGCAGTAAACGATGTTTGTTTTGTTTTTTTCTTTTTCTTTTATTAAAATTATATTAATCTCATATTATTGGCTGAATGTTACTTTTTATGTGATGGTTCATTGATTTTATTATTGATTTGTTTTTTCTTTCTCCAACTTTTATTGTTTTTCTAATAGTTTTACGCACAGCTACTTTTGGATTGTAACTTTTTTTGTTTTTTTTCCAATAATATAAGTAATAATTTAACATTTTTTATGGGATTAAAATATATTTCTTTTGCTTTTGTTGTCATTGAAATACAATTGGCTGACACACACCTAAGTTTTTTTTAAGTATTATTATTCCCTTGGAATGAAATAAGTATTTTCCCATGATTTTAAGTTTTTCTTTATTTTTTCTCTTTTTATTTACAGTTCAATGAACATTATTTTACGATTTCTATTTTTTGCGTGTGTTTAAAGTAGACTTTAAAAAATCTGGACGAAACGAAAACATTTTTCTTAAAACTAAAAGAAAAAAGATAAGGTAGAGCATAAATAGACTTAATCGTAGTAAAAATATTTAAAAACAATTGCTCGATATTGTTATGCAATTAAGTCACGCTTAAATGTTTTAAAGCCATACCTTTAAAAAACTAATTATTAGTCAAAAATATATCAGAATGATTCTTAAGGTAAAAATTTGTGAAGTATTTATATTTAGAAAATGTTTGCTATATTCCAAAAGAATTCAGCTCTAGAATAAAGTAATTAAGTAATTTATTTGATCAAATTTTAGACGCTATAATATTATTTGAACAATTTATACAAATTCCCAACAGACAACCTTTACTTAACATTCCTCTAGACATTGAAACCAAAATAGCTATTATTCAGAAGAATGTCGTTAAAACTAAAAGTATTCTGGGGCTATTAATTAAGGCTGACTAAACTGGGGGAAAATAGTGAGAAAATCAAGGGCGTCAAACTTTTGAGATATTCATGAAGAATGAAAAAATAAATAGTAGAATTGGTCTTCGAACATAAATTAATGATAATACTTTTTTATTTGTATTTGTTTCCAATATGACACTCCAACAATAGTCACCTAACATATGCTGGTCCCAAAAACTCGCTCGCCTGCTAGTCTTTATAAAAAAGAAACGCCAAAACGAATTTGACGTCTCCCGCTAATATATTCGTTTAGGTGTACGATAATAAATATTGTGTTTTATGGCAGTTGCAACGCCCACTCTTCAACTGAACTTAATTTTTTTAATTAATACACCGTTTATAGTTTTCACGATATACCGTAATTACTATGTGTTTCTAAGAAGTAGATTATGAACAAAAAATTCTCTTTTTACGTTTTACGAGCCCCTCAAAGTGCAAATTTTGACAATATAATTTTTTAGTTCATGATGAATGTTAACTAGCAAAAAAACTGTGTTTCTAGAAAAGTCTTTAATTTTGTCCATTTTCCCACTTTTTTAAACTCTTCTAAGTCCAATTTTGAAAACACTTAACGCTTTAGTTAGCCAGATCTAACTATATTTTGAATTTTATCAAAATCGGTTTAGTCGTTTACGCGTAACTGAACGACAAACAAACAAACAAATACACTTACAAATAAATTTATAATATACATATACGAGTACATATGTATACGCATATTTCGATTACTGTCATAAGCAATTTTGAACATTTGAATTTATGAACAGTTGGTCTTCTAAAAAGTGTTCCGGCCATTCTTTTTTAATAGGCAGGTATTATATTGCTTAATGTTAAAAGTGTTGTGATTGATAAAAAGTTATGATAAAGTGCCTGTTGAACAAACAAACAAAAACTGAGAGATTGAAATTTTAACAATATCGCTAAAAAAATAACGCAAACTTTCAGAAATATTTTTGTTTTGTTTTTAAAACTAGACATTTTATATGGTGTACTTACAGTGGGGAGCAAAACTGAGGCATGTGTTGAAGTTAAACTGAAAATTCCTGTAGAAATATAAATACGCAATAAAATAAACAAAACTTCACATATTAGTTCATTGTTAAATTATATCGGGTGGGCCATCTATCGGTTTAGACTTGAACGAGATATCAGTATGACGCCTTACAAAGTTTAATTTGTTCAAGAGTTGAAGCCGCACTTGGTTTTCGCTTCGCGAGATGGGCCAACGAGAAACTGCACGATGATGTCGATTTTGCCAAAAAAAATTCATCTTTTCGGATGAAGCTAATTTTCATTTAGGTAGGTAGTTAACGGGCAAAATTGCCGTATTTGTGACTTAGACATGTGGTCTTACAGAAGCCAATACACCCATTACGAGTGACAGTTTGTTGCGGCTTGAAAATTGGAGGCATCATTGGCCGATATTTCTTAAAAATGAGGACGGCGCACTCATTACGGTCAATGGAGCCACCTATAGCTCCATTGATTTTAATTAGCCGAAATGGTAATGTCAATATAATAATGTTTTTGTTTTATTGCATTTTAAATTTCAACTTTGAATGGCCCGCCTAAACTTTAAATACCACCTAAAAAAAGCCGCTACTAACGCTTAAGCATACAAAGTATGTGATCACTTTATTTTACTAAGCGATATATGAAAAGCGAAAAGCTAAAGAAGAACATTATATTTCTAGGGTTACTTAGCCTCCAGGTCTGCTTTTCACCTTTAACTAGGCTCTAGGTCAAGATTGTGTTATTAGCGCAATTAGAATTTAAGGATATTAAATATGAAATTATTTTTTTAAGAAATTTAAATTTTCTCAGTAGTATTTCATAATTCAAGTTTTCCATCCCTTAGTAGTTTTCCTTTTCTTGATTTTTTAAAGCTATTTTTGTTGTTGTAGTAATCTCTACTATAATGGTTACTTATTGTACAACTAACAATGCGTTCAATGGCTGTCTGAATTGCTTTTATAGTATTTTATTGACAAACACACATACTCACAAATATGCTTCCTACCATATCCATCTACCAAGACTGTATTATATCTCCTTTATTTTTATTATTATTTTTTCGGCTGCATTGCTGTTGTTGTGTTTTCATTATTAAAAAGACAGTATTTTTTGGGGTTCAAAATATATTCTTTGCAGCCATCATTGTTGTTTACAGAGACAGGATACGTGTATGTATGTGTGTTGGTGCATGTATGTATGTATGTATCTATGTAAAAGAGTGAATTTGTTTGCCACTGTCGCACTGTCTACGGTGAGTGCGTCTTAAACAAGAGGGGGGTCTTTTTTAGTTTCAGATATGTCGTTTATTTAAGTTAATTTTTGTTTTTGTTGTTTGTTTTCTTCCTTTCATTCATTTGCTACCTGCTTGATATTAAATATTAAATTATGGGGAAAAAATAGAAAAAAATCAGCTACGAAAAATCAATAAATAAATTTCTTACGCAAGGCAAATAACATTGAAATTTGTAGTTTTCTTTAAGATAAATTGCTTTAAATACTTTAAATATTTAAAAAAACAAACATTAAAATATTTATACAAATTGCTATGCTAGAAGTGAGAAAAAAACCCATAAAAATTTAATTGTTTAACCATGTGAAAGCACATAAGCACACACATACACGTATATGAAACTCATATTTGAAATAAAATTAGAAAATATAAAAAATCTGGATGATTAATGAGGTGTTACCCAGATAAATAAATATATAATAACCATATAATTAAACAATAAATTCTACTTATTTAGCCAAGATAAGTAGTTAGTAATACCAATACAAGGTGTTGTCTGATGGCCATAAAAAAGTACTTTAAAAAAATAATAAAAAATGAATTAAAAAAATTTATCATTAATTGGCTACTGGAAACTGTGTAAAAGAAAACGAAACATAACGAAATTAAATGAACATTAAAAAGTCGATAAAAAAGCAAAGTAATAGAATTTATAGGGGCCATTAAAATAATTTATTATCTCTACCCAAAATTCAAAAAATGTGTTGGTAAATATAAAAAAAAAATATTGTAATAGAGTACACACTTATGTACACACGGCAAAAATGACTCAAAACTTAATTATTATTCGAATTTAAACTAAAACTAAAAAATTTGATTAATTTATTTGGTTTATGGAAATGTAAAGGAAATAAAATTTAAAAAAGTCAAAGCGGATATAACACCATCACATTTCAAGAATTAAAATACGAAATACAGTCAAATAGCGATCAATAATAGCGCAGACATATTTTATTATTAATTAATAATGTTTAATAATTTAATTTTTTTTTTTAAATTAGTTTCCATATTTTTGTTTTTGTTTTGTTTTGTTTTTTTTTTTGTTTTTTCTTTACTTATGATGCCATAAAAACCATAAAAACGCTATTCAGATTATTGTTATTATTTTTATTATTTAATATTTCAAAACGAAAACATTTAAATTCATTATGAAGTATTTGTTTATATTAAATAAACGTTTTTAAAGTCACACAGTAATATTATAAATTACTTTAATGAAATAATAAATAATTTCTTTTTTTTAATTTTTTGCTTTTAATGTTAATTTTTGAGTGTTGCTTTTGCTTTGTTTCTTGGGTTTTTCTTTTTTCTTTTTTAAAACGGTGGCAGTTTGTTGTGAATTTTAATATACAAAAATGAATGGAACTGTATTGCCTTTTTGTATTGAAGTGCAAATAAATTTTACAGAGTTTCTTAAATATTTACTGAAATGGTATGTATAGTTAGGTAAGTAAGTTGAATAGATGTGACAGTTAAAATAGTGTCTCCTGGCCACATACATACACCTAAGCCAGACTTCGGCCTGTTACGCGCTCGATATTCAATTTAGTAAAGAGAACTGATAAGCTTCAGTTCAGATACTGGTGAACTCTTTTTTTTTTTGTAAACATAAGAGTGGTCCAACCAAAAGGCAAGATGTTAATTGTAAATAAAACAAAAAGTTTTCAAAGAATTATCTTTACACTTTTTATTATGAGAGAAGGATTTATTTATGGCAATTATGTGTGAGACAAAACATCGGTCAAATGCTAGCCACGGCTTCGGTGGCATATCCGACGGTGCATATTTTCAATGACTCTGAGGCATAATTGTGGTTCAATGTAGTTAATGTGCCGAATTACCTCATCCTTTAGCTGTTGTCTTGTTGCTGGCTTATTGACGTACACTTCTTCTTTTAAATATCCAACTAACATCACCACGACATGAAATAACATGGTCATTGATTTTTTCACGCAAAAGAGCCATTGTTTCGTTGGCTTTGTGGCAAGTGGTACCATTCTGTTGGAACCACATATTCTCCAGTCAGTTATTATCATGCGATAGCGAATACTATTCACTGTAATTGCTTGGCCTTCCTCCTTTTCGAAGATGTATGGCCCGGTGACGCAGCTAGCCCGGACAAACTAAGCGAGCATGTACGATTGTTCTGACCAAAAAAAAAAAAAAATTACGAAGTGCACGAAATGCATTTTAATTTCGTAAAAGGCTTCAACGATCTAAATACGCTGTTCAATTTGTACCTCTCCATTGTTGAATCTGTCGAACACTGAAACAAGAAATGTCAAATTAAGATGGCAAAAAAAAACTTGACGTTAAATTAACATCGTGCATTATGGTTCGATCACCATTTATTACGTCAGAGTCATACATTCGAAGTACCTAAGATGAGAAATGTATGTAATTGTGTCATTCCCTAGGAATTGTGACCTGGGACAAGCCAGTTCTTTTCCACTATACGTAGCGTTACTATGCCCAATACGCTGTTTAAGTTTTTGCGGCTTAGCCTTAGTAAGTTATTTGCCTTGTCCTATTTGTGATCTCCTCAAAGGACTTATGTATGTTTGTAGTTCTTCCCGCTGTGGGCATTTAATGCCCAATTTTATATCTATATAATTTTTATATATATAATTTTTAAACTTATTGCCTGGTGTGTAAAAGTGAAAAATAAATGTAAACATTTTTTAAATGTTGAAGGTTATTAAGTCTTTTTGTCAAATAAATAGTATTTTGAATAATTTTTACTTCACTTGTAAAAATTTACAACAAGAAGGAATAACTGAGATGTGAGAACTTTATTTACTGAGGAACTTGTATGGTGAAGTTATCATTCTCTTCGCTATTTTGGAAGAAATAAGGTTTCATGATTCCGTCATAATATAAACTATAATTAACAGCTAATTTGTTACCTATTAGTTTAACGTTGGCTTTAGAGCACGAAAAGGTACACACTTGCCGAAGGTTAAATTGTTCGATAGCCCTTATTTTCTCTCAATATTTAACCCGCAGGCTTGATTGTTTATGTAGAATATATCCAAGTCTCTAAGGGAAACAAGAAGTAACTTCATTCGAACAGATGATTTTATCGAATTTTTCGCCTGATGCATTTACTAAACTAAAACTGGATTTCTATAATATTTTTACGTGCAATCATTATCTGTCACTATCTGTTCGTAGTATGCAAAAAGTAATTGTGCTAAACTGAAATCAAAATAGGTTCAATGATTTGCTTTTTTGTCTTACGCGTAGAATTGAGTTCTTCTCTAAAATGACTTTAGGGCGCTGAGGCCTATGTATATAATTTTCGATTATTATTAAACTGGAAATATAAATAAAATAAAAGCAATGGAGTTGTTCGTTGCAAAATGTGATAATTTGACACGCATAATGCTAAAAAAAGATTCATTTTTTATTTTTGTTATCTTCATATTCGGTATCAGAACAGATGAATTCTATTTCATTACTAGTTTACTGTCGAAAAACTTTCACTACAAGTGGTAAATACAAAAACTGAGACAATTTCAAAAAAAAGGAAAAACCTGCATCATATTTTTGTCTAATGATTTAAAGCAACGTATTCTTAAATAGATTAAAATAATATCAGGCTAGGATCTCCGGATCTCCAACTAACTAGTTTAACACTTTAGTACAATAAGCGATTTAAACTAGTTCCGAAGTGCTGTTGTCTTTTGGGTCCAGCTTTTTAAGACGAACAATTTAGATAAAAAAGCAAAGTAGCTGGGAATGAACTGGTTTAACGCATATTAACACTTTCTGAGTTAATTAAAATTCAACTATAGGTTGGGTCAATAGGAGGATCCATCCTCGCTGTCTCAACTGCAAATGACTTAAACCTAGACCTAGTCCCCACAACATACATCCTTAGCATTTTTCTACCAAAGTTAATGAGTTGAAATGTATGGTACCAGGTCGCGTCCATAATGCGCCATCCTACTCCCAGTACAAAAAAAATTCAACTTTCATATGGGAAAAGTACCAGAGAAATAACGACACAATTTACATCGTTTTAGTGACCTGATTGTCTGCACACTAATGAATAAATTCATCACTCAAAGTTCTTGTTACTGCTGAAATGGAATCTAAATCAAATAAAACCTTATCATTTTATTTCTGGCAATTGATTAGAATGCAAAAAAGAAAAATATCTAAGGATTTTCCTCCGTCTTTCATTCTAATGCAGCTCAATAAACACTTAAAGTAAGTATGAATGGTTCATTGAATCTATACGCACTATCATGTTTCGTTTTCATAAGTTTTGATTATGCCACAAATTCCGGTAATACAAAAATTATATATACCAAATTTTATGAAGATTGGATAACATTTAGAGATTGCACACTTTGACCAGATTTTTAGAAAAAATTAAAAAAAAATATACAAATTATCAGTATTTTGTGAATTTATTATTAAAACTACTATAGAAATAACAATTTTAAATTAATACCTCCTTGGTTAGTTGCCGTAACTTCTTGTAGTCATCTCTTGCATACTACAGAATATCAGATGTGCACCAAGTGGCATGTGCCAGAATTGAAACGAAATTGCTGTGGTTGGCTTGCCAACATCACACCCATGAACTAATATTGAAAGTAGTCGAAAAACAATGTGCGCGTATTATAAACAACATTACGAATCAACCAACAAAAGACTACAAGAGGTTACTGTAACTAGCACTTCTCTATCTAGGAGGGTGGTCAAAGTTCCGTAAAGCAGGAAGCAAGGTGGACGACAAAATCGATATATGCGATTAAGATCATGCTCTTCAGTAAACAGTTTAATATTCATCAACAAGAGAGTGTTGCACATTTTGTCAGCCTTATAAAGGGTCCGCCATCTAACGTTTTTTTTAACTAGTGCTTATTTCGTGAATGGTAACACTTAGCTCATGTCTGATTTGACAGATAATTAGTTTTGTCCTTCCGCTGAACGAATATGGTTGTGTATACGCTTCGCTAAGCGGGCCTGCGATCGACTTACAGAAGGTGCCGATTTTGCCAAAAAAAAAAATCATCTTTTCAGATAAAGCTCATTTTGATCGTGGCGAGTATGTAAACAAGCAAAATTGTCGCATTTGGGGCACAGAAAACCCGCACGCATACATTGAAAAGCCGATACACACAAGACGAGTCACTGTTTGGTGCGGATTTTGGTCCAATGGCGATCGTTATCGGGCCATGCTGAACGAATTTTTGTTCATAAAAATTAAAGAGGAGGATATTAGCGACATTTGGTTTCAACAGGACGGCAATACGTGCCACACAGCCGAAGCTACACTCGATGTTTTAGGCCCTGTTTTTGAAGATCGCATTATCAGCCGCAGAGCTGATGTCGTTTGGTCACCTCGGAGCTGCGATTTGACACCGTTGGACTATTATTTGTGGGGTGCCGTCAAAGATAAGTGCTACGCCAACAAGCCACAGACAATTGACGCTTTAAAAGACAATATTCATGAAGCCATTGGTGAAATACAGCTGCACACAATCGATAATGTACTTAAAAATTGGGCCGATCGTGGCCAGCCGAGGCATCCATTTGGATAAAATTATTTTCCATTATTAACCGGAAGGATTGTACTTTCAAATAAAAAAAAATTTGAGAAAATATTCAGTAGTTTTTTTATAGCATTTTACCCTTTATGTATGTGCTAGTTTTTTGGCATGAGGCTAATGTTAGCAGTTGTGCTCCAAAGAATGATTTGAATATGCTACAACTTCTCATTTAACCGGATGCCTAAGAAAAAATTCTCCCTCACAGTTGTAAAATCATCATTGATATCTGTCGGAGACATACAGTGGTTTAGCTTTTTTGGCGGTCGTATTCCTCAATCTTAGAAACAAAATGCTATAAATTAGAAAACAGTAGGTGGCAATAAAAATTAAACGAAGTGTATAAAGCAAAAAGCCTGAGCTATTTCATCAGAAATAAAACAAAGTTCTTCAACATCAAGTTCATTAATTGATTACGATTCTTTAACTATATGCTTAAGAATCTCTGAAGATGTTGAATTTTTTTTTTTTTTTTTAATATCATATTTGATTAATTTGTTTTTATTATCTCGTAAAGAACATTAATTCAAAATTCTTTTTAACAAAATTATAGAATTAAATGAAAAAACTATAATAATAATAATAATGAAAATAAAAGTAACATTTATTATGTTTATACATATTCTTAGAAATGTACAAAAAGAATTTGTTTTGGAATTTTATTGGTTGCCGTTGTCTTTTTTTTTAATACAATGACTATATACAAAAAACGAAAATCAATGAAGGAATGAATGAATGAATAAATGGATATTTTTTCAAGTTCTTTTTAAAAATTTTTTGACATTTTTGCTTATTTTTTTCTTTGTTGCATGAATCACAAGTGAAAAAGGAAGAAAGAGCCAAAAAAAATTTTTTCTTTTACTCTAAAGCAACTTCTTTATTTCAAAAAATTGATTTGTCAGCGATTTTTTTCTTTTATTTCTTAAATATTGTTATAGATTTTTGTTTAAGATTTTTTAATAACGTTTGGTATCAATTTTTGATATTTTTCGGTATTCATTTTGTGGATGTGTTTGTTTAAAAATACATTTTTTTTTCAAATATAGATTTGTTTATAAATTTTACAAACGTACTTCCCGGATGGCATGTTAACAGAAATCCAAACATTTCGTCTTTCGTTTCAATTGCTACTTAAACTTATACATGCAGTCAGTACGTCTGTATAAATAATTGAATACTTTTTTTGTGGTCATTCGTTCGGTTGATCTCTTTCGTTTTATATGAAATCATTATTTTTTTTTTTCTAAGAATTTGTTAAATCGTTTAGAATGATTGTGTATTTATTTGTATTGATATTTTGTTGATTTCAAATAAACTGCCATAAATAATACTAAATCAACAATTAAAATGGTTTGATTTAAAAAAAAATAATAATAAATAAAATAAAAAATATGCGCCAATCAGTTTTATGAATAAGACTATTGTTCCAAGTATATTTTGAGAAATTGCTTGAAGATACATTATCTGGCATTATTTTTAGCATCAGGATTTAGCATTTTAGTTTTCATCTCAAAAAAATTGAATATTCTATTGTAAACATACATATTAATGCACGTTAATGATTAAAAAAAAATCGTTAATTAATTAATACTAATGCATATATTATATATTTGTTACCCTTTTTTAATTTTAATTTAATGTTTACTTGTATTTACCCGTCATTTATTTATCTTTTTCCGTTTAGTTAACTTAAATAGTATGGCAACGCAAAATTTTAAAACAAAACCTACATAAATTCACCACAAATTCAACACTCTTTTCTGAGAGTGTGCAAAGAGAATTTGTTTTTAGTTTTCTCCCTGTTTTATATTCTCCTAAAAATGTTCTCTCCCCTTTAATATGAGATGAGCTGTTGTGAAAACAGAGAATAACAGTTTTATGTTATTTGTTTTTGTTGTTTAAATCTTACCAAGGGAATCCGCGCACATATCTACCTGTCCGAAAGCAATACTAAAAACAGTATTTTGTTTCAGCAGCCATATTGGATGCCATAATTGTTATTTGGTGTCTTTTGTTGTTGTTGACAAAAGTTAATACAATACTGACATCCCTTTCACACACCTTTAAGAGCATCATTAAATAGCGTTAAAGATAATTAATCTTAATATAGAACAGTAATACCGATTTAAATATAATGTAATAGTTCGCATAACAGTTAAGGCGTTGTTTTAAAAATATTTATAAAATTAAAACCGAAAAATAATAGCAATAAATTTGAAGTAAACAACTTCGGACAAACCAATTTTTTGAATGTTGTTACTTTATAACACAGAGTCATTTTATTAAATAGATTTCATGAAAAAGTCAATTGCTTTTTAGTGTTATACGTTTCATTAGACAAATTGAATAATTGTTTGCTTGCATTTGACAAAAAGAAAACTTTGAATGTTGTCTTTTACGTACAGTTAAGGTCCTAAGTTTACCTACACCTCATCTAGAATATGAAATTATAAATTTTTAAATACGAGTATATTGGAAAATGTTAATTGACGTTTTATTTGACCTAAACTTTTATTGGTTTATTTTCAAAAACAACAAACAATATTTATTACTATTAAAACGTAGGTATAAAAAATACACGAGAGGTCGGATAGCAGAGAAGTAAGAAGAAGAAATTTGTTTAGAAATATAATAAATAAAATGGGTAAATGGAAATCTAATATTTAATTAATCCTCCTCGTCGGAAGAGATCTCTTATAGTGCAATTTCTAAGAAAGCTCTATATAAATTGAGAGAAGTGACTACCGACACCAAAAGCAATAAGTTTTTGTATATACGCCTCGTACTGAAATACATACTTGAAATGCCTTAGAAAAAATCCATAACTGCAAAAGATCACCAGTAGACCGGCTCCTACGAACACCGTACTAACGATCGCTTTACAATTTGTTGGACTTCAAATACTTAATAAGGTGGTAATTAATCATAATCTTCATGACTTTAGAAAGTGCCGAACAGACTGCAGTGCGGTAGTTGTCAGGGATTGTCGTTACATTTGTAACCACTCAGCAAGATGGAACAATACGGATACTATAAGATGCACTGAAAAGGTTAGCCAAGGGACGCACAAGCATCGAAGAGCCGTTTAATGAATGAGCAAAAGCACTTACTTCCCCCAGGAAAAGTAATAACTGAAGTAAGAAGACGTTCTTCGTATCTAAGTACTGCGGCTTACGACGATCTCGCCTATTTGCTTAGCAAATCAGTATGATCGCGTTTGTTATTTTTGAATGCTTCATCTCTGGATCTGACTACCAATTTGCAGTTCCTATTAAACCATGATTTATTCCCTGTTTTAATCGAAAGGCTTTTGGACCGTATAACTGCAATTCCATCCATGGCATCGACGTTAGAATCAAAGAAACAAAGTTTCCAATTAAAATGCGTATAAAAATGTGAAATGTTATGAAGAATGGAGAGCAGAAATGGATCCGAATTTTCAAGAGGTGTAAGAAACACAACTGTATACTTTTCAGGGTTATAAGTGAGGAAAAGGTCTACAGTGTTATTTGTTGCCCATCTATACACGGTACACAGTTTGTAAAAAAAATCTTTTCAAAGTAGAAAAAGAGTTAAAATCTTATTTTCATTTGAGAATTTCAACAACAAATTCTAAACGCGTTTATTTTTTTTGGACACATCCCGTTACTGTATCTCTTAAAGATTTCGACACGTAAAAACTTAGACCCGCACATTCCAACGCTAACAACAAAAATGATATATAGCTGATTTCATTGCTGTTTTCGAAAAAGGGAAATTATTGGAATTTAGGTCTTTTATGAAAAAAATTTGGGATTCTTATGATCGTTATAGAATGAAAAAGACGTCATACAATATTTAGCAATAAAAAATTGGACAAACATGAATCAAATGTCTCTATATTTAAATGAAAACATTCAGGGAATACGAGTGTTAATATATTTCGGTGTATTCATAGATTTAAAAGCAAATTAGCTATAAAATTCCATTTGTTTTCAGGGCCGTGCACAAGATCATATCCCAAAACAGTTTCTTAGGGACACAATGTCACAAACGGTCAATCCTCTTGAGCTTATTTGATGAATAATTTCACGCTTTGCCGTTGTGCATCATTTATATATTTTGTTTTATAAGAACAAATCACTCTTTGTTGCATATATGTATTGCAAGTCTGCAGACGTAGCAAACCTAGCATATCGGCAACATTTTGCTACGTCACAACAACAAATTACATAAAAGTGGCGTGTGCTACACTTATCCATAACTTGCATACACAAAAATTTGTTGCAAGTTTGATATACTTAGGGCCATTATTACAACTTGTCTTTAACTAAAGGCAGGATTTTAACGGGCAGATAATTTGTTTTAAATTATTATATGTATACGTTAAGCTAAAGGGAATGTCATCCCGCCTTTAACTTTTAAAGTTAAGTTTATGTTTGAACTTGCCATATATATACATACATATACTATTTTCAATGTGGCAACTTCAAATATAAACATGAAAAATAAACATTTATATATTAATAGCTTTTCAAATCAAAACGGAAAACGGATCACAAAAAAAAATTCACAAAAATAAAAAAGTATAACTGCAACACACAAACTTTATAAACAAAATGAACAAAGGTAACAAAAAAGAAAGCAAGTCGTTGCCACTGCATTTTTAAAGAACTTGTTGAATTTGGCAAAAGTTATCGATATTGTTCCGGCACTGCCACATTTTTAAAAAAGTTATCTTAATTTTACAAGTAATTTGTAATGGCGAAAAAAATTAAAGATGACTTTAAAGTTCACTTTTATTAAATCCAACTTTAAGGCAAGTTGTAATAATGGCCCTTAAACTAGAGCTGAAAAATATCGATAGTTTGCAAAAAAACTTATCGATGCTATCGATATCGGATTCTTTTAAATACTCCTAGTGGCAGCAATATTATAATTTAAGTGAAAGGAAAGAATACTAATAAATATACAGTGTTGAACACTTTATTTTTTTCCAGATTATAATAAAATTTTGTGTATTGAAGTTTTTTGATGGAAGATTAATCCTCATATATAGCGAAAATTGCTCAGACCATGAAGTGCTTCAAAACTAAAGTAAGTAGTATGATTCAATGAAAGAAAACAGCAAAGACTATGGGAATAAAGTGTAAAAAACTGTCAACTTTTAATTCGTACTTCAAAGATTAATCTCTTCAAGTCATAAAAAAGCCTTAAAAATGGACTTATTCATGGACTTATGGAAGCTAGACTTATGGTAGGAGTCTTCGAAACGTATAATTTCTCAGCAAACGGAAGCAACACCTCCACCATAATAATTGGAACCACATTATATGGTCTGACAAAACGAAGATTAATATGTTTGCGTCAAATGCATAATCGTATGTACGAACATATTTAACGATAGTATCGATAATGAGAAAAAACTATCGATGGTCAGCCAAAAACAAAACTATCGATACTATCGATAGTATTATCGATTGTTCTGATTTCTGCTATAGTTTTTATAAAAACATTTGAAATTAAACATTCAAAAAATTTACCAATTTAAGATCTTAAGCAAAAAATTTGTGAAGAATACCGAAATTTGTAAAATATTCTAAATGTTATTCAGCGCAGATTACCTAAATATTTATTTGTAAAATAACTTAATCAAAAATATAAGGTTAAGGTAAAGCACAGTTTAGACAACACTTGCTTTAATCAATTTTAATGCCTAGAAAACAATATACGCTTTACATGAAATGTGCTAACCTAATTCCGTTTTTCTTAAAAACCGTAATATGTCGGCCCTTCTTTATAGCAGTCAACACTGGCAGTCTGCTGTACAACAATCGGAGTAATTTTTTTCTATGTTTCCTTCAAAGCACTTAAAAAATAACTTTGTTGTGGGTTTTCTTTCTACAAACTTTGCGTTTCAATAGATTCAAAACAGTAATAGATTGAATTAAAAACGGGCACTTGAGGAGGTAAATCTGAACACCTATGTTGGAATATCCAACGTTGGCCAAGATCTGAACCATGTACAGGATTCTGAAAATTGACTTTCAATACTCGTCTTAAGAATACTAATCTATTCTACTGTCTGCATAAATTAATCTCTCAACTTTACGGTATACATCACCGTGTATTATACTAAAAATATTTGTACATATTGGAAGTTTACATGTTCAGCTTCTTTATGGAAATATTTACTTTTTTAAACAATATAATATAAAAATGTTAAGCGAAGTATTCGTTATATAATTCTTTTGACATGACACCTGCTTAAAACCATGTAGTTGACTCTAACAAAGGTTATAGAACTAAGCAAACAAGACGAAAAATACAGATGAGCAAAATTAGTCTTATTTGATAGCATTAGTAAAGTTAGAAGGTGCTGCAAGATATTAAGATATTTAGTAAGGGTACGTGATCATAGGGACTACTATGGTAATGGTCGGACAGACAAGTTAGCTAGAACGGGATCTGCTTTTAGTTGATCCAACGCGGTTTGAGTTGAGGTTTTAAGTATCTGCAGACTCTTTCTACACACATGTAGGGGGCCTAAGCTAATGTGGGAATATAGAGGTTACTGATAGAACAACTGGACATTGGGTGCTTGATGAGCATTAAAATCGAAACTACTTTATCAATTGCAATAACGACGAAAAGGGAAAAACTCTCTGCGAATACTCGGCTCTGGCTGTTAAGAGAAACATATTGTTTGCCAGCTACCTACTGCCCAACCTTTGTGATTTATCTGGGTCTGGACTTAATGACCAGGTGTACCGGTCAATGGAAATGTGCGTTTTTTTGCTTGTTTAAAGTATTGGCCATTGCTAACTACATTTTTCTTATCTTTAAGGCAATTTGTGGATTCTACGCCACCAAACTGTTCGTTTTGTGCAGCAAACCAATTAGTCACCCAATTTTCGACTTCCTCGTAGGAATCGAAGTACTGCTGAGCTAATTCGTGTCCCATCGATGAAAACAAGTAGTAGTCTGAAGAAGCCAAGTCTGGCGTATACGGCGAGTGGGGTAGCAGCCCCCAGCCTAATGCTTAGATTGAATCCTGAACTGGAGTTGCTTTGTTATGTTGCAAAATTACCTTGCCGTGTCTTGTGAGCCATTCTGGTCGTTTTTCGATCAATTCATGGTTCAAATTGATCATTTGTTGTCAGCTGCGACCCATATTAACCCCTCAAAGAGCATTCTATACGACTCTGCAGCTTTTTTCTTTAATTGAAAACAAAAAATGAATGCTTTCCGCAAATCAACATTTTCTGGCACAAAATTCGTCATCTTTAACACTATGGAAAAATATGATATTTTTTTCACTGATTTGATGTAAGGCTTGTTCACAATAAATGTTCCAGACATTTTTATCTTGACGCTCACTTTATACCAGTACACATGGTACTGACATATCTGAGGGTTATAGAATGCTACACATAAGCACGTTGTGCATCAGGCGAGTGGTGTGGACTTTTTAAAATAGAGTGGTTGCGACTGTTTGAGCGCAGTGAATTCCCACTAAAATCAAACCAAACTATTAGTTAGTAATTTTAATATTAAAAAGCGCTTTCATAATCTCTCGGTTAAGTTTATAATTTAGTTTAATTTATACGCTCATATATATATTTTAAGTCGACAGTTGTTAAACTTTGTGTCATTATTGATGATTTATTGACTATGGCATACAAATATACATACACATATGTATCAAATCGTGTTGAGCTTAGTAAACCACTTACGGTTAATAGCGTTAACTATAGTTAATTTAACTTAAACAAAACAAGATAACTTAAAAGAAAATAAAGATTTCTTTAAAGAATGATAATCATTTCTATTTATTATTATTACTATACCTTTACCTTCCCATTGATCTCTTATTATCATCTAAAGTAGATTTTTAAATGTGAATGGTTTTAAAAAATTTATATGCTTTAATTAAAATCTTTATCGTTGTTGTTATTCTAAAAAAAGTTCAATTCAGACTTAGCTTATACAAAGAGAGCTTCCTACTTAAACAAAAAACGTTTACTTTAAAAAATAAATTAAAATTTTTGTTATTTTTCGGCTTAAAAAATTTGTTTGTCAAAAAGAAAGTAAATTGCAAAATATTTGCTGACAGGATCATCTGAACTTCATCAAAATGTCGTTTTAATAATTTTATTGTTACGTTTTACATCCAGCTGAAGCAAGGAGTTCTTGATTTTAAAGATAACATACACTTTACTCTATAACTACAGCTTCTCCTTCATTTCGAATGTAATATGAACCGATAGCCATTGGCTAACAATTCATAACAAAAAGTCAATTTTTGTGAATGCGATAGCATCTCTTTTTATGGTCTTGGATTGTTTGCACTTAATATTCAGCAGTTTTACTTGTTAAAGTTAACAGTTAACCAGAATTGAGACTCATTACTAAACTAGATATTGCTCTACAAGTTTGTTAAACAGAGTTCTAATTCTTAAAACAAATTTCAACAACAACATTCCTAAAGGGTACTGAAGAGACGCGTAGAAACAAATTACAATTTAAAGTTTGAAATACAGGGCTGACTGAGAAACACGCTTCATTTGACTTATAAAGCACAATAGAGAATTTCCATGTGTTTTGTTTCTTTAAAATTATGTTTGCGTTCTTCCGAAAACTGTAACTTATTTGTTATATTTTCTCAGAGGTTTATCTTAAAAAGTATTACTATTTACCTTTTAAGGAAAATATTTTGAAAATATTTCGTAAACAATGACAGTCGAGCTATTGAAAAATGATTTTTTTCTAAAAACCATAAAAAATCATAAAAAAAATATAATTTTTAAATATTCTTTGAAGAAAAGATAAAAATTAAAGACAAAAAACCTGCCTAAACGACAGTGTCATAAACATAAACAGCTATAAACTATAGGATTTCCAAGACAAATTGTAAAAAAATTAAGTTCCCGTAAATTTAGGCACTACAACTAAAAAAATTTTTACAGGTAAAAATTACCTGGAGACAACAAAAAAAGTAAATCCGTGCAAAAACTAGATTTGCACAACCCACAAAAAAGTAGACAAAAAAATTATGTAATCGCTTGATTTACAAGCGCAACTAAAATTTTGATTTCTTAACTGTTGCTGGTGTCGCTGCTGCTTAAAAGCCGACGCGATATCAAACGGTGTTAAACACTGCTTGAAGTCAATCATTTGTTTAGACGTTCAGACGTTGGCAGCACCAATTCACTCAACACGTTTCATTTAAAACATTTCAAAATCAAACAAATTTTTACCCTTTTTCATAATTTTTTTTTTTTTTTTTTTTTTTTTTTTTTTTTTTGTTGGCTCAATGGGTGCCAAAATTGTTTGAACAAGAAAAGAAGTGCAAGAATAAATATATTTTAGAAATTCCATACAGCACTTGTATTTGTAATAGAAAAGAATCTAATCAAAAAATAGCATGAAAGAAAAACTATTTAGTTTTTTGAAAGAAACAAAAATAAAAAACAAAAAAAATTAAAAGGTAATTCCTACAGGCAGACAGCTGGCTAAGACTATTAAATAGCCATTGATATGATTATTTTTTTAGAAATTTTGCTAAAAAAAAGAAGAAATAAATAATAAAAAGTATCCTGTAGTTTTCATTACATTTTTGAGTTAAAAAGCAAACACTTTGTTTTATTTTTGCGTCATTTAGTAAATTTATTGAAATTAATTGCTAAAATATATACATATTTTTTTTATATAAAAAAATAATATTCCTCTTAAACTAAAGTTGGTATGATATGTTGATATAAAAATCAATAATATTTAAACTGTTTTCTTTCTGCTTTTCAGAATTCATTTGATTCATTTCTCATTTTTTACGCTTTTTCATTTCTTATGAAATTGTTTCGTTTGTTCTCTATAAATTAATTTAAATGTCATTTGATATTTTAAAACGAAACTTTTGTTTTGTTACTTAAAACCGAAGAAAACTAATTTGCATATTTCTTTGCTTTGTTTTGTTTTGTTTTTTTTTCTTTCATATGAAAAAACTGAAACAAAAAATAATTAATTAATTTAAAACATCTTTTTTTTTGTTGATATTCATTACAGGTCCCAATGGTTGCCCTCGACGTCGTGGCCGTCAAACTTATACACGTTTTCAGACTTTAGAATTGGAAAAGGAATTCCATTTTAATCACTATTTGACACGACGGCGAAGAATTGAAATCGCTCATGCACTGTGTTTAACCGAGAGACAAATAAAAATCTGGTTCCAAAACCGGCGTATGAAACTTAAAAAAGAGTTGAGAGCCGTCAAAGAGATAAATGAGCAGGTAAATAGTGAAAAATACTAGAATATTAAACATATTCGGTAGATAATCAAAAGGACGAATCATTTTTTTTTTTAATTTCAACAATTCAAAATAATGTTGAATAGCAACAAAAACTTAATTTAGTCTTAACCCTTGATTTACATCATAAACGAAACGTGTTTTAAAGTTTTATTTTAATTCTCTTAATAGCAATAGTTGTTAACACTTAAGCGGCGATTAGACATAAGATTACATAAAAACTAAAGATATAAATAAATATTCCCTACACATTATTCCTAAATTCGCCTAATTCTAATCGCCGCGTTAGAAATGATGTGTCGGAAATATTTATTTATATTTTCGTTTTTCATGTAATCTTACGTTATCATGAATGAATCACCATGAATGTTATCACCATTTTGAAGAGCATTATTCTCATTAACCCTAATGTGGCTGACAAAAAATACACATTTTGTCCTACAAGCTACCCATATTTGGGAAGAAAAAAAAACTGGAAAAATTACAATTCAAAATTACAAAATTACACATTAAAAACGTAGTCGCTAAAAATATATATTTGCATATATATATACATATATATGTATGCTGTTATTCAAGTAGAGAACAGGTAAGTCAAATAGGAAGCATTTATTTAATTTGCCACTAATGTGGCACGTAATACCAAATGCGATAAAACGCAGAATTTCGTAATATTGGAGATATATTAAATGCCAATTTACGTCAAATTTGCGATCCAGAGAGTATAGAGTACAGATGAGTAGATATACGGATACCGTGGACGTACGCATTTCGCACAGTACATGTCGTCAAATCCTGAAAAGAACGTTATAAGAATATTCTGGGCTTGTGATTCTTTCAACTCCCACCCCTTTTATACTGGAAAACCAATAGAAGCCAACTTCGTATAAATATAAGAGAAAGAAGAGATTTTTATCTTGTTAGTTCCTAAAGAAACTCTGAAAGAGATATTACAACGCAAAATATTTCTTTACATGACTTAAATTATAGAAAAAATAAGTTCATGGAATACAACGCTCGTGAAAAAATGAGAAAAAACAAACGTATGTTGCAGGCAATTACATTCTTTACGACTTTATTTTCGTATATACAAAAAAGGATAAAAGCCGTAAAGCATCTACCACGCATTCTTCACAGTCTGTAGAATACACTTTGACAGCTAAGTAAGAAATTATAAGCTATTCTAATAAAACTAAATAAGTTGTCGACAACATGGAGCACTTATTGGGCGCGCTGAATAAGACGGTAACTGCTTTTATTTTTTTATTTGCAAGCGCTGAATAAGACGGTAACTGCTACCCTCTTCTTATCACCGTAGGTGTAGTAGTAGCATTGGCATAATACGAGTACATTATTTAAATGCGTATATGAAACACAATGCACAATTCACCTACACAGACCGCCGTAAACAATTTTTACAAATCTTAGCTCGCAATTATTAAAAATTTAAGGTTGTTATATAAAACTTGCACTTGAACTCCAACAGAGATTATACTCTGAAACAAGTGTAAAACCAGGTATCTCGAAAACTTAGAGCAATTCTCCCATACCAATTTAAAGGTTATGTGTGTAAATTTATTTTTGTTACCTTTAGCCAATATAATTTATAATAAAACAGACAAACACTATAGACACTAGCATTTTTCCACAGAAATACATAAGGGTACACGGGTAATTGTCAGACAGTTAAGAATGTTGGAAGAGAGTCGACAGGCTACGTCTATTTGAATGTAAATATTAATTATTCTTAAGGCTGTGAATACCAATATTAAATATTAAAAGTAAGGTTCTCTCAAGTAGTCTCAAGTACGACGTTTATCAACTTCTACAAAACAATTCAGTGCTAAAACGTAATAGGTATTCGGGTATCTTGTCAGTCACATAAGGGTTAAAAAGATATTCAGCTATAGCTTTAGTCTGTAGCTAATATATGCAAAATATATGAATTTACGAAAATAAACAAAATAATACGATTTTATTTTATTTATTTATTTATTTTTTTTTTGTAAAAATCGTTTTTTCAATTTCAAATTAATGACTCGTTTTAAAAACATGTTTCATAATTTGAGGGTTTTTTGGGACTTTGTTTCGGTTGCTTAAATTAATGTTACTTATACTGATTTTAGTAAGGCTAGTAAGCTATATGGGACTCTTTTTGTTCTTGTTATTTCTTAATTACCCCCCTGATTTATTTTCTGACTATAACGTTCTTATATAAGTTGCTGATGTTAAATTATTTTATACTTCTAATGATATTTCTGGGCAGACAGTCCTGCAACGAAGTACTGATGTTATTGTTGATTGAGCCAGAATTAATTTCATGGATCCAACCTGAGAAAATGTTGACATATGGCTTTTTCTAACAGGAGTCACATTTGAGTATACAATGATTTCTTACCCGTTAGAGACCGTTACTACCTTTCATGTTCTGGGTGTGTTATTGTATAGAAAACTGTCATCACAGGAAGGTCCAGATTCTTATATTGCGAGACAGTTATACATTTTACTTCTTAGGCTGTGTCATATTGATTCAATTGAGTTTGTGCACAAGCAGTTTCATTATTTTATTTATGTGGCTCATAGTGATTAATTCGGCTTTTTACATCTGACTCTGAATTTTAACATCACTACCAGATTTTCCCGCCTTTACCGTCCTATTGCGTTGAACTTTCACAGGACGAATTATGCTAATTCGTTTCCTTTCTGTAAATTATACATTAAGAGTTTATTTATTTATTTATTTATTCAAAAAAAAAAACGAAGCTGAAATACCTGGGAAATGATACAACTTTTCTGATATGAGCTAACGAGCAGAACAAGGTTCTGTTTATGAAATTTTCGAGACACCTCTAAAATCTCGAGTTACGAGTAAAAAACAATTTTTTTGACTTTCATGCATTTATAAGCTAATAACTTAGCTTTATATTAATCGATTTTTCTTTACGGATTCGAAAAGAGGAGAGATATTTCATTTAAATTATATATATGTTCTTTACGTAGCCTTGGAGAATCTGAGTGTACTTCTCAAGCAAAATCAAAAATCAAAATCTCAAGCAAAATCATTTTTATATAAAGTTAATATATAAAGTTAATAATAAAACGAAACTTAATGTTTAGAAGTCCGTTGGAAATTGACGGACTTATTAAATTTGTGAGTAAAGTAACTCATGAAAATCATTCGATTACTACAAAATTGTGAAGTTTTTTTTAAAAGACAGTTTCAAAGTAATCAAAAATCACCAGTTTGCCAACAATTGTATTATTTTTTCATGAGTGCCATTATGAAGAAACTTAATAGCTTTGTCAATTTTCTTCGGATTTCTAAGTCTTAAGTTTCATTTTATTCATTACTAAATACGGTTTTTTAATTGAATTATAAATAGTAGTTTTTTCCCTTTACTCCTCTTGGGAGCATATGGCTACCACAAAGCATTTCCATCTTACACGATTTGCTGCTGTTGTCTTTGCCTCTTCCCATGTAAGATTGTTTTGCCTTAGTTCTTGGACAATTGTGCGTCGTCAGGGATTTCTTGGTCGACCGCGGTTTCTTGATCCTTAAGTATTCTACTAGGCGCCATCCTTGTAATACTACCATGATTTTTCCTTAAGGTATGGCCGATCCAACTCCACTTTCTTTGCTTTATATGCTTCGGTATGGGCTCTTCGTTTGTCAAATTCCATAGATTTAAGATGCTTTTGGTGTTAGGCCAGAATATCTTACATATCTTGATTCTAAGGCACTAGTTGGTGAATGCCTTTGCGTGATGGTGTTGGATACATAGGGCTTACACAAAGCATTTCCATCTTACACGATTTTCTGCTGTTGTCTTTGGCTCTTCCTATGTAAGATTGTTTTGCCTTAGTTCTTAGTAGTCCATTGTGCTTCCAAGATAGCAGAAGCTTGGCCGGCTCTGTAGTTTGATGTCTTCTGTGCTATTGTTGTTATTTTTCATAGCTTTAGTTTTCTTAATATTTATCTCAAAGCCAACATTGCGAGCCAGTTTTTCCCAGGTCATTTAATTTTGACTGCATGTTGAAGATCTTGCGTGAGAGAAGGCAAATATCATCCGCATAATCAAGGTCTTTGAGTTGTCGTGAGAGACTCCATGTTGAATGGTTGGCTAATGCTCCCGTTGTGAAGAACCGAGAGTTCTGCATTCTCGTACATTGTTCGTACTATTCGTATTATTTTCTGGGGTACTCCTTTACTTCCCAATGCTTTCCATACAGCAGTCCTTTTGATGGTAACGAAGGCTTTCTTAAAGTCGACGAACAGTAGGTATAGAGGTGTACGCCATTCTAGAGATTGTTCTATTATGATGCGTAGGGTGTTGGCATGGTCTACGCAGCTTCTATTTGGCCGGAAGCCTGCCTGTTTGTCACGCAATATATTCTCTAGTTTTCTCTGAAGCCTTCCCTGTATTATGACTGCTGTATCTTGTATGGTGTTAAGCAGAGCAACTCCTCTCCAGTTATTGCAATTTTTCAAGTCGTGATATGAGGCCGTAGTAATTCAGCTGCAATTGTAATGTCCGCCCGTAAGATTTCGGCTTGTAAGCCATCTTCGCCTGCAGCTACATGCTATGTTCAATGTATTTTGCATAGGGTTGTTGTGATACATTTCGATGTCTTCATCTGGGTCCGTTACGTTGCTAATTTCCTCGAAATGTTCCCTCCATCTTTGCATCTGTGCTTCGCTGTTCGATACACCTGTGCCATTGGGATCAGTAACTGCTTGGTTCCATCTACACTTTCTATTTGTGAGATAGTCTATCGTAGCTGCTGATATTGCTGTCTCGTTACATTGTTGTTGTTTAACTGCAATTCAAGTTCCCTCCTTTGAGAGATCAGGTTCCGAATATCGTCTGATATCCATGTTCTTCTATGTACCTACACTACACTAAGTGTTTCCTCTGTGACTTGATTGTATGTTGCTGTGATATCCTCCCATGTGTGGTGTTGGTTTATTGGTAATTGCTCGCGTATTGCCATGGCTAATGCGTTCCTGGTCTGTAGTTGCTGTAGGCAGAGAAGCTTTCGTCTTGTGACTCCAATGTTTCTTCTTCGGCAGTTCACTTGGAGCTTGATTTCGTCCGTGACAAGCTCGTGATCACTGCCGATGCCAACGCCTCTTTTATTTCTTACATCCGCCAAAGAACTTCTCCATCTTTTACTCACGCATATGTGATCGATCTGATTGCGTGAGTTGCCGCTTGGCGTTGTCCATGTATATTTATGAATTTCCTTATGCGGGAAGATGGAGCCACCTATGAGTAGTTGGTATGTCTGGCATAGCTCTCCATTATTATTTTTAACGCCACAACCATGCGTTGCCATGGTTGAGCGGGTGTTAGTATTGTCGCTTCCTATTTTCGCGTTGAAGTCACCCATGAGAATGATGATATCTCCCATTCGAATACCGCTGAGTGCCTAAATTACTTGTACGTAAAAATTCATCTTTCTTAGCGTCTTCCAAACAAACTTTAAATCGGTAAACATTGGGCAAAGTTATTAGCTTTTAAGTTCCTGATGGTCTGAAAATCCGGTTTTTTAAACGTAACCATAGAAGCTAGAGCTGTTTCGAAATTCCAAAAACAGATGCGTATTCTACTTTATAGCGCCTATCAGAAAAATAGTATCACTCGCCAGGTATTTTTTTTTATTTTTTTGTCACACCATGTATTGTTATACGCAGTTTAATTTATTACATTAATTTGTAAATTTATAAGTACCATATTTATTTTCATCATTTGTAGATCTTTTTGTTAGATTTAAGTACAATATGTAATTGTTTTCTTTCATATTCAGCTTGAGATTATGCTCTGTAGCTGACGTATGTCTCTACGTCATGGAGTCGAGAACTCCGCCGTCGAGTAAGGTTGGGTAAGTGAAAGGTTGGAGATCGTTCGAAAAACAACTTCTATTTGGTATAACCTTTATATAGTATATTATGATGAATTCATCCAATCAGTCTTCTAAAATTTTATGCTATCTTGAGTATCTTCAGCCTTGAGAACATTTTTGCGGTGTTGCTCTTAGACTAGGAATTAATAAAAAGCAATGATAAGAAAATAGACTTAAAAATTTCATGCTACAAAATCGAATATTTTTTCCATAATACCAGAATTGTTATTATAATGCCTCTCATATACCTGATTCTCTAATTCGCGATAATCTAAGAAAACAGTGTTGGTCGGTTATCGTGGTAGTTCCCTACGTGCAAATAATTAAATAGATTCGAGTGTACTCCGTTCTAACCAAACTAAACCTCTCTTCAGTCATTTAGATTGTAATGTATACCAATGTTGTATTAGATCCAACCGATAGACGTGAGTTACATTTCTCCGCAGGTCATTAAATCTACACCCAGATAATTCATAAAGATTGGAATTTGTTTCTCCTAATAGCTATGGCCGCATGCCATAGTAAAACAGTAATAAAGTAATAACTGAACATTGTATTAAAGCTAGCAGTTTAAGCTTAGGCCATCTATCTTTAGCATTTTGAAGAAATATAGTCAAGCGAAGCGGCTACTCAAATCACTTTGGAGATATATGTATAAAGCAGATCAACACATCTGCCTTTTCACCTATAGTAATGTCAGACAAATGACCCATACATACTGTATTTAAATAAATTAGTTATTATGTGTGTTATACCCGTCCGTTTCTCATCATGCGTCCGTTGGGTTCACATCCCACATGTATGAATTCAATGAGAGAAACGCCGTCTGGCTATCAACAAATATCCAATACTGCCACGAATCTTTCAGGCTAAAAACCACTATAGTCAATTTTAAGATGATGAGGAATGCCTAACCCATGCTCATCACAGAAAACAGCATTTCCAACACCGTAGTTCATTTTCGAACTATCAGCACCGTGTTATACCCATTCACCTAAGCCATTTGCTCCTGGAGGATATCGTGATAGTGATTAGTAAACAAAACCTTAAATTTGTAGTGAATTCGAAAGGTATTTGGTCTTATAGATTGGGATCATTAACTAAATCGAAGGCTGGAGGGCGTAATGAAAGTATGGCAATATATTAAAATTAAACGAGATTTCCTTCTGCTTCGTCTAGAAACCTTGCTTTTTCAAGATAAATCAAAGGATGATAATGAAATAACACAATCTTTATCCAATCTAAAATTTATGTTATACATATAGTTTGCTACATATTAAAGTCTTTAGGTGGTTGAATTTAAATTTGTGAAAAATATTTACCTTTCGATATCACGAACCTAAACATCATTGTCTTGAAAATTAATCAACTTGTCGTTGGAGCTAAAAGTTGTCATTTTGAAGACTTGGGCCAATTCTTGTTACTCGTAATGGTGTATTCTTTTGTATCGAATAATGCTAATTTTAATTACAAATTGTGCCAAATTTCAATCGAGGTTTTGCGACGATTGGGTCCTTGGTTTTTTTTTTTTGTCCATTTAGTACTGTTTATTACTAAAGTTACTATAGCCATATATATCAGAGACCAATAATAACTGTTATTAAATTTTTTAAGATTGAAAAATTTGGCCATAGAACAATTAATAATTTTTACGTTTTTAAATAAGAATATTTTTCTAAAAATATTTTTTTCGTTGTTCATAACTTTTATTATCGATTAAAGTATATGTTTTTACGTTATCTGATAAGAGTTATTTCCAATAAAAATTGCTTTCCGTTTTCGAAAGAAGTGTTTTTCGTCGCATTGCTTGCATTTCTTTAGTACATACATTATATTTTACCTTTAAAGTCGCAAAAGAAATTAAGAGATGCTCCTTCAACAGAAGGAGTGCAGCCGGCACTGCATGGACAATATAAACTATTTTACGTAAAAATGGACAAAAAGTTTAGTTTTTCTCTTTCCAATATCGCAACAAATCGACTTCTACATTCAGTCTTCCAGGTTTAAAGCTATCTATTTCGATTAATAATGCTCGCGATGTATTTTCTTCGTCATTTTCTGAATATGAATCTACTTTAAGCTCTCTTTTTGATACTTTCAGCAGCGAAGTCGTTACTTGGATTAAAATCAGCAGTGTGTCCATTTGACTTCTTAGAGCACTATATTCAAAATCAGGCAACATTAAATCAAAAAAACCGAAAATAAAAGTTATGATCAACGGGAATAACTCTTATTAGGCAACATAAAAATAAAAAATTTAAAAAAAAATTATGAGCAACAAAAAAAAAAAATCTATTGTGAACAACACTTATGAAAAAGCATTTTCATTGAAAATAACTATTAGTTGAAGGAACAAAAATTTATTCCTTCAATATAACAATTATATGCCTAAATTGTTTTAGATATTTCTTAGAACTTTTATGTCTCTGATATATATTATATATTACAAATCTGTTGAAGCTTAAAAAGCAGTTAGAGTAACAATTGAATTAAATACCAATATTTATGTTTTGCTCCATTTATAAAATTTGTGTGTTTTTTTTTGTCTTCCTTTTTGCATTATACTTATCAGGCTCGTCGTGATCGTGAGGAACAAGAGAAGATGAAAGCCCAAGAAGCCATTAAATCCGCCCAACATAATAACAATAAATTGCAGCAACAGCAACAACAGCAGCAGCAACAACAACAACAACAACAACATCAACAGCATCAACAACAAGATCACCATTCAATAATCGCCCACAATCCCGGCCATTTGCACCATTCCGTTGTCGGGCAAAATGATCTTAAATTAGGTCTCGGCATGGGAGTCGGTGTTGGTGTTGGCGGTGGTATTGGTGGGAATTTAGGTATGATGAGTACGTTAGACAAAACAAATCATGATCTTTTAAAAGCCGTTAGTAAAGTGAATTCATAAATAAAATAAAACAAAAGAAGAAAAAAGAATATTTTTGTATAAAATAATTTCTAAATTTAAAAGCCCCCGTAAGAAAATTAAAAATTTTAAATGAACTGATTTGCATAACAGCGTAAATTAAAGTCTACCTTTAGGAAAAGGTAAAAAAATTAAATACAAAATTTAAAATTAAACGAAATTGAACAAAAAGTTGATAAAAAAAATTGCAACAAAATACGTAAAACTTTACATAGTAATTTTAGTTTGTAACAGATCTTAAAACAAAAGAAAAACATTATAAATATTTAAAATTAATAATTATTTACATTTTATAAAAATACTTTAATATATATATATATATATACATACATATAAACATATAATATAGAACGAATAAAAAAATAAAAAAACTATTTACTTACATTTTAATAATATCAAAATAAATAAAATGTATGAATAGATATATTCATATTTAACTATAATAAAAAAAGAAAAATGAAGCATGAAAACAAGTTCTTGGCATATACACAAGTATAAAAATATTATTTTAAACAAATTAAATTTGAACCGTAGTAGAGAGGACTTAATATCCACAATAGAAATTTAATAAATATAAAACTATTTAATAAGATTTCGCAACAAAAGCACTGAATTCTTTTGCTTTAATTTTATTTGTTTTCGTTTATATAATTTTAATGAAATCATTTTTGTATTGAAATGCAGTGCATTTCTTAATACTATTAGACTACTTCTCTAATTTGCATTGCTTCTTTAGTCTTTAGTCTTTTTGTATACACACTACAAAAAAATATATAAAGAAAATAATTGTTTTTGTTTCGCCTTTATTTGCAAAATTTGTTATGTTAAAATTTAGTAAAAAGAAAAATTGTAATATAATATTGATTTTTTATTTGAAACTTTAATGCCATATTGTTTAAATAAAATTAAAATTTTTTAATTTTTTACTATAAAAACGAAATTTTATAAAAAAAAGAAAACAATACTTTGTTTATATTGAAACTATCAAATTTAAAAAAAGAATTAATGAAAATTACATTTCGACGCCTCTAAACTAAGCCGTGCTAAGTCAACTTGCGGTCAAAATTTATCAAGGATCGGCTGATCCAATCAAAGGTTGTAAGCAAAAAATATGTACGGTTTTTCATAACTTCATTTACTTAAAAGCTAAAAACTTTTTGGAATACAAATCTATTTAAAAATTCTTAGTCTAACTTAAAATCTTAATAACTCCGTCAACTTTCCACGAATTTATGTATAAAAAGGAAATAACATTTCATTCATACCTAAATATATTCAAAATCATAAATACTGCGGTTATTGCATAAAATAGGGCGCAAAAGCTAAACTCTAAACTTGAAAAGTCTTATAAAATTGTTTTCGTTCAGAAATATTTTCGGTTTTCTCAAGGTTACTTATATAAACTATATACCATTCAAAAGGTTTCTTCTTTCCATATCCGCTGAGAGTCCTCAAATCGGTTAATATTTAACAATGTTATTAGTTTATAAGTGCTTAAAGATACGAAAAACCGTTTGTTTTTACCCATAACTCAGAATTTTAAAGGTACTTGCAAGAATTCTTGTTGCCGATAGCACCTATCTGAAAAATAGTTTCACTTTCCCGGTATTTTTACCTATTTTTTTTCTTGTTTTTCGTCGCATTGTGTATAATAAACACTTATACATACATAAGTATATACATATAATGTAAACTTTGAGAACTTCAGATGAAAAGCTTACTTTTTAGATTTAGCATATTGTGGCTTGGATGCGTTGATTTAAAGTCATTTGAAAAGAATAGAAAATTTAAAATTTTTAAACATTTAGATCCAAAATTTTATTGAGAAATTATGTATTATTAAAATTAGAAATTTTTCACTAATATACATACATACATACATTCATATTTACATTTTAAATATTTTTAAAGAAGCAATTTTTTTTTCAATTATTTTTTTAAATAACAGCTGAACAACGTAAGTCATACAGTGCTGTTATCGGCTTGTTATTTTGTTTTCTTCATGAGCACTATCATATAAATCCTCCGATTCCGTATCTGGCATTATCATTTGCTGCTTATTATTTTAAACAGAAATCTTTTGGCGAATCCTGTGGTTTATGTCAGAATTCGAAAATACTTATAAAATAATATATTTGAAAGCATTTATTAGTTCGAACTCCAAAATTGATTCCTTTCCAATTAACAAATGAGTGAACAGCTGTTTTTTGTAATGTAATTTGATAAAGTTGCTAACTTTTTGATCTAACAGCTGAACAAGCGCAGTGCATTAGGATAGTAGATTCATTGCTACAATTAAACAATCATTAGTTTTTAGCTCCTTAACTGTGTGACACTTCGGGTTATCTGCAAAACGGCAAACCATTGTAGCCAAAAATTTACTTATTTAAAAAAAAGTTAACATATAAAAAATATTGTTTTACCAAATAGAAAAAGTTAACTTACGTGAGAAACAAATACGCAACGAAACCAGTCCTTGAAAATAAATTATTCATCATTTCGCACATATAAAGATGTGAGGGTTTTTCGATTTCCCAACAATCAAAAATTTCAGTTTGTCTATGCCGCTTTCCAACAGGGCAAAAAAATTTAGTTACTATTTATAAACTTTTCTTCCGGGAGCCGTTTTCTCACTACTTATGCCAAAAGTGTAATTTTGAAGCATCCGAATCGGCGCCGAATTCGTCGGCATTGAAGATTTAGTCGCAAATAACAAGCGTGCGCTATATTTAATATTTTAATTTATATTTGAGCAAATCAATAATGCAGTAACTAATGAAATGAAGAGAAAGGGAATAAAAAAAATTCATTATAAACAGATCGCAAGGTAAAAAACAGTTAAAAGCTTCAAATGAATTTATCTTTTTTTATCGCTATTTTATCTTAAATTAAATAAAAAAACTTTTTTGAAAATAATACCTGATTGAAAAAATTTTGAGTAGTTCTTAAACATAATTTAGCACGTTGAGGACAGCGTCTTGAAGACAATGATGTGTGGCAAGATTTCGGACTCAAAGCCGCAGTTTCCTTTTACTATATGTTTCTAACAAAACTGTGTTATCGCTGATGTGTGTAAGTGGTAGTATACTCCTGCAGGGGAGCAATTCGAGTGTAACTCACCGGTGTTACAGAACGCCAGATAAACCATTCGTGTGTGATCCACCGGTGATGAAAGCCGTCATCAACATGTTAAATATGTTACTTATTTTTGACCCATTTTTCTACAATTTGTTTCTACTTTTTAAAATATTGCTTAATAATTCAACATTAATTTTAGATTAAAAAAATACATTTCAAATGGCTTTACTTTGTAAGATTCTCTATTCTGCAATTAATTTTAAAAAAATCATAAACAAAAATATTTTAAAAGTTAAAATCATAACATTTGGTATGTTACATACAAAAAATAAAATGACATAATCATTACTACAAAAGAAAAATAAACAAAAATAAAAAAAATTTCCACAAAAAACAAAACTAAAGAAATACGTAACTATGTCGTTTGCCAGTGACTAAAAATTAAATTTTAAATATTAAATATTAAAAAACGTAGTTTTAAAATTGAAAATAATAATATATAAACATGCTAATTGCTTTAATTTAAAAGAAAATACACAAAAATATAAAAAGAAATCAAAAAATTGGCTTGTAAGTACAGAAAAAAGGCAACTGTTAAGCCAAAAATACTACAAATCACAAACACTCAATCTCCTAAATACGTATTAGTTAATAGGGCCAAAATAAATGTAAATTAAAAAGTATATTTTATTAATAAAAAAAATAAATCAAAGTTACAAATACTTCCGTTAATATAAAATAAAATTAATACATAAAATACGTACACCAGTTAAAACAAAGTAAATAAATTGTGAGTGAATCTGATATATAAAAATACAATATAATTAATAAGAAACTTAAAAACTAAAAACTATAAACTATTAAAACAGTCACATTGAATAGCAAAAGAAATCATCATCACTCTTGAACTAAATACGTAGTCAGCAAAAACAATATTTAAACTATATATACAATATTATTATTATATATACATACATACAATATATATAATAAATATACTTAACTAAACTATATATATACATACATACTGGTATAATAAATATTAAAAAACAGAAATAATTAATCTTTACATTATAAGTTGAACATACAAAAAGGAGAAGTTAAATACATCCTTTAAAATAAAACAAAATAAAGAAAGAATAAAATGAAAAAGAGATAAAATTAAATAAAAATTATTTAAAATCTTAATAAAACAAACAAAAAATATATCTATAAATCGTTTTCTTCCACCGTCTGCTAAGGAAAGGGCTTTAAGTTACTTTTCTTTAAGAACATTTTCCGATTTTATAACGATTTAGTTTTTATTGTTTTTCTTTATTGACGTGGTGATACTGTATAATTTCTTTTATTAAATTTTGCCTTAATTTATTTAATTAAAAAAATATTCGACTTTCTTACTGTTCTAATAATATATAATCGTTTTAAACTTTTTTTTTTATATTATTTGTTGTTAATATTGTAATTTTTAATGAGTTTATTTAATTTTAAAAAGTTTAAACTAAAAAATTTTAATGTTTATCTTGTATGTTTTTAAATTACATGTTTTTTTTATTAAGTTGTAATGTGTAATAAATTTGTATTATTATAATTATTATTTTAATTTAGGAATAAATTATAACATTTTTTAATTCATGTTTGCTCAAAACGAATAATACAACAATTAAATAATGAAAGCTTGTCACGTGAAAACGAAAATAAATTTAAAAAAACATATGTTTTATTATTTTGTAAAAGTATTTGTATACTAATTGGGTTTATACACTTATTTTCATCGTTGAGTAAGAAAAAGTTTACCAACTTTATGACTACTACAAGTAAAATCGGTATTGCTAATAACAGGTGACATTACTCTATACCCACAATATACCTCCAATAACTGACAAGTTCCTTAGGGACTTTACATATTTTCAGATGTGCAAAGCTTTTGTATGATTATGCCGGTTCACTTGAGATTCTAAAATATTTATCCTTAATTAGTTTTTAACTGATAATCGGCAAGATACATAGGAAACCCATACGTGTTTTAATGAATTCTGTGTTTGTTCCATTTCTGCGCGGTAAGCTTTAAAGAGAAAAGTATGCAGAAAAGTGTAATCTTAGATAAAAAATTAATATGTTTTTGTATGTATGTATCTAAGTTTATTTGTGACTTATAGACAGCTAAGTGACTGGACTGATTTTCTGGAATGTACTATAGGCTATATAATATATAAAAATTCTAAACGGCCAGTGCCACGTCCATACAAAGTATAAATAATATTAAACCTAAAGCCTCTGAATTTGGTATGAATGACTTCACAGTCGACGAAAAGTATTAGTCAAAAAATTTGCCATATTGGATGAGTGGATATGGTATCTCGAAAGTAAATACTGAATTTTTTCATATCTTGAAAACGGTAAATAGAAGTTTCTGAATTTGATCTAAATAACTTTGTAGTCTATACAAATCATCAGTCAAAATATAAACGGAATGGAATCACTGGCAGTGGCAGAATATTTTGAAAACGATCATAGTATAAGTTTCTAAGTTTGGTTCAAACAACTTCGTCGACAAGACATATCATCAGTCAGTAACTGGACAAGATTGGATAAATGAGCGTGGCAATTCCCATTCATATTAAATATGGAATTTTTTTTAACAACTAAAGCATTAACAACAGTTAAAATGCGGTGCAGATTGGATTAGTGTGTATTGCACACAATACACCGGGTTAAAGATATCTACATATACATCTTATCAGCTAAAACGCGGAACCAATTATCTAGAAATTTTTATAGTGTCCTTCTGGAAGAACTTTAGGCTATTTTCAAAGTTTGAACCTGGACCATATTAGCTAAAATTGGAAAAACGTGTAACAAATGATAATTAAGATAATAGCTAAAAATAACGAAGATAGTAGTAGTCAAGCATCCCGGGTTTTAGCTAGTAAGAGTAATAGAAATATTTATTAGTAAGTGAAGGAGCCAAAAAAACTGTTTACAACAACTTTACAGAAAATTCGTCATTAAAATAATTATTCACTTGATATCCAACACTTCTATTCGAAAAGTAGTATAGACTGGTATTAATACGTCAATTATTCGTCGCACTATTAAGCAGAATGGTCTAAACTATACTGAGCGAAAGCCAGGACTACGGTCTAGAATTTTTTTCAAACCTTTATCAATATTCAAATCTCTTGTAACTGATAAAATAGCATATGTTCTAATTAGAGCCAAATTAAAAAGGAAACGATTAGATTGCAGTCTGAAAAATCCAGAAGTAGAACCTGAACTTAACGGTGCACTTAGAAATACACGGGCAGAAATGTCAATAGGAAGCCAGTCCCTTAACTATAGACCAACGATTGTTTTCATATCGAGGACAAATACGTTCTACTCAATATATACTATATGTGGTGGATCTGCGACTGAAAATACCTTATTATTATCCACTGAAGGGTATATACATACACCATTAAGAAGTGAATCAAGTGCGATATTTTAACAGATGCCTAGACTGTAATAATAACAAATATAGGATTTTACATTCAATACTTTGTTATATAGATATTTTTTTCATTCTATTGCCTAATTAGTTTACATAAATTAGGAATTTTTTTTTTTAATTAGGAATTTTTGGATTTTCTAATAGGGTTATACTTTTCTTCACAACCTGCCACAAAACTAAACATTACGAAATCCATATCTTCTATATAAATAAATTAATTCCTAAGGGATCTTGTCGGTTATTGAACGTTGGACATATTGCTGGTTATCGAAGGTTTAAATTAATTTAACGAGATAGTTCTTTTAAAAGATTTTAGGTTAGGTACCATGGCTTGCCTGCGGCTCGTGAGAAACTAGGAAGCCCTATGGGCATTGGTGTGGGCCCCAAGAAAAAAACTCGAAAATTTATCAAGGACCCAAAATCAAAGACAACAGAAATCGAGTTAAGCCCTCCCTAAACCTGAGTGTACAAATCACCAGCTCCTCGCGATAGCCAACCGATACCTCTGACAGAATTTACTATATTATTAGTGAAATGTCCTCTAGATCATGAAAGAGATGTACACCAGGATTACTTAGTTCGAGCTCTCATAAATCGGGACATGATATATCCCCGAGACAATCTAGATCAAGGATAGACATGCACCAAGTTACCACACTTCAAGCTCCCGTAAAGCCGATTCCTCTTCGTTCTTATTCATACAACTCATACAGTAGCCATAACATGGGCACGCACAGTGCCCAGTAATTATGCCCGTTTGAAGACTAATCGAGACCCTTACAAAAGTCAGGAGAGTCCTGGTCCTTTGATCCAGCAGAGAAAGCGAAAGCATCCTGGATATCCCACTAATGGCGAAAATAATAAAAGAGCTTATCTATATTCAAAACTGTTGCTTGCATTGCTCGTAAACCCGTTAATGTCTAAATCACTCATTAGTAATATACATTCTATCAAAATACGATGGCATTTTTTCCAGCAGTTTTCTTAAAAAATAGTAGAGGACTAAGGAAAACACGATCATATTAAAAGCCGACGGCGCACACGTTTGCAACACTTCTTAATTTGTCAAATATCACACTAAAGGTCCTTTTTTCTTATTAAGATCCGAATGTTAAGTGGTTAATAATCTCTTCGCTTGGATCAAATCTCATACCACCTAGTCATTTCTTAAAATCTACGCTATGAATAAGCAGGTGCTTATTTTTCGTCCGGTAACTATACACTAGTAAACCTATGCATTGTCCTGATAGAATAGCATTTATTTTTCGTTACATAAGGTTATTATTCCTTAAAGTCTACCTAAATTATCTGAATAATAATATCTGGTAATCTTTATAGAATTTTCAAGGTAACTGACTTGAATGACACAATCAGCATCAAAATAAACAATGAACATGACAATGTTAAGCCTTTATTGGTGAACATTTACCGAGGAAAAGACTAATGTCCGATTTTTTTATTCTGTTGTGTTGTTTTGTTACGGTTCCGAAATGGAGCCTAATTTCGTTCCGATTGCGTTCGTACATCACCTATTCTATTTTAAATTGGTTGCTAGGTATTATACAAACTACACGTGTGGCCATTTTTTGTAGAAAAAAAAAACGCTTATAAACACAAATATTGAAGCACGATGTTGATATCTGTGTATTAGCAGCTTAAACATTCGTATCATTCATTTCTCATGTACTTGTTCTCATATAAAAATTTCATACACTTTTACTTCTTAAAAAAATATGAAAAAAATTATATATTTTTTTAAGAAGTTGTATTGGTTGGCGTGCTATTGTGAATGCCAATTCACTATTGAAAATCACAATATATGTAAGTACTAAAAATATTTTAATTTCAGCAGCATATTTATTTAAACGAAATACATGTGTACATATTTACTCGTATATGAAAACGATTTTTATTGTTGTACTTATTATTTTTTATATGAAAATCAACATATGAATACTCTTTTGCCTCTTCATATTTGGTCTTGGACGTTTAGAATACAAAAAACTATTCATACATTCATACACTGGGCGTTAAGCAAAAAAGGTATTCAATACAAGATATATTATATATGTATATATTTTTCCCCATAACATGCCATGATGGAATATGAGGACTTTTTTCACTTAATAAGCTGCACCCGATTCTATTTTTAGACTCATTGAAAGGGACCTACAGTTAAACGCCGGCTACGAACGGCAAATGAATTAGAGAAGTTGTCAATAGCAGCTATACTAATGCTATGAGGTGATACCGATGTCGAAAAACTTTGTCTTATTTAAGATGGTCTGGCCTGGTATTCAACCAAGAACCTTCTGGTCGGTATGCAGGTTTCTTACCAACCATACCACAGCGGCACACAATACAAGATACAACGATACAAAATCTTGTAATATCGGCAATTAAATACGAAAGACATATGGTAAGATGAAATAATAGAATTAGGAAAATGCTTTTAAAGATATATAATGTTTTTTTTTACTTTTTCTTTCTAAATTCATTATTATTACAAGTTGTGACAAAAAATACCTGAGAAGTGAAACTATTTTACGGCTATACACTACCGATTACAACAAAATTCTGTTTTTGATATTTGCGAAACACCTTCAAAATTTTGAGTAAATATTCAAAAAATCGGTTTTTAATACCTTAATGCACTGTGTGTAGGAATACATAATTTACTAATCTGTACAAAAAAAATTAAGAAATAAAAATCTCATTAAAATTGTAATAAATATTTAATAAACATTTTGGTCTGTTAGAAGCATTTACTATAAATAATCAAGTAAATGTTGTGGTAATTCATCGTAAATTGTTAGTAACGTAACTTCTAGTGTCCGATATTCTTTTTTTACAAGATTTTGGTTGTTGAGCCCAGCTATAGCCGTCAGTAAATGTGGTAATTTTTTGAGTTTAAAAGATGTTGACTAGATGCGTTATTGCGATGAATGTTTATAGGCATTAGATTACTAATTATTGAGTTTACAGTAACAATTTTTCAGGTATATTTATTCATATAAATAAATTTCATCTATAAAATTTTCAATACACGATTGTGGGTTTGTTTTAGACTTTCACAATGAGTAGAATTTCCCCTAAGCGGGTATACCATGTTTGCAATGCAAATGCAAATTATGTTTGCCCAAGTAATTGGTATAAAGAAAAGACTACGTATTCGGAATTTCATTTATAGCTTATTTATGTATGTTTTCTACTTAAAAGTCATATATCCTTAATATTTGCATCAATGTGTTAATTCAATTACAGCACTGCATCGACCGAAAAAATTACCTGGCAAACGATACTATTTTTCTGATAGGCGCTGCCGAGCAGAACAAGGATCTGTTTTTGAAACACCTCTAAAATCTCAAGATACGGGTAAAAACCGCTTTTTCAGACCTTCATGCGCTTATAGGCTAATAACTTAGCTAAATATCACCCGATTTTAAGTTTCTTTTCGGATTTCGAAAGAAGATATACAGGCTTTTTAAATGATATATATCTCGTGTAAGTAGCCTTAATAAAACTGGGTGTGTTTCTCAAGCAAACACATTTTTCATCCAATTTTTTCAGTTTTTTTTTAATTTTAAATGCATTTTTCGCACTATTTTACATATGAACCGTATCATTTATGAATTAATTAAGGATTACTATGAAGTTATGAATGGAATGAGTCTTATGGTTCAGGAATCCGTTGGAAATTGACGAAGTTATTAAATTTTTTCGTAAAGCAACTCATGAAAAAATCATACTTTTATAACAAAATTTATAACTTTTTTTAAATATACAGTTACAAAGTAGTTAACAAAATACGGAAGGACTTTATAGCTGGAGGTGTTTTGAAAACTCCAAAACAGATCCTGGTTCTACTCGACAGCGAATATCAGAAAAGTAGTATCATATTCCAGATATTTCAACTTCGTTCATTTTTGTCGCACCGTGTTATCTATGTTGCGACATATTATTTTGATATTAAATTTCCGTTTGGATAAATGAGTAGAGAAATCAGATTTCACTTGGGTCAAATAAGTAGGTTGTGTTACCATATAACTGAAGTACTGCCCACTTTCCATCAGTTCGAGCGAGACTGTTCCTTTCATGGAATCTTCTCTGTCCAAGCAATGTGAGCCTTTCGTTATCAAAGCCATTTTTAAGCAGTTTTCTGGTCAGTTAAATTCTGGAATACGCTTCTGAGATCTTAAATCTTCAATATGATTATGGTTTTATGTGAATAAGCATAATTGAATCAGTTCAAAAACTGTTTATACTTCTTTTATCTCCGAATATAGCTTTACTACCATACGTAAGCCGTTTTACACTTATTAACTCTTATAGATATATTTTTATTTTAAAATTTCATATGCAGTCAATTAATCGAACAAATTTTGTATGTCAAATTGAGATGTAAAATAGCAAATTTTATGAGTTTTTAGTTTTATGTTTATTATCCGTTAAAATTATATCAAAATATGAGACATGAATAAATATCACTTCTTTTATTTTCATTACACACTCTTTGAACATAATTTTGTTTGCTTTCAGCCGTTACTGGTTTATTCGACATTTTTGTTAATGTTTTTAAAATCAACTTAAATTCCGCAAGGTTTTTAAGATATATTTCGAAAACCAAAACAAAAGGGTATGCAATCAAATCGTGCAATCGATTGTTTAATATTCAACCTGACCAAAATGCACCAGACGATGATCTTTATGAAAAAGATGTGGATATAAACGAAAGCAATCTTCCAGACGAGCTCAACAAAACAATACAAACTGTAAACAAGACAAAAGAAAGATTAGAAAAACTTTTTAATGAAATTTTATCGATATCACCAACATCACACTGCAAGATTCTGTTTTTCCTTCTACGCTATTTCTAATATTTCTTAACGACTTTCTTCTTACTTCCAATCCTATCACATTTTCGCAGATGACAGCAACATTTGTCATTCATATTCTTTTGATCGATTTTAATGGAAGCAAGACCCAATTTTTTTTTAACACTCAGACGTGGTGGTGTGTTGTCATCTGTGTCCATGGTTAATGTAGATATCGGGAAATCAGATGCTGTTGATGTTCTGGGCGTGAGATTTCACCGTGGCGTTCGTTGGTAAACATATTTCATGTGTCGAAAAAAGCATTTGAGCATTAAGACAGTGCAAGAAATACACTTCACTTCATCTGATCTCCTCCTATAACCGACCCAAAATGGTAATCAACTCTCATGTATGGGCTGGTGCTTCAAAGTCTATTTTGGAGCTTCTCTACCTTGCACAGTTTTCAGTTTCTGAACTGCGACAATTTTATTTTTATATTACTTTGAATTTTTATTTTTATATTCATTTGAATTTCTTTTTGTTTTTATGGGGTAAACTCTACATTAAATGCACATACAAATTTTATGTATTTGGTAGTTATAAAAACTCTCATAATAATTCTTTTTGTTCAATGAATCATTTGGGTTTAAGTACATGTTTCATAAAGGGAACCAAACCTGTTATATTCTATTTACTTTATATATTTTTTTACACGTTTTTTTCCATACTTTTTTCTGAAACGTATCTACTGTGTACATACAAATAATATTAGACAATAATTTTTATATATCGAATATATGGATTTCCCAGTACTCTTAAGATCGATTTCAAAGTTTCTTTTTTTTAATTATATTGTTTGAGATCAAAGAAATTTAACACAAAAAGGGACATTTGTAATTCCGCTTAGTAAGGTAAATCTATGACAAATTTTATGTATCTTTGAAAGGTATTCTTTAGTCAAACATAAAAAAGAAAAACTATTAAAGGTATTTGACGTTTGGACTAAAATATACACCATACACCATAAATTATTTTTCTTAGATTTTATAAGTTATAGTTATTGATTTATCTCATACTTCTATAATCGATAACGTTTATTTATGATTCATACATAATTAAAATGATTACACGAAATTGGTTTTAGCCTACGCTTGTTTAGTTAGTAGTTTGCACATTTTTAAGATAAATATTCATTGTCATGAAATAGTGCTAATAATGGGCTTAATAATATTCCTAATTTTTGTACTCGTTGCAAAATTAATATAAAAAAATAATTATTTTTTACCCCCATGAAAATATCGGATGCAATATAAACACGTTTTCCTTCAATCATATTCCACTATCCAGCCAGAAGCTATTCGTAAATTCATTGATTCATCTTTTACTTTATACAGAAATTTATATTCAACCGAAGCTTCAGAGAGTTTGCAATACAGACGAAATAACGAAATCTTTAATTAAATTTAATTAATTCAGAAACAAAGCAAAAAAGAAAATGCTTTTTCAACATGTATTTATGATCTAAACGGATTATGATAATGAGCATGAAAGGAACATGCCATAAATACAAGCACGCATTCATATACATATAAACTCTTAAACTCAAAGATATATGTACGTATGTATACATATAAACTCTTAAACTGAAAAATATATGTACATATGTATGTTTGATTGTATGCAACATATATACATATAGTATACACTAACATCCTTGTATTATAGGATTGTATTATTGTATTTATATTTATGACAAACCCATATGTGCGTGTTTAAACGGTTAAATTGATGCGATTTTTCTTTCCGAAGGGTGATAGGAGGAAGGAGGCATCAAAAGTTTTCTTAATTCATGATTTCGTCTTCGTTTCCGAAGGAAATGTAACGTCTTGAAAGGAAACGGAAATGTTAAATTGCTTATGTGTGCAATAAAAGAAAACTTTACAAAATGGCAAATGAAAATAAAAACATCTCCATGTTACATAAACACGTACGCAAAAACATAAGCAGAGAATTCGATGTAGAAAAATAGTTCACTTTTACAGTGTTGCAGTAAAATATGTATTCAGTAAGTCCAGTTTATATTAATTCCCATAACATTCCATGACGGAACATGGGGAATTCTCTCAGACTCATTGAAAGGGACCTACAGCTTAACGCCGGCTGCGAACGGCAAATGTATTAGAGAAGTTTTCAATATGAGGTGATGTTATGGTATGGCTGTTGAAAAACTTTTTCTTTTTTCAGAGGATCTGGCCTGGTAATGAACCGAGGATCTTCTGGTTGGTAGCCATACCACAGGGCACACAAATCCTGTTTATACAAACCAAAAAAAAAAACTATTTTGTAAAGCAGATTTAAAAATAAAAGCAAAATGTTCAAAATCTATCAAACGAACTTTTACGTAATGGTACTTTGATGGTTTTGAGTTATTGAATATTTGAACAAAGCCATCTTGATTGTTAAAAGAACAACCGACTTTTCAGGAGCCACTGTAGCATCCACTAGGAACTTAATCCTGTGCGCAAGGCACTCAAAACGTACGTGTTCAGACGTACTATACTTGGACAATCAATGTCGCGTTTTTATTGTGTACTTGAGATTTAATGAAATAAAAAAAAAAAAAATATAACTTGTTTTGATTTTCACATGATATGAACTGATCGTTATAGAATGGCGTATATTACAAAATAAATATCCAAGAAGAGCAAAATATAAAACCGTTTTAATAAAAAACGAGAGAAATGCAATGACATAGAAAAAGAAGAAACGTTCTTCCACTTATTCTACGAATGCCCGGTCCACGCTATCAAGAGAAACATATTTAATAATAAGAAAGAAGAAAGCAATTTTAGTGTATGGTTTTATAAATAGCTCATCTGAAAGGAATAGCGGTCACGGATATGACATCACAGGCATCAGAAAGGTCGGAACACATATTGTGTGTAGTTTTTCGGTATCGGTTTAGATGGAGATGTTTATTGTTTCAGATCTGGTGGACAAATTATAGACCGAAAGGGGCACAATATATCCCAAGGGCCGAAGTGTCCTGCAAGAGTGTCTAGTCAGAATGATAATGATAATAAACGTATGACGTATGATTCACGAATTTATGTTAAAAATTATAAAAGATGAGCAGTTGTAATTTCTGATTTCAACCGAATGGTTTTAGTACATTTAAAATTATTATTAAATAAATTGCAATTAAAACATCGATGGGTGGTTTGAATTCACTATCTTCCAAAATTAATTTCATAAAAAAGATTAGCCATTGGAAGTCCTTTATTACCTCAGACAAAGACACACGATTTAATGCTAACTACATAGCACCAGATGAGGATATATAAATATAATTTTGTAATACTTGTTATGATATGTTTGATAGTAAGACAATAAATAACACGTGCGAATAAAACTGAGTGTTTATCCGAGTATCAAAAAATCATCTCCAGCAAAGACAAAACGTTTTTTGCCGAACTTAAGACGATACCAATTCACATGAGATCCATTCCTTTAACATTTTTGTTGTTTTTTTTTAAGTTGCAGGTCTATGTAAATAAGCCACAAACCGCAGCGGATCTCAGAGCTAACATAGTCCATGCTGTCGGTCAAAATCAGACTGAATTATGCGCCGAAGTCATGAATATTCCACACGCAGTTTGTTTAATTTAAATTTAGAGATGGGACACGCCTAATAAAACATCCTATATAAACATCACTAGCTGGTAAGTAAGAACTGAAACTTAAGGTAAATATTATGTCTTGTTGCTCACTGTATGGAAAAAGTAGAATGTTAATATGTATTTTAAAAATTCGTTTATAAAAATCATATTCAAAAAGTATGAACGCTGGATTGGGGTTGGTATTCTAGAAAATATGATGCCCCATAATGAAGGCTGTTTAAATAGAAATATTCAAGCAGCATAGAAAATGAAATAAAATCATCATTCCGGACACGTTCCTAATGTTAGAGTATATACACAAAGTCATTTAAAATGTGTTATTAGAATCATTTAGAGTCTTGCGTTCGAAACTAAACCAGACACGAAGGTTTAGTTCTTTTTAGTTCTTTTTTTTTTTGTTTTCAGTTCAATTAAAATTCTATAAGAAAATACTGAATTACATATAATTTCTTTTCCCAGAAGCAGAACCAAAAAAGGAGCATTTCTAAATCACTTGTTTAATGTTACGTTAAATTGCTTATTTTACATTTTTTTAATTTTTTAAAAAATTATCTAATTTATGACTTTGTTACCTACCTAACAATATGTTTAAAACAAAAAAAAAAATATTTTGTCATTTTATATTCACAAGCCAACCCACAGCGAAAGCAGGAAAAAAATATTTAAATTCAGTTTTTTTATACACACCACCCCTAAGTTGTATCCTGCTAAATTATAACAAATCACAGATGTTTCTGATCCATTTTATCAGAGACCATAACCAAAGCTTATTATGCTACAAAATCTTTTAATCTAATGCATTCTCAAATTTGAATAAATCCTATAGGATTTATATGTATAAATATATTTATTTGTACTGTTGCTACAATTGAAATTATAAAACAACAGAAATGGGAAGATAGACTTTATAAATAAGCGGCAACAGCAGTTTTGAATGAGTTTTTCCTTAACATTTTCATCACCATCGAATAGACGAGAATACACTATAATTATGAAGTGTAGTTGTGCTATAATGATTGGAAAGCAGTGCTTTTAAAGAGTTGTTTTAATTAGATTTAAAAGCAGCCTCTGTTAGATGAAAAAAACTTTCGAATTTTAGTTATTAGTTATTTTGCCAGCACAATTTCACGTTTCTAGATGTCATGATATATTGCATTCTATTTTGTTATTATTTTCTCCAACACTAAATAAATAATAATTGAAAATACAAATAAAAGAATGAAAAGATGTAGAAATTTATACTTTGCGCTTATAAATTTTTTCATAGGTGTCTATCGAGAAAAATGTTTTATTCGATGCACGGCTTGGCCAGCTTATTATCCGAGAAATTATGGGCAGGGATAACTTTAACATGATTTCAAGTGCTCTTTACTTCGATGATACTGTGGTGCGAAGGCAGAGGCAAAGCAATATTAAGTTAACTCCTTTTCTAGATATGTAGAAAATAGGGTTTTTTCGCACTTTTTCCATTCATTCATTTCCAAAAAAGGAAAAACATTCTTTTCCCGGGAATCCATAGAAAAAAGATTTCATGACAGAACTCAATCACAATAGCATTAACAGTTAATAGGTATGTGTGTGCTTCGCTTACTCAGTGTCACCACCGTTAATTGTATTGGCTTTAAAAAGTGAAGCATATTTACGAAACGTATATTTTCATCTATTCAAATGTTACCCATCTTTTTTATTGACTTCTTTAAAAGAATAAATATTTTACATTTGTAGCATAGCATTTTTCGTTTTTCTTTTTCTAAAAAATTTTGCAATTTTCCGTGTTACGCTAAAATTTTTTTGATATAATTTTTTATTGTCATTCCCGCTCAAAAATGTCATCATAATTTTTAATCTTCCAAAGAACCTCAAAAATGTACTGCAAGAGTGTTTTTTTATATGAAGTATCTACCACTGCCAATTATATGGCATGATTTAGACCGAAAATACCTTCAACTAGATTACATTTCACATAGTTTTTATAACTCTGTGACAAAATATATGTAATTGTATGGACTGCATTTGTCAAACACTAAATTGTAATTTAAGAACAGGTTTTATTAGAGACTAGAGTAACGCTTCCCACGTTGCTGGGAGCCATTGTGTTGTATACCTAGAAAATAAGAAAAATTTAAAGGAATTCATTAAAACTAATGACTTGTATTGACTACCAAGTCATTTAGACTAAGCTCAGAAACTGCCATTCTAACATTTTCTATTCATATTCATATATCCATACATATATTCTATATATGGGAGGTGTCACTCCCACTTATCCAATTCTAATTTTTACTGATGATTCGTATTGACTACAAAGTTATTTGGGCCAAATTTACCATCAGTGAAAGTACACCTTTCCAACGCATGTATTGGTTTGTATCGGTTAAGTTGTTCTTGAGTTATAAAATGTCGATTTAGGGCAACTTATTTTTATATGCATATGTACATATGCATATTTGGTTTTCAAGTAAAACTTATGCAATACAGAGGGGTTCACTCTAACGTCAATACCTCGCGAACCATTGGACCTACAAAAATCGAATATGCATAAAAACTTCAGTATTGACTTCGCCTTTCGTTTAAGGGCTTACAAAAAATGTAAATAAAATTAAAAAAGTTGGAGATTTCAGAGAACATCAATTACAACGCATTTTATAGTCCTCTTTTATATATATAGAAAAAGAAGATTTTATGTTTGCTTTTAATAAAACTGCTACATTGGTTTATTGTACGGCATCTGTGAGCGGTGTGCCATAAATGTCATCTATTAGAAAACGAGGGCCATGCAGCTGCAGCGAATCTAAGTGCGGTAGTAAGTGCATCGTATGTAATAATTTTATAAGCAGAATACAACGAAAAATAATTTGCTTTTCATATACTGCGAAAACTTGATTATTGACATTATTTTGTAAACCTAAATCATAAAAATAAATCTTCCTTCACATCATAGAACACTAAAAAATTCATAGAAGTGATGATATATAAAATTACTACCTTATCCAACACTTTAATTTGATATATTAAAACTGTGCTAAGAAAGAATTATTTAACTAAAATATAAATATCAATTTATTTTAATTTTTACTGCAGTCTACGAAAACTATTTATTAGCGTTTGCTTACAAGCTAGTATCTGTCTAATATTAAAATTGATCGAAACACCTTGTCAATTAGAAACAGAAATATAAATGGAAAAAGAGACATCAATATCAAACACTTTAAACAACATTGACATGTCGTACGCTAAGCCTGTATAGAACTGACTAATATAATTGTCCGGGATCCCTTTCCTTGTAAGTGTATTCCAGAAGCTTTTAAGTGTCAGGCGATACAAAGTTTTCTCAAATAAAAGAACTTCAGATATAGAGGTTGCTGCAGCTACTTGAAACTAAAAGGAAAAACCAAATTAACCAAAATGGTCCAAACCTACCAACAGGGTTAAAGTAAAGTGTTCAATCAACTGACGATTTATTTTATACAATCCTATATTATATCATATTACATTGAACCTTGAAGCTTGCACACTGTTAAACACTTCTTTTATTCATAGGAACATATACTCGTATATTGTTACGAATATAAGGTTGGGCGCCACAGCGTTCATTACAGCCCTAAAATAAATAAACAGAAGCTGCAAGTACAACTATGCGTGCTGTTTACAAATAACCAAATCTACAACGACAACCATTAGCACAGATAAAGTAAATAAAAATAACACGGCAACAACAATAATTAAACAGCAAAGAAAACAAGTAAAAGACGATAAACAAACAACAACAAATACTAAGAGCTGAAAGAGGTAAAAATAAATTAAAAGAAAGAATATACATTCCTGAAATATCGAGAGATTCGAGAGCTTTCGAAGTTTTGTTTACTCAGCCATTTAAAAAGCTCATCGATGCGAACAGCAATCAGTTTATGTGTCGTAAACTCAACGAGTGCAGTTTAAGTAAAGTAAACCCAGCGAGGGCAGTTTGTGTGAAGAGAGTTTATAACGAGTAAACTCGCGAAGTGAATCGTGAAGTAAAAAGAACCAGTTTTGTTGGAGCTAACTCAGTAAAGAGAGTTAAGTGTGGATAACCTCTGGTTGAAAAGGTTGTGATCGAACCTAAGTTATAACTACGATCGGGTTGGAAGATCTTTAAGTAGAAAGATCTGTCGAGAAATTGTTGTTGTTTACAAGATTGTAAACAGACGGAGTAATTCAGAATAGAAAATTGTTATTGCCTGTAAACAGGTTACAAGCAGTTACAAGCAACTAAACACAAAATTTATTTTCTTTTAACTACAATCTACGAATTCATAAAAACACGTTTTTAAAAAGGTAAAAGCGTAACAATATATATATTCGAAATACAAACTATAGAAAACTGAATTCTTTATTGGGCAATGTTGACTGGAATTGTATAATTACAGATATTAATTTTGATAATATTGTATCTAACTTCAATGCTATCTTTACACCACTTCATCTCGCAAATTGTTCCAAAAACAACTATACGCGATAATCAAGGCACACCATGGAGTAATATTTAAAAAAATGCTAAAAATATAAAAAATAAATTTTAAAAGATTTATAAAAAGTCTGACTCATCAGTTGATTTTAGCAAACATTTTACCATTTATTTATCCAAATAATATCCTATTGAAATATTTCACTTACTGGGTGCGCACTTTTGCTTCATAAGTAGCAAAATTGTCTTCTTGAATTTAAAATCCCTAAAATCTTCCTTTAATCCTGGTCATGTTGGAATACCAATTGCATTCTAAAGAATTGTGTAGAATCTCTATGCTACTGCAATATTTAATAAGTCTTTAGAATTATATTATTTACCAACTGTATGGAAGAGTTCGTTTATTATTATTATTTTTTTTTTAATGGAAGTAAGATAGATATACAAATGAAATTGTAAAGGAATTGTTAAGCTAAATGCTATTCCTAAGTAGTTGCAAATTTCGACAAAGTGTCATAAAAAGGGTATTTTGTAATTAATTCTTTACTTGGAGTCCATTTTTCCAGCCCCGATTCGAGCAATATGAGAGAGGAAAGCATAGATTCACAAGTTTATATTTTAAATTTGTTTTTAATCAGTGACAGCTTTGAAAAATTCTTTCTGCGGAAGCACTACTAGGAGGCAAAGTAAATATATATGTATGTAACGAATTCATATAAATTTGAATATACAGTCGCACAAGAAAGTATACATATCACCTCGAAAACGGTGTTTTACATAGAACTAAATATAAGGATAGACTTTCAAAAACGACATAAGGTAAATCTACGTGAAAAATAAAACAAAAGTATATGAGCTTTTACATAACATCTCCTTTAAGCTTAAAGAAAAATAATAAATTCAATTTTCTGCACACAGAAAAGTATATATGCTCTGCAGTAGTAGTTTCACTTGAATTATTGTGATATCCTTTAGGAAGACCAGTCATACAGCCTTGTTTGTTTTTAGTTGCACTTTTTTGTACTAGGTTATCCAATTTATCAAATAAGTTGTCTGTGGGACTTACGTCAGGTGACTAAGAAGTAGAATGAAGCCATCAAGTCAAGTTTTGATGTCGGAACTTCTAGTTTTTTTGACTTTTAGTTTTCGTCACACTTAAATATAATACTTCTACTTTCTTCGCTCAAAACAACTTTACTCCAAAATTCTTCAACATAAAATTGTAAACTCGCGATTATATATGTATGTTAGGCAGTTTTCTTATGGTCTTCCATATTGCTTGATGAAGCCTGCTGCCCATCTGTTCTTCTTGATTTAACCACAAACAAACAAATATATTTGTATACATAAGTTAATATAATTAAATATTTGGGAATGTAATACTTACTTGTCCATTAGCATTTATTTTGTTGCAAATATGAACATATGTGTATATGGATGGTACGCGAAACTAAAAAATTAAAAGGAAATCTACTAAAAAATATATTAAAACTTCTCGCTGTCAAAACTTAAGCCGAAATGCATACATAAATCAGGGCATAATCGCAGTCGATCATCAGTTCATTTTACACAATTGTCAGACTTTATATGAAAAAAATAGGTATGCATGGAATATGATAGTTGCATAAATCAGTTGTTGTAATAATAATATCGAATGCAATTTTTATATATGTACATACATATGTATATGTTCACAAAACTCATGCGTGCTATGTATATATACAACATACATATAAAAGAGCTAAGTGTAGTGAAAACTTTAGTGAGAAATTTTGCGCCTTCACTAATTTTCAAAAATGGTCAAAAGGGGATTAAAAAAAGGAATTAAAAAAAGGGTCATAAAAGGTGTCATTGGCATGAAAAAGGGTCAAAAGTGATACTTTAGTGTCACAATGGCAACGCTGTTCCTAAACTGCTTGAACGTCTTCGCTGTTTTCTGCATATCAGCATGGCTTTTGTAAATCTCGCTCCACAACAACTAATATCCTGGAACTAACTACTATGGTAAATGATGGCTTTTTAAATCGTAAGCAAACAGATGTAGTTTGTACTGATTTAAGTAAAGCTTTTAATAAACATAATAATGTTCTATAATGTTCTAGTGTACAAATTAACGAAAATCTGATTTAGTACTATAACTTTAAAATGGTTGAACTCGCATGTACCTGATGGAACGCAACAAGTGAAATTCAGAAATGTTTTATCGAAAAGCAATTTGGTTGCTTCTGTTGTTCCTCAAGGAAGTCATCTTGGTTCCTTAACTGTTCACTTTATTTATAAATGATTTACCCTCGACTATTATGCGTTCCGAAGTACTAATGTATGCTGATGGTCCTAATATTTTTATGACTTTAAATAATCTCAATGATCATATTATAACGAAAACTTTCTTACTGGTGTCAAATTAATTTAACAGAATTGAATATTAAAAAGTATAATTTCATTCCTGCTATTATATTAACGAAACAATGCTTGTTAAGGAAGACAATATTACTGAATTTGATATTACGTTGGATTGTAAGTTTAATATTCGTGATCACTTACACTTACGGTTAATGAAGCTAATGGTGCTTCTGGTTTTCTAAAACGCTATTGCAAAGAATTTTCCGATCCCTATATCACTAAACAACTTTGTACTTCATTAGTTCGCTGTATACTTGAATATGAATCAATTATATAGGACCCTTATTTTATCATCCATTTAAACAGAATTCAATCCGTTCAGAAGCAGTTTTTGTTATTCTGTTTACGGGGCCTTCAATAGAATTCGTATATGCTACCGTCCTACAATAACAGGCGTGGTTTCACCAAGTTATTTACGATGGAAAGTCGTCGAGTAGAGCTAAATGTCACTTTTCCTTTGACAATTATTGGCGGTGATGTGGATTCTGAGTTCCTGCTGAGTAAAATTAACTTTCGCGTACCAAATACAGCAACTCGTCGTAATCAACCTATAAATATAGAATATCATCGATATGTTTATGCCAATAATAATCCTTTTCGCCGAATCTGTAAACATTTTAATAAATGCTTCAATATTATAGTTTCATCCAAAACCAATGATTATATATAAAGAGAAAATTCATATTACGTTGAATTCTTAATTATTATTTTGATTCTGTATTATTACTTTAGTCTGTAAGGTTTCACTGTTCATAGTCGTAAATAAATAAATTAATAAAGAAATAAATAAAGGAAACAAATTAAATAATAGTTTTATTCACCTCAAGTCATCAGGTCAGCAAAAAAGGAAAGGTGGTAGTTGTACATTTTCTACATAGTTCTTACCAAACAGTTAAAATTAAACTTTCCGATTTCATTTCAAATTCTCATTTATTTCAGATCACATATTAGCAGATCTTTTAGAAGTTTTCAGTAGAAGTAAATAGTTTTTAGTTTTATCGAGATCAGATTGCTTCACTTTCAAAAGTAAGGGCGAAATTTTCTATCTTTCAAATATCTGAACTTCAATTCGCTTTTACTAAAAATAATTTTCGTAGAGGAAAATACCTATACCTACAAATACCATTATCGCATTTTTTTTAATGGACTTGCCCCATTTTTAAAATAAATTATACACTCAGATGAATTTATTCTTTATATAATCTGGTGTGTTTGTTTATTTGTTTGTTATTGTACATTTAATTGAAATATAATTTTGCATAAATTTCAATTGTATTTGGCGCATTACTTTAACCCTTAGTTAGTGCAATGAACTTACTTTACCATTCTTATCATTCCTCTAAGGAGAATGATGCCATTTCCAAAATCATTTTTAGTACTACTATTACAAGGTAAATTTACAAAAAATAAGGGATGTTTTATAGAATGCAGGAAATAGCTATGACAACATTAAATGCCTGTATTCGCGCCCATTTGTTGTCACTATTTTTCACCACATTCTTTACTCTTTAAAACTTCTCTTTTCTCTATTGTGTGTTAGACAATCTGTTTGCTTTAGGTTCGGTCGTTAGTTGCAGATGAACCCATTAAATCCAGCCATCCAACATATCTTCTCTTGTTATATTCCTGTTCCTTGCTTATTTCCTGTTTCCATTGCTGTCATTGCGACTTCATTGTTAATGCACAGGTTGTTATTATTCCCTTTTTTGTTGTTGTTGTTCGTTTCTTTTTAAATTTTGTAAACAATTTTTTTACATTTACCTTTTTATTTTTTTGCCAATGTTTTGTTTTCTATTTTTTTATTTTTTTTTTTTTTTTTTTTTTGCCAAAATTATACTCCCTGCTGTGTGTTTTTCTAGCATAATAAATTATTAAAATGGCAAATGCAAAAAAACACATATTTTCCTCCATCCTCGAAGCAAAATTAAAAAAAAAAATATTTTGATTTGCCGTCTAACAAATATTTTACATTATCCAGGCAACCCCCACAATTAACGAGAATGAAAATAATAAATATACCCAAATACGAATACTCGTAGTATGTAAGTTTGTATGATATTGAAAGATATGTTCTAGTGATTAAATAAATAAAATAAAATGTATAAGATGTAAAAATTATAACTTATTTGGATTTTAGATTTAAAATTATATTTTCAATACTTTTCATTAATTTTTTATTGCTATACATACATATATACATACATACGAGTATGTACATATATATTATAAGGTTTATATATAATTTACATCTTATTTTAAATTGCTATCTTATATTGCATAAGCAATGAATAGGTTTTTTAATATAATACATCATCTAACGACATGATTAAACATTCAAAAATGTTTTTTAAAGGCTTTTGTAAATTCTAAGTTTCTGGTGTCAAACTTTAAGTTGGGGTATTAAAAGTCATAAGCTTAATGTCATACATATTAGAGTTTCCGATATTAGGAATTGGCTGCAAATAAACATAGCCGTTTGATCATTACATTTGGTATTTTGTTTATGGATATTTATTAAAAAAAAAAAAAATAAGAAAATATTCAACAGGCGCATGCGGGGAGATCTTATAAATTTTTATAGATATTATTTAGATATCAAAAGGTCTGATTTTTACAACAAATGAGCCAATGTATAACATGTGTTCGCTGATTGAGCCTTTGATCAGATGGAAGCTGAGCCTAATTTTCATCAAAAAATCATCTATATTGTCAAGGCTCATTTGTAGATAACTGGGAATGTCAACAAACAGAAATTTTAAATTTTGGGCGATATATATTCCCATGAGATTTGAAGCTGTTAGAGTTCTTCTTGTGCTTTTTTCTTAAGTTGTAGATCTATCTGAATAAGTCACAAACCTCCAAGTCAACATAATCCATGCCATCGGTCAAATTTATCCTAATCTTGCGCCATAGTCAAGGAAAATTAGACATTTGAGATGCGTGTCACCCATCAAACGAATAAAAAGTGTTTGCCAAATCTCATACACACTGTTTTATTTTAAAGATAGAAAGCTCTTAAGAACACATACTAAGGATATGTAAGCTTTAAAGTTGTTTAAAATCTTTTGAAACATCTGATCCATCATAAATCCAAACTCTGTTTCCTTATTTTATATTACAAATACTATGTGCATGGTAGCTGAAGCCCGTCGTGCTTAATTATTATCTTAACCATTATTTCTGCTATCAATTTTTATCCATTTTCTTCATTCTATTCCCTGTCAGTTCAAATCTCTACATTTAATACAGCCTCTAATATATTACTGAATGTTTCATTTTTATTCAATTTAATACGTGGTGATGTTGATTTCGATTTTCTTATAAACAAAATTATTTTTAATGTTCCAGTTAGGCCTTCCCGCTACTTTCAGTTAATAAGTATAAGATATCGCAGATCTATATGTGACTTCTTTCGTCAGATATGCTTACAATTTAATAATCTATATCACTTAATTTTAAAAGAAAAATAATAATGTATTTAAATTAATTATATTGTATTTGAATTAATAATTTTCATTTAGTAAAATTTTGTGTTTATCTTAAACTACATAACTTTTATCTGTTCGGAATTGAATTTTCATAGACCAAATAAATAATAAATAAATAAATAAGTCCTTCAAGAAATACACTGTAGAATCTGCTATATAGTACAGTTTTCAAATAACCATTTAACCACATTAATTTTTATATAGAAATGGTTGAAACCCGGAGTGCTTCGCTATACCTATATTAATTACTAATTACTTAATTACTATTTTAATTTATTAATTTTTTACCCTTTATTCCCATTTTTTCCGTACCGGTTCAAATCCAAACATTTAAGAAAGCCTATAGTTCCTTCCACTGTAAAATATGCTATTTAGCTGTATGCAGTCTTTAAATAAACAGACACTAATTTTTATATGATATACTATATGAATATATAGTAGGAAGATCGAAAGGATATTATTCGACCGGTTTTAACCGGCTTTTTTGGTTTTATCGAATATGGTTTTTTCAAAATTTTCATTTTTCGAATACCGAATATAACGGTTGATTTAACACTAATAACCGGTTAATTAAAATAAGTATAACTTTTATGTGTTTGTATATATTTTTATTACAAATATGCTCATCGTTTAACTATTTGTAAAAATGTAGTCTCTAAAAAACGTTAAAACCAAGGTAGATCGAAAAAGATATGCAGACTTGAGCAACAATAACTTTCTCTCATCTTCTGTAAATAAATATTGATTTTTATATATGGAGAATAATCAACTAGACTCATTGAAAGCGATCCGCAAACGCCGGTTCCAAAAGGCAGATATGTTAATTAGTGAAGTGATATCGCTGTTGAAAATTTTCAGATGGTGTGCCTCGGAGTAGCTGACGACTTCACGCCACAGTGACACACATACTATTATATACGTCGCGCATAAATTTACATATAGTGCTGTTCGAAACCTGAGCAACATTTCAAAGTAAAACATTTAATTTTTGTTATCTTATGCACCTACATTATAACTATAATAATAAACTTTTAATTCCATTCTCTACCAAGTAATACAACGACAAAAACGAAATTAGCTCCTCCAGTAGCTGTTCCAAACTTAAGCAACTTTCAGTACTGGCCTTCGCAAGACGTTTTGGCATAGTTTTTATGAGATTTGTTAGAATTCTTCTGCTTCAAGAATTAAGAGGTTGTATGAATAATTATTAACCGAAAACCGATTTTTTTTTTATTTCCTACTTTTCAAATTATTCGAAAAAATTAAATCATCTCTCTAATATATAGCTTTTACCCGGTGTGCTTTGTTCAATACCTGTTTATCCAGTCTTTCCCGCTTTTTGGATTACGTGGATAGGAAGGTACTACACCCATTTATCCAATCTCGTCCACTTGTTTTTTTTATTTGTTTTAACTGCGAAGTCATTTAGACCAAATACAGAAACTTACACTTTAACCCTTTTTAAAACATACAAAAATAAATATTAAGTTTTTATAAGAGGTACCATGCATACTTATCCAATGCCGCCTAATTTTTGACTGATGATTTCTACTGACTAAATTGGGAAACTTTAGCTTTAATCGTTCTCAAGATTAAAAAATTCAACATCTATTTTGTATTGGAGGTACCATGCCACACTTCACACTCTTTTTGACTAATGACTTTATTGACTTTGAAGATATTTGGACTAAGTTTACAGACTCTTGCTGTTACCATTTCGAAGGCATAGATAAACAAATATTTACTGTGTATGGGCGTGGCACCATCCAGTTTTAATTTTTGAAATTTATGTAGCCTATAATTCCTTCCAGGCATACAGATAAATGCTGTAAAAATTTTAAGAAAATCGGTTTGCCATTTGGCCGTCTATAAAGCACAACCAAACATACATACATACACATTAATTTTTATATATAAGATTTTGATACCTTTGTCAAAATAAAACGTCCATATAGGGCAATCTTAATCCAACTAAAGATATATAAGACCCTATTCACTACATCAAAAATAGTTTTAAAATGGTCACTCAACGAGGCAAAAATCCTTGAAAGAAACCGAAAATTATTACAAAAAAATTGTTGCTGCTTGGTCTGGTGACTTTTTCAAAACTGTATAATAGCTAACAAAACTGTAATTCATTGAACTTTATTATTTTTGTTTGTGCTTGAATGAATGAACTTGAACTTAAAATTGCCTAAAACTTAAGACCAAGTTTAAATGCTAATGAATTTATTTTCATTAACTTTTCTTCTTCCGCTACTGATAGTTATTTCCACTTCTGCTCGCCACTGTATATATGTATATAAAATTATCTTTGTGATTTTATAAAAGAAAAAAACATTAATTTGGTGTCCATTTTTCGAATTATGAAATTTGTTACTTTTAACATTTAAACACTTTAAAAGAAATTTCAACATTAATTTTTGTCTTCTTGACTTCTTCTTCTTATCATAATCGGCTTACATTTTATTGCCTTTAACGATTTAATAAAGAAACGGTTTTGTTCCTTTGTCTTTCAGCTGCATTGCAAAAATGAACGCAGAGAATCTGTAAACAATGAATTCCTTAGATGTTCACGACAAATAAAAAACCTAATGACTTATAGTCTATAACTGATAATTGTTCTTAAAATATGTTCTTATAAGCCATTTTGCTTAGTATAGATCAGAAAAAGCTTAGAATATTCAAATTAGGTATCATTCAAACAAACGAATAATTGTGCAGCAAATAAGAATAAGAGAGAGCAGCAAAGTATTTAGTTTTGCTTAAAAAGAAGTACCGAATTATTAGAAACAAAGAAACAACATCTAAAAGAAAAATATAATATATTTAACATGTACTCGTATATTACCGCTATAAATTAAATTAATAATCGAAAATATTCCAAATGTTCTATTTAGAACACTTGCTTGTAAATTAGTAAATAATTCCTTTATTAATTTTAATAAATTTGATAAGTTTAACTTATTGCTGCCAGGGTTTGAATTAAAATTTTATGTAACAACAACAACAGTCAAGCAAAAATATCCACAAAAAATGTTTACAGATGTTCCACCGTTTTTGCTTCTTTTGAATAGATTCCTTTTGTTGCCGTCTATTTGCACGGTAGATTCCGTTTGAACATTTTTTACCTTTCTCCCCTGCATTGCTTGTTGTAATTTGTTGGAAGCAAAAACCAATTTAGACAACAACAGCGATCAACAATATTTCATATTAATCCATGAATAATAACAAAAACAACAAGGAAAGGAGCAAACGTAATAATAGACAATTTAAACACCCTCAAATCGATAGTGTTCCACCATTGTTGTTACTCATTGTTCTGTTTTTGATAACAGTGAAACATAATACAACCCTCCGCCTTCTTTTCTTTTACTTTTTTTTTGCTTTTTGTGAAAAATGATTTTATATTTTTTTTAGTTTTCTGCTGTCAGTATATCAACCAGAAAGAATGCCAGATACAACCATGAGCTGTTATTGTTGCTGATGCTGTTGGAAAGAGTCGTAGGAGTTTTGAATGCTCACAGTTGAGATGGTTGGGGGCAACAGAAAAAAAAACGCAGGGAATATTGCAAATTTCAGTTGATTTAATAAAATTACACTCACGAGACTAATTTATAAACACGGAATGGCAGCCTTCCTGTTGTCAGCCATCTAACCAGCCCAAGCTATAGAGCAAAATGAGAATCAACAACAACAAGCAAAATTGGTATCTGGAAAACATACATATAGACACACAGATAGAAATATTCTAAGAGACGTGGAGTCAGACACAACCATAAATAATTTGAAACAAATACACAAACGTACGTGTTAGTAATACTTGGCATAAATAAACAGTGGGTTGATGAGGCGAAAATGAAATTAAAATACCCTCAAAGAAAAAACGATTGTATATAAAAATGAATGTGTTTTTGTATGTATATATGATTGTGTCTCATAAACAGCTAAACGGCTGGACCGATTTTCTTGGAAATTTTTTATTATCTCCCTATATATCCGGAAGGATCTATAGTCTATATGAATTTCAAAAATTCCAATTGGGCAGTGCCACACTCATTCAAATTAAATATTTATTTGTATATATTTTTAAAAGGGTAACACAAATCACCAATAAAAAATTTGCTTAATTGGATAAGTAGGCTGGGTACCTCCTTCGTAAAATATTGATATGAGTATATCTTGAGAACGGTTAGATTTGATATTTCTGAATTTCATATAAATGACTTGTACTTAGTACTCAATACTAATCATCTAACATGGGAGGAATTGAATAAGTAGGGTTATCATCTCCCACATATAGTATATATTAATTGTGTATATCATACCAAACACGACTTTTTTTGTATGTGGAGAAATGTAACTGTTAAAGCTTCGTTATCTATCTAGAGCAGCAAAGGGCAGGAGAGATTGGATAAACGGGTATTGTACAAAGCCCACCGCGGAAAAACTACATTGGCTCGCAGCTTATTTCGTGTGCTTTCAAAATATAAATTTGCAAGATTGCAGTATCAAAACGAAAGATGATATCAAAAATATTTAAGTGCATAATTTTTATAAAAACTCTTCTTTATTTAAATTAAAATTGTGTATATATGTCTTTAACTATTCGTAAAAATAATTTAAAGAAACCTTAAAATATATAAATACTTCAAGCCACAGCTTATTTCATGTAATGTCAGGAGTCTTAGAAAAAACTTAAATCGAACATTTTTTAGTATTTGTGGTGACCTTCTTTTTGCTTAATTACATCCATAAGACGATTTTCCGTCGTTGCAACAAGTTTTGGGACGGTTTCAGGAGGATTCTTGTTCCATTCTTAGACCAGTGCAGTTTTAAAATCATTTTGATTGCTAATCTGTTACTTCTCTTTTCCCAAGTCGAAAATTGTCCACAAACTTTTTATCATGTTTAAAGAGAGAGGTTTTGTGGGAGGATTCATAAGGTCTGGTCAGTTCAATATCAACCATGACTGCAAATCCTTGATTTGTTTTTCGGATCATAATCTTAATAATACCTAAAACGATCGCGTATATCCAAAGCATTGGTACTATTCAACATATTATCTTTTAATTTTTTCTTAAATACATATTCTTTCCATTAAGCCTTTAATAAAAATAATGTTGCCAATTCCAGAGTCAGCATACAAGCCCAAACTATCACACTGCAACCACAGTGCTTGACTTTCGATTTGAACTGTTTATTTCGGAGGTCTGTTATTGCTTTATGACACATTTAATTTACACCATCTAAAAATATTTAATTATAACTCATGGGCAAGGAAAAAAGTATTGAAAGAATGTAATGAGCTCTGTCACATGCTCCTGAGTGAATTTAAGCCGGCTTTGGATAATCTTTTTCGATATGTACAACTCTTTGCGCGCTACTCGGCGGTGTATGGCTCTGCCTCTGGAGTTGGCAAAATTTTTTTTTTTTAAAGGCACAATGAAGACACAAAGACAATTTGTTATATAGTGCCAATGCTTTGGGTACACAATATTTTTTGCGCCAATTGCGATCTTTTTTCGTAATTTCATCAACTAAACGTTGCAATAAGTTGGTCTAACACTCGTCATTTATTGTATTCCTTTTTTGAAAATAATCAAAAAAGAAATTATCCCACGCATATACCACAAAACAGACACCAGGACTTTGCTTGCAGATTTAACTGTCATTACCTCCTTTAGATGCGCTTATCCCAATTCAATCCATTTCTTTAACTTTTCCTTTATCCCAGGTGTAAAGCGATGTTCTACCCATAGTTAAGAATCGACTTAAAAAGTTCGATTTATTGTAATGAAACATGCCCAAACACTTTATTAAAACATTTTTACAACGAAGTCTTTCTATTTATATGAGCAATCGCGGCACCATCTTGAGCCAGGATTGACAGCTCACTGGATATTAAATTTAAAAAAACCCGGGTGGGTTTTCGTAGTTTTTTTTAAACAAAAATAAGTGTAATTTACGTATTGGGACTATAAATTTACTCGTTCCGTTTTTGAGCTCAAAAAGATAATGAAAAAAAACAAATTCATCAAATCACTGCTTATATCTTTTCCCCACCTTTTAGCCAATTTCCAAATACCGTCTCACAAAAACTTCTCTTCTTTTATGGTGCTCCATGCTTAAAGCTGATTTTGTATTTATTCAAAGGATTGATTCGGTGACATATTAAAAGATAAACTCATACCTCTATATACGGCCAGATAGTTTCCGAAAATGTAGACCGTAAGTCGAAATGCGTTTAAGCGAGATGAATGGATGTTACGTTTGCTTTCCTTACATTTTTTGTTAAAAAACGGAGAATCCACAGTTAACCGTAGAACGAGGTAATTTGTGCTTAAAGCGAATGTGTTCCATAATTCAAACAGGCCGTCATAGCGAAATGTCATGTAAGGAAAACCCGCATAAAGACGTGTGAGTACATTGTATCCGCACATTGTATATGGCGGATACGGCATTTAATCGTCTCGTATTAATAATATATGATTCAAGAGAAGTAATTGCGGTCTGCTCCGATCACCGAGTTTTAGCAGCTCATAGTATACAATGACGCCTTGATCCCAACAAGAGTGTAAAATTGCATTATAGATACTAAAACAACGTGATTGTATAAACAAACAAAAAATATTGTCAATTTGAACGAAATTTGGAAGCAGTTATAAACCCAAAAAAAAAAACACGGTCGATTGCGTTTAAAAACAAAACGGGTTTTTGCCAACCCTGTCTTGACCACAACTCTCTCATCTTCAAATTTTTGATCAATATGCGATGATATGCGGATTATTCCAAGTAACTCACGCATCTTTATAAAACCATTTTGTGGATTTTTTAACCGTTTCTGGCAGCTCGTACCCGCCCCTTTTATACTAAACAAACTAGCTCGTTTTAATGGGCATACATCTTAAAAATGAAATTACATAACGGCAACAAATTTTCGGCATGCTTACAAATTCACTGAGTATACAACGTGACGCATTAAAGCTCAACGCACATGTTTTAAAAGATTGTCAGCGAAGTAGTGTTTATTTTTAAATTCCTACCGTCAAGTCTGTATAAACTATGAACGAAATAGCAATTAATTAGCAATTTAACAATCAAAATATTTGCCTTCTAAAATTAGGTTGTAAAAACAACGTTAATTCCCAAAATTTATTTGTTTACATTTTAAGTAGAGTAAGCCAAATGCACCACTGTGAAATACAAATTTTTGTTTTTTTGTTTTTTTATTTTTGTTATCGCAATTTTATCATTTGAAATTAAATTTTGTAACAACTTCTGAATAAATACAGACACACATTTAAATACAAAATCGTGGCAAACGCATATACACTCACAAATAGTTTATCAAGTTTACCTTTAAACCAAAAGAATATTTCTTAACTGTGGTAGGAATGGTGAGGGTAAAGTATATCTTCGTATATCGTTGTGTTTGTTGTCGACTTGAAAATAAAAGAAACAAAAAAGAAAACGAATAACAAAATGGAACGAATATCTTGGATAAGCATATTAAAGCCATTTAATGATTTATATTGCATAATATTTAAGTAATTTACAATTGTTACTACAATGGTTATTATCTACTATCGTTTGTTCTTATTGTTGTCGTTTTTAAGACTTTGAACCCAGGCGTCTGTCATATACATTTGCTAGATCCCAATTTGTGTGCAGGCATTAATGAGGGCGTATTCAAAATAATCATAAGAATTAAGTTTTTGAAGAAGGGCAACAACATTCGCTGTCTTGTTTTTGCCAAATACAAGTACCAGAAATACGAATTGTCAGTCAATAAACATTGTCTATGATTGTCTCAAATTTTTTTTTTATTCCCTATTATTTGTAAATAAAATATGGCAGTCTTTTTACCGACAATGGCCTAACTTCTGTTGTTCTTTTTTTCTTTTTTTTTGTTAATTTATGAAGTGCATTATTTTGACATGTTGCACTCCTTTCTACAATTAAGTGTAAAAAATATATGCGAGCAATTATTCTTTACTGGTAGTTTGATGATATTCAAAGATATGCGTCTTTTATGTTATCAGTTGTTATTCTTTGTTACCTTTTATCTATTTATCTAGAATATTTTTTTTTTAATTTTTATTTTTTTTATAAACCTTTTAGTGTATGACGAATTGAAAACGAACAGTTGTCATAATACTTTATGACCGACTGACTGGTCAACCACCAAAATGAGCATTTGCAAGTCACATGCAATTGTTATTTCTTTGGTTGGTCTAATTTTGAGTGGCTTTATATTGTATTTCAATGATAGTGTATATTGTTATTTGATTTTTAAGATGGATGGAATCATTTTTAAGAGGATGATTTTCAGCAATAAACTACAGGCAAAAGAGTTTTTAAAAAGCAATAGTTTGCTAGATGTTAACGTCATAACGTTAAGCAGAAGAATTGATTATTGTTAGAGAACGAAGTTGAAATGCCTAGGAAATGATGCTACTATTCTAATAGGCAATATCTAGTACAAGTAGAATCTGTTTTTGATAATTTCGAAACACCTCGAAAATCATAAGTTACGAGTAAATATTGAGTTATGGTTTCTCTTACCTTCATGCATTTATAAGCTAATGACTTAGCTAAGTATTAACAGATTTGCAGCTTCTGAGATAATATGAAAAGAAAAGAAACAGACCTTTCAAGTATTAAAATACACTTAGGATATCTTAATGTATTTCTTGAGCAAACGCATTCAACATCCAAATTTGTCCACATTTTTCAATTTCACAGCTGGTTTTTGCGAACTTATTATCAATTAATTAGGAACGTAAAATTAGTTGTGAATAAAATGATTCTTAGGTTTTAGAAACCCATTGGAAATTGGCAGAGTTATTAAACTTTTTAGTAAATCAATTCATGAATACTAAACGGTTCTCAATATAAAAAGATTATCGATAAAATTGATCACACTGGGAAAACTGTGTTAAGAAAAATTATAATAAAATTTCCCATAACATTCCATCAAGGAATGAGTTGCACCCGACTCTATTTTTAAACTCATTAAGTGGCACCTACAGTTTAACGCCGGCTCTGAGTGACAGTGGCATTAGTTACAGAAGCTTTTCATAGCGTAATTACTCATAACCAATCTATAACAGTGTTATGAGGTGATACCGCTGTTTGAAAATTTTCAAATGGTCTAAAAATGTCATGTCGGTAAAATGTTGGTCGGTAGTTATGTTTCTTGACCTTCAGGATGTTAAAATCTTACGATTTATGATTATTTTCTCTGGCGGTATGGTATATTACGATAAGAAGTCAACATACCATTATCAGAAAAAACTATAAACTTTTAAAAATTATATAAACGATTGCACTGGCAAGTTGCCCTATTTTGCAGCTAGTCGTGGCCATTAATCAAATATCGTTTTTAAAACATAAATGCTATAGAACTTTCCTCTAAGCAAAGTACAAATTTATTTAATTCATGAATTTTTTATTGTTTCATTTTGAATAATATAAAAAGGCCTTTTGAATGATAAATTCTAAAGATACAGAATTTTTTTATTTAAGTATTTCGAACTCACTTAGAAATATTTACAACTTATTGGAAAATATATAAAATTATTCTCTTAATAAAGGTTTACTGCAAGCTATCAGAAACCCGACGTGGTTCTATATTAATTATTATCTTAACTATTATCTCAGCTATCATTTTTTACTCACTTTTCCCATTTTATTCCCTTCCGGTTCAAATCTAAAGATGTAAGAAAGCCTATACTTTCTTCCAAAAAGACACTAAAGAATCTACTTTTCTTCAAACAAACACACATTAATTTGTATACAGTTGTTGGGAGCAGGATTTCACAATTTTTTTAATCAATTAAGCCGCTGAGTTTAGCTATAAGATATTGGTATCTTTGGTCAGTTCGTGGTTTTGGTATTATGAATTAATAAAAAATCTTTCGTTTATATTGAAAAATATAAATAAAATTATAAAATACAAAAAAATTAGTTTTGTTTTATTAAAATTATTAAGTTAATGCAAATAATCATAAATATTTCAATGGTTACAACACAAATTTATTAATTTAAGGATACATTATTATGCATTTACTCGCTGTTAGTTTGTGCTTCATCAGTATCTTCGTCACTGCTTACGTTGAAATCCACCTTATCAGATTATGAAAGAAACACGCATTTTGCTTCCTTAGGCACAACTATTTGCTTTGCCTAGAAAGTCTTGCCAGTTGCTGTGACCACCGGTTCTGAATTTATTAAAAGAAAGTTAAAGATACCTTTTAAATTATTAGTCCTATTACATTTCCTAGCGTTATGCTCTCTAACTTTTTAAACATTTTATTAATAGATTCTTGCGCTTCCTCAGACAAAGAACCAACCAGGTAACTGTGAATTTTGAACTTCTTCCCAACTGTGAGTCTACAATTTGTATAGCGTTGACGACATCTAATACCACTGATAATTTTTTACAAACGTTCCTACATAAACATATTTGTTTTTATTAGGTCGACATTTATTCTGGCATTTTGCACTGCCTAAAAAATATTCTGGAAGTACATTCATCATTGTAGTCTAAAAGTTTTTTTGAACTTTTTTTGAATTAGTTTTTGATTATCTTCAACCAATTGCTTGAGAAATACACAGATATTCCTCAAGGCTACTTATACGAAACATATATTAATTAAATATTTTTTTCTTTTTTCCAAATCTGCTGAGAAACTTAAAGCTTATAAACTCATGAATGTACGAAAATCCGGGTTTTTATCCGTATCTCAAGATTTTGGAGGTGTTTCAAAAATTTCAAACACATATTCTTGTTATACTAGATAGCGCCCATCAGAAATATTGCATCACATTCCAGTTTATTTGTCGCATCGTGTTATTTACTTGCAGAAAACAAAACAAATATTCTAATAACGTAGGTCTGAAATTAAAAAAGAAGTGTTCTGGTGAGCAGCGTTATGTAGAATGAAATTACTGTAGCTGGAAACTACACACTTTGGACTAAATAACCCATATAAAAATACACTTGTGAACCCTTGTCGGAAAAAGATTCAATCCTTGAAAAATCTAATAAAAATGTAATCTAAGTAAAGTGTAATCTAATAAACGACATAAAAATTTGTTTTCAATTCTCATGTATAAAATTGACTTTTTTTAATTTGTTCGGACTGCCCTAACGTGCAATGTAGACATTTTACATGAGAAAAACACACTATCATGAAATGGCAACTTATTTATATATATGGAGATAAGAATACGTATACTCTACGCGACAAAATAAAGTATAAATTTTTAATGAATATGAAAATTTTGCTAAGAATTAAAAACCACTTAAGATAATTCCAATATTCATTATAAATATAAAATAATAACGTACATGAAAATTAAAAATCAATTTGGATATACACAACATAGAAAAAATTTAATTTGTATGCATTTTTTATAAATAAAAGAATATTTCGCACGCGACAATTTAAAGTATATAAATCAAACCAATTAGATTAAATTAATTCCTACATATAATTATAACTACTTATTCGTATTATATGTTTCGTCTACAACTTTTATTTTTAATAACAGCTCAAAGTCATTTCGGTATACTATTGACCAGCTTGTTTATTTAACCTGTATCCTTGTTGGCAAGCGTATGGCCTTAGTTTTACTATTTAAAGATATTTTAATATCCCGAACTGATGATATTTTACCAATGAATTCAAATTTGATCATTCCGACAAATTTTGCCTTATTTGGATTTTATTATTTTCAAAAAATTACCTTACAATTCGTAATGTGTATTCAGAATTGTTGGCTTGTTATAACAAAAAGGATTCTAATTTCATTATTCGGCAGATTTCTTAAAATTTTTCTATAACATTTTATTATACACATTAGCTGCGATGTTTCCAACGATTTTTACTAAGTTACTGACTCTTTTTTTTAAACTGGCACACGGAACAAATAACAAGTACGAGTAGTTATAATTATGTGTATTATTATTAATTCCTATAACATTCCATTAAGGAACATGGGGACTTCTCTCAGTCAATGAGCTGCACCCGGCTCCAAACGGCAAAAGCATTAGAGAAGTTTTCACAGGTAGTAATACTCATAACTAGTTACGAGCTAATGTTATGAGGTGATACCGCTGTTGAAAAACTTTTTCTTTTTTCAGATGGCCTGGCCTAATATTGAACCGAGTACCTTCTCGTTGGTAGGAGGATGTCTTTCCTACCATACCACAGTGGCACACGTAATTATATATGGGAATCGATTTAATCCTTTTTGTTTGATTTTCATGCTTTAAATTGTCGCGTGCGAAATATTCTTTAATTTCTATATAATCCATAAAAATTAATATTTTTCTATATTGTATACATCAAAATGGATTTTTATTTTTCAGATACGTAAATATTCTATATTGATTTATAATTAATTTTGGAAATATCTTAAGTGATTTCAGTTCTTTACAAAATGACCATATTCTTTAAAAATGTACACATTAATTTGTCGCATAGTGTATATATACATAGCTTTTACCCGGTGTGCTTTGTGCAATACCCGCTTATCCAATCTCTCCCGCTTTTTTACCGATGTGGACAGATGACGAAGATTTAACTGTTACTGTTTTTTACACATGCAAAATTCCATTATATAGATTGAAACTGACACGCCCACTTATCTCGCAAAGTTGTTGACTGATGATGTGTCCAAGATATACAAAAATTAAAAAAAAAATTACATATAGGAGATGCTGCGCTGACTTATCCGGTTCCGCTGATATTTATATTTATATTTAGTTGTATATACACTAATCAGAAAAAGTCAAAAAAGTCGTACGAAACCATTATGTCTAAGATTCATAATACAAAAAATGGTCTCACAACAGCTCTTATATTAAAATATAAAATTATTTTTTATTTTTAAATCTTGTTGCATAGTTTCAATAAATATAAAAATTAAGTAAATTAAATTAATTATGTACAAATTAATTTCAAAAAAGTAAGATTGTGTTAAAAAAATATACAGTAAAAGTCTGCGTACAAAAGTGTATGCACTTTCTTAAAATCTTATTTTTGGATATTTATAAGAGCACTAACAATAAATTAATATTTAGTTAGATAGTTCGTTCTTTTGAGAACCTCAGCCAATCTTTTTTGCATGGAATAGACCAGTTTTGTGGTGACTTCCAGTGATATTTCCTTCCATTCAGTTTTAATACAATTTCTGATATTATAACATAATGGAAAATTTTTCCTCCAACAGATCCCATCAATCAATGGGATTAAGAGTCTACTGGATCTAAAAATATAAAATATAAACCTGACTTTGATAGTGTCAATAGTGCCAATAACATTGATAATGGATAATTATTATTATAAACAAATAATTTGAAACAGGAGAATTTCCAGAAAACTGGAAAATAACACTAGTAACACCGGTAGAAAAAATCACAAAGACTAAAAAAGGTGAAGAGTTTTGACTCATAAATATATTAAAGACATGTGAGACAATAATTGAAAAAGTTGTGAAACAACAATTGGAAAATTAGTTTGAAGAAAACAAAATATTTTCGAAATGTCAGTTAGGTATTAGAATTCGATTTTCATGTGAAGCGACGGTAAGCTATATCATTAATAGACGGAAATATGTGGACAAAAATAAATAAATTATGTCTATGTTCATAGTCTTAAAATAGTCTTCGAGACAATTGATCAGGGCTTATTAATACAAAAACTGAGCAAATACGGAATTAAAAAAGAGCTAAACTGGTTTAAGTCCTTTTTAACAGATAGAAAACAAATGGTGAAAGTGAATAATGCAAAATCAAATTACATATATAACGAACATGGTGTACCACAGGGCTCAATATTGGGACCACTTGTCTTTATTATATACATAAATGATATGGAAAAAGTACTTAAGAAATGTGAAATAATATTATATTCAGATGATACTCTAATTTTTACAGAAGGATCTAGGATCACGAATGACATCGATAATGTTAAGGAGTGGCTAAAAATGAATAAATTGAAATTAAATGAAAATAAAACAAAAATAATGCAAATAAATATGAATTGGCTTTATAATAGATGAAATATTAAAATTTAATTAACATATAGAATAGAATACATATGCGTAAACGTATATCCAATAAAATATCCACAATTATCGCCATAAATATATATAACACTATGATAAAACCACATTTTGAATTTGACTCGACATAAACACAAATAGAAAGACTGCAAAAATTGCAAAATAAAGGAATGAAATCGATATTGAAATGTAACATTTATGCACCGATAGAAATAATTCTAAATGCCCTAAAATGGCTAAATGTTAAGCAAAGACTACAAATGAATACCTTTCAGTTTATACAAAAAATGAAAATAGGAAAGGCACCTGAATATCTTGTTGAGCAAATAAGATACATAAGAGAAATACAACCCTATCATCTGAGAAGCGATAACACGTTCAGACTACAGGAGACTACAGCAACAGCTATGCAAGAATCTCTTTTTCATAAACGATTATACCATTATAGTTTACTTCCTGATGAAATTAAATCTGAAATTATTAATGTTTTTAAAAGAAAGATCATATTTTTTTAAATGCAGTAGAATTTAGAATTGTAAACATGAAAGTATTTTGAATACTACTAAATAAATAAAAAAAAAATAAATAAATAAAATAAATATGTACCCAGACTTTTTCTGTGTAACTAAATACACTTTTTTTCAATTATGATGCCTAACAATGAAACTACTTTCTTTTCTAATACAAAAATCTTAAGCATTGTTGCGAATTTTTTAAAATACAGAGAACTAAATAAAACAAAAAGCTTTGTACGTAAACTTATTATGACTAACGTACGCATATAGATATATACACATGTATTTAGATAGCTCTTACTCGGTGTTTTTTATTTTATACCTGTTTGTCCAAGCTTTTCCAATTTTTGGCTGATGTGGATAGATAACGAAGCTTCAATTGCTGTCTATACATGTCAAAAAATTCCATATTTAGTGTGATTGAAAGGTGCCATGGCCACCTATTCAATCTCGCCCATTTTTTGACTGCCGATATGTATTGACTACGCTGTCATTTAGACCAAATTCAAAATCTTACTCTTTAACCGTTCTCAAGAGAGACCAAACTTAATATTTACATTATATGGGAGGCTAATTATCCGATTCCGCCCACTTTTTGACAGATGAGTTTTATTGATTATGAAACTATTTGGACTGAATTTGGACACTCTTACCGTTACCAACTTTTACTGGTACCGCACAGATTGAATTTTTGAAATTTGTATAAGCTATGGTTCCATCTAAACATTCTGAGAAATACTGTAAAAATCTCAAATTAATCGGTTCAGCCGTTTAGATACATACAACCACACATTCATTTTTATATATAACCCCGTTTTGCCTTCGAATTTTATTTTCACTGTAAGTCTGGTTTGCATGCAAAGTCATGGCTGACTGATATTTAGAAGAAGAATGAAAGGTGCACTAAATCGACATAGCAATTATTGTTCAAATGGAATTATATATTTTTAATAGTTTGGCCCGATCCGCGTTGCTGGCCCCAAATGTTTCTTTTATGTTCAACTGGATCTCGAAGAAAATCAAATCAGTGTGTTTAGTTATTTTTAATAGAAAAAAATGTTTTCGCGATTTTCTTGTGAATAATTTTTGTATAAAACTAACATTCGATTCCTGGCTAGTTCGCTGTCTTCTGCGCGCTCCTCTTGTGTCTGCTGTGAGCGCAGCACTCTCATATAATTTGTGTGTCGTGTACGGCGACCAATATTTGCACGTGAGCGTGGCATTTTGTACTGCAATATACGTTACTTATGATTTTTTTTTTATTGTTGTGGTAGAAAGGCTGCCCTCTATTGTCTTACCTGTTGCTTATTTACTTTTTTCAATAGCTTTCAATAATACAATAAATTTACTTTCACTAACATCTTTAATTTAAATAAATTAATCTTCAATTTAATAAGTTCTTTTTTCGTTTGACACCCACGAACTTTTCACGAAAAGAGGTTATGTATGAGTCGATGTCGGGATACTTAACGCCGCCACAGGCCGACCAAGCACCTAACGCCTTCAGCAAAACATAAAATAGGCTTATTGCGCAAATAGAGGTTAAAAAAGAGTGATAGATATTTATTTACTTTTTTTAATATATTTTTTTCACAAAAAGATATTAGGTTTCAGTCGGTATCAGGCTAATTAACGCCACTGCACGCTGATTAACGAACCAACGCCTTCAACGAAACACAGCATAGTGCAGTAGTTCTTGAGTTATGGTGCAAAAACATAAAAAACTAAATATTGCTCCATCTGTCGGACAAACTACACAGAAATACTTCTCACGCCCCATAGAGCATGTACATTAAGTTTGGTCAAAATCGGTCCAGTAGTTTTTGAGGTTAGCGATCACGAAGATACACGTCATTTTTATATATCTACTCGTAGAGATAGAGACAAATGACTTAAACAAAAATAAAATATCGATATATAGTATCAAGTATTTAACGCAGCTTTTATTTTTAATTTTGTTTGTATGTAAGAAATAATACAACTTTTATCTGAACTGCAAATACATTTAAAGCTCTGCAATCAAAAAATTTATTTGATAAAAATTAAACAAATTCAATTTCAATTAGAATAAAAATTAATAAATACGAACTTATTTCTATTTTAGTTCAACTTCATTACTTTAAACTTTGTCATTCAATTTTGAGAAAATGAATGCCAACAATAAAAAAAAAACAAAAAAAAACAATAAAACACAAAACATACAAAATTTACCTGAAATAAAAAAGACAGAAATGTTATACAAACAAGAAAATAACCATTGGAAAGGTAAGAAAACGTATCATTTCATTCACTGTAACCTATCTGTCAGATTATATTTAAAGCCATAAAGTGTTATGAGAAAGGATGACATATTTGCCTCAAAAAAACTCGTATCTTTTGTTTCACTTGTATTGAGTGTGTGTGTGTGTGTGTTTTGTGTATAACTTTGCGATGGTAATGATGAGGATGATTTCAAAGATTATATGCTGGTTGGTTGGTACATAAGAAAGTATATACTCGCACATACAGAGGAGACTGCCACCATAAGGCATACGAATATTTTTATTCCACTTTCTCATACTTATTTACTCATTTATTGTTTCATTTTAAATTAATCTTGATCTCGAATTTGGAATTTAAAAAAAAATAATATTTATTTCTTGTGTTTTTTGTTTTTTTAATTTTCTTAAGATGTCGCACATTTAAAATTTTTTGGTGACGCTACTTTAAAGGAAATTTCTGTCACTCCATTGTTTTGCAATGAAATTACATTTATTACTGTAAACATCGATAAAACTGTCAGCCATTGATTTTATGTCTGCTATTTTTCATCGTCATCTTCTTCCAATGGTCTTTCGCTTTTATTGGTGATGTCCTGTGTAGACAAGGCGTTGAAGGACATTTTATTTGAATGTTTTTTCGTTGACTAAGTGACTCATATGTTTTTAAAACCTTCCGATAGAAAACAACAAGAAAACGAAACTATTTCTAAATGAAATTATTGTTACTGGTTCGTTTGTCTCTTACATTTCTCGTATTCTGAAATTCGGTTTTTGAGCCAATTTTAAACATTTATTTTCCTGTGTTTTTATCTGTACATTGCAAATGTCTTAACATCAGAGGGGGGATCTTTCGGCACTTTTATCTTGAGTTCATATCGTATATTTCTGTTGTAGTTTTTCTAATAAATTTCGACATTTATTGTATAACATATCGTTAAACAGCAGCTTATTTTTCTCAAAACAAAAGTAAAAAACAAACAAAAAATATTTTCAAGTGCTGCATTTACACTTAAAAAAAAACAACAACAACAACAACAATGAAAACGGAAACAGTAGCAAAGCTACATTTTATTTTTCTACCGCCACTACAAACTGACACTCTATTTTAGTGGCATTTTAATTATGTTAAAAAGTATTCACAACTACAATAACAATAAACATTTCAAATTTTCATTTAATAAGTAATTACAGTTACTAAAAGTATGAACTCATTTCTTTAGTCATTCGTCGTTTTTTATTCGTTTACGGCTAACAATGCCAGAAAAAGTAGCCTAATATTGGATGACCACAATGCGCTACGTCAAGAACAGCGACTGTGGCCATATATCATATAAATATTTATGACATGTCGTCGTAGTATGATAGGTAAGACACCCGTCTACCAACCAAAAGTTCCTCGGTTCAGTACCAGGCCAGACCATCTGAAAAGGTACAAATTTTCTTCAGAATAACATTAGCTAATAACTGATTATGAGTATTACTACTATTGAAACTAATCTAATGCATTTACCACCTTTCCATAAAAATAGAAACGGGTGCAAGCTTATTGACAGATAGAAGACCCAGTGTTCCTACATGGAATGGAATAATGGACTAAAAGTGTTAAGTTATGATTTTAAATAAAATAATGAACAGAAAAGAATTGATTAAAAATACTTTATTAGTAAAGCAACATAACAAAAGTATCGTAATAATAGATAAATATGCTAAAGTGTACATACATATTAAAAATAGAATAATGTACTAAACATAATACGAAAAATGCTGGAAGCGAAACTAGTAATACAGTAGGATGCTAACAGCAAAAGTTATAACAAATATTTTCAACAAAATTTAGTATTATTGGTCTTTCAAGTATATATGTAAACAAATTTTTTGATTCAAATTTAATTTTTTGTTCTAAAGTTCTGTGGGGATAGAAACACACCCTGGTATATAAATTTTCACAGTTAACACATCTTTCCATGATAACATTAACTTTCATTTTATGTATTCACTTACATTTTAATTTACTTATAAATTGATTTCATGCTAAGAAATTTAAGATAATTTCAGATTTTTGAATATATCGAAATCAGATCTTAAGTGGAATTTTTAAATACTAAATGTATTTTTTCTACACTCATATACATTGTTATTTTAGATGCATGAGAACTATCTATATCGATAATATGGTTTAGCAGATGAAAAAGTTAAACTGTGTTAACATTTCTTTACAGTAGAAGTTTAGCGGTCATCATGACCTGTTTAACACCAGAACAACGTTTCCAAATTGTGGAAATGTATTTTGAAAAAATTAATAAATATATTTAATCTGTTCGCGAAATTTATAGAGCACTTTGTGTTTAGTGGTATATCTCATTTCTGGTTAAATTGTCGTATTTAGAACGATGACAATCCTCAGTCCTCAAGCCGATAACGAATCACCATTACATTCATCTAAATTGATTTTTTGGTGCAGTTTTCATGTTGGCGACATCATCTGTCCTTATAAGCTTCGAAATGAGCAAAGAGCTGCCATTACGGTGAATGGCGAGAGCTATCGAGCCATGCTGACTAAATTTTTGTTTCTAATAATTCATCAGCTAAAAATCAACCACGTATGATTCTAACAAGACAGCGCAACTTGCCATACAGCGAGCTTAGCAATAGATTTATTACAAAATCAGTTTTGTGACAACTTTCTTTCCAAAAATGGTCGTGATTACTTTATTTGAATTATGCTCACAAGCCAATAACTCTTGAAGCATTCGAAGCCAATATTCAAAACATCATTGACGCCATACAGCCACATATATTGGAAAAAGTAGTAAAGAAAACAAGTAAATTTTACTGATCGAATAGACCACGTAGCCGCGACAAGCAAATGCCAAAAAAAGTATTAAAAAATTAATGCCAAGAAATTATCTACCAGATAATAATAATAAAAAAAATTCATTTCAAATATATTTTTGTGTTATATTATTATTCTAAGCTCTCAAGCTCTTAAAAAAAACACCCTATACAATTTAAAACTTTAAGCTTAATTTTTGCAAGCTTATTTATTCTTTTTCTAACTGTAAAATTTTAACTCGCCATAAGATAACAGTTAAAAAGACAACATTAGTAATAGAATATGTAACAGCATTGAGACTGAACATGTGTTAGACTCAGCTATAAATCTCGTCAGAGTTCTTGTTGTACATATCCATTTTTAACATCAACTATTAGAATCTTTAAAGGATATATATGTTTATATGGTCTATAGACAGCAAAACGTCTGAACCGATTTTTTTTAATTTTTACAGTAAACCTCTGTGTGTGTGTGAAATGAACTTAAGGCTGTATAAATTTCAAAAACTTCAATTGAGCGGTGCCGACCCCATCCAAAGTAAATATTTTTTTGTCTTTATCTTCCAAATAGTAACAGTAGGAGTCTCTAAATGTTGTCAAATAGTCAATACGAATCACTCGTTAAAAAGTGGGCGGAATCGAATAAGTAGGCATGGTATCTCCCATATTAACTAAATATTGATTTTTGTATATCTTGAGAACGCTTAAAGCTAAAGTTTCTGAATTTAGTCTAAATGTCTTTGTAGTCAATACAAATTTATAAATTTGGTTCGAACATGATAGTGGACAATGCACATCATCAGTTAATAGCTTGACGAGATTGGATAAGTGGGCGTGCGATCTTTCATTTATAACAAATATTGCATTTTATATGTGCAGCATAATAAGTACAGCTTCGTTGTCTATCAACATCAACCATTTTGCGGGAAAGATTGGATCACCGAGTATTGCGCAAAGCACACCGGGTAAAAGTTATTTATATATGTATGTTTGTTGGAAATCTCTATACAGTTAAGAAGCAGATTCTACAGTGTCTTTCTAGAAGAAACTAAAGGCTATCTGAAATATTTGGAGCTGAAGCGGAACAAAATTTAAAATGATAATTAAATAATAGTTACTATAATGTAGCAAAGCACGCCACACAGTAGTTTAAAGGCTGCAATTATTCATTTTTTATGTCTTCTAATCTACCTAATTTTGCCACAGTTTGTAATAAACTATTTAGTTATCATGTACGAAAAATATTAGACTTATATCTTTATTACTTTTTCGTCCAGAGACATTCAAAGTTGACCTAAGTGAATACGTTTAAAATGACCGTATTATACTCGTATATGCTACCTACTATCTCTTCATTCTTCTAAAATGCACTTATTATGACATTATAATGATTTTTTTATGCAATTGGATGTTATATACTATATATGTAAATAAAAAAAATTCAAAATTAAAAACAAGACTTTTTTTACTACTATAAATTGTCCAAAAATATTTACTTTCTCCAAATTCTATAGCTTATACCTATTGATCTCCAACAACCCGAAACTTATGTCAAATTAAAGCAGTTTCCGGCAATTCCGGTATAACAAACTAAAAAAAAAATGGGAAAAATTTCATTCGCAAGTGTGTTATTGCGAATGCAATCACAACTCTTTTTTTTGCTTGCTAAGTTGATTTATTGTAAAAAAAATACACAAAAACATTAAAAAAAAAGTTTAAAAACAAAAGTTTTTTAAAGTGGAGAGTAATTAAAGATACAAAGCATGAAAGAGAAGAAGCAAAAGCGGAAATACAAAGAAATTTGAAAGTGGTTCTAGGTATAAATGTGAACATGGTTAAATGGGCTCAATGAACGATGGCAATACTTCTAAACTTCTTTTTGCAAATCTTTCGATAACGGCAGATGTTGATGAAAATTTAATTCATCACTTTAGCACAATTTGAGCGGTTATAAATTGTAATTCCGAAAAAGATGCAGTGAAATTTAATGTTTATTTTTTGGCACTATATACCAATTACTGAACACAAAGTTCTGATTCATGGGAGTAAAATTATGTCAGCAGCAATATTGCCGCTACGCATGCAGTCGGAGGAAGCTCAGGAAGCTCGTAATAACGATTACAGAAGTTATCGCCTAGGCAACTCCAGAAAAACTGATCGTATATCAACAACTGAAGATTCATGCATATATTAGTAGCGGACTCAAATCCATATATAAATTTATACCGTAAACAGTTCAAGAAGGATATATTGGAATTTTCTGATGAAGTAAAAAATTTTTAGATGTACACGAATTACTTTGTTTTTAATTTTTTTTTTTTTTAATTTTCTTTTATAAATTTACAGATATTGCCTTTTATTTATAATTTAATCAAATAAAAAACACGCAAATTAAAACCTGTGTAGCTTTTTTAAACGATCTAGTTTTATTAACAGGGAAAATATTGCATTTTATGTGCTCATTTTGTATAAGAGGTTAGCGTGGTTGTTAGTATATTTTGCTAATTTTTTCACCATTCGTTAATATTATCATAAAATTGCTATGAGCAAAATATTTTAACTCTACGATGATTTTTAACTTTTGTGTTATATGGGAAGTAGGCGTGGTTGTGCTCGGATTTTTTTCATGTTCGCAGTATTTTTTATCAGAACGAAATATTAGTCTACAATATAGATTATGATATAGACTCTATATCATAATTCTAGGCTCTACACTGTTTCCTTATATTAATGCAACCAATCGTATGAACTGAACCAGTGTGTGCTAGTTTGATCTGGTATATAATATTTTGTAATAATATAATAATAATTATAAAATGCTAATAAAACTAATACTTTTATATGTATAAAGAGTGAATTGCTTATGTATAAGATCGGCTGTTTTTTGTTACATTTCACAAGTTTAAAGAATAATAAAACAAGTAAATATATTGTCAATATCAATGAAACGGGCTTTCTTGGATAGAACATTTTTTGGTATTTATGTTTATATATGACTTTGGCCATGTGAATGCCACAGCTGGTGCGTACAAGGCGCATTCTGGAACACTAATTTTCTCAAACTTTTCACAGCATATGCGGCCGTATTTCGCCAATAACTCTCTATCGACGTAGAGACGTGATTTTACATAACCGCATGGAAAATAATCCAATGGGGTTAAATCAATCTTGGTAGCCAATTTAATGGACCATTAGGTGAAATTACTCTTTCATCAAAATTTTTGTAAATCAAATGTTGCGTTCGCTGTGTAGCATGTGGCGCCGTTCTGTTGGAACACACATATCAGCAAAATTGATGCCTGCTAATTGAAGTACGAAAAAATTTTTAATCGCCATTCAACGTTGACAGTAACATTCTGACTGTCTTTGTTTTAGGAGACAAATGGACCAATGACTCCGCCAGATCATAAAGCGCACCAAACAGTAATTTTGGTGCCTTGCTCCAAATGCGAGAATTCTACTTATTTTCGTGCCCATTCAACCAAAAACGGGCTGCATCGAAGAACAAAGTTTTGAGTTTTGAAGTTTAGCGTAGATAACCATGGTTGTGATAACAAAAATGTCAACAATATGCAAGCGTTACTCTGGTATAAGTCTATCCATCAAATGTCAAGCCAAACTAACAAGCAAAAATAAACAACAAACAACTATCAGCTGTTAAAACATCCGATAACCTATAACATATCACCTTAATGATGAATTAATTTAAGATAAAAAAGCAACGGAGTTGTGGAATAGCTGATATAACTATGTTAGTTTTAAGTTCAATTGTAAATAGGAATAAAGAATTACTGGAAAATCAAGTACAAATTTAGACGTTCGTGGTCTAATTTCGATATTCGCTAAGCTTAATTTTTAAGGCCCATAGTTTTATGTTAAATTAAAAATTATTTAATTTTATGACAATGGTTTGTAAAACACAACAAGAATAAACATATACTCGTATTATCATTTATGAGATACATAAGTAAAAAACATGTTCTCATTAAACTGTAAAATCATCTACATTCGGAATCGACCTCTAATTCTACAAACATTATTCATATACCTTTCAAAGCACACAGCGGTGAATATTTAACAATTTTAGTGTTTTTTTATCGAAGATCTTCATCATAAGGTCTTTATATCATATTACTATATAACAATTATAAAACATGTTATCTATAGATCTTTATCTAGAGCTAAATGTATAAATATTTTAATAAGAAATTGATTCATAGATTAAATGCTTAAGCCAAAAATAAATTTAATTCATTTTAAAACAATATTACTCGTATACATATTTTAAAAATGTTTCGTTTTATTGGGATTCAACTTTATACTGATTTGCATTATTAGCGGTTATTAAAAATGTTGTGGAACGATTTAAAGAATTTTGATTTGATTTTAATGTGACGTTAGAAGGAGCTGTTTTTTTAATACAGACTATTAATATGTCAATCTAGTTTTTGTTAGGTTACTATTTATGAAAACAATATTAATTAAACAAATAGTTAAATCAATAATACACATGGTTCTAAAATTTAAAGAATACTAAAAAAGGTTAATTAAAAAAAAAAACATAAATATAAATTAGTTATAGCAAATGTATGTGGGGAGTAAAAATATTTACAAATTATTAATGGCTAACAATAAATGTTAATATAATATTCGTATATGTTTGCCAAGCCAGATATTAAGATGAAAAGATTAAAATTTAGACTCTTAATTATTAAATTTGCTTTATTGATGTAAATCATGGAAAGCAATTTCCCTGATTCATTTTCAAATTATGTCTCTTGAAGCAGTTCGTTCTTATGAAAAAGTTTTTTGAGATGTATCTAATATAAGCCTTTTTTTTCGCAAATTATGTACTAAAATTAAATTGATAAAAATTTGGGATGTATATGCACATTCAACTAAATGTCCAATATATACAAAATGTTGAGAAAATCTGTAAAAAAATTGTATTCATAATAGGATCGATTATGTGGGTCGTAAATTCCGAGATCCTAGGGTCACTTGGAAACTTGGCACTTTAAAAATTTGTCTAAAGTGCGCACATTTTCATATGGCGCTCTGGAAATCGACTTAAAGTTAGAAAATTTAAAGAAGTTTTAAATTATCAGCTTGTATGAGAAAACTTTAGGTAAAAACGCCAAAGATACCCTGGTGTGGTGTGCACACAAGGATTAAAAACTAATAACATCTAGACTCCAATTAGGGCATGGTGTTATGCATATAAGTTACATATATACAATGCTCGTTATCAGTTTATATATTACTAGCTTAACCCATCCGGCGTTGCCTGGGAATCTTTGCAAATGATTTGACTTTATAAAGAAATTGCTAAGACAACCAGTGAAGTCTTTGGCTGATGTATACATGGGGTGGGCAATATAAAAGCTTAAATTTAAAAATGCAATAAAACAAAAACGGCTTTAAATTTTGTCAAATTAATTTTTTTATTGTGAAGTACAATTGTTCCAATTAGAAATGATTTATTATTTCATTCATATGGCTGCCGCGGCTGGCCTCACAAGACTGCATTCAATCGGACCAATTTTCGAGAACTTTTTCGAGTGTATGGGGTAGTATCTCGGTAATGGCATCACGAAAGTTGGCCTTTAAATGCTCAATTGTGTCTGGTTTGTCGGCATATCACTTATCACAAAAAGTAGTCTAACAGTGTCAAATCGCAGCTTCTTGATGGTCAACTTACATCACCATTTCGGCTAATTAAACGACCATCAAAAGTTTGACGCAATAAATCGATTGTGGCATGAGATATGTGGCACGTTGGACCACCCTCTTTAAACCAAACATCGTTCACATTAATATCATGAAGAGCTGGCACGAAAAAATCGGTTATTATTGTGCGATAGGTGTCTCCATTGATCGTAGTGGTTGCGAAATATGAATTATTAAATTTGGGCCAATGATGTCTTCGCTACACAAGCCGCTCTAAACACTCACTCGTAATGGGTGCATCGGCAGGTGGCTGTAAGACCACGGCAATTTTGCTTATTAACGTACGCACCAAGATGAAAATGAGCTTCATCCGAAAAGATGATTTTAAATGATGGTAGATTTATAATAAGTCCCAACGTTGCTTTAGCGTAAATGGATCATTTCATTCAGTGGAGATAATACTGCACTTTGTGACAGAATTTAATTGAATTGAATTTAATTGACATACATAAGTATTGCCAGATTCGAAATAACTGCTGGTTCAAATTTAAATCGATGTTAAATATTACTCTTTATAGGAGTTAATATTTTAACTTACTGTGAACCCCCACTTTGTATGGAATGTACCATGCTCACTTGTCCCGTTCCGCCCTCTTTTTGATATTGTTCGATTACAAACTAGATTTCATAACAAGTTTCTCAAAATGTTTAATAAAATTGGCTTATAGGGCAATTTGCCATATGGGTAGATGATTTTTATTAAACTTTACAATTTTTCGATTGCAATTGAATATAACTCTTTATGCTTTTAAATAAGAATTTAAACCTTTCAACAACACAATTTATTTTCAGAGGGGTAAAGCTAGCCTAAATCACTAAATAATGAACAGTCACAACTCAAAATTTATCAAAAACGCTTTTGTTCAATAAATCAATTCACAGATCAAATCTCGAACGACCACGAGATTTTCGTTTGTATCACTATCTCCCTTATATGAGAAAATATTGTTAAGTCTGTTTTCATGCTACCTTTGTCCCTTGTACATTATCAACTAAAGAGTACTACTTTTAGTTGTAACAGTGCAAGTATGAGTAATTGAGTAGTTCTAATTCACATAAATAGTATTATTTCGACTTGCGACAATATTATAAAAAAGGTGTTAAGTTAATCAAAACATATTTCTAGTTAAAGAGGCGCAATTTGATATAATACGTACTAATCAGTCGAAAAAACTAAACTAAAGCAGTCACAACTAAAAATTACCTTTTTTTGCAAATTAATTGCACAACATTTAAAAAAAAAATAAGTAAATTGTCTTCTAAGACGGTGTACTTCAATTTGGAACTCAATTTGCTATCAATTTTATATAATGACAACCATATTATTAGAAATAGGCCTTTATAAAAAAAGTACTAAGACGACTTTTGAAGTCTTCCGTTGATATATTTATTAAGATGTACGATAATAAATAAAATTTAGTTACTTTTTATGGGAGTTGTCTCGCCCACTCTTCTTGCGAAGTTAATTTTGATTTTAATGTGGAATTTGATGATAGAATAGCTTGTGGAAAGTTTACAGACTTTATCTTTTATAGTTTTCGAGATATACCGTAACAACCACGTGCTTCGTAGCAATGGATTATGAACCAAAAAATTTCTTTTAACCATATTAGCAACTTTTGAACAACACATAAATGTTAGCAAACAAAACACATTGCTTTAAGATGAAGCAATGAGTGTTATTTCAGAAGAAAAGTAATTAATTTTGGCCGTTTTCCTTGATTTTAACGTCCCCTAGCTCAAATTTTGAAAAGTTCCCTATTGTAGTTTCGTTAGATAGATATGTATATCTGTGCTTCAAATCTCAATAAAATCGGCTTAGTCGTTTCCCCGTGATTGACTCATAAACAAACTGAATAAACAAAATTATCATATGACCTCTTTTGACCCGTTTTCCCTCGATTTTAACCTCCTACAGGTCCAAATTTTAAAAAAGCATACCTCACAATACTTCCGTTAGCTAAATCTAACTGTGTTTTAAATTCATCAAAATTGGAACTTAAGTAAACAAAAAACTTTATATCGAAACGAATTAAAATGTAATTTTAGAAGATAAGTCATTTATTTTACGTGTTTTCCCCAATATAAACGTCTTTTAGCTCAATTTAAAAAAAAAAAAAACTTTAGCTTCATTACATAGATCTATCCGTGTTTCCAATTACAATAAAATTTTTAATGTTAAAAACATATTGTTACGAGAATACAAACGCCAAAATTGTAGTATTTTGGTATATTTTTGTATATTTTGTGTCACCCTGTTAATTCCATTTTTATTTGTGTATCTGGCAGCTTTACCAATTAAATCATCCCTGGGTAACACAATCTTACATGTTTAAAATTAACGGATAGAGGATATGCGATCATTTGGGACATTTCCGGAAGCTTACAAACTGTAGGCAATTAAGTATATGAGAAGACTGCTTTGCCGACGTAGGTAGTAATTATTTAGCTGTCAATAAATAAAGTTGTGTTAAAGCGAAAATAAAAAGTGTTATATAAGCGAATATCAATTTGGTGTATAAGACAATGTGCAGAAAAGTTATAGTGCAGTGGAATAAAAGAAAACCGCAAAACAACAGAAAACGTGGAGTTTATTTTATTTAAACGCAATTTAAACGAACCTAAACGTTTTAAAAAGTTTAAAACGATACAATATTAATTAGGACCTAATAAGTATGCCAAACTCACAAACGGTCCTAATTTGGTGCACTTCTCCCTTATTTTAACCTCTCTCAGGTCCAAAATTAAAAAAACGCATTCCTTTCATTAGCTAGGCCTATCTGTGTTCCAAATTTTAACAAGATCGGTTCAGTCGTTCACGCCTCATTGAATGACAAACAAACACCTAAACTTACAAAGAGATTTATAATATATTTAAGGATTACTTAATGTCTGTACATATTATTAAAAATTATAAATCGACTTTTCCATAAATACGCTATAAAAAGTCTAATAGCGAAAAAAAAATCGTGTATAAACATAAATTATAGCGAACAAAATCATTTGTTGCCGTTTTCATGGAAATACTTATGATAATAAAAACAAAAGAAAATTTAAAAAAAAACACAAATTAAAGGAATACATATTCTGAACAAAAATCTTCATATATTTATACCACCATCAGTTAAGTCAGTAACATCATCATCATCATCATCATTTTTATAAAATAAGGAAAAAATTAAAACCACAGCCATATCCATTGAAATACATTGAGCAAAAGGCTTAAGAATAACTGGATTTGTTTTCTCCTTTTTTTTGTAAATAAGTTTTAAAGTCTAATGATTTGTATTTGCTTTTGATGAACGTTCTTTTTTGTTGTTTCTTAAAGATCTCAAATTCGTCTCTCGTTTGAAAGGCAACTGATACAAGAAAAAACTTCAATTCACCTTTACCAACCCTCATTGTACAAACGTTTTAGCTGCATAAGAAAAATAAAAATATAAATAAATATAAATGGTGCCAGGAATAATATCTTTCGAAGAACAACCTGAATTTGGTTTAAGAATCTGTTATATACATCTATAGCATGATACATATGTATTCTTAAGCCAAACACAGGCTGTGTATGTAAATGATGTGGAGAACATTGACAAAACATTACATTAAAGACCACAGAAAAGATTTATTGCCTCAGTTGAATATATTGACGTCCTCATAATCGTTTTTTGAACATCAACAGCCAAGTTATTTATAAATATTCATTAAGTTTGTTACATACATGTTTGTTTTTATAGAGGCATCCTTCGAATAGCACGGCACTTGAATGGCACAAAGTTGCAAATACATACATACATACATACATACATACATACATACATACACCCGATTCTGTTTCTTAGAAACAGATACGAACCTACTAGAGTATCAATTATTCGACTTTTACTTTTGTTTGAGTACGAAATTAATTGAATTTAAACTTCTACAATTGCTCCATTAATCGACTACGTGTTTCAAATTGTTCAAATAACTCAAATAATTTGAACAATTAAAAAATTATCCAAAATATTTAATCTAATGGAAAAAAACAAACATGTGCATTTGGTTTTTTGTTTTATTTTATTTTATTTAAAAACGAGGTCGTTATTTGTTTTCTTTTGAGGCCAGCACTCAGGTGATGGTCCCTACTTATGTAGTGCATTGTGTTGCTCCTAGGAAAATAGGTTACGGGAAGGAGGATAGAATTCAGTATAGATGTTTGGATTAAATTTATTTATGTTGTAAGTGGCGAGATAAACTGTCGAGGGAAGATCGTTCTACAGACGAACGCTGCGACAAAAAAACGAATTCTCTCTATAATGCGTTGTGCGATTCATTAGACAATGAACTACAAATGGATACGGTCTACGGAAAAAATTAGTACTACATAAGGGAATTAATTTCCTTATTTCGTCATTCCGTTAAAGTACAGATAGAACAATGAGACATAACCACACTTAACGATGCTCTAACGAATCGATGCTCTATTTTCGCCCTCTCCTGCACGCGATAGAGAAGCTCCAACATAGACTTTGAAGCAACGGCCCATATATGAGAGTTGTATTCAATTTTGGGTTTTAAGGAGATCAGAATGAGTGAAGTATTTCTTGCACTGTCTTAGTGCTTGAATGCTTCTTTCGACACATGAAATATGTGGTCGTTCCAATGAACGCCACGGTGAGTTATCATGCCCAAAACGTCAAGAGTATCTGATTTCCCAATATCCACATTACAGATGACAACACTCCACCACGTCTGAGTTTTAAAAGATAACATTGGGCCTTGCTTGGACTAAAATCGAGACTGTTCGCACAAACAGTAACGGCCGATCTGAGAGCAAGCAAAATTATGTTCGAAACGTATGTAATGAAAATAAAAAGAAGTGATATTTATACATGACACATTTTTTATACAATTTTAACAGATAATATAAGCGCAAAACAAAATAATCTTAAACATTTGCTATTTTACACATCAAATTTTACATACAAAAGTTGCTCGATTAATTGTTCGAGTTATTTTTACTTGAAATTGGCTATTTTCATTATTCGATTAAATAATGACCAAAAAATTCTTTGACTAATCGAACAACGATTAATTGAGTGAATACTCTAGAACATACAGTTAAACCCATTCTTGCTTAATAGTTATTCAAATATCTTTATCTTTCGTATAGGTAAGATAGAAATTTTTTTTTCTATGTCGGAAACGAAGTATCGTTCCAACGAATAGCAAGAATAGAAATCTTCATGTCAAAAACTTGTTGTTTGACTAGCGCATTATGGCAAATAAAACTTTGTCAAATGTTGCCGTATGCTTGGCATGAGCTTTTAGATGCGTATAACTCTAGCTTTCATTTAACACATGAAAATTGTTGCGTAAAATTGGTTTGATCTGTTTTAATCTATCTCTTGAAATACACTGTTTTATTATTGCCCAATTTCCGGTGGCTATATACGGTAAATGCATTAGTTAGAGAAGTTTTTCGTAATACTCACTGGCAGTGTTAAGAGGCGATATCGTTTTCAAAGATTTTAAGATAATCTGGCCTGGAATTGAACCAAATAGCTCTTGTTTGTCTTACCTACCATACCACAGCGACACACAAGTCGCGAATAACATGGTTAAAAATTTCGACTACCCTCGTACAAGACAAATTTTAAATTAGACGAATAATAATAAATTGCTCAGAATATAGGTGGAGAGGAATTTGACAATCTAAGTAGGCAAGACCTGGACAAATTGTTTCAAGACCCTACGTTGACAGAATCTGTACTAATAGAAATAATGAATGAGCCTTGTGAAGAAAATATTGTAAGTGAACGCTGATGTGCAACAAGTTTTGGACTTAGCAAAGAAATTAGAGCTACATTTTGTGAAGATTTGGTTCTTATTTTCAATGTTTACTTAATTAATATTTGAAACCAAATGTACAAATTTTAATCAATCACTCGTTGCGAATTGCGAAGTTTTGAACAACACGGAACGTTAAAAACCAAAATTGTATAAGTTATTAATATCGAATAAGATGATTTCGTATAGCACGGAACCAATTAGACATGTTATTCGAGGGTTGCCTATATTTTATATTTTAAAAATTTGTTTTCGTATTTTTCTCTTTTTATATTTTTAGTTTAACTATAGTTTCTACTACTAGACATTTACTAATTTTTCTGTCGTGCAGTGTATACATACATAGAGAGATTTAAAATTTCTCATAATGTAATTTAAAACGATCATGCTGGTAAGTGTTATCTGTCTGATACAATCAAATATATTGTTTATTTGTAATGTCAAATACTCTTTAACAAAAATTATTATATTCTATTATTCTATGTTGGGCGGTATCAATATTTTTTTTTATTTTCGTTTATTTATTTCTTAAGCCTATGAATTACCATCGTTTTTAAAAACACATCTAAAAACCTCAAGCTTGGTTTTAAATACAAATTAAAAATAGGAATTATTTAATCAGAAGTGATTTTTAATACTGGATTTAACAAAAATATTTAAAGATGAAACAAAATAATCATACGAGCTTACAAAACATCTGTAGTTGAATGAATTTTTAAAAATAATTTTCATAAATTGTTTAAACAAAGTATTTGTTGCGATTTGTACATTGTCTTATGCGATTAAAATATGATTTTTACGTTTACATTTACAACCAAATTGTCAATCAATTAGTGAATAACATGTACTAAAATACAATAAAATTAATTTTTTTTTGAGTGATTAACGCAAACGTTTGTTTTATTCATAATGAAGGCAATTAGTGTAAAAAAAGAAAACAACAAACACTGTTGTAATTCACTTTTAATTTAAATTCAACATTTAATTAAAGACAAATAACAAATCACAACAATTAAAATGCAAATTAAATTTCATGTTAAAAATATTCCATTCATCGCATGAGCATTTTGTTATTATAAATTTTAAATAATTATTTGCTCACAATTAGCATTAAAAATTACTTATTAATTAAAAAACAAATAGAAATGCACGCATTTTATATAGATGACACACATAACAAATTAATTTTATTCTACACCTTACACCACATAGAGTAATTTGTTGAAAGGCAGTGTGATTTTTTTTAGAATTAACACGAAAACAGTTTTATAAAACATTAAAACAAATCTGGAAAGCAAAAATATCAAAAGAGAAAGTCATTGCATTCAATGCACTTAAACGAACTTTTTGAAATTATAAGTTAATGTCAAATTTTAAAATGACTGCATTAAGAACTGTGACTAGGAAGTTTTCGTAGTCAATTGGAATTAAATTCATTAAGTTCATGTGGTCTGACAGTTGCCAAGCCAAATTTAAATTTTTCCGATTATTTTTTTTAATTTGCAAGAATGTACATGAATAATTTTGGACAAATGTTTTTTTCACATTAGGGGAAATCACTTTTTATTATTTAAATTTAATAAATAGAAATTTAAAAACCTGTTAAACTGTGTCCCTATGTAACTATAAAAGTTTGCAGACGGCTAACAACCTGCGCGAAAAATGTTTGCAAGTGTGACCTTGACTACATGTAGTGGCCTCCGTATTTACTCTTCGAATTTGACGATAGCATCGATAGTGAAAAAAAACTATCGATGGTCAGCCAAAAAAAAAACTATCGATACTATCGATAGTACTATCGCTTGTTTTGCAGCTCTACCGGGGAGAGTTTAAAATCGGGGGAAAACGGACCGAATTAGGTAATGTGAAATTTGTATTTATTAAGTTTGCTTATGAGTCAATCACGCGAAAACGAAAAAATCTATATTGTTGAAATTTCGAGCACGGATATATAGATCCACCTAACGAAACTGCAATAGAGAGCTTTTTTCTTCTGAAATGACACACATTTTGTTAATTTTAAAAGTAAGTTTTTTTTGCGCTAACGTTCATGTGTGACACAATTGTACCTTTGATAAAAATGCACTTTGAAGGGTAAAAGAAAGGTTTTGGTTCATAGTCCATTTTTACTAAATACGTGGTTATTACGGTGTTTATCTTCGGAACTATACAAAATAGAGTGTTTAAACTTTTCAGATGGTATTCTATTATCAAGTTGCACACACAAATCAAAAATTAAGAAAAATTAGAAAGAGTAGATGGTATAAGAATTGTACTCAATAAATATATCAACTGGAGACGTCAAAAATCGTTTTAGAATTTTCTTTATAAAGACAGACAGGTGGCGGAAAAACGAATAGAATTGGGAAAAAAGAAAATGTATCCTCCACACACTTCCACGCCGGATTATATGAATAATTTTACCAAATCCAAAACCAATATAATGACGGAAATTCTGAGGATGCTGCAGGTGCTTCTGCAGCCCGGTACGCTACTTTGCCTCCCCGCCATATTAGGGTAAATAGATTAAACTCTGCAGATATGGAGCAGTTATTAGCTGAAAAGAGAAGAATACGACGAGCGTGACAACAACATAAATCTCTCCGGCTTGAGAAAGAATCTTAATTCATACAAAAATACTGGATGTGACCGCAGACTCTGATTACTCTTTATTGCACGCAGCAAGTAAAAAAAGACCAGTTATTGGCAGACCTCCGCTGCGCAAGTCGAAAGATTTGAGGTGACATTGAGAGCGTTATCAGCGAACTAAACCTCAAGAAGGCACCCAAAGTTGATAAAATCAATAATAAAATGATCTCAAGATGCCCCGCGTAACGAAAAGATTAATGCTCTTCATATTCAATACTATGAATAATACTAACTGCACATAGAGAGATTCATACAGACCAATAAGTCTGTTGTCTAATATATCCAAGTAGTTCGAGAATGATCTAGTTAAGAGCTGCGTGAAGGTGAGTGTATCCCAATTCAATTTGGATTCAAAAGCACAACCGTAACAAAGCACAACACGTAAATAGACACATAGAGTGCCATAAAAAAGCCCTTTGAGGAAAAAATACTACTCCGCTCTATTTATTGACGTTTTACAGACGTTCGATTAAGTATGACATGAGGGCTTGATACCTAACATAAGACAACATTTACCACCAAATATCTGCAGCCTATAAGGTAGGTAGGTAAGTAGGTAAGAAGGGCAGCACCATGACCATTGTGGAACGAACCTTTCAACGGATAAGAAAAGAGGAATTAAAAGAAGAATTAGAAAGAAAAGGGAGAGGAAGGACAGAGAAAGAAATAGGAGAAGAAAAAGGGTCGGAAGTGGCATACAGAAAGAGACGGATGCCCAAAGAGGACCAGGCATCACCTAAGGAGCCAGCAGATACCTGATAGAAAACCCTCCAGGTCCCATATCCTAGCCGACGCAATGTCACCAAGGCCATCGAAAGAGCCCCGGCCCAGCAACCTGAGCCTGCGCTCATAAAGAGCCGGGCAGTAACAGAGGATGTGGCATCACATCCTAGCACCTTGGGGACTCCATCGACCATGGCAGACTCAACCAAAGCTGCCACTTCAGCGCTTGGCGGATCCGTCGCCTCGTAGGGCAGATAAACGGAAGCCAAAAGAAACCTGGCACCGTCTATACCTCCACCTACAACAGATCGCCATTATTGAAATAATTTAAGAGGGTTAGATGTAAATCATTCCTAGCTAGAACGCACCTTATCCAATGTGCTGGGAACATACAACTTGTAGCCCATGACTCTTAATCCGAACGTTATTGCCAGCAATCCATGGTTCTTGGATGAGAGCCACGTCTACCTTGCCACGGCCAAGGAGTAAGGAGAGTTCGGTTGAGGCTGCTTCACTGTGGTGTAAGTTTATCTGCACCACTAGCAGTCTCCTGAGCCTTGTCATCTTTAGCATACCCAAACCTGACACTGCCCAAACTGAAATTCACCTTACCCTTAGCTCTATCGATGAACTCCAGGGACGCTTTATCAATAGCGAAACTGAAATCCGTGCCCCGTTGCCCTTACAGACCAAAAATGTAACCATCTTCCACTGGCTTGTATCCAGGGCAACGTTCTGATTAGCCAGTATTGAGAGTATAGATTCCACTGAAAGAACGGGTGGTGTAATCAACACTGTCACTACTGGCCCGAGAGGCAGCTCGGATGACCAGATAACCTCCAGTTTCGCACCTGGACAGAGGTCGCCACACTTGCCAACTACAGCACGTTCACAGGTTTGACGCCTTTGGACCAGTCTGCGCCAAGAAAGGACATTTCATCCTGACTCCCTTTTCCACGATCGGCGACTTCTTACAGCAGCTTTCTCTCAATCTGCCGCCAGAACTCAGGAGTGATCCTCTCACTCATAAAACCTTACCCAAAAGAAAAAGTCATCTTTTAGTGACATTGTTATCCAAACCAAATCACTCAAATTATTAAAGAATGGCTGTCGCAACAGAAATTTTAGGCAAATTAGTGATTAGATTAGTGATGAAGAAAAGCTTGAAAAAATATAATTTGACTACGTGGAAAATGTTGAAGCGATGGCAACGAATATAATATGAATGCAATCAGATTTCTCTTACGTTTTTGGGTAATATTGTAGAAAGTAAATCTATGTAAATTATTAAAAAGCGCCACAAAAAAGGAGTTCTAAGGATAGTATTAAAAAAATATAAGTTCCTCTCTATTTAGGCGAAAAGTGCAAAACTAAGTGCATGTAGATTTTTTTATGTATATCATTGCCTTTTTCCAATTTCAGTGTTTGAATATAATACCTTTTGTATTGCTTTTTTGAAAGGACTTAATAGTAAATAAAAATGTAATGTTTTGTTTTATTTGATTGAGTTTTTAAGTTTTTATAGGAACTTTTCTATTCAACTTCAAAACATGCAGTTGGTTTTGCATTTCACTGTATACATATACATTTTTACACCGACTTTATCATCCTCGGCATTATATTCGAATATTGTTCTTTTAACTAACTTTTTCTAATAAATTTTACATTTAAGCACAATAAAAATATTTCTTCTTTAGTGATGTACATAAAATCGAAACAAATACACAAAGTTCGTTATTCGGGTATTTATTATTCCACTAATAAAATCAATTGTCTTAGTTTTGTAGGATTTTAAGAATTTTTGCAATAAACATGTATAGCGTTAAATAAAATATAAAAAGGTAATGATAACTGAAACATATGTATGTATTAAAAAATATAATTTTATATTAAATTAGTAAAAATAAACCTTTTTGGCTCGACTACTCACTCGCATGTGTGGCGTTCGGTTTTTTGTATCGCTGACACAAAAGAAACCATGGTATTGCCAGCTTGAAAACTTAAAATTTAGAAAAGGAATCATTAGCTAATGTGGGGTTTTTACATACGTTTTTTTAACAAATGCTTGTTAAGCTTAAAGCGTGTGGTAACCAACGTGCACTTCAAGTCTACTTTTAGTTTTTTTTTTTTGCATATGGCCGTAAGTGTTTTAATGACGAACTATGATGAGACAATGTTTATTCAGTTCTTTTTGAATGATCTCCAGTAGGGGTAAGGTGTACTCCTAAGTTTTCTTAAAAAAACGCTACTAGATCCTCTTATCAACAAAACTTAAGCTAATCTAGAAGATTTTTAGCCCGTTATTATACTGAGCAAACAAAAAATATGTTTATTTAATTTTTAAATTGAAAAAAGTAATTTGATGCACTCCATCCATCCATCCATCTTACACGGTTTGCTACCGCTGTCTTTGCCTCTTTCCATGTAAGATTGTTTTGCCTAAGTTTTTGGATAATTGTACGTTGCCAGGTGTTCCTTGATCGATCGCAGCTCGTTGATCCTTAGGAATTCTACACAAATGATATTCTTGTAATACCATGGGGATTTATTCTTAAGGTATGACTGATCCATCTCCACTTGCGTTGAATTATATGCATCAGTATAAAAAAACAGAATTCAATACATAACGACAAACAAAAATTAAACTGTAAAAAAATAAGTTGAATATGTTTTTTTAGAGGTTCATAACTATTAGTTGGCAACACTGCTTTATTTGCTTTTTGTTTAGTTTTGTTTGACATTTCTTTACGGATAGACTTACATCAGAGCAATGCTTGCAAATTGAGCCGAATAACCAATTGATATTGATAATGAATTTCCATTCAAAATTTTGTTCTCCAATGAATATTATTTTTGGTTGAATGGATATGTAAATACGCAAAAGTGTCGCATTTGGGATTTGGGGTTATGTAAAGTCAGTTGTATACGTCGATAAACCAGAGACCATTGAACAATTGGAAATCAACATTCGAAGAGTTATTGACGAAATATGGCTGCATATGCTACGAAAATTTGTGTTTCAGATTGCGTCCTGTACGTGTCAGTCGTGGCGGACACATGGCCGAAATCATATTTAAACAAAATTTTCATTAATAGTAAAAAATTAATTTTTATTTTTTCATTTTGTAACAGTAAAAAAACACCCGATATAAAAGAGCTTAAAGGCACAATTTTCCAAACCAAATAGTCTTTGCTACAGCGCTACTTCTACGGTTCCTTTTGTTTATTTCAGTACGCTATCTTTTTGACTTAAGACCTTGGGTATTGCAAAGAAAATAAAGAAATGACACAAAAGTTAAAAATTTCAAGACAAAAATCAGTACAAGAAATAAAATGGTACGTTTGGCTACTGATTTAGATGGTATGTTATCAGTACATCTACTGATAACCCTATGCTGCACAATGTTTTGATTTCATATGACGATTGGCCAAAAATAGAAGGAGTTGTCGTAAAAACATTAAGTTTAGCACACTTACTTGAATTGATAACAGATAGTCAAGCCCAAGGTTTGAAAAAATTCGGAGCAAGGATTCGTGTCTTTCCCATATATCCTAAAAATTAAAATACTAAAAAATTAAAAAAAAATCAAAATTTATAAAAATGTTTGCAATAATTTCATTAAACATTTTAAAGGTTTTGAGCAAATTTGGGTGAAATTGGAGCAAGGACACTGCAGAATCAAAAATGTCAATTTCCACAAATTAAAATAAATTTACAAAAACTTTATGTTCGTAATGTAGTTAAAATTTTGTTTCCGAATGGGAGTAAGGATATACCCATACTTATATACTTATATAAATGGTTTAACATCCATTGATTGTATTAAATAAAATAAATAAAAATTAATATCAAAATTTTTAAGGAAGTTTAATGCATCAGTATAATTTTACATTGAAAAGTTAGTTTATTTTAGGAAATATTACTAATATTATTACCTTCTGTTCCTTTCAGTAATTCGTTACTAGACAGTACTCCTGTACAGTCTTAATTTTCATTTGTATACACCTTTAAATCTTGTAGCTCACGATTTTTTAAGAGCAGTTTTTGATTGTACGTCGAAATCTCTGGATCTGACTTCAGAATCAAATAAAGGCTGACTTCCTAAACGTATATTTACAATGCATCAATACAGTATTAATACCGAGTTGATACATTGTGTAGTTACTTTTCTAATACGTTATGTACTAATGCTTTGCAACCATGAAATAGTTTAGGAACATCTTGTATGCATTTTATAATTAATATTAAAGCGAAAAATGGCGGAACAACGTATTTTATTACAGAATTTTTTAGATTTGTGCAATCAAGGAAACTCCAGCTCCCAAACTGACGTAAACTTTATTAAAAGAAAGCAGTAATGACTTGCTGTTTTGGAAAAAGAAACGCGGATATTAGAAAGAATACCAAAACCAAAAGATTTTCTACAAACTATTGATGAAATGCATGACAATATTTTTTACAGCGAGTTTAGAATGAAAAAGAGGACCTTTGATGTAAATAAAAATTTGTGACTAAAATTTTACTAAACTCATTTGTTTCATTTTAAGAAATTTCTGTGTTTGTTAAATAGTTCACACAAAAAGGCTCAAACTGGTCATCCTCGACTTGAATTAAAGACTATTCTTTTTATTTTTTTTTTCTTTCTGTGTTTGTTAAATAGTTCACACAAAAAGGCTCAAACTGGTCGTCCTCGACTTGAATTAAAGACTATTCTTTTTATAACACTGTGGAAACTTTCCAATCAAAACAGTTTACGCTAAGTAAACGATCGTTTTAGTGTTGGAATGTATGCGTGCTACAGAGGCTTTATTGAATGTATTCAGCTTATTGCTAAGCAAAAGTGACTAATAAAATTTCCAAACTCCTTCTTGATTAGCAGGAGAAAAAAAATGGAAGGTTTCGAATCATTTAGATCTCATCCTTTGCCTTACGTCTTGGGATGTAGTGATGGTACTCACATCAGAATATCACAGCCATCAAATGACAGTGTCAGTTATTACAATCGCAAGGGTACGTATTCTATAATAGTGCAGGTAATTGCTTTCAATTCCTTTCTTTTTGACGCCATTTAATTATTACAAATTTAATTTGTACATACTGGCTGTGTCTGATAGCGAGTTCCGATTTCTTGATGTTTTAGTGGGGCACCCAGGTCGTTATCACGATGCGTCTGTGTGGGCCAATAGTCCTTTAAAGCGTGCAATTGCCACAGCGTCAGGCCACATAACCTTCCCTTCTAATTGCCACTTGTTGGGCGACGCAGCCTAACCTTTAGAAAATTATTTAATGGTACCTTATCCTGATAATGGATACTTGTCAACTGTACAAATCAGATTTAACACAATTTTAAGTTCATCTCGAGTTTGTGTAGAGCATTTGGAATATTAAAGACAAAATTTCGAATTTTAAATTACTTAGAAAACCGTGATGTCAAGCCAGCAAAAACTATAATTATGTCGTGCTTTATTCTACATAATTTCATCATTAACATGAGGGGACTCCTGAAAACGTGGATATTGTTGATGAAATGGACTCTGTAAATTACAACAATAACATTCCAAATAACGAAACCTCAAGAGAACAAGCAAGATTGAAAAGAGAAATGCTAACTACGTTTTTATCAGCTTAGATTAAACACACATTTTCATTTAATGTTTATTTTATTTAAATTTAAATTTAAATCACAAAAATAAATACACTTAAAAACTATCTCTTAATTTAAATTAAAACAAACAAAAAATTTAATTAAAACAAAACAAAAATTTCATAAATAAAAAATAAAAAACAAATTCATATATGAAATCAACTGGTTAAAAAATATTTGCACTCAGGTTCAATTTAAAGAAGAACATTTCATTCATGAGCCGCTAATAAAGCTTCTCGTAATGTTCTTATCTCCTCTATCTTTTCCTTTTCAATTTTTAATTTTTCTTTTTCACACTTTAGGAGATCTTCTAATATTTTCCTATTTGCCAGCCTTTCTTTCGTTAAAAACTCAACAAGATCGACCCGATTGCGCTTTCGTGCCGGAGGTGAGCTTTCTTGTTGGGTATCCTATTGTTGAAATGTGCATGGCTTATTAATATCAGCGGTCAAATCTGCATATACCGTGTCCATACTCGATTCTATATTGCATTCCGGCACAGATATGTCACTCCGGCTACCATACACTTCGTCCAGTCTTTCATAGAAGTCCCAAGTAGTTGCGGCTTCTCTCGACGTCTTGTTGCGTTTTTTGATGCGCTTATATGTCACCATAAATTTTAAAAATTTTCTTATATATCGTCCCGTGTAAATGGGAACGTGTCATCTATGGATTTGATATTTTGCAAAACACGTTCCCATAGTACAACGCGTTATTTTTTTTTTTTTTTTTCTAAAATCTTTTTTCATATCTAACCTTGCATTAATTAATAAATTTTTATAACCATGTGTCCATTTTTTACTGTACAAAAAATAAAATGGTAAATAAGTGAAAATATAAATATTTAAAAAGATAACTGCTTACTTATCTTCCTGCGTTGCCATTGTGCAGCGTATTGTGTATATTTTGCATCTAAATTTATTTGGATGCTTTTCTTGCTTTTTCTTGCGTATTAACTACAACAGTGTTGCAAATGGGAACAAAATGCATTGTAAAAATTTTCAGTGTTGCATTTACGAACACACTGTAATGTATTACTACAAAGCAACAAGCGTTTAGGAAATCAGTCAAACTATTCGGTCCTTATTAGATTCAATCCTACTTATTTGTCTTATATGTTTCAACCTGGCATTTCTAATAATTTTGTGGCTTGATTCTATAGCCTCCTCGGATAACATTCTAATGGGAATAGTAATTAGACTGCTTAATATAATCAGAAATAATTTTTTAATTTTACAGTGTACAAATATTTCACTTCCTGTGAAAAAAAAAAACATTCACCAAAAAATTGGGGCAAGTAGGGGTAACTGAATTTTATACATGTCATAATACATACTTTTGGCAATAATATATAAAAAAATTTGAAAAGTAATTTTTGATATATATTTCTAATTCACTTCCAAAGTTTGGTTAAAAATTTTATCTTTGTATTACAATTACCTTTTAGCTAACGGTACTATACATATGAGCAATATGTGTAAACAATACCAGCGTTACAATTTTAATTAGATATCAGACTTGCATTTTCAATCATTTTTTAAGGACCGTTAGAAAATAATTAAAATTTTACTATTATAACCAAATGTAAAAATTCCTTGCTATTCTTTAAGTTTACTATGTTGCATACAACAATAACTTTGAGCCACTATAACTCCGAAAGTACTCAACAGCTTCAGTATAATCTATTTGAAGTGTTTTCTGCTTAAATATTAAAAAAATAATTATGATAAAATCCTTACATAAGTTTTAACCATTTTTGGCCAAGCTCAAACCACTGTATGCCGTACACATCACAACTTATCCACTTAAGTCCCAATTAGTCTAGAAGTAACGTAGACTGGACGTAAAAGTAACATGATCAAAACTTCAAGTGTGGTTAGTTGGTGAAGTAAAAACTTGTCAACTGTTTTCAAGAAAACACTTATAAATTAACTAATTCCTTACACCAAAAAAAATAATTTTTCGTTATCCATTTTATTTATGTTTATTATCATTATTTATTAATTATATAATAATAATAATTTAAAGTACACACTTTTAAATTTTTGTTTATTTAATTTATTTAAGCGTGAATTCTTTATTTGCACTTTTATGTCAACACCAATTCTTTATTGTGTGAAGTAAAAACGTAGAAAAATTCTGCTGAAACAGAAACACCACGTCTACGTTACGTTCGTTACAGAACAACTAACCATTTGTATGTATTCTCCTTTTATTTATCGTCTCAATTGACAGGTCACGTCTACGCTACTTCTAGACTAATTGGACAAAGGCCACCTTAGCATACTTATCTACGTATGTACATATGTTCGAACACTGAAATTCGTCTAAGAATTGGGTAAGTCTCTTTGGCTATACATTGTTGAAAGTTCCCTGAGTGTCGTAACAGAACACCAGTGTGTACTATATGAAGGGTTCCTCTATGTAGTGTACAAACTTATTTAGAGCAGTTTCCACCGATCTTTACTTGGCGTAGGCAAGTTGTCTAAATCGATGATATTCTTTTACCAACATATAACAAATAGTCCCTTCTTTTATTTTTATTCCTTTTTTTAAGTTATATAAAATGCTCCGCATTGGCGCTGTTGTTATTATAAAATTTATATTAATATACTATATATGTACATATGTATGTACATAAATTATTATCTTATTTACATAGAAATATTTACATATTTACATGGAAATATTTTATATTTATGTAACACAATATTGGTGCCGTGAACGTTTGTCTTGTCGGCAACAGCGGTATGTTAGGGCGTGAAATATTGTTATTTGCTGCATATTTGGTGTAATAATATTCGATAGCCCTTGTTTTTTTGCACTCGCATACTACAATGTTAGTAGTATTGAATTTTATTTAACTGTTCCTTTAATTTTATTTTAGTGCCATTCACTTCAAAATTAAACGCAATTCGATTTATGCGTTTTCATCGCCCATTTATTTGACTTTTATTTTCATTGATACTCGTATACGTTCTTATGTATTCAATTATTGTTTCCCCAGTTATTTTCATCAATTTATTTACTTTTTGTTTTATTTTGTTATGCGTGAATAAGTATCAAATTTAGAGCAACATTTGTGGAAATAAAACAAAAATTTTTTTATTTAAAAAAAAAAATTAATTTTCTATGCAAGGAACTTTATTTTGATCGCATGTAAATAATATTCCATAAATTAAAAAAAAATTATTTATTAAAGAAAGAACTTATGCAAATAAAACACACACGCCAATGTTGATTTAAAGCAGATGACACTGAAACTCAAATTGAATTTGAACAAATATTTAAATAAAAGTAACTTCGAATGATTGAAAATTCAATTTTTTATATACGAGTATGTATTTAGGGCGAGAGAAAATATATAATATATTATAATTATTAAATACTTTAAGAAATTCTGTAAATATAAAACTTAAGTTCGGTTTGTTTCAACTATACAAACCTTGAAGTTAATTGTTGCAAAATGGTAATTATTCTGTTGTTTTACTTAAAACAATTGCAAAAATTCATTTTTGCTTATGCACTGTACTGGACATACAACCCCTGTTGTGGTGAATTACTGTACACTCAAACCATTCCTGGACAGAATGTTCTCTGTGCACAATTCACCAGAACTGTGACTTCCGCGTCTGTCGCGGTGTACACGGTCGAACAGTACTTCGATTCCATAGAGCGAATGAAGAAAAATAGAAGGAGTTTCTGTAGATAAATTAAATGTGCAGGCAATTATTATGGCTAAATATTAATAAATGAAAACAGGACAATGGACAGTGGAGCAGGTAGATGTGGAGGTATTACTATATTTATTAACACAAATGTTAATTACACACAATTATTTTTAAACACAAAATCATTTGAAGCAATACAAATTAATGCAAATATAAACAACAAAAGCATTTCCATCATCTCAGTCTATCGCCCTCCTGATCTTAATGGAAGAGAATTTATACAAGAGCTCGAAGAAGTAGTAATCAAAATAAAAGACAAACAAGAGATTATTATTGTTGAAGACCTGAATATCGATATAAAGAAACTAAATAAAACAACAACATATCTTAATATCTTATTATCAACTGGTATGCATTGCTCCACAATGTCCACCGCCCACATACATATATATAATCAAATTAAGCCAATCTTAAGATATTTGTTTATATTTAAATTTTAGAGTAATAAAAAGGGTTCTTTCTAGAACAGAGTTGTATTTGTTACTGATATAAATAAATAAATTCCAAATAACAACTAATTTTTAACGCATATATTTTTGAGTCGTTCGTAAAAAAAAAAATTATTGTACTCTGGCTAAAATTCTATGTTTTACTTCAAATTTTGAATTCGATTAATAATTTTTTTATACTCCAGTAGCAAAATTTATGAAAAATTCTTTAAATAATACTTTTTAAAATATTACAATTTTTTAAATTGTAGAACAAAGTTGTTTCTATTTTTTTTTTTTATTTGCTAAAATAGTAAGATTTATCAAATAGTTTCAAAAACTTTTAATACTTCTTTAACGTTTGGTAAATTTAAAATTATTAATGAATTAAGTAGGTATTTCAAAGCAGTAGAAACTAAAGACAAAAACAAAATTTAAACTCAAAATCAAACTTTCAAAAACTTCCTAAATATGTTATTCAGCTATTTTTCTGTAGTCCATAAAATCCTAGTACTTTTTATCATAAACTAGCTAAAACCCGATTTACTTCGCTACCACGATCTTAATTATTATCTTAAATACTATCTTAGTTACATTTTCAGCCTTTTTCCGCATTTTGTCCCCTTCCGGCCAAAATCCAATCATTTAGTCCTTCCAGAAGTTCACTTTAGGTTCTGCTTTTTAGTTGTACTTGTATATAGTCTTAAAACAAATACACATTCATTTTTTAATATAGCATACGTATATAGATAGCTTTTAAGCGCTGTGCTTTGTGCAACACCCTCTTTTAGGCTGATGTGGACAGATAACGAAGCGTTAATAGTTGTTGTTCTCCTCATATACAAAATCCAATATTTAGAATAAATTAAAGGTGCTGGACCCACTTATCCAATCTCGCCCTGTTACTGACTGATGATATTTGATGTACACGACAATGTTTGAACCTAATTTAGAAACTTTTACTATTGCCGTTCTCAAGATATACATAAATTAGTATTTACTTTATGTGGAAGGTACCACGCCCTCTTGTCCAATTTCGACCATTTTTTGCCTACTGATTTGAATGGAGTGTGAAGCTATTCAGACCAAACTTTGAGACTTTAGCTTTGGCCCTTCTCAAGATATAATAAAATCAATATTTAATTTGTATTGGAGGTACCACGCCCACTTTTTGCCTGATGATTTGTATTGACCTCAAAGTCATTTAGACCAAATTTTGAAAGTTTAGCTGTGACCGTTCTCAAGACGTACTAAAATCAACATTTCATTTGTATTGGCGGTACCACGCCCACCTGTCTGATCCCGCCCACTTTTTGACTGATGATTTGTCTTGACTATGAAAACAAAGAGAATTATCTATTACCACTTTAAAGATATAGACAACTAAATATATACTTTATATGGTCTATAATTCCTTCCAGACATACAAAGAGATATTGTAAAAGTTTCAAAAAAATCTGTTCATCCGTTTAACTGTTCATAAGTCTCAAACAAACACACATTTATTTTTGTATGTGAGGTTACTGAGTTCGGGCCCTCTACAATATAGAGATGTAACCGAAAAAAATCATTTAGTATCAGATTCATCTGATAATCAGCTTCCAAAAAACATACATTTTATCAAAATCCGATATGAGTGATTTTTTGATTTTTGTCTATGGGACAATGCTTTGTGAGAGGGACCGATGTTCTCGGAAGGGGTCAAGGACATCTCGATCATTCGGGCGGAAATCTCGGCGAGGGTAGCGAACTGGTTGATGTACTACGGGATGTTCGAGATCATAACAGGCTGCGACCCCACTTATCCAATACGGCCCAATTTTTGACTGATGATTTGTATTGACCAAAAAGTTATTTAAGCCAAATTTATACATATAAATACAAATTTTATATGGGCATGGCACCTTCCAGTTGAACAATAGTGAAGTCACATATCAATTGAAAGCTTTCTACATATGCTTTTTATACACACAGTTTTAAAAATAAATTCTAACTCACAAGTTTAAATGCTGTAACAAATGTCGTTTTCAAGTAAAACTTATGCAAGGCGTTCACTCTACGTCAATAACTCACGAATAAACCTACAAAACCATATATGTATACATAAATACCTTTGTATTGACTTCACCTTTCGTTTAAGGACTTCCAAAATAAAATCAGTTGGCGCTTTTCAGAGAATATCAATTATAACTCAAACTATAATCCTCTTTTATATATTGAAAATGTAACCCTGCTGTGAGTTGATCTCCTTTACACTGTGCCTTAAAAATTTCAGGCGAGAATATTATATTCACATATTCAGCGCCAACAAAATTTTCGTTTCCAGATACCCTGTTATTGCGTTTTGTTTTCCTCCAAAATAATTTAAAATACTACAAGTTTGGAAATATGCAGCGGAAAAGTGGAAAGATGTAGAAACTTCCACACTGTGGTAACACGTTTCCATCTGGTTGTTTTTTTTTTAGAGGTTTATAACTTTGAGTTGTCAGCACTGTTTTATTTGACAACCGATCTAACATTTCATTATGGAATAGGCTGAAGAACAAATTGATACTGAATTGCCATTAAAAAATTTGTTCTACGATGAAGCCCATTTTCGGTTAAATGGGTACGTAATTAAGCAGAATTGTCTCATTTAAGGTGTGGATAATCCACAAGCTTTTGTCGAAACACCATTATATCCACAGAAAATTACTGTTTGGTGTGCTTTATGAGCTGGTGGAGTCATTCACATGATCGTATGATTTAACCCTATTGGATTCGTTTTTTTAGAGTTATGTAAAGTCATTAGTCGACGTCAATAACCCTGAGGCAATTGAACACCTGAAAACAAAGGTGTTATAAGCGACATACGGCCGCATATGATGCGAAAAGTTTGCGAAAATTGGTATTCCACCTTATACGCGCCAGCCGTAGAGACCAAGTACACGAAGTTATACTTATACATTAATATCATCAAATTTTCTATACTACAAATCCCGTTTCATTGATATTAAAAATATATTTCTTTGATTTATTACGATTTAAACTTGTGTAACTGGAAAAAAATACCCGATTTATTTATTTTTACAGGCGCTTATCGTGCAAAGTGGTTTGTTCGATGCACGTTTTAATCACGCTATTTTACGAGAAATAATATGCGAGGAAAATTTTACATGATTTCAAGTGCACCTTGCTTCGACTAGACTATGACCAAAAAGCAGAAGCAAAACAATGGTAAGTTGGCTGCTTTTGTTGGGAAGTTAATTTTCCAATATTTTACAACTGCTACGAAAATATAACTATTGATGAACAATTACTAGCTTTTGGAATTCATTGTTTTTTAGGCACTATATGCACTCAAAACATGCAAAGTATGGCGTAAAATATTGGCTGGCTGTCGATTCAAAATTAGAATATATGTGGAAAGTCCAACCATACTTTTGAAAATCAAAAAATTAACATCCTGAAAAAACTCAGGTGGAGCAGATCGTTTTGGATCTCACTGACGGCTTAAAAGGTCAAAATATCTGATAACTTTTTTATCTTGTGAATAAGAAAAAAGCTCATTGATTGGAAGCTGACATACATTGGTACAGTTCGAAAAAATCAATTTAATGCAAAATACAGAAAAATATAAGTTTCACTTTATTTACCGAGAAAACTTTATTTTCTTACTTGTTCTGTAAACGTAATAACATAAAAATGAATCGATAAACATGAAAAGACCAAAATGGTCGTAAACCCAAGATATGCAACTTTTTATTTTACCAAAATGGTCCACCCCTAACAGCAGAGTTAATATTCGATATTATAAAGTTTTAGGTTATGCTAAGTTAAATAAAACTTCATATATTTTTTTTTAAATTTATCCAGCATAATAAAGGGGTCTATGTGGAAACTACTTCTAGGATATCCTGATATTTAAAGTTGGTCAATCCTATAAGACTCTGTTCCTTATTTTTTCTATGTATTTTCATAAGAAACAGGTACACAATGGTTTTTTATTATTTTTAACTATCTTCTAAGCAAATCTCTCTAAAAACCTGTTTTTGTTTAAAGCCTTACCCTTCTTATTTAAAACTTCTATTAATAAAACAAAGTTCTTCTTGTGGTTTGATCCACGAATTAGTCTTGCAAGCTTTGATAAAGTGGTAATATATCAATTTTGTAATTCTACAAAGTTTTATTAACATACACTCAATAGCTATATTACAGTCATATCGGCTTTTTTAGCAGAAATTCTTTGATCGCTTGAAAGCATTCTATGACAATGGGATGAAAAATGGCTTTCACCGAGTACAGTGTTATAGTACACAGTACTTAAACAGACCAAAATAAAACCATTTGTTGAAAGAAATCAGCTAAATCTTTGGTGGTGGCAACAAGCATAACGTCACCATAATTGAACTAAAAGCTGCGGTAAATGCTTTTTGGGATTGATTACAAAACTAGCCTACTTAAATCTTAAACTCAATATTAAAACAAAAAATTAATAATAAAGTAATTTACATAAAGTTGTTAAGCTCAGTTGTTAAAGTGCGGCTATAATTGTGCATTTTTCTGAAATCTACTAAATTTTTATTATTTTCATATTATGTCCCTTAAATTTGTTACTAGAAGTTTTTACATTTACAGTTCTAAAGAAAAACTGATGAAAAAGCTAGTGCGGCTATATCATTGCTCTTGAGTGTAGTATTGAACATTGTGTTTTTTTAAGTGCATATATTATTTACTGTGCAAGTGTCTATAGACAGGTCTATTTAATGTTCTATAAGCCCACCAAGCAATTGTTTCTTGAAATATTTCATGGTCAGTAACTTAATTATAATCCAGAATATGATGCTTCCTAGTTATTAGGAGTGATTTGATTTTTTGTTTCTAGAGGTTTCTGATCCATTTTTTATGTTAAGCAATTGTAAAGAAGTATGTTTTAAGATTTGCGCAAATTATATTTATTGACAAAACGTCAAAAAAACAAAATAAATTAAATTAAATATTCATTTTCTACTTTGTTATAAAAAAATATAAAATATGTAAGTACTTACTAAAAATTATTAATATTTTCCCAAAAATACTTCTTTATTTCGGATTACATTCAGTTCATATAATACTTCACTTTTAAAATTCACATCAATACAAGATATATACTGGACCAAGTTATACTTTTCGTTGAATCATAAAACCAATCCTCAACTAACTTGTGGATACTTCCTTCAAATGCGGCTTTAGGGCAGCATATTCATATTGTTCAAATTACGAAGTTTTTCGGCTGTTTATTTATTCTATTCGTAAATATTATAACCAGGGTTGCTAAAAACAAAAACTTCCTACCAAACATTTTTCTGAAATATACCAAAATCAACTGTATCGCTAATCTTTATTACATAACCTTTCAATTTAAATATCATACAGTATTTATTGATATTGCTTTTATAATTGCTGGAACTTTGTTTTTGTTTTATTTTTCTATAAAAAAAACTTAATATATTAACAATGCTAAAAAATCTTGAATAAAAAACATCATACGGCTTATTTACATAATTCTAAACGGCAACCATAATTACAACAAAAAAGATGTGCGTGAGCGGAGGTGCCAGTGGTTCATCTGTTTCTTCTAAAACCAAGCTGTTATTCAGAAATTCCTATATTGGCATTCACATCAATCACGTAATTGAGCAATTTTGCAATTCTGTGGTTCGTTTTTGTCACATTTTTTGAAAATAGTTATGGTGATACATACTTTCATTCCATTGTTGAGAAACTAAACGCATGGAGCAAATCTTTAAGAATAGTTGATATATTTCCTTTGACAATGTTTGGCGATCGCTGCTTCAAGTTCTTCGTCAAAAATACAAATATAAAATTTTAGTTTCTATAGAAAAAATGCATATTCTTTAAATTAATTGGAAGATCGCGCAATCTGCTGCATTGACTTTAAGTATTTCAAACTAAAATGATTACATATTATTATCATTTTTTTATTTATCGATAAAACCAACAAATCTAAGAACATATTAACTACTTTTTATTCTTAAGTTTATTTATTCGGCTATAGTCACACAATAGTTTAAGAAAAGCTTCATATAAAAATGAATGAAAATTTTGTTTTTGTGATATTAACCTTTTATATTATCTTTTCTATAAACATTGAACGTAAACCATTGGTAAAGAGGATCGTTATTTGATGCTTCTGAAATCGTATGAAATTAATTTCTTTGCAATATCAAAAATTTATGAATCAATTTTATTTGCACAAAAACGACTTAAAATCGCTATAATAACTCAATTCTAGTTTGTTCTGCAAAAAATTCAACCCAAGAAGAGCAAATAAAAAAGAAAGAAATTGGAAAAGACTTACAAATTCATCCATTTAACAACCACCAAAAGGAAGCTAAACGATAAATAAATAACTCGTCTCAGGCAAAAAAATCAGAAAATGTTGCACAAAACTGGTTCTCTTTTTTTTCTTTTGCAAAGACGACGATTATGAAAAAAATAAGTTTATAAACATGCTTGCCGCCCAGTGTTGCCAGCAACATCTTTATGGCTTGCACACAACCGGCATCAAAATTACACATATAAAATATAATTATTCACGACAAAATTTTTTTTTAATATTATGACGAGTAATATTTTAATCGTTTTTAATGTAAGGGTTACTTGTCGTTAGTCCATTCATGGTAAAACGACAAACCTTACTGAGAATTTTTATCACTGCAACACAAAACACGAATCTTGTTTACACTAAAAAATATATACTGAAAAAATACAAAAATAGTAAAAATAAGTCCCCGTTATATACATATTAGGGAGATCAATTATTCGACTTTTTAAAAATCGGTTTTCGGTTTTCCGTTACGAATAATTCAAATAACCGGTTAACCAGTTCTTTTATTTAAATAAAATTGTTCCTAATTCTTGAAGCGCAGAGCTGGACTATGTCGTTCTAAAATTAAGCAGAAGCTGTTGGAGAGTTTAAAATTAAAGTGGCAGTCAATACTAACAATAATTCTAAGAAATTTCATAAAAACTATGCCAAAACGGTGTGCGGAGGCCATAAAAAACAAAGTTTATTGCACAAAGATTTGTTATTATAGTTATAACTTAGGTACCAAGATAACAAAAATTAAATGTTTTACTTTGAATAAATCTAGCAGTAATATACAAGTCCTTAATTGCCTCGACAAGAAAATTTACTTAGATTTCGTGCAGCACTATATGTAAATTTATGCAGCACCTATTTAATAGTATGTCTGTCACAGTGGTATGTTAGGCAAGAACCCACCTTTCAACCAAGAAGCCGTCGGTTCAATCCCAGGCCACACCATCTGACAATTTTCAACAACGATATCAATTCACAATATTACAGCGACTGGTTATGTGTATTTACGCTGTGAAAAACTTCACTAACTAATATATCTGCCGTTCGGAAACGTTTATGGGCTTGTGGGATTTCAGTGAGTCTAGTTGATCATTCTCCATATATAAAAATTTGTATTTTTATGCAGAAGATGAGAACAGGTTATTTTTGCTTGGCTTTCACGGTCTTTGTCAGACGTTCAAGGTTGTCATATATACAAAAATAATTAAATTTATACATATAGTTATACGATGAGCATATTTTCAATAAAAAATATACAAACTTATAAAAATTATACTCATTTAAATTAACCGGTTTAACATGAATAAATTAACCGATTTATGCGGTATTCAAAAATGAAGATTTTGAAAAAACCGTATTCGACAAAACCAAAAGAAGCCCATTAAGACTGGTCGAATAATAACCGTCCGATCTCCCTAATACATATATAACAATAAATGAAAACAGTAGACAAAAAAGTAAGACACACGATCAAAAATTACACACAATATGTGTGATTACACACAAGGTGGCAAGACTGTTGCCGCCTCTCATGGCAGTAGCGATAAAAATATTTTCTCTTTACTGACTCTCCGTTTTCTACCTCTACGGCTTAGAATAATTTCATTTTTTTATCTTTTCGTAAAGTTAAGATCGTTTGGAAGAGCACATCGACGTTGGCATTTTTACTGTTTTAACCAAAAAAAGAACAAAAAAAAGAGAACCACGTATCAGCATAAACGTCTAAATTTTTACACGATGACAGTTTTAATTGCAAATTTAATGAATTTATAAATAAAATCGTTAAATGCGGGAAACTAAACCTGACTTTAAAGGTTTATTCTCATAAGCTTCTGTTTATTTTCTTACAACATAGTGAGTAAGCATAAGCACATGCCAATTATTCTTTTTCAAGATTATGGAAAACGTCATATCGATATCAAAAGATAATTTTATTTGAAAGTGGCATTTTTTAGATGATAAATTAAAAAAGAAATTCAAATTTTTTTAATACTTGTAATTTGAATATAATTTCAAATACTGCTTAGAAATGAACATATTGCTTGGAGAGAGCAAAATAAGTTGAAAATTCGAAGTGAGCTAAGTATTAATAATTTTATTATTGCCTTTCGTCATCAAATTGATACTAAATTACTGTTAAAGATTTCATATTTCAAATTAAATAAATAAATAAAATCGTACACACTTCAAATGAAATCTAAGGAACCACAATGTGTATGTCTTCTAGACATTTTTTTTTTAAATAATTGTTACTTTACTATCACCGTGTTCGTTTTAAAGCTATTAGACTGTATATTAAAGCCTAATTCTTTCTTTCTGCTGGCTACTCTTATTTAATACGTGAATCATATACACGCGGTTGTTGTCTTAACTTATATAACTGCACCATCTAGTGTGAGCTAGCAGAGTTGTTACAGCAAATCAGTGTTCTAACTGTTGTTTCAAATTTATTTCTCAAATTTACTTCAAATTTAGCATAATAGAAATTTTTTTGGATAATTTTAACAGAAATCATTCAACGAACTTGAGTTAAAATTTCAAACGACACAACCGTCAAAGTGTGTTAATGTTAAGCTTCTCTTGTTCTTATTTTCATCTTAAGGGGATTTCCTAATAGCAGTGTGTTAACATAAATTACAAAAAATTATTGTAAAAAATAATTTCTGATATGGAAATGTGAAGTAAATTTAATATACAGTGGCTATAAGCCCAACTCGGACACTATAATAAACTGATTTTTATTAGAAGAATGGGAAAAAATACCAGCTGATTACCGCCAAAAACTGGTCGAATATAAAACCCTTCTTAGCTCAGATTTGTTGGATACCGACTGATGCTGAACTTTTTTATTGAGATAATCCCACAAATTTTCAAAAGGATTTATGTCGGGGCTCTGGGGTGATGTTTCCATGACGTGTGGCACATTAAATATCCACCGCGATCTTACTTTGTGAGCCTTGAGTTTGGGGTCGTTATCTTGGTAAAAGTACCAACCGTTATCCAGACCAAGCTTATCCACACTTTCTGGCATGTTTTCTTTTAAAATGTTTAAATAAACATTCTGATCCATGATAGTGTCAATAAAATGCAAAGATCCTGGACCTGATACACAAAATGAGCCCCTGACAAGCACTGAACTACCCCCATGCTTATGCTTCACTGTCAGTTTCAAGTTATTCAAATGTAGTTCCTGATATTGTCCCCTCCATATTATTGGTTTACCATCTGACCAAAATACGTTAAATTTGCTTTCGTCGGTAAACATAACGTCTCTCCAAAAAGAAAAACCCTTATTTTGGTTTTCTTTTGCAAATTTAAGTCTTTTGGTTTGATTGGGCTTACTAATAAGAGGCTTTTGTGTAGTTCTTCTACCATTAAGACCAACTCTGTTAAGAAAGTTTCTTATTGTTGATTGGCTTACTTTTTTACCAAGGTCACTTTCAGCAATAGCAGCAAGTTTTGGAGCACTGAGGAAGGGATTTGCTTTTATTTTTCTGCCTCAGAAAATATTTTGTTGTGGGTATGTTTTGGTCTATTTTGCACCGTTTTATTGACTTTGAAACGTTTTATTATATCGTGCACAGTTGAATGGCTTCTGCTAACAATTTTTGAAATTTCGCGAATACTATTCCTTTTTTTGAATGCTCAATAATAAGCTTTCTTATTTCGATACTAGTTTATCCCCATTGTCTTCTTGATTTTAGCTCTGTTTATTCTCTATTATTTTCGAAAACTGAACTAAAGGGGTTTCTCCCTAAATATGTAAATTATATCAGCGAAGTTCGCCGCATTGAAATTACAGAGTTGCAGTTATTAACCCATAAAAGTTACTGTCCGAGTTTGGCTTGTGAAAGTCATTTTGACTTTCAATGCGTTTTCAACTTTTTACGTACAATTATTAAATTTCCGAGTGGGTTTTCCCTTTTGTACGTGGAAAATATACACAAATAAGAAAATAATTACATATTTAAAAAAATAATAAAAATGTATGATTTTTAAGCGATCGAAAACAAATTGGTATAGAGTTCGAGTTTGGGTTGGAGCAACTGTATGTATACAGTTGTCCCGGCTTAAATTCTAGCGCATGCTAGAATGTCCAGTTTTTTACGCATTTGAGCAGGGAATCATTTAAACGAAAACTCGGATTAATGCGCATTTGACACATATATAAATAAAAGTATTTAAAAGAAAAGTATATATATTTTTTTCTTTTAAAAATTAAAGTTTTCGTTTTTAAACCACTCACATACCCTTGCTAAAAATAGTTTAAAATTCAAAAAAAATTTTCGATTACTTTTGTGAAATAATATATAGAAATATTTTTGTTGGCAGCAATTTTTATGCATTAAAGCGAAGAACGCATTTAAGCGGGAATTTCTGTAATACATTGTTACATTTTAACCTTTCTAAAACGTTTGAGTTCATTTAAATTGCGTTAAAATAACACCGCTTTATTTATTGTTTTACAGTTTTATTTATTTACTTCACTATAACTTTTATACTGTTCTTAATATTCGTTTATACAACAGTTTTATTTTCGCTTTAACACAACTTTATTTATTGACCGCTCAACGATAACTAACTGACGTGTAGGTAAAGCAGCCTCTTTATAAACCTAATTGCCTACAGTTTGGAAAGTTCCGGAAATGTCTCACATATTCTGTTTTTATATCCATTAATTCAAATATAACGTAAAAATTGTCGATTTGGCAGTAGTGCCGAATACGCAAATAACTACGGCATTGACAGGGTGGCACAGAACTACAAAATTTAGGCATTTTAGGCAAAATCATCTTACTAACATGTGTCTGTGAGACACATGTTCAATTCAATGTAGCAAAAAAATATCTAACATATCATTACGAAATTTTATGACTTTTATGATATTGGATAATTTAGCTAAAAAAATTTAGATATTGTATAAAATTTGTTCATCTATTAGAGGTCAAAATATAAAATTGTAACATTAACTATCGAGTGTATCAGAGACACATGAAATAGTTATTTTTCAGAGACTTTAGTTTGGGCCATACAGTTGTGAGAAGGCTTGTACATCCATATGTAAACAGTGGACGAAATGAAACATGTAATAACTATTCTACGTGTGCGGAATTTGCCAAAAATTTATTAGTTTAAGGTTGATAGATATCTGGTACTCTTAAAAAAAATAAGAGTTGTGTTGATTGCAAAACAAAAACAAAGAGTGCACATAAATTTGTTCAGTTTTACAGAAAACATGGTGCCCAATAAGCACTCAAAAATTTAAAATCCAAGTACTTGTAATTCTACTAGAATTAAACTTGCATTCCAACAATATTTTCAAGTAAAAAATTTCAAAAACATTTTTACAACTTTTATGTCAATAAAAATTAGAAATAATGAGTTTATAATTGGTGTAAAATTTTAAATTAAAAAAAATTGATAACTTAAAATTCGTTCAAAATATTAAATAGTTAAAAAAAAATCAGAGCTGACTTTTTATTCTCTATAATGCGAACTTCGACTTATATAACGATAAGTTATAGGTAAATTATTACATATAACATTCGGACTAAAGAGCAGTCAATACTTTGAATCAACTTACACACAATTTTACTTGCAGGACAAAGTAGAACGTAATTTAATCCACGTTTCTGGATACACTGAGTATGTTTATGGAAAAATATTAAGTCTTATTGGAAAGCAACCAAAGCCCAAAACTATTTTTAAGAGAAGCTGTCGATGGCTTATTTATTGCTCCTTCAATACGTCAAAGGTCTAGAATAAAATTGCACAGTTTTAAAATTCAGTGAATGTACGATGTTTTGCGATATACAAATTTACTAAAGACAGAGATAATATTTGTATGATTCTAAAAAATAGCGTGTTATAAAGCAATCCTGTCAATAATAGACCAGGAATGTCTGCAATTATCATTATTAATAATTTTTTTATGTATAAATTTTGCAGAATAAAATTTTATTTATTTATTTCCTTATAATTGTTTAGGGTCATTTTCTTTAAGTTTCTTTTATATGTCTCGTAGAGACACATGTTAGTACAATTTGTAACATTTTTATGTCAGTAAGATGAGGGTAAAGAAAAATTCACTGTATGAGAATATGTTCTTTTTATTTCTTAGCAAATTTTTCAGTAAACTTTCTCTGAAATTAATTACTGAATAGCTCAGAAATACACATTAAATAGGAGGAAATGAAAATGTGTTTTTAGCGGTATAACGATATTTCACTTTTCGATTACTATAGTGAAGATACTTTTCATAACATGAATTTGTTTATTTGTTAACTGGTGTCAGAACTAACATTTTCACAAAAACGAATGACATAAAACACAGATGGCACTGATTTGAATTTAATATTTAAGTGAGTTTTGAAATTTAAATAAAAAAATGTGTGTGAAATATACAAATTATTTATTCATTTGAATGAGGTCTATCCGAAGTCTACCTTTCAAATCGCCCGTGCAGTATGTCCAATGTGGGATGTAGCGTCGTCCTGTTGAAACAAAATGCCATTGCTGTGCATATTATACAATTCAGGCAAAAATAAGCTCATATTCATCTACCTATAGAGCTTGCCATTGACAGAGATGTCCTGGGCAACGTCGTTATTTTGGAAATATGGAACAATGACGTTGCCAGCACAAGATCTACAGCAAACAGTGACTTCCTTAGAATGCCTTGAAACCCCTCAGATCTCAATTTTGTTAGTTAGTGTACCCATTTATCCAGAAATGCGATTAATCGCTGATGAAATTCAGGGTCAGTTTCATTCCTATCGTCATCAAATGCGCGTGTTGTTGACTCAATATCTGTCCCTTGCCATTTGGCCAAAGGAACTGTATAAATGACAGCCGATTCCACAGAAGTATCTCTATTGAATTACACGTTATTTATCCACCAGAATATATTTTTAATATATATTTATATATATTAAATAGGCAAACACATTTTTTTTAATCCCTTTTGCGCACGGCCTACTATTAGAAGAGGTTTTGAAACTACATAGGGTATGCTATTCAAATGGTGAGCAGTGTATATACAAATATATATATAAAGCATATATATCGTCACCTAAAATTCAAACGGCCGTAACGAACAAAAAACTCAAAATTGACTTTTTCATTAATTCTGATTTATTTCATCAAAAAAATGGTATACAAATAAATTTGAACTCATCCGACTAAAATGAGCGATTTTATTACTAAAAAACAAAAAGGCCAAACTAAACCTTTGTACAAAATACAACATTGTCAATTGTCAAAACGTCATATTGTTGTATAAATAAATTAAATAAAATATAAAAATTCTATCTAAAATATTGGTCAAATCTCATTTTTTTAAACATGCCATTATATTTAGCTTTGATGAAAGAACGACACTCTTTAGTTATATATCCATCATACTGTAAATAAAAAAAATTTCTTTAGTCGTTGTTTCCGTTAATAGCGCTATCTAGTGAGCAGTAGGAAAACAGTTTATTATATATCGTTTATTATACTGCATTTATACTACAGATGTCGCCTTGTCTATATTTGTTATTTTTCAATGACTAATTTGAAATTTTTTTGTGCGCAAATTACTCTTACACTTTTGGATGTTGAATTTTTTATAGGAGTCACATAATTATATTTTAGCACCGCTATATGCTTTCAATGCTAGAAGCTGAGGCAGTGCTCCATAACTAAACTTCGTAGCACTAGATTGGTTTCCATCTCTCATTACAAAGGAGTATAGTACAAGCTAAGCACCTCTTTAATTGTATGGCTTTTGTTGCTTTTTGTTTAACTTAGTATCTAAAGGGTCCGCCAAATAAATTTTTTTTTTTGAAAATGCTATAAAAAAAATACTGAATATTTTCTCTAATTTCTTTTTTTATTTGAAAGTACACAATCCTTCCGGTTAATAATTGAAAATAATTTTATTCAAATGGCTGCCTCGGCTGGCCATGCAGTAGCCTACACGACCGGTCTAATATTTAAGCACATTATCGATTGTGTGCAGCTGTATTTCACCAATGGCTTCACGAATATTGTCCTTTAAAGCGTCAATTGTCTCTGGCTTGTTGGCGTAACACTTATCTTTGACGGCACCCCACAAATAATAGTCCAACGGTGTTAAATCGCAGCTCCGAGGAGGCCAAACGACATCAGCTCTGCGGCTGATAATGCGATCTTCAAAAACAGGGCGCAAAACATTGAGTGTAGTTTCGGCTGTGTGGCATGTAGCGCTGTCCTGTTGAAACCAAATGTTGCTAATATCCTCCTCTTCAATTGTTGTGAGCAAAAATTCGTTCAACATGGCCCGGTACCGATCGCCATTGACTGTAACGGCCACTCCTCACTCCACTCATTTTCGAAGAAGAATGGCCCAATTATGCCTCTGGACCAAAATCCGCACCAAGCAGTGACTCGTCTTGGGTGTATCGGCTTTTCAATGTATGCGTGCGGGTTTTCTGTGCCTCAAATGCGACAATTTTGCTTGTTTACATACCCGCCAAGATCAAAATGAGCTGCATCTGAAAAGATAATTTTTTTTTTTTTTTTTGTCAAATTCGGCATCTTCTGTAAGTCGATCGCAGGCACAGATTCCCAGCGTTGTTCAAGCGTATACACAACCATATTCGTTAAGCGGAAGGATAAAATTAATTATCTGTCAAATCAAACATGAGCTAAGTGTTACCATTCACGAAATAAGTACTAGCTGAAAAAGAAACGTTAGATGGCGGACCCTTTATTTGGATTTCCATATTAGCCGGCGGTCAAAGTCAATTCCCAAATTTTTAATACCACGTAATTTTTTCTCATTTGCTTTTATTCTGCATTAGCTAACCAAGTCTCCAGCTACCGTATATGTGGAAAGGTTAGGCGCATATTGAGGAGTGATTGGGGACTCAGCAGGCGTGCCGTCCGTATCATATACGATGGGCTTTTCGTCGCTTGTGCGGCGTATGGCGCGTCGGTGTGGTATAAGACGGTCATGTCTGTTGTTGGACAGAGTAAGATTCTCACGTGTCAGAGAATTGCACTCTTGGCATGTGTTCCGGTGTGTCGGACGGTCTCTACCGATGCTTTGCAGGTCCTTGTTGGTGTGCCGCCGCTTGACTTGGAAGTGGTGCGTCGTAGCATTGCTTTCATGGTCAAGAGGGGACTGCCACTTGGGACGGACGATTGGCTTTCTGTTTCGGAGCTCGAGATTGGGAGAGATAGGTATAAGGCCCTTTTGCAGGGGTGCATCGTAGATAGGTGGCAGACGAGATGGACGAACAGCGACAAGGGAAGGGTGACTTATGGATTTATTCCGGACGTTACATTCGTACGGGAACACCCTGACTTTGGCTTTGGCTTGAGTCTGGGGTTCATACTGACGGGACATGGCTCTTTCAATGCATTTTTGCATCGAATTGGCCAGACTGAATCAGCGGACTGTCGGTGTGGGAGGGGAATTGAGGACTGGAGGCATGTACTGACTTCGTGCCCGGACTATGATGACGTTAGGGATTTAGATAGTATGGGTATTACTCATACTGCGGGGGTGTGGGATTTCAGTAGGGTATTGTTGGACGATCGTACTTATGGTAGGCTGGGCGTTTTTGCCCTTGAGGTGTTTAGGCGTAGAAGGACGGCACTATTAGCGGAGGTTGAGCCTGCATCACCATCTTAGCGGTCTCCTGGCTAGCCTTTTTCTAGCTTGGCGTCCCGCTGGGGTGCTGACGGTTTGATGTGTTATGCTGCTTGCTGTGATTGTCTGCTGTTTGCTGTTTCCCGACCTGCTGTTTGCGGCTTGATTTGTGGCTGCAGTTTTTGGGTGTTGTGTGTTTGTACTGGTCTGCTTTTGAATGGTTGTGTTCTTGTTGTTGTGTATTGTGTCCGTGGCGCACGATGTCACTTTGAGTTCTCCCGTGAGGGTGGCTCCGTTTATTGTTGTGTTGTTTAGTGTTTCTTGTTTGTTGTTATCACCATCTTGGTCACCAGTCCGAAGTTGTTTGGGACTTACACTGGTAGTAGCATTTATGCTACGAGGCCTGACCGGAGGCTTAATTCTGGTGCCACGGGTGTCGGGAGCCCCAGGAATTTCGGTTCCTGCCCGACTATGGTGAGGCCCCCTTTGTGGGAGCAACGTGGTGGCTGTGGTTTAAACCCAAATCGCGGGGAGAGCTATGCTGGCTCGGTGTGGAGTTACATTTTTAACCGGGTGCCGTAACCCATAGATCGGTAGGAGTTTAGATAGTCTCCGGCACCTTACCAAGGTGTGAGGTCATGTCCAAATAACATGGCTTTAAATTGGTACTCACTGGTGATTTTGATTATAGGTGGGGGCGTTGGTGGACGCATTGTATTCACTCGTGCTTTGGCACCGTGAGGTAACGTCCTAGGGCAGGTACTCACGTTAAACCACTGACTTACCGTATATGTTGTGTCGAAGTGTGGGTACTGCTGCATGTTAGCATATCGGAGGTATATATTGTGACGAAAATAAAAATTTCTAAAAGAGATACACAAACATTTGTACATTTAGAACAACAAATTTTATTATGGAATTTATTCTATTCGTTTGTGTCAAGGCTACTATGATCACCCTGTCAATATTCATTCAATACTTATTTGTGTTATTAACAGTGTTACCAATCCAGTTTTTGAGTAATAACGTAGCTGAATTAATTAGCTGTTTCAGAAAGTTTTTGGCTTTACTAAAACATTCGAAACTAATGACAATCAATCGAAGAGTAAGGTCATGTTAAGGCTTTAGGAAAAGTGTTGAGTACTTTATGTATTAAGTTGAAGTTAAATAAGTTACTGTATAGTTATCAAGTGTTCAAATAAAAGAGACTGTATAAAGCAACACAAATATTCTAATATTTATTTGTTTATATTTTTCGTACAATAACAATCGAAAATTACATGGGTTTCGACGGCATTATTGAGACGAGGTGGCAATTTATATAGCTGTACATATTACAAGTTATTTTACATAATCACCATTTATTTCACAAAGTAAAAGAAAACAATAAGCAAAATAAGGCATTAATTTACAATAGAAGCGTTACAAGGCTTCCAATCAAATAATAATAATTTAAGATTTAATTTAAATATGGAAATTCTATTAATGATTTTCAAGCCAACTGGTAGCCGATCTTATAAAAAAATACCCATATATTCAATCCTTTGCTTTGCATCCAATCTGCATCATAGTATCCAAAGATTTTCTTGGTTTCTTGTGATTGATTCTGAAGAAAGTTATAGGATTTATATATACACATAAGTACTCGATACTTATACAATCCATTGATCGGCAAAATTGGCTTACAAACATCATTAAAAAGCGAGAGTGTTGCATAAGTAATTGGTAAACTGTGTACCAATTTCAGTGCTCTATTTTGCAGACGCTGTAGCGTTTTTAATACAGTTGTCTTTTGTATCCCTAAGTTTTAGCCATATAATTCAAATGACTTTGTATTAAGGCTTGATATAACAAGAGCTTAGTTTTCTTATTAAGTTTATATTTTAATTTATATAGTATACCAATAGCTGAATCGATATTTGTTTCATCCCAAGACATATATGCTTAAATTATTGTTTATAGCTGACGAATATAGTCTATTCATTCAATATTTGTTTGTTCAATATAGCGAACTCAAAAATCAACAAAATATCGCGTTCAATTGATGTTTTTGAAACCAAGTTATATTTGTACGGATAAAAAATTTATACATCATTTGCGAACATATCCAACGGCCCGTGAGATCCAATTACTAATGTCATTTAGATAAATACAAAAAAAAAACATATGTACCAAACAGCGATCTTGTGGCCCCCAAACTCGATATTTAATAAGCCACTTTTAGTACCGCCAACCTGCACATATTGTTTCCGATTTCTGAAGTAACTTTCAAGCAAATTTTCAACTACGCCATAGTACATATGTTTTTTCAACATTATTTTATGATCAACTAGATCAAAAGCTTTTGAAATATCTAAAAACAGAACCTCGATTCTCTTTGCACAAACATAATTAATAAGTATAAATTAAGTATAAATTTTCACCAGACAAAATTTATCAACCGTAGTAGCATTTGAAGCTTTCACAATAGGAACTATTTTACTGATTTTCAAGCAGTCTGGAAAAATAGAATTTTTTACTAATATTGGTTCAACAATATTTCTATTTTTGACTATAAATCTATGCGTAACTCCATCATATTGGTTTTTTGGCGCAATGCTCTGAGTTGATTACAATTATCATCTGGATATGGTATTCCACTATTTGTTATTTTAGTTCATTTACAGACTCTATAAAATAACTATTAAAGCTTTCAGGTTTTATGTTATTATGACTTATTGGTGTTCCCGTGGATGTCATTAGATTGTAATATTTGCTTTGAGCTCTATTAAGTATAATGTTTATAAAGTTACAATTTTTTTTCGAGTCTCCATTTATTTTATTTAAATGTCAAATCATCATAATATTCCCCCTTTAACTTTTGCCTCTTAATCAAAATCTTGCGTTTATACTGCACTAAATTCTGTAAGTTTTTGTTAATCCATGAACAAAGCTGAGCGGTTAGGTTCTTACTTATGTTCTACTTGTGGAATTAGTAACAGCATTACTAACACTTACTATTAAATTTTCAGTTAACTCTGTTAAATTAAGTGTCGTATTGAAATTGTTTAAGTTATCCTGTATGTAATTTCTGACTGTTGTAATCACAATAAGGTTTTTGTATTTCAGTATAACTATTTAAAAACAACAACTTACAACGTGCCAAGTTATGATCCGTTAACGTACATTCAATCGAATCAACAGAAATTTTACCATATACATTACTGAAAACATGATCAATACTAGTTCCACTGCTTGAACTACAAAGAATGACAACTATGACAATCATAGTTTAAAAATAGGTTCATCAAATCAGAATATAGAGGGTTATGATGTACATCAATATTTGTATTCCCAACTATAACAACTGGAGTTTGATATTCATATCCCTTTTCATAATACAAAAAAAAAAAAAAAACGATCAGATGAGCACTTTTGCGAACTATGTATATACTGATACGAGCTTTAAAGGGTTTGCTTTCAATCCGAAAATTGTCAACAAAGTTTTCACTTTTGTATCGATCTACCACATATTGTAATCTATTAAGAATATATTAAGATATTTCACCATATCCATCATTTCTACAACAATAAACGATAATTGTATTCAACTGTGATATTTCTCCATTCAACCAGGTTTCCTATATAACATCAAATTCTGGTAATTTTAAAAAACTTGCAACAAACGACTTAAATTTATTAAATTTTATAACGGATGAAACGCTTCTTATGTTTACACATAAAATATTTAAAAACTGCAATTTAGATTGTACATAGAATGTGTTTATTATATTTAGAAAAATTATTAAAATATTGATCATTAAACATTAAGAGAAGATGAGAAAAAAAATCGCATACTACAACATAATACAAATATAAGAAAAAAGATGGAGAAACATACGCTACATTGTCACCATCATCATCACTGGTAGCACAGCCATCAGCGTTACCATCTCCGTTACTCATTGACCTACGTCTCCAAGATTTCTTATTTGTTGCATCTAAGAGCAATTGCTCGACATTTTCTTCACATCCGAATAATTACGGTTTAGAAATATCATTCTTTATAAAACACTCTTCCAGCTCTTGTATACACATGCTGGTAACCAACCTAATCCCTCCTTGCGTACTTAAGCAAACACAACGCTTCTTTTCCCAGAAAGTCATTAACAAAAACACCACTCGTCTCTTTGTTCTCTTTCATCTTGGGTTTAGCAGACATTAGCTTTTGTTTGGATGATTTCGGTGAAAACTATACAACCACACTTCTTTTCTCATTGCTACCTTTCATTCGTTTAGAAATTGGTTTATTACGAATAAAGTAGACTTCATCAATATTCTTAGATGGTATTTATTTTATTTAACGCAATTTAAAAGAACTCAAACGTTTCAAAAAAGTTTAAAACGCAATAATATGAAATATTGGACGGGTAATGGGAAGCTTTCTTGGCGTATTCCGGCCTTAAGAACCTGAGGCTCGCTTACATGATCGCCATTCTTAACCTTACATTTTCGTTAGGTGTCTGTGTAATAGGTTGCAGACATTTGGTGGTAAATTTTTCTCAGTTTATAACTCAGGCGTTCATACTTTGCCGAACGCCTGAGAAACGTTGCACCACTCTATGTGTTTGTTTAATTCTACTGTGCTTACTTCTGAATCAAAATTGATGATTTGTTACAGTTACGGTTCCCTTCACTTAACATTGGTATCAGCTTCTTTATTAGTGCTTTTTAAATAACTTGAATATCTTGAATATATTAGGCAATTGGCTATATGACTTCACTCTTGTGTGATTCTTTCCAGATTTAGGGATCATGAAGATCAGCGCTAATTTCCAAGCACGAGTTCGTCTGTGATCCTGTGCAGATTTAGGGATCATGGAGATAAGCGATAATTTATAGTCCCAAAACGACATTAAATAAAAACAGAATTTTCTCGCCAAAAAGCATCTCCATAATTATTTTGTTGCTGATTTTATTAATACCCGGTGTCTTCTTTTGGTTTAAGTCCTTGATAACTTTTCAATGATACTCATCTCATATCTCAATGGTTAGGCTGCATAAAGCCGCGGTAATGAAGGTGACAATTGAAGGACGTCGTTTGCAGTATTCGGGGTAAAGACCTGCTTCAAGTATTTAACTATTTAACTTTCGATCGCAAAGATTTGAAATGAAATTATTTTATATACAGTAACCGATTAAGTAATGAAATAAAAAACAATTTTCTCGTTGTAATTAAAAAAGTTAAAATTTTATATTGAAACACACATACACTTGGGGCAAAAAATATTAATAAAAAATAATATTAATTTATGCGATGAAGTTTTAATTGCGTTTTTAAATACTTTTTTATTGCATATAATGAACCATTATTCATTATGAATTTAAAAATTTACGATCATAAACTTGCATCGAAGATATAAAAACATATAAATTATAATTAAAAATGGCAACCAATGATAACATCTTATAAAAGTTGTTGGCCAGAGAGTAACGAAGATTCCAAAGAAGGAAACAAAGTGGCACTGTAAAAAGATTTCTTACTTTGAGTTCTATTCTACTTAGATTTGCATTGACTCACAGCAATACGCGTTTAATTAAAAATAAAAAAATTCTGTGTTTGATTATTATTAAAATTATATTTATATTTTAAACAAAGGCAAACAAATATATCATACATATGTACATATGTATATATGATGCAATAGACAAGAAATTCTTCAAATTTGATTACTTGTTTTTTAATATCACTAATGTCAAAATATGAATTTCCTACTACTTTGTTGGTATTTCAAGAAAATGGGAGGTGTTTACACAAAAAGTTTATTTGACCTTACTTTCCGCCATCTAGTATAAGTACCTTTGAAAAATTGAATAAAAAAAAAACCTAATAAAGCAATGCCTAAAGAAAAATACACTTAATTAGTACAGTAGTAGTCTTAGCTATAAACATTATTATGGCATTTATTGTTTGTGTCAGCGCTATTAATGTATCTGCAGCACAACATTGTCTGTGATATTAACAATGTTACCACTTGCGTATTGAAGGGTGCTACCGTACCGAATTTGGGTGTTACATTTGAAATTAACGGAATAGGTTGCTGTGGTAAATACAAGTAATGTAATTTTTATATAAAAGGCGAAGCATTATGCATAACACAAAGTCGTGCTTAGGCGTAAATAAAAGTATTGAGTATTTGTGAGTATTATATGCAAGATAATAAGTTGAATTGTATAAGTAGCAGTTAGATAAATAAGTGCATAAAGTAAAACAATAACAGACGTGTTATTTATTTTATTTAACGCAATTAAAAGAACTCAAACGTTTTAAAATTCTTAAACGTAACAATACATTTTAATTGCTCTTGTTACTTATGCATTCTTTTATATTTAACTAATGAAATGCATTGAGCGAATCAGTAATCTTTCGAAGCCCATTCGTTTATAATCCCTTGTATAATCTATCATAAACATTTAGGAAAAACTATGATAAAGTATCTTAAAAAATGGCAGTTAATAGCGGCCATGTAGTTAAACCCAAATCTGTCTGGCTGTCATTTATTCAATTTATTTTACCAAATCACCATTAGTCGAATGTAGCGTTCAACGACACGTACAACCGATAAAATTGTTTTATCAATATGGGTGTTCTGTTTAATGCATACAGTGTTTTGCATGCTTAGCCTATTTCACAATCGCTATGACCCAACCGAATATGGTATTCGCAGTGTAGTTGATAAATTCGAGTGCACTGGTTTATTAAGCAATAAACCAGCATCCGTACCACGAGGAAAAGCAAGACTTGCTAAAACATCGGCGCTGTTAGTGAAAGTGTACAGAAAAAAAATCGAAGTAGTCGTCTTCGCGTCACTCACAAGACCTCTGCAATTTGCAGACTACAATTTGGCGAGTTTTGAGTCCTGTCTTGGGCATACAACAAATTTAAATGATGACGGCATGCGCTCACTAAATGAGACCTGGAACCTTGGAAACTGACAGAAATTTTTATCTAAAATCATCCTCGGCTATAGGGCCTTTTTCTTAAAAAAAAAAATTGTTGAGAAACTCAGTGTTTGGTCTTGATTTCGTCCTGGCACCGTCTTCAGTCCATATTTTTTTGAGTACGACGTTGTTAGGTCATCATCGTCAACGGGGAGTGCTATTAGTCAATGATTACCTACTTCTTTTGACTTGAATCGGTTTATATATGGTAGACATGATAATGTGAGCTGACCAGCAAGTTGGTGCGACATGACCCCTTTAGACTTTTTCTTTTAGAATAATCTTAGGTCGCAGGTCTATGCAAATAAGCTACAAGTCACAGCGATACTTAAACCCAACATACCCTATGCCATCGGCAAAATTCAGTGTGATTAATGGTACATAGTCATAAAAAATTGACAATTCGGACCCGCAACACCCAGCGAAGGTTCGGCTGACATTTGCACGATTTTATATTCTTTACACAGTAGCATCAACATTCACTTTGTTTTATTTATATTTAAAGATAGGAAACGGTTAATGGACTTCTTATAAAATGGCATTTTTTGTTCTTTTCAAAACATTACGATTTCGATGAAATATGGAGAAAATTCTGGCTAATGAAAGTGTTATAGAATATGTTTTTATTCAAATTGGGACTTGGAAGAGGCTAAAATCGGCGGAAAACTGACCAAATTAGGTCATATGAAAACAGTTTGTTTATGAGACAATCACACTTTGGACTTTGAGTGTCTAATAAAGGGCAGAATTAGAATTTTAGTTCATAATCCATTCCTATGGACCACGTAGTTAATATTGGAACTATAAAATATAGCGTCTTCAAACTTTTCATATGTTATTCTACTAACAAATTGCACATTAAGATAAAAAAAAAACTTCACAGGAAGAGTGAAAAAAAATATATGTTGTACTGGTCTACAAAAAAAAAAGAAAAATTTCTGGCCTATAAATAAAACTATATGGAATATACTGATTTTGATACGCTGGATTTAAATCCGATTTCTGTTTGTTTCATCGGGCTCAAATTTTGTTTTTAATTTATAAATGAGTTGTACTAAATAATGACCCATGATAAATAACAATAGATAATTTAACTTCCTTAATGCATTAGGGCCCATACTACAGTAATTACTTTTACTTCAATTGGAAAACGGAAACTAAAGTAAGTATTATGTAATACTAAATCAAATCAACTAAATTTTATAATCTAGAATTTTGCCAGCGATCCTAATATATACGCAGCTATAATCTGTTCTGGGTAATCACTCCCAGTGACAGTGCAATAACACTGGATTAAGCCAAAAGTTTATTTTTTAAATTGAGATTAATTTTTATATATTTTTTTGTACTCCTCTTATCACATACTGTATATGGATTTAATTTGTTTTTAAATTGCACATTTCGGGTGACATTAAAATGCCACCAGAAATGTATCAACACAACATTTGTGCCATTCTAGGAAAATAAATGAAATCTTTTTTAACTTTTAAATTTGTTAAAATCCCAGTTAAAAATGCTAAGCCTGATGCTTGTAATGTAACTCTGCCCAGAACTTAGAAGTCAGAGAACAAAAGATGACTTTTGCACGAACATCTTGATTAAAACTCTCAAATATGTATGAAAATGGATTAAAAAAACAGAAAAGAAAATAACAGAATAAAATGGAAAGTAATACAACAGGTATGCACAATTGCTTGTAAACGTTTATTCAAAAAGAACTCAAAGTGGAGCACATCCCTTAAGAATTTATATTTGAAATTAAAGTTGAAACTCTCACAACGAATTAAATTACAGATGGTGTGCATGAATAACCCTTCATCATTAAAATTGAAATTTTCAACAAAAACAAAATTTGCATTAAATGTTCATAAAGGAAATAAAAAAAATTTTAATTTCCTTTTGCTTCCTTTATGATAAAAAAAAACACTGTTGCTATTACTGTTGCCATACAATCGAAAATACTTTTATGTCGACTTTAAAAAGTCGATCAATAAAAAGTTTCGGCTAATGTCTCCTTAAACTTTTAGATAAAATATCTATATTACTTCCGCCCCTTAAAAGTATATTCATAAAAAAAGAAAAAAAAGAAAATATTGCGAAAAAAAGGATTTCGTATTCTGTGCATGTTCATGTACCACAACGACGTTTCAGTAAAATAAGTGAGTTTTGTTGCAAAATGTTAGAATAGAAAAATTAAAAAAAGGAAGACAAAAAGTGTTACAATGAGAGGAGACTTTACTCTTTCAATGTACATTTTTAACGATTATTGTCAGCCATTAAAAATAAAGAGCTAAACTTTTCGCAAAACATTCGCTTTAGGAATTGCTACCATCAACAACGACATTTTGTCCCGAAACGAAGCATGAAAATTTAAACAACGAATGAAGAGAATAATTTTTTTTTATTGAAATTAAATGGTTCACAGAAACTTAAATTTAAAAATTTTGTATCTAAAAATTTATCTTTTTAATTGAAATTAATTATACATAAATCTGTTTCATTTTGAAATAATGATACACATATATATGTATGTATTAATATATTTTAAATATTGAAACATTTTTATATTTAAGAAAAACTATCATTCTAACTAGGCACTCTTGGAGAAGCCTGCGACCTAAGGGATAATGGTGGATATGTCACCTAATAAGACCTCTCCCTAAGCATTTTCATCTAAAACCATTAAATTCACATAATATGTCTTCTGCTGTCTCTGATGCCTTTGAACACACAAATATCCACATCTATGACGCCATCCGTGTTCCAAGTGTCTGGCAATTTCTCAAACTATAATAAGATTGATGGTGGTAAAAAGTGGTGCTAGTGAGGAGTACTTCGGTAAGGAAAACTTTTCTAACTAATGCATTTACCATTGAGGGCCGGCGTTAAGCTCTAGGTCTCTTTTTATGAGTCTACAAATAGAATCGAGCGCAACTCATTGATTGAGGGAACTCCTTCTTATTTTGCTCGAGATGTCAAGGAAATTGAGTATATACTCTTTACTTTTACGTGTATATTTTTATATTATCAAATGTTACATGCCGTAGTCAGCTCCTTCAGGTCCCTTATATAACTTGTTATTGATTTACGTAAACAATCACTTCTTATAATCGATCTAATATAATATCTATCAACAGGTAATTTTACCACAGTACTATAACTAAAAATGAATATAATGTAGCCTGAGCTTTTATTACTTCTGATGGGGTTTCTTCCGGATTTTCACGTTCATCTATCTCTTTCTCCAGGAGAGAAAATACGTCAAAGACGCATTACTCCGCTTGTAGTTTAACCTTTGTTTGAGATCTTTGCATATAAGCAGCAAAAATCAGTGTCATTAGTTTTTTTTCTAATAAAATTTCCTCATAATCAATCTAAGACGAAAAAACTCCGTTGTAAATATATTATTGAAAAAGTAAACAAAATCTTAAAAGCTTTTCTTTCTGAACTTAGAAAAAATGCTGCTTGAATTTTTGTCACTTCCCGGTACCCCGGAAGAGTGGGAAAGTTCAATAAATGATATTGTTTATACTAAAATGCTAAAACATAATAATATAAACTTCAAAAATTTATAACAAACTCGTTAAGCCTTTAGCGTTTTTGGAAATGAAATTTGTTGATATACACTTGTCTTAAACAAAGTTTTGGTTTTAAGTCCACATCTAGTCAGTGGAACTTCCAAAAAGATGTATAAAATATTATAAATAATAAACGAAAGCATGTTAATGAGATCGAATAAAATTTAAAACAATCCTTCTTCCTTAGCTTTATTAGGAGATGTCGAAACTTTTGCCCTATAAATAAATATGTTAAGTAATTAAAATTATTAAGTTAAATGAGAGAGAAAAGCAAAAATGATTTTTTTGCTTCCGAACAGTTAAATCAATATGACTTAAATAAAATTTTTACAGTTTCCATGACATTATGTTTTACATATGATACCTGACGAATAAGCACCTGGACTAACAATTACATTATAGTGTTTCCTGATCAATTTTAAACATTTTCAAAAACTTCTGGTTTTTATGTTATACAAAACGTAAGTTAAGTAAGTCATAATAAACTTAAATTGCTCAGGAGATATTAGGTTGCTAGTATAACACGTGAACTGAATGTATCTTGAAAGTGGCCTCTTGAAAGTATCATTACCGCCGAAATGAATTTTCGATAATTTATATAAAATTATCTTAATAATGTCATCCATCATTTCTTACCTTTTTTATGTTCTCTTTTAAATAAATGCAACATTAAGTAAGATCATTATGTTCACTACCCCTGTCTTAATTACTACCTTAATTATAATTTTTAACACTTTTTCTACATTTCTTCTCCTTCCGGCTTCAAAGCTAAAAGGTTCAGTCTTTTGGCTGTATACACAAACGTAAAAAAATAAACATATACCCAGTGTGTTTTGCTTTTGGCTGATGTGAATAGACATAAAAGCTTGACCTGGTATTGTTCTTCACACATGCCAAATTCCTACACTCACTTTTCTAATCTCGTCCAATTATTAATTTATGACTTATGGTTATTCTTAAGCTAAATTTCGAAGCTTCTACTATCGTCGTTCTCAAGAAATACAAAAGTCAATATTTAGTTTATATGGGAAATATTTTACGCCCATTTATGCAATTCCGCCCACTTTTAAACTGACTTGACTACAAGTCATTTAGATCAAATTTAGAAACTTCCATTCTAGCCGTTCCGAAGATAACAAAAATCAGTGTTTACGTTGTAAGTCAGGTCCCACCTGCTTATCCGATTTCGACAATTTTTTTGACTAATGATTTCTATTGACTACAAGAGGCTTGTATGAATGAATACTGAAAGTGTTTCTATCCTGTTAAATCAAATCTTAATTTAAAAAATTGACTAAAACTTGTGTTCGAGCAATGAGCTTGGGTTTAATCTTTGAGTATCTGCTATTAGTCTAAAACAAATTCTCTTACTGTTTCTGCACTCGAGATTTATGGTACTTTAGCAAAAAAAAGTCTATCCTGTTGAACCCGAGTGTAGTAATATTTATACCTATGGAAAGCAATATTAGGAATTTTAAAGTATCGACATACTGTATAATGAAGTGATTAGTTAGTACATGAATACAATAATTCTCGAAATAATAAAATGAACAAATTTTAAGAAAAACAAAACTCTTAAAAGTCTGTTGTAACGCAACAATCTGATTGTTGCTTGTTTTTTTTTTAATTTCCTTACACTGGTTTTTTTTGGTTTAGTTTTCACAGACAAAAAGCGCATGTGCATCAACGCCCACCTCTATGTCTTAAGGAAAGAAAAGTAACTTTTTTAAAGACGAATGACTTTATAAAAAACAAAAAGACCTACGATTTTTAGACACTTTCATGCATACATATATGAATATGATGTACATATACATATATTTGTAAAAATTCCTACGTTTGTTTTTTTGTAATTGATTTAATTTTAAAATGATTTGATTACCCTTTATCGTTATTGGCTGAAATTAAAAAATAAAATAACATTTTTGCTATATATGTAATGCATATCAGAAGCCAAAATGGTAGAACATGCATGGTGGGATTTTGTTTGCAGGTAAATTACAACATTTACTTAAAAACAAAACTGTGGGTTAAAAGTTTTAACGTGACCAAACTAAGCTTATATTCCTTATTTGAAATTTATTAAATGCTCTATAAAGCAATAAAGTAGATTTAACCCATTCCTGCCTAATAATGGGTATTTAAATACCCAAAAAATTGACGACAGTAAACAAATTTTAGTGATTGGTGTATTATAGCTTACGTTTTTCCTTTTTAGAAGTAGAGAAGTAGAGTTATAAGCTCAGAGAAAATGCAAAAACAAAATTTCTTTATGCCTTTTTCTTTAATTTACGTGACGGTAAAAATGGGATTTTTTTCTATTGCATGTCGGAAAATGCTCAGAAAAAGCTTTGCCAAATTAACGTCAATACGAAAAACCAAGAACACCCGACCGTTTAATTCTCTAAATGTAATGTAATAATCTAAAAAAGTTAAAATTGGTTATCAATAGACTTGATCGATGCACAATGTATAATGTAAATTACAGTAATCGTAGCTTAAATTGTTGTTCTCCACGTATAATAAACCTATACTTAGCATGAATTTAAGGTTCCACGTCCACTTATCGAAAATCGCCCATTTTTTAACTGCTGATTTGTATTGACTAAGAAGTTGCTTGGACCAAATTCAGATATTAACTTGGTATGAGAGGTACCACTTACTTGAAAACTTTTTGAGTGATGATTTATTTGTATTAACTATGAAGCTATTTGGACTAAATTTAGAGACTCTTGCTGCCATCATTTTGAAAATATAGACAAATTCATATTTACTTTGTATGGGAGTAACACTGCTCAGTTGGAGTTATTGAAACTTATATAGCCCACAGTTCTTTCTGGACATACATAAAGATACTGTAAAAATTTCAAGAAAATCGGTTCAGACATTTAAAAATTCAGACATTTTAAAATTATAATAACGAGGTTCAAAACAATTCTTAACGTTTTAACGCCCATATAGTATTGTTAAGTTTTTACCTTTTAAGAACGTTTATGTATGAGTTTGGTTTCAAATTTATAATTCTTTATTAACATAGTTTTGTGTTGCACTGTTTGTAACCTTTTTTCTAATACGATTTCTAGTCTTTATCACTCTCTCTGTTGTTCTTTACAAAGTTGTAAACAACATCAATAACTCTTGAGTTATTGTTGTTCTTTACAAAGTTGTAAAAGGTTACGAGCAGTGGAACACAAAACTGTGTTAATAAGGAATTATTATTTACAAACTAAACACAAAATTTTATTTTAACTGAAATCTACGAACTCATAAATAAATGTTTTTAAAAGGTAAAAACGTATTATATATGCCATATAGAGTATTTAAATACTTCAAACAACTTCTACGGTCCTCCAGGAATATGGTTAAAATTATTGTTAAAATCTTGCGATCGGATCAATGGTCAGGCATTAATGATATAAGAAATTTCATCAAAACCGACTAGGTTTAGCCATATTAATATGTTCATATAAATTTCGCATTCCCCAGTCCTATATTGACGCTATAGTTGGTCACATTATATATGTACGTTGTATTCAGCGACGTGTTTTGTTTTTGTTTTTTGTGTATCTCGTTGTATTGATTTTAGTGCGCATTTATGTGCGCATTATCGTTTAGACGATAGCGATAGTATTACGAGAATTGTTATCGTTATAGAAATGGTTGTGATGATGACAAAGAGATAAAAATATGTATAAAAAGGTCTTTTTTTCTTCATTTTTTCCCGAAGAAATATAAATACAAAAAAGTTTTTCTTCTTCATTTCTTTTTTTTTTTTCATTGAATATTTAACTTGTTGGAGGATGTTTTTATCTTTTTTATATTTTTTGTTGCAGAAATATAAAGATAAACTGTTTAAAAAAAGTTGGCGTTCAAGGAGCATAGTTTTTGCTGATAGGAATTTCTTGTAGCAGACAATCGCTTTCTTATTGGCCAAAATCTCTTTCTTTATATTGTTATTGTCAACTCCTATCTTTTTTTGATACTACAGCCAAATGAGCTTAAGAAGATTTTTCAATAAATATGATAAGACTATTTTTGTTTTACAATAAGGACAAAGCTTTTTTGCTTATTTATGGAATATAAAAATTAGATTTAAATTGCAAAATTGTGCAGTAGGTAAGTAAGCAATAGATGTATGGCGTTTACTTTTCAAATTTGCCCTGATGAAGTGTAAAATTGTTGCATTTTTGAACTAAATAAATCACACGATGAACATATTCAAAAATATCCAGATAATTTACTGAAGTTTTTTAAAATAATCCTTATTTGTGTTTGACACTTGCCGTTCAATTTTGTGGCAATAACCTTTAAATGTGTTTTTGTGTACTTCGACTTTGAATGCATATGTAGGTATGTAAATATATATTTTTGTTGATATCGGATGGGCCATCTATCGGTTTAAATTTGAACCATAACCAACGGTTATTTCGAATCTGTCAATACTTATGTTATTCTAATCTGTCATAAAATTCAGTAAATTATCTCCACTGAACGAAATAAATTAATTTACACTTGAGTAGTGTTGGAATTTATTTGAAATTTATTTGCAAGACAAAAACAATTGGTAGTCTGAAATAGCACGGAGATTTCGTACAAAATTTGGTCGTAGAGAAGGAACAAAACAGTGCCCGGTATAGGCAAGTTTTTTGCTAAAGTTTGCGAAACTATTTTCATTGTTGATGACGCCTTACAAAGTTCAATTGGTTGAATTCGGATGAAGCTTATTTTCATCTTGGTGGGATTCACCATGTTAATAAGCAAACGTGCCGTATTTGGGGCTCAAAAACCCAAACGTGATCTTACAGAAGCCAATGCACCCATTAAGAGTGACTGTTTGGTGCGGCTTGTGGTGTGGAGGCACATCATTGGCTTAATGTCTTTGAAAATGAGGACACCTCAACCATTACCATGATAACCGATTTTTTTGTGGTCGCTATTAATGGCGTTTATGTAAACGATGATTGGTTTCAACAGAATGGTGCAACCACACATTTCATAACCCAATTTATTGCGTCAAACGTTTGATGGTCGTTTAATTAGCCGAAGTGGTTTAATTATGCGATTTTATTCCGTTGGACTATTTTCTGTGGGACGCCATTAGAGACAAGTGTTATGCCGACATACTAGAGACAAATGAGCATTTGAAGGCCAAAATTCGTTATGCCATTGCCGAGATACGACCCCATACACTCGAAAAAGTTCTCGAAAATTTTTTCGACCGAATGGAGTACTGTGAGGCCAGCCGCGCCAGCGGAAATAAATAATACTTCACTTCTGACCGGAACAATTGAACTTCACAACAAAAAAAAAAAAAAAAAAATATCAAACCGTTTTTGATTTATTGCATTGTTAAATTTAAAAAAATATCATAAATTAGTCATTGTATAGTTATACCGACGTTGATAGTTCGACATGAGACTAAGGTAAGACTCGTTTTCTGACAATAATATTTTGTAATACAATTAACCTACTCGGCGGTGACTGCGTAAGAATTTGGGTTTCGCGAAACTGGTTAGGCTTCGGTAATCTGATTTGTGACCAGGGCCTCATTTCTGTAACTTTCGCATCGAACAACTTTTCACATTAAACGAACTTAGAGTAAGTGCGGGCAATATTGTATATCTATTTTCCTTTAGACTACCAAATTTTCAGTTTTTGTTCGATTTAAATATGATTTAACCATGCATATGCTACATGTGCTAAGCTGTCATGAAGCCATTTGTGAAAATTATTCACAGACATTTTCAGAGATATTTGAGAAAATATCGCAAATTATATTAAGCGCAATGTAGTTGTGGTAACATGACACTTTCCCAGATAATACATAAATGTTTTATTTAACGGTTGAAATTTGTTTGTTTTATGAGGTGGCAGCAATATGATGGTAGCTTTGTGTTCTCGGGCTAGATGCAGAACATCTGAATTGAGCTAAACTGGTTCGATTGCAGGCGGCTTTGTTTCGTTTGAATATTATGCGAATCTTTCTGTAATACCGCCGATTTCGAGCCTCGACCGGCTTATGTCATCTTACTAATTTCTTTTTCCTCTTTCTAGCAATTATTTAGGCATGCTCTAAGTTAAAAAAGATCGAAATTTTCTCGAAAGAAACCACGACCATAGTCTGCACGGTTCCAGTTGACTTTCTGAAGCTTAACCTACAATATTTCCTAGCACATTATTTCATTATAGTGAAAATGTTAGGAATTTTTATTTTTATGACAATTTAAAAACGTATCTGCTTGATATTAGGCTATTCCCTAACATATTTCCAATATATATGTGATTTATTCATTTTTCACATCCGTACTTAATCTCATCTTGCATTTCGTTTTAAAGTTGTGTGGGTCACACAATAAGTGTTTTTGATGTCAAGAGAATAACAACATAATCCACAAATTTTTTGAAATTTGTGTTTCTAAGAAATCTTCTTATACTTCAGTGTATTCACCATGACATTCAAAGCGTTTGTAAAGACTGAAAATCTTAAGAATAAATACTATAAAAAAGGTACATATGTACATACATACGAGACATATTACTCTTCAGATCTTATAAAAGTTTTTAATACATTTTTTAATCCAGAAACAAATAATTTCTCATAGCAGACAACAAAAAATAAACCAAATAACAAACAAATTTTCATTTAAACTTCCTTTTTACAAAAATTTCATTTTTATTTAAATTTATTTATTTGCTCGAACTCGCACAAAGGAAATATATTGATGTTCATCCAAAAGTTATCAAAACATACGCTTCAGCAGGCAAACTCATTATTATAATCATAATTATACGGATATTTCTTTATTTTGTTTGTTTTCAAAAGAAATAACGACAGAAAAACAGGAAAGTTCATTAATTTTACAAAATAGAAATGTGAGAGCCCTCCCAGAGGAAAGCGTTTGTACATGTGATGAAAGTTTTCGGGGGACAGACGAAATTATCAAAATTACTATATATGAGATTTTGATAGCACTAATTGCCCATTAAAAGAGCACGTAACAAAATCTAAATGATATTAAAACTTTGACAACAAAAAACAAAAGAAAAACAAAACCAGGTCCAAACATACATGTAAACATATTTAGATACACTATACGAGTAATATGGTCATAGGATGTACGGAATCTATTGTATTGTGTTTGCTTGTGAAAAGTACAAGACAAAAATATCTCATAAATCTAATTAATAGCCACAAAATTAAAGCTCCAGGACATTATTGTTTTTACTAAACATGTTAAACGCATACATATTTATTCACTTTTTACATACTCTATACTTTTGAAATAGATACAAAACTTTTCTATATACACAAGCATAAATATAAGCACAATCATACAAAAACAACAACAATTATAAAAAGGCCCAAATTATAACAAGGGTGCACAAACAACCAACAAACAGCCATTTAATGAAAGACTACGGCATCAAATTCATAGTGGAGATCTAAAATGTTGGATGGTGGAGTGGGCAAACATCAAACCAATTTCTAATAAAAATTATACGCATTGCATACACTCAAGAAAAAAAATCGTGTGTTTCTAGTTTTGGCAAACATTCAAACTAGGCTGCAAAGTTTTTATTTATAAATTTGTTTTAAAGGTTTGGCTTTCCTAAGTTCATTGCCGATACTCAGATAAGCCATAATCACCACTAATACGAGTGTATGTACGAGTACATGTAATGCAAGAATTTTTCATGATATGCAGGATATATATCAAATATCTTTATTTGGGTGCCGACAACAGATAGGATAGCAACGAGGAGACCATCTTGGGAATATTTTTTGTTTGTTTCAATTTTATTTTACCCGTTAACTACTTATGGTTTTTTAATGATTTTTGTATGTACATTTTGAACATCATATACAAAATTTTATGAAAAATTCGATTTTGATATCCGTTTCTTTGAAAAAGCAAATATTTTGTCAGAAATTAAAACGTATATCCTTCGATAGTTTTATTAAATTTCTCGCGCAAGGATCTTTTCGAGTGTAAAATACTATCACATATACAAATATGTCAATGCATTAAATTTGTTGGCTGGTTAGAGGTGTTTTCCAAACAATGTTTTAACTGAAATAAACATTTAATGACATAAACAACAATATAAAATTCATACCGAAAGAGTACAACGAAGAACAAAAACTCTGCAATGAGCGTTTGTCATCAGCCATCAGATCCAATATCTCCGTCTACTATCCCCTCTAACAGTAGCATCCACTTGAAAGCACCAACAATAGCCTCAGAATAAACGGCAGCTTCAACAGCACCAGTAACAGTATATTTTCATAAAATCAAAAGGTATTTAATGGACATTTTCTAATACATTCAGCAATTAAGGAACGTACGTTTTGTACGTACTCACACAAAACTGATAGTGTATGTATGTATGTATGTATGTATGTATGTATGTATGTATGTATGTATGTATGTATGTATGATGGCGGTGTGTATGTGCTTAGTTTTAGACCCAAAATGAGACTTTAACATGTATGAACTTTGACTATTGGTGAGACGTTTGGTTGTTTAAATATGAAAATGTTAAAAAGTCCATTGTGGCTTTAGTTTAATTCATATTTACGATTATTACGATCTAAACAAAAAACAAACGACAGTCAACATCATCCGACGGCACAACAATTTTCATTCAAATAAATTTAAATTTGTGTTTGAAAATAATTAGATAGGATTGTCTTTACACGCCATTCTGCATTTGAAGGATATCAGAGGCGGTTTTAAATATGTTGAATTATTGTTAATGAGCTTTAGTTATTTCAAGGAAATTATGTCATTATTGGCAAATGTCTGATTAATTCTAAATTGGCAAAAGAGCAGAAATTTAACAGTTTTTTAAAAAATATTACAATCGAAAAAGGCATTTACAATAATTTACAAGGTACGCGATAAAGCGAGCTTGTATTACTGCAAATTAAATACGTTCAATGCAAATTTTGTCGTTTGCACCCTCTGGCCCGTTCTGATAACTCGCAACATTTTTAAATAAACTCTGAGTTATACATGAAACACACAAATCGTTCTCTCTTCTCCGGATGAGTGTGCAAAATTATGAAGAAGCATTAATCGATAAAAGGCTATTCACGTAAATATTAATAGTCGAAGTTTTGCGATTTCATTCTCAGGTAATGTGAAATATGCGCGTTATGTGAAACCCTAATGATTGTGCAAACTAGATCTAAATTAACTGTTATATCTATTTGTAAGGATATTTTGCTTACAGTAAACTATTATCATTATCATCCTGACCACGTAGCTTTGCAGGACACTGCGACCATGGTCTACAGTTTGTTCAGCAGAGCTGCTGGCTTCTTAATGAGCTAAAATTGTAATGAACGATATGTCTCCAATATGTCTCCCTAAACATTTCCATTTTAACCTACCACATTCACACAATATGTATTCCGCAGTCTCTAATGCCCGTGAACAGTGTCTGCAAACATCCACATCTACATCCATGATCGTGATCCTCTTCAGACGTGCATTCAGTCAACAATGGGTCCTAAGAAATTCCATCAGGAGTTTCATGTCTGGGTTGCCTCAGAGCAACGAGCAAATTTCGGACTGATCGCTGCCTTAACGCGCCTAAATTCCTTTTGAGCGATCCAGTGTTCCAAGCATCTGCCAAGTTCCCAAACCTTAATCAGATGCAGGATATTGGTAAGCACAGTAGGATTCCGGATAAATGTAGGGTGTCAAGATACCTCTTCTAACCAATGCATCCGCTAGTTCGTTGCCAATTATCTAAAAGTGTCCATGTACTCGAATCAACTGAACCAAGCTTTTCCAGCGTAAATAGCAGCAGTTGACCAGTTTAGATGTCATACACTTCCAGACTAGTGCTTGGCTCTCAGAGAATATATTAATGGTCTTACCCTTGAGCCTACTGACTAGGTTTATCTGAAAATATTAACTCCATGCCTATTTTAATAGAAATGATAGACCCGTTGAGTTGGCTTTTGAGTGTAAGCTTGTGAAAACGATCTTTTTTGTGCGGGCATTTTGCAAGTGTTTCGTTCTATATGAAAGAGTTTATATACGATTTTTTAAATAGTGAACTTAACAGCAGTTTTAGTAAACAATTATCTTAATTCAATAAATTTGAAAACTTTAATTAGATTTACTTTCAAATATTCTACACCTTAGTTAGGCGTAGACTAACAGATATATCTTTTGACAGAAACAAGTGTTTAACGTGAAAACACTTCACTATTTTTCGACATTATGGTATTGAAGCGGAATATAGGTAATACAACTCCTCCTCCATTTTTCATATATATATATATATGGAATTTAGATTAAACAGATTCCAAAAATTTCAAGCAGTAAGGAGAAACGAAAAAATAATATTCGAACTGAATTATTAAATTATGTCTTTTCTTAGTTCCTTAGAATATGGTAGAATTCCACATTATCTATCCAAAGGGTTCTACGTTATCACTCTGAAAACTCCACAAGTTTACATATTCCGATAAGCTTTTGACTCAGAGCCGATGAGAACAAGTCTTAATGTTATTTTGGGAGCTGAATTCGAATCCGGGTTTCGTTTTTTGAGATTGGTTTCAATTTTCGAGTTCTCGCATGTTAGCAGCACTGACTATCATAACAACAATCGGCAGTTGGTATTGCTAGAAACATTATCTCAATTTTGTTCTTAAAGTTTTTGTTGCTAAAATTTTTTCAAAACGCATAGAACAGTGCAGATTCTAATTCAAGTGCTTTTATTATATTGTGGATGTCATATGAAAAGAAAAAAAAATTGATAAAAATATTCCAAATGTGATGAGAGATGTATATTTGCGTTATTTTGGTTTATATGGAGCCAACCTTCATAAGCCGTCGGTACCAAAATTATTTTGTAACCCGTATAGCTCAACTGACCAAAAGTGTTCACGTGGTCAAGAGTAGAGAGAGCAGAAAAATCATATAGAATAAATACTCTGTCAGGTCGTCAATGTTTAAGCGATTTCGCCATACGAGCAATTGCCACATGTGAACTTTCAGTTTATCAAAAAAAAAAAAAAAAAAAAAAAAAAAAATATTAAGAAAAAATTTAAATTAATTCGGAAGTTCTAATAATTTTGAAGTTAAAAAGTTTATTGACGCTATTAAAATTCAAACATAATTAGTGGTTGTACTTAAACAAAATAAAAATATTGAGTTTTGAATTATTTGAAACGTTTTTCTGTTAATGTGTTTTATTTTTTTATTTCTTATTTACTAATTTTCAGTATTTTTTTTTTTTTTTAATTCATTAAACCCGTCATCACACGGTGTCTTAATTAAACAAAGGAAACAAAATTTATTTCTGCGCCCAAAAAATACAACAAAAATGAAAAACGAATAAATCGATGTCAAATAAAACATTTTTATTATAAAACTGTCTGCTGCCTCTCGCCAACCATATGACTGTCCGTCCGCATTTCATATTAAATTTAGTTGTTTTTTATCTTTTAATTAGTAATTTACGTGGAAATAAGAAATAAAATTAACAGGTAAATGATCTTCAGATCTTTATTAAGAAAATGTATACAAAAACATTCATATGTACATATGCATGTATATAGTAGTTAAGTGCATGTGTGTCTGACTAAAAACTCAAATAAGTTTTAGAAATTTGTTTCTGATCTCATCTTTAGGTTGAGGTCCGTGTATCTTAGTGGATATTTATGGAAAAGTAATAAATTGCGTTTAAAAGTCAAAATTACTTAATACCTGAGTATTTTTCTGTCTGTCCGACCATGTGACATAAAACAATATTTCTTTTCTTAAGAACAGTGGCTCGGTTGGTCATCTGTGATCATTTTTTTTTTTTTTTTTTTTTTTTTTGATTTCAAGATGGTAGAAGAAAAGAGAAGCTGTACGGAAAATAAATTTTTTTCGTTTCATTGTTTTTACTTTTCTTTTGTTGGCTGATATGAATATTTATTATAACATTTTATACATATTGTTTAAAACTAAGAGGCCATTATTGTTCTCTTAATTTAAAGTTGTTACTGTTGTTGACCGTCTTGTATTTTCTCATAACCGACCACATGTTGTCTTCAAATCTCCAATATAGGTAAGAAACACGGAATTGATTTTCAGTTTCGGTTTTGCTCTAATTATGCAGCTGACCGTAAAATACCAAATCCGCATTGGTTTGTATCGAATTTATGAACATATTAGTTTGCGAGTGTGAGCGGTAAGAAAGTGTTCGAGAAAAGAGATAGAAATCTTGAGGCGTGGTTGAAAATTAAATAATTTAAGTAACTGGTCTGTCATTTTTATTTCATTTTACGCCATTATCATAATTAAGATGCGTTTATAAATCTTTTTTATTTCTTTTTTAATGGCGGGTCTTTGTTTAAAAATGTCACTAAATTTATAAATTTTTGTTGTTGACTCAGCTTGATTCCCGTCTTGTATTCTCAATTGATGTATTTTTTTATTTAAATAAGACCTCCCTGTAGATGAAGATTCTGTTTAATGATTTATCAATTTTTGTACAGAAAATTAAAAATTTCATTTATTTATTAAAACGTACACAACTAAATATGTAATTACATACGTGGGCAAATACTTGAAAGTGATTAGTAAATTTTTAAGGTATTTGCCTTGCGCAAATGTATAATAGTTGTAATGATTCAAAATAATAGATATTTGGGGCATATCAACATGTTTTAAATACGTTTCATTTATGTACCGCCCTACAGATATAGACATATTTTTGCCGACAATCTTTTTAACATTTATTTTGATTTTTAAGCCAATATTACATACTAGACTTTTTATGCTCAATATCTTTAACGCCCCCTTAATTAGTTTTCTTGAAACTTAATTTTATGAAATTAATAATTTTGCAGTTAATTTAGTCGCATAACTTATTTCTTATAGCAGATTTTGAAAATTAACAAATTAAAAGCTATTTGTATTATGAAATGATTAATTTGTTTGACAACTAGGGAGATCGCACGGTTATTTCCGACCGGTTTAAACCGGTTTTTTTGGTTAATTTTAAGAAGTATAGTTTTTATACGTTTAAATATTTTTTTAATGCAAATATGCTCATCGTTGAACTATTTGTATAAATTTAGTTATTATTTTCGTATATATGACAAAGAACGTGAGAACCAAAGTAGATCGAAAAAGATATGCACACTTGAGCAACAATAACTTTTTCTCATCTTCTGTAGATAAATATAGATTTTTATATATGGAGAATGATCAACTAGACTCATTGAAAGCGACCAACAAACGCCGGCTCCGAACGGCAGATATATTAGTAAGTGAAGTTTTTCACAGCGTAAATACACAAAACCAGTCGCTAGTAATGGTGTGAGGTGATATCACTGTTGAAAATTGTCATATGGTGTGGCCTAGGATCGAACATACCACAGTGATACACACAATATTAAATACGTGGTGCATGAATTTACCTGCAGAGCTGTTCGAAACCTAAGCAACTCGTCGAAGCAATTAAGAACTCGTATATTACTAATAGATTTATTCAAAGTAAAAAAATTAATTCTTGTTATCTTAGGCATCTAAATAGTAACTATAATAAAAAATCTTTAATTAATTCTCTAACAAGTAACACAAGAACAAAAAAGAAATTAGCTTCCTGAGTAGCTGTTCGAAACTTTCGTAACTTTCAGTATTTGAGATATGTTAGAATTATTGTTAATATTGATTGTCACTCTCCGTCAGCTTCTGTTTAATTTTAAAACGACATGGTCCAGAGTTCTGCGCTTTAAAAATAAAGAACAATTTTATTTAAATAAAAGAACCGAAAACCGGTTTTTAAATAATTTATATTTTCGAATTATTCGAAAACCGGTTTTTGAAAAAAGTCGAATAATCGATCTCTCTATTAACAACTCAATAAAGTGGTAGTTATTAAGCCACTTCAGTTGTGTCATATGACGTTTTTGAATTAAGTTGTTAACATGTGTAGATAAAGAAGCCTCGTGAATCGATATTTTAAGTTCTTTAAAATACCGTTATGTATAAATAATAGTTTATGGTTTGTCTACCCAAGTTTTTAAAAAAATTTTGTATTTATTTGTAGAAGGAAACATTTCAAGTGCGTTAGCTAATAAAATATTTTAAATAGAGACCCAGCTTACAAAATCCGGTCAAGAGGAGAGGCGTATAAACCGTCATCTACAGACTGGTGTCATGATCAGGTTGAGACATATTTGTTGTTGGTTAAATTTATACATCAGCAAGTAAAATTGTTTAATATGGAGTGAAAACAATCCAAATGAGATAACATTGCATCCACAAAGTAATTATTTTTTGGTACGTATTCTCGGCCAACAGCATAATCGGGCTAGATATCTTTCAAAATATGGTAAAGCTAATTGATAATGTTATAACACTAAAGTTTTTTAAGAACAAAAATTCAAAAACTGATGGCAGATATAATTTTTCAAAAATAAATGTTGTTAACGATTTCTCTAAAAGGCTCAAAATTTTAATTCAACAATTTTAGATATTTCTAAAATTAAAGGCTATCAAAGACAACGAAAATGATCTAAGCCTATGCTAATGAATGTTCTCCCTGTCTTATGTAAACTATTTAACACTAGAAGGACGGGTAGGGATCACGTGACTACTTATCTTATTTGAGTCTGGTCTATGGCAGTTATTACTACGTTCTTATGTAATCTTCGAATCATGTGACCAATCCTAGCACCATTTGCGATCGAAAATCTACATTGACGTTGGTCCAATTGTTTTCGCAAATCGGTATAAGATAAGGTTTTTTGGCCTTCGAAGACTACGGTTGATAAATGTCTGGATGTTATTTATATTCCCGGACTCACAACCATAGGGGATAGATGATTTTACTTAGGAATTGAACATGTTGATCTTAGTCCATTTCGAGATAGCAGTTGATTCACACACAGGTCATTATGTGCTTAAAGATTGATTATCTTTAGAGATTATCGCTACAGCTGCGAGTTTTTTGCGAAGGTGGCATAAATCATTAAGTATAATGAATTTTTTATTGTTACGGTGTTGCAGCTCCTTACCTAGTATCTATCAATGTTGAGCCTTAGTGCCGCCTTTGTTGCTTTATTCTCCACAAAGTTTAAGTTTAATATAAATGTGACGATAGCTGTGTGTTAAGTGGCAAATATGATCGACATTTTTCGAACTCTCCAAGGGTTGCTTATGTTTTTACCTTATGCCCCTGTCGATTGTTGTAGCAGTGCGAAATATAACATCATCGTGAATAATATGCATCCTTGTAGGACTACAGGTGTCACACAGAAGCTATTTCTAAGTGTACCATGCTGACTGACTCGGTATTTATTTATGACCGTGGACACAATTTATTTCTCCCATATAATATAAAAGAAAATATATGATTTTTCATTTTGCCTGATATAAAGTTGTTTCATAAATTATTTTTTGTATTATTTTTTGTGATATTATATTTTTTAAGTTCAAATTAAACATTTTTCACTACTAAAATTAATTTAAGATTAGTTGGGTCCAACTACCACTATTCGTCTTTCTAGGTATGACAATTTTCCCGCCTTTCTAGTGTTTAATAACTTTTTTAGTAAAAGCAAATAATTAATTAGATTTGTGGGAAAGCTTACCACACGAGTTAAGCGATCTTTTAACAAAATAAAATTGTCAAAATTTAGTATCTTACCGAAAGACAGACTCAGAGGATAATCAACACCATAATCTGTACTCAATAAACTCAGGCGCACCCTAAGAAAGCATTTCTGGACCTATTTTATATTTGCTATATATCTACGACATTCTTATAAAGGTAAATTGTGTTCTCGGTGCATCGAAATATTAACTGTAAAGATATAATTTGCCCTTTGAAAGTCAAACAGTGGACTATAAAACGGCTGATTAAACTAAATAGTTCAAAGTCTACACATGTGAGTCTTAAAATTAAAACTTACAAATACAGTCATAATCTACAATAAATTTGGTTTTAAAATACTGTTTATTTAAAGAACAAAAACTATTTCCAGAGTGATTATGTTTTATTTTCATGTTTATATTTGATTATTAATTGAATGCCTCAAGTGCCGAATGGATTAACTTGATAATACAAATAATTTAGAAAAATAAACTATTTCAAGGTTCATACAAAGTTAGTATACAAATTATATATAGTTTTTTCGTTTAGTAGTGCTAATACTTAAGATGAAAGAAATTTATTTTTAATATTGAATAGTTTAGGGTGAATACAGTGTTTTGACATTATTATCTAAAAAATAAAAAAATTAAAAAGTCGAGTTAGTCGATTTGGCATTTAAGGCATTTATTAAATAGTGTTTGGTCTGTAATATAAAATTGCCTATATTTTATATAACTTATTTGATTTGTATATATTATATGAAATTTTATTTATTATTATTAATCCCATAACATTCCATGAAGGAATATGGGGACTTCTCTCAGTCAGTGAACTGCAACCGATTCTATTTTTAAGCTCATTGAAAGGGACCTACAGTTTAATGCCGGCTCCGAACGGCAAATCCATTTAAAGAACTTTTCAATAGTATTTATACTCATAACCATAACCAGTTACTAGCTAATGTTATGAGTGATACCGCTGTCGAAAAACGACCTTCTGGTTGGTAGGCGGGTGTCTTACCTACCATATATGATATATATATGAAATATTAGGTAAAAAGAATTAAACACAAATTATTTGGCACGATGCAGTATACTCTTGATTATTGTTTATAAATTAGATTTTGAAAAATTTAGCAATACAAAAAGCGACTATTGAAATAATAAATTTTAATTTTAACATCTTTTAAATTTATTGACTCATATTTAACATAAAATAATAAAAGAAATTAAGCATTAAAAATTCATTGTAATAAAATTGCCTTGTTTTTTAAATTAGTTGGCTTGTAAATATGAATTCATGCGCTTTAATAATGAGATGTATGAGAAACCATTATTTAATGTTTGTACTCATTTCTTCTTCATATTCGAATACTCTATTTGCATTTTCAAAAATAATCTCATTTTCCACATGAATATTTTTTTAATATCTTTTTATTTAATATCTTTCATATACATAACTATGTCTGTATACTGTGTAAACGAATGTGTATTTTTTTGGTACATATTGTTTTTTCTGTTGCTCATAACATATATAAATTCTTTTATTATAATTATATTTATGCAAATTTTGCAATGCGAACCGTACCATATGAAAAAAAGGAAGAAAAATGAATAAACCGAAGGATCTGTTACCAATTTTCATTTTCGTAAGCTTAAAGGAAACAATTTTCATTTTCAATAGCTATTAAATGTATTCTGGCTCATGCATACTGTGCTTCTACTCCCATCCTTCATACTTTTTGTTCAAGAAAAACAAATTTTTTTTATTGTAGCGGAAGCTTTTCTTGAGGGGCAATCTTGGTTGTATAATAACTTTATATGTGTATGTACAATATACGATATATTAATTTTATACGTAGATCGTTTGTTGAATGTTAGGTAAAATCCTTTTGAATTGGATATTTTGTATTCGCAAGCATTTGAGTTGTAGTTATGGTAAGTAGGATAGATTTAGTATTAAAGAATAAAAGCAATTATCATTTTCAATTTCAATTCAATTCATTTAAATTATATTTATATTTCCTTTATAACTATGTTAAATTCCATGTTTAAAAGTTAAAGATTTTTCTTTGTCAGCTTAATAATTCGAGTAGATCTACATTCAAAAAATTTCTACGTACATACAGTTTGTAAAATAAATCTTTTCAAAATAGAAAAAAAGTCAAAATCTTATTTTCATTTGAAAATTCCAACAACAAATTCTATGGTTATAAAACGCTGTGAAAACTTAGTATTGCTTACTTATTTTATAGGATAAGAAAAAAAAGACATTTTCGTCGAAATGACTTTAATAGTTTACCCGGCACCATACCGGGGTACCTTCGCCATTTAACGGGGCACATTCGTCGCTTATATTTTTAAAGGTAATTAGTTGGTGAAAACCCCATTTAATAAAAATTTGAGTTAATTAAGTATTAATTACCATTAACGTTAATTATGCCTCTCTAGGCTGACATAACTGTAATTAAGTGCATATTTTATGTATGTGTGTATTTACATAAATAGGTGTGTACATTATAAAAATACATAACTAGCTAAGTGTTATTCCGATAAAAAAGTTGAGACTGATAAACTGACTCAATTTAATTTCTAATGCTCATTGAGAACGCTTTTTGAGCATATGTACTTGCGTTGTAGTGAACTTAGACTGAATTTCTATTCTCTAAATGATATATTCTTTTTAACGCTTCTCAACTGTTTGGCGTTTAAGGTTATATTTTTTACCGATGGCTGTTGGAGTCTCAAGGCCACTTGAAACATCTGACACTGATAAGTAAATATAAGTAAGTTTATTAGCTGGAGACGACAAACTGAAAGTTATTTATTTTGATAATAGATACTTACATATGTATACATCAAAGCTAATGATATACAATAAGAGCTTTGTACTGATAACGTTATTGCCCAAGTCCCCCTACAGATGCTAAGTTAACACAAATGAATTTGAAGGTGATACAAATATATTCGCTTATTATTCGCATTCCGTAGCTCGGAATGCAAGCTCCTTCTTTATAATGCTATTTTGAAAGCAGTCTGGCGCTACGAAATGCAGTTATGGGGTACTGCCGCAGCTTCTAACATTGGCTATGCGTAAAGAAGAAATTGCGAGGTATGCTGAGACGAGGTTCACCCGAACCCACTAGCCCGTAGAATCTTACAAAATGCTGGTTACATCCAATTGGGAAGTAATATTCGAACACTGTCAAATTAATTGCAAGAACCATTTATATTTTATATATAGAATTAGTAGAGCTTTTAAGAGTTGAACACAGATTATTAGCTCACATTACAGAGATGATCCAATTTTATTAAAATAATGAGTTCTAACGATTACACAGACAACAGAACACCAACACGCCTCTGTAATTTTTATTTAATCAGTAAATTTTAAATAAGTTATAGTCCGCTCGGAGTCGATTAATCCATATTATCTTTTTCTATAAGGAATGTATAAATCAAAGTATGTAAATTTTAAAACTTATAAAAACAGCCCACGTATTTTTACTTAAGTTATAATATAGCAAAAAATATTTTCTATTTTAATATTTTCGCATGGCCATTAAGTTTATTTATTAATTCACATATTGAATGCTTTTTCTCTCTGCTGATACGGAAGTACTTATAGATAAAATTCGCTAGAGTCGATAGCGGTTCAGTAAAAGTAGTAATCAGAATGCGAACTGAATTTAATTATTCCTCTTAATGTTGCAATAAGAAACCAATGTTTAATATATAATTAAATTGAGGTCAGCCCCATATCTCGCTTTCCTGGCCATTGAAGACTTTTGACATCGTGAACTATGCTACCATTTTGAACTTACTGTAGTGCAAAGATGTTCCCTAGAAAACCATACAGCCCATCAATGGTCTATCCAGCAGCGATAGCAATAAAATCGCTGTGAATGCTGATGTGCAGCAGAGTTGTGTACTATCACAACTACTCTTTAACTGCGTCCTCGAATTAGTTGGATAAACTGAAAAATTTCGACTATGTTGACGATATTTGTCTTTCCAGAAACCCATATTCCGATACGTAGGCGAAGTTAACAGCGGTTAGTAAAATGACACACTCTGTGGGACTTGAAATAAACATCTTTAAACCAAGACAATGCGAATTAAGTCGTTGAGCGAAAATTTAAAAATTGAATAAAACAATCAACAAGAAAGATTTCAATTTTACTTAAAAAAGATTTTTTGTGCCGTTGTGGTATGGTAGTTAAAACACCTGCCTACCAACCAGAAGGTCGACGGTGAATACCAGGCCAGACCATCTTAAAAAGAATGAAAAACGTTTTTCGACAGCAGTATCACCTCATAACATTAGCTAGTAACTGGTTATGAGTATCACTACTGTTGAAAACTACTGTAAATGCATTTGCCGTTCGGAGCCGGCGTTAGGTCTCTTTCAATGAGCTTAAAAATAGAATCGGGTGCAGCTCATTGGACTGAGAGAAGTCCCCAAGTTCCTTCATGGAATGTTATGGGAATTAATAATAATTAATAATACAAAAATTTTAAACACTGTATGTTGTAAGATAATGCAAATGGAAATAAAATGACTTCTAAAATAATTCATTACTTTTTCAAGCACTTCTAGTATACCATAGATCAATTTATGGCAAGAGTTATGTTGACTTTATTCAAGAGTTACTAGGTTGTTAAAAAAATATATATCATAAGACGCCAAATTTCATATTCATAAAGCCCAAGAACCAGTTTATTTTATTGCAATAACATTATTAACAAAATAATTTCGGTAATTTTTATTAGATGTATGTATACACATACATACATACATGCCACTATCCTACTGTAGTCACATGTTGTTAATATAAATTCATCCATTTTAAGGTAAGATTACACGATTGTCGTAATGCACCAATAATTACTGTTTTTTATATGTCAATCGTGTGATTATACAATTTATAGGCTCATACGGCAACTCACAATATTATTGTGCTTATCTATCCCAATCAAATGCAACCCTGGTTCGACAATCGTGTGAAAACATTATGGGCAATCATTCACCAATGTAACTGCAAACAAAAACCAATATATATTGTATTCTTGTGTGGCAATTGAAGAAGACAATAATCACCGATCTTTATTTTTTAATTGATATTTTTCTGAAAAAACACATGTTTATATGGTATTTACAATTGTCATCCCTTAAAATATGCGTTTTTTAAATTATTTATATGTAAATTGCATTGCAAACTTCCACTATTTCTTTTTTAATTATTTTTACTTTTTTGTTATCAAGTGGGCACCTGATAGTCAAAGCCAATGGAATTTTTATTTTTTAGAAAATAAATCATCTTAAATTTAGAGAATTATATATAATTTGTAATTATATTCAAATTTAAATAAATAAATATTTCAGTGAATTATTATTTTTTAATTTATTGCAATTCCTTCTTGTAAGCCAATCCCTGACCCATACACTTCTTCTTTCCTTTTTTTTGTATTTCTTTTAATTTATTTGTTCACTAAATGACCGCAATATATATATGTAAAGAGGACGCTATATTCTTTTTTTAAAGAACGAACCATTTTGAACACAAAAAAAAAAATAATTTAATTTACATAACATAACGGTTGATTTACAGAGTTGCCGTAAACTAGAACGATCGTGTGACAGCATTGGGACAATTATTGTCAATACATCGTTCCCGCCACCTTGTGGCAATAAATTTTGTATAAAATAAGACAACCGTGTGAATACAGAATTTTTAATTGGGACGATTTTATTATTGTGCGTTAAGTTGTCACAATAAAATTTGTATCAGATTGGTGTATTTAGGGCAATCATTAATTCCACCTTTATTATAAATAAAATATCGTTGAACATACTCTGATAAATTGCATTATTCTCTGTAGTTGCAGAATACCTTATTTCGAATAAAATAAAAACTCACACTAAGTAACCAATCTGGTATCTCAATACATAGTATCGGATTGTTTTCGCTCTATATATGGCTTTTTGACACATCCATTTAATCAATAATTATATAAGTACGTCGTTTGGTAGCATTGCTTGAGCGTTGATATCAGTTAGTAAATTCACTACAATTTAAATTGAATGAAGTCAGTTAAAAACGGACTTATTGTGCAAAATAAAGTAACTTTATTCGCTTACAACAGCAGTACGATCAACAAAGGATCCCAGAAAAAAAATGTATAAAATTACGTATTTCTTAAAGATGGCAGACTTTAAATCACAAAGAATTTAATTTTTTTTCCTGTAGATGCATGATTTTAGAAATATGTTAAAAACGGTAGTAGGTAGGGATGCTTAGAAACTCACCCTTTTCTTTCATCCATATCTTCTCGTTTGCATTTTTTTATAATTTTTTGTTTCTTTTTCTTCTTTGCTTATTTTTGTTGTCTTTTCTCCCGTTCAAAATGTTTTTTAATGTTCAACCCAAGGACCTCTTTCATTATGTGCGAATGTGTGTGTGTGTGTGTGTGTGTGTGTGTGTGTGTGTGTGATGTTTTTCTCATTTCCTATTAAAGATTCACTTGGCCTGGCTTCTTGTTTTAGTAGTGGCTGTGTGTATTCGTATATTATTTTTCCTTCTTATAATGTTGTTTTATTTCAAATGCCGTCTTTATTGTTGTTGTTGTCGTTGTTCTTTGTTATTATTTTTCTTTCAACTTCTTGAAATTCCATTCGAATAGTTTTAACTTGGGTTCATTTTCAACCATCGCAAGAACCATTTGCCACTTCCTGCGGCCATTGTTGCCATTGTGTGCGCTCGTAAAAGAGATTTATTGTCCAGACGCGTTGTTCTTGGGGCACACGTATCGTATTCCGAAAGCATTTTTTATTTTATTTTATTTTATTTTACTTTATTTTTGTTTATTCCTTTTATTTGTATTTATGTGAGTGTGCGTTGTACTTTTAGGATTTTCCAGCTCTTTTACGTAATGTTTTCTTATTTCGAAAGCACATACATTGTACACATACAAATAGATTGAGACGCTGATGGAGTCTTATATTTGAGATACAAAAAAGGAAAAACTTTTTTGGTATCTTGCGATGTAGGATAAAAGTAAATGGGGTTGTATCTCCTCTTACATTGTGCTACGTAGTCAATGTTTGTTTCTTCGGTATTTATTTTTGTTGTTCGCACTGAACGTCTTACAGACGATGGCTAAAATTGCCTTTATGGGAATAATTTCTTGTTAGTGTTTGCTTTTCCAATCAGCAGATGCGTATGTATGTAAAAATGTAAATTTCGGTGAGGGTAGTCAAAAATCGTATTAACCTTCCTTGCTTTTGAATTTATATGATATGTAAATAGGTATAGTATACATATGTATGTGTATATGTATTAGAACCTTAAACTCCAGAATTTCATGAAAATCCGGATATTTTCCCCAAAAAATCTGATGAATATATATGTCTGTGGCCACATGAAAGAGTAGCTTAAGTCGGCATAAGCGCATATTGAGTGAAGGTGCCAATTTTATGCACTTTTACTTTTTGCTTAAGTTTTTTGAAACGATATTGAATTTGGCCAAACATCTTATGTGCATATAGGATTTCTTTTAAAATATTCCCATTTTACATTCATTTTATAATTATATAACTTAAATTGACTTAACCAGAGTAATTTTTCTGTATTATTCTCTTTTAAGTTCCAATAAAATATCTTATGTTTACTTAAAACTCTGACATACATAGATATTATTTTAATAAAAGAGTTTAAGTATACTTAGTATCAATAAATCGCATGTTGTATGCTCTCCGTTTACCAACTTTTTTTTTGAAACTTTAACACTTTTTTTTGCTTAATAAGATTGTTACCATATGTTAAATTACAGTTTTGTTATAAAAAACAATTAACATAAAAATTCCAAAAACTTGGGAATATCCCAAAACTTCATTTTTCGACTTAAGCTATTCTTCCATATCGACACAGATATATACATAAATACCTACATATGTATATTTTTTCTATAGTTAATATCTATAAAGTAATTATAAGTGAAATGAAATAACTCGTAGGTATTTTTTTCTAAAAATATTTATACTCGATACGTACCTTTTTACGCACATCAAATAAATTATGTAATAAAAATTAGCCTTTATTTTATGGGTCAAAAAAAGTAAGACATGCAATGAAAAAATTCCGCGATTCTAAGCAATATTTATACCTTTTTCAATTTCAAATTAATAAAAATGTCAGTTTGAAAAATCTTACATGAGGGGCTTGCCTGATAGGAGCTATAACTCCGTCAATTTCCAATTTCCAAAATTACCATTTTTAATAGATCTATTCATCTTTTTTCAAACACCTTCAAGAATCTTAAAATCAGTTAACATTTAGCAAAGTTATTAACTTATAAGGGGATAACCGTTTTTTACCAGTAACTCAAGATTTCGGAGGTGTAATGAAAATTCCAAAATCAGATTTTTGCTGTATTCGATTGCACCTATCAGAAAAGTTATATCACTTCCCAGATTTATCTACGCTTTTTTCTGTGGCGTAACTTTTTTCTTGCACAACTCTTTTTGATACATAAAAAGTTGATAATTTTCGTCTTTGTTGTACAACTTTAGTTGCAATAACTCCGTTGTTTTTTAAGGTTTGGTAAAGCTTTAATTAGACTTTTAAAAAATAAAAAATGTTTAAAATGTATGTATTTCAAAAAGGCTGAAATAAAGACTAAATTCCACAAATAAGGTTGTACATTTTATTTTGACGCTCACAGTACATGTTCAAAAAATTTGCCACCTTTGCGAAGTAAGTGGAACAAACGCCATTTGCGTTCAAAAGAAATAACTGGTTTTATTAAATTTCCAGGCATTAAGCTTTCCGGATAAACAGTTCTTAAGCCTTCTTTTGAATATTTTTGGCGAGAAACATAAATCCTTCTGTTGGATTCTTTTTTTCATCATAGTACTTACGTACACCATATCCTAAGATAGCTTCAACTTCCAAATAGTTTTTTTGGATTATTACTTCCATAATTACTTTATGTTAAACTTTAAACTGTTATTGGTTTTTATCCGCTACGAATTGCGAAAACCAATCAATGCTCTGCTTAAGTTTCACTGTAACGCGAATGTAATTCTGAAAGTATTTTTCAACGAATTATTTCAATATTTTGCATCACTTAATCGATATATAACTCGAAACTAGTAGACAATTGCTTCTGTAAGTCGACAGATGAGAAATTATATTTTTAATTTTATTATATATATCATTCCTAAGATCTGTTCGTCTTCTTTCTAAATTAGATAAGAAAGCAAAAATCGCTTAACATTCAACTACATTATTGGCACTTACATGCCATGCATGAATTAATAATTTCAAATACAGATTCCTGTTAAAATCGGTGAAATCGGAATCAGAAACATTATATCACTTTCCACGTAATTCAACTCCATCTATTTTGGCGAATAAAGTTATTTAGAAATTAGTCTGAAGACCGAAGAGATAGGCTTGATCTTTAGAAGATAACACAAAGAGTGACACTAGGTGACAGCTGTAATCAATAGCTTAGAATCTAATAACGTTGACTAATAATAATAAAAAAGTCAATTGAGGGAATCATGGGAGAACACAATTGAAACTTTTACTGAAGTAAAAATATATTGTTAGGATAATAAAAACGCCTAAATTGTAGAATTTTGGTTTATTTTGTGCCACCCTGTAAATGCCATACTTATTTGTATATCTGGCAACACTGTCAATTAAATAATCTCTGGGTAGAACAATCTCACGTGTTTAAAATTAACGGATAGAGGGTTTGAGATCATTTGAGAACCGGAACCTTCCAAACTGTAGGCAATTAAGTATATAAGGAGATTGCTTTGACTATGTAGTTAGTTATCGTTTTGCTGTTATAAGATAAAGATGTGGTTGAGCGGAAATAAAAGTATTGTATAAGCGAATACTAAGTTGTTGTATTATGATAAATTGTATTAACGTTATAGAGTGGTAAATAAATAAAACTGTAAAACAATAAATAAAGCGGTGTTTTTTTTTTATTTTAACGCCAGACGATTAATGATTTTTCCTCTTAAAATTATAATTTTTATTAAATAATAAAAATTAACTACATTTTGAGTAAGAACTGTCTACTAAAGTATGCAAACGTATCAGTCGTCTATTAAAAGAAGAAAACTATTGTAAAGGAAAATGTGTGCAGAAAGTAAGATGTAAAAAGGACAGAAGTTATCAACTTTTTTCTTATGCATGTGTTTTCAGAGTTGATAATTAACGTATTATTTGATAACTTCTATGTTCGCTACATTTAATAATCACCAATTAGAAAATAGGAAACAAAATAACGGTTGTTAAAAAAGTGGACGAAAATTTCTGCAAAAAGCATATTTCGTGTTAAAATTTAAATTTTTATTAAAAAATAAATGCTGAAGTACAGTGGGGAGCAAAAACAAGTGCATGTTTTGAAGTTGAACCAAAAAGTTTCTGTAAAACCGTAAATACGTGATCAAAAGAACAAAACTTCACTTTTATTAAACTTAAGCTAATACAGCTTTATGGCAGGAACCACAGTGCAATAAAATAAATTGACGAGTTGGTATACATTGTCAGCCATTGGCAACTTTGATTCACGTTTTTTTCGAAATGGCGAAGAATCTGCCGTAACAGTCAATGATGATAAAATTATCGACGCATACTCAATAAGTTTTGTCTCCAAAAACCAATAAGTTAGATTTTAAAAACTTGTGGTTTCAGAATGAAGGTGTCATAAATGAAACTGTCTGTTACTTCATGAAATGAGTCTGGTTCCTGATGCTTCTTGATTGTTTTTCAACAGCTTTATTCAATATTTACTTAAAACGTTGAAGACCTCATTGAAAAATCTTATTTTTTATATAGAGACAGGCATTTTTTGTTTGATTTAAAAAAATATCGTTTTAAAATGAGGCCATGTCGAATTAACTAAGACCGCTATATGCAGTATCTCTTCGAGGGACCGGCGAATGGACTACTGTAGATAAATTGAATTTATATCATGCCCACCGGTGTTCAAGCGGTTCCCAGGTAAAACATGTCGTCTGCCCACCCCTGAGCACGAGTTACCGGCAACCAGCCCGGGGCCGTTGTAAGGCCGAAACTGGCAGCGGCATGTCGGTGTATTTAGATAGTCTCCAACTCCTCACCAAGGTGTGAAGGTTATGAGTGCCTAACAACATGCCTCGAATTGGTACTCACTTGTGATATTCACTTGTGTTTATTTTGCCAGTAGGCGTTGGTAGGCACATAGTATGCACTCGTGCCATTGGGGCACCGTGGTGTATGCCAGCGCGGCGAAGACTCACGTAAGGCCAGATCTCACTCCTGAGTTGCAGAGTGACCCACCAGTGGGCATGCGTTCTTTTACATGTTAAAAACGCTACAAATTATTATTTTCATACAATATTCTTAGACTGAAAGTATCTTTTTATACTACGTTTTGTGATTTTTACCTCTCACGAACTAATAAATGTACGCCTCTGCTTAGAATTTTTTAAGCTGCTGGTTTCTTCCTATTTTCTTAAGAAAATAAATATATTTTAAGTGAAATGAGAACGTGAGTGTGAGTAGATATTTGTAGAACATTTTTTACATCTGGGACTTTTTCATGTAATCATCTTTGTATTTCATTTCTGGCTCCTTTCCATAAAGCTTTTCCTCGCGTATACATATGTATGTATGTGTGTACGTGAGAGTAAATGAAAGTGTGTGTTAGCATTTGTAGTTGTATTCTTCAAAACAGACAATCAACCCATCTTGGAAGAGATATGCGGACCATAAAACAAGTATTTTTCTACAGCTGTTACGTTCTGTATGTATGTGTATAACAATCATTTACTTTGTGCTAATGTTGATAATATTTTATTTTTATTTCATTTAATATTTCGTTTCGTTTTTTAAATCTTTTTTTTTTCAAATCAAAAATATTGCACAAACAAACGCATACCAAACGTACGCAGAAATGTTTTAAAAACGGTAAATATTTAAGCTCCTTTGCTGTTTGTACCATTAATATTCAAATAATCAAATTTTAATGAGATTTTGCTGCTGTTGCTTTAAACGCATTAAAATGATGGAAAAAAAAAACAAGTAAACAAACAAATTGACTTTAAAATATCGGCAAGTAGGCATGAAATAAAATTAAAGTTTTATCATATTATGCTTTATCTTCATCTTTACGTTTAAAATTTATATTTTTAATGCAAATCAAATGAAATGCATCGCATTAAAGAACCTTTTTTTAAGAAATTTTTATAATAAAATAAAAACTCGTAGTGGCTTCGAAATAATTTTTCGGCTTTTAAATGACATTGTATAAGTTCTCTGCTTTTTACACCTGTAGAATTTCAGATTGTTTGCATCCCTTTTTTTTCTCTAAATGATTTTTGGTTTTTACATTATGCATCAAAAGATGCTCTGTAACTTGTAAAGTACAGGGTTATTAATTTTTTGGTTTCAAAAGAATGTTACGTAAAACACACATGAAGATATGATTTTGATTAAACCTTTATATCATTATAATGCTTGGACATTGCCATTATGTATGAAATACAGGGCGGACTAAAAGCAGTGTTGCCAGTAAATTATCTGAAAAATACCAACGCTTACACACAGAAAAAAATCATTGTAAAATCATTTAAATCAGGGTTGATTCAACATTTTTTTTAATAATGCTTTTGCTTCATTATCGTTTTATGTAAAAGCTATTAGAAATCATGTTAAATGAAAGTGATAATTATGTTGAAATAATATTCAATTATTATTGAATCAACAACGTGTAAACTTAAAATAACATGAGTTTCATGTTGAAATAATGCAAAATGAATGTTAACTTAGCTATGAATTCGATTGAAACTAATATGATAGTCATTTAAAAATAACATAAAACATTTTGAAATAACATGAAATTTTATGGTCATTTGAAAAGATTTCTTGCATTTATTCCGTCGGTAGTGAACTTATTATATATGGACCACATATTTATGTATGACAAAATTTTAGGGTGTATGAACATTTACATATATGAAGCTCCATATATCTGTATAAAGCATTTGTATGTATGTATGTATGTGCATATATTCAATATATGAATATTTATGCTTCATATATACTTATACGCAATTTTTCTAGTATGGATTTTATGGTCTATACATAACTTTCTTTGCTCAAACGCTGTTTTTTTAAAGCGTGGCAAATTTTTCGCCGAAAATATGGTAGTTATGTCAATATATTTCATCATAATTTGAAAACTACTCAACGGATTTTAATGTATTTACAGCCAAACGTTTAGGAACAAAATTTTTTTTATGGCTTTTTTTGTATTACAATTTTTTTGTCGAAGTTAGATACCTCCCTTTATAGGTTACATATCTGACTTTAATTTAAATGTAAAAATTATATTTAAAAATTTTTTTTTTGAGCCCTATGGAAAAAAACCGAAAACGGATTTGAATTCAGCGCATCAAAATTATTATATTTCATATACTTTAATTAAAGGCGAAACAATTTTTTGTTTTTTGTAGACCAGTGTTATTTTTGCAATTTTTTTTTTGCTTTGTTTGATTTTGTTTGCAATTTCCTACCAATTTTCAATAAATCCCAACAGTTTTCAAGCGTAAATCGATTCATTTCATTCAGTGGAGATAATATATTGAATTTTGTGACAGCAAAGAATGAAATGAGTATTGCCAGATTCGAAATAACCGCTGGTTCAAATTAAATCTTCGGATTTGCCCAACCTATATATTTTTTAAAATTATTTTTTTCAGGTAATAAAATATACAAAATTAAAATTTTATTACACTATGAATGGAAAATAATGTCACTTAAATCACACCTGTTTTCAGCCTCACAATGATCATCTAGTGTTAGAGCATTTTAAATAACATCTTTCAAAATTTCTGGCTGTAGCGATTTTCAGCGACAGTGTTGGCCTTGAATTCACATCTTGCTTGCTCAAAAATACTGGCTCCTTCAAATAACTTAAAAAAAAATTGTCGGACACAGAAAAATTTCGCGAATTTCTGGGTATTATTCGCTCTCAAAAAGTTTGACATCATTGCGAAGCTGATCTAAGTGACATTATTTTACATATTTAGTGTAGAAAAATTTCTATTTTATATACTTTCAAGCCCCATGGTGACTTTTGGCCCACCATTACAATGTCAGTAGACGATCATTTTGTGGCAGTTCTAGACTAGTTTTTCGCACATTTCGGGTGATATCTCGGTGATAGCTTAATAAATGCTAGTATTTAAAGGCTCCTACGTTAAGCAATAATCCGCTTTGGTATGGTCGCATGATCCTGGTACCCAATTGAAATCGCTAAGTCGAGAAATTACGCGACTAGAAAATTTCTTGTTGGAATCACATAAAGTCTAACTCATACTTAACTGCAGAACAAGAAAAGTCAGTTATCATAGGACCATAGAGCTCTGAATAAGGTAACGGTTCTTCCAGTGATATTTCAGAAAGAATGTGCCCCAATGACACCTCCAGATCATGATGCGCACCAAACAATCAATTTTTTTTGATGCACAATCATTTCTGGTTTCTCCGATCCCTATATGCGATAAATTTGCTTCTTGACGTAACCATCGAGTAAGAAATGAACTTCATCCCTGAAGAAAATTTTGTTCGAAAAATCGAAAGGCCTTGTTTGAATCAGCAATTTTGTAGTAAGTTTTGACTATTTTTACGCGTTCTTCTATTTGTAAATAGAAAACCTTTCATTACATAGACAGACAGTCTTACCAGACCGGCGGTTTTGAAACCAGTAAATGGATAACCCGATATAACTGCATTAATTTTAAAAACATTTTATATGCCAAAAAATAAAAAATATGTTTTTGTTTCACTTAAGGTCATATTTAGGGAATGACCATTGCGCATGCAGTGAATTGCACTGCTACTAGGAAAATAGGGTGTGGAAAGGCAGGAAGATAGCGCAATGTTTGTGGACGTTTGATTATAATCGTGCGATTCACTAAACGATAAACTTCAAAGAGATGTGTTCAAGAGAGAATATGTGATTATTAAGATTAAATTTCTTTATTACGTCACACGACATTGCGCCGATGTTGAAACGAATTAATAGAGTAGCACACCTTACCGTCATAGCTAAGCTTCTTCGTCTTCTCCTATACGCGGTCAAGTGGCTCAAAAATAGACTTTCTAACACTCGTCCGTACGTGGAAGTTGTTTTTATTTTAGATCGGTCTTAGGCTTTGTGAGAATAAAAAGTCAAATGGGGTGAAGTGTTTCATGCAACGTTTCAAAACCAAAGGCACTCGAATTCTTCTTTCGACACTTAAAAAATCGAATTTTTCTATGGAAAATACAATGAATTCTCAACCTCGAATCATCAAGACTATCTGTCTCCACAATATATACACTCTTCATTGTCACAGAAGAGACCACACCACCACGTCTACATGTTAAAACACAATAAAATTTTCAAGTCTTAATAAAAAACAATTTACATTTAATAACTTAAGAGCTAATTTTTCTAAGCAGGTTTAAAGGTTTAAATTTAAGAAAGTGAACAAAATATTTCTCTTAACTCCACCTTTAAAGTCCTAAGGCAGTTGCTTTCACCAATAATTGTTGCATAATTAGACAATTTTTTTTGAATTTTTGTTTTTTTCAATTTTAATTGAAGGTCATTTGAACAGAATACAATATCCAATTAACATTTTAATTCATATTTCATGCGTAATAAAATTAATGACAACAAAATATAATAGAAATTGTTGAAAATACGTGTACAAACACATAAAAACATTTTATCCGAAATGTACATATTCAAAAAACAGGTAAAAAAATTAAAAACCTGTTTAAAAATATCGCAAAACTTGAATTTTAGAGAATGTGAAACAAGCGACCTTCGACTTTTGCAAAAAATAATGTCCCTATTTATGTTCCACTTTTTATGTTTGCGCAAAAGAAAATTATTTTTATTTTAATGAAAAATATAAGTTTTTGTAATTTCCCAGAAGACGTATACAAAGAAAGTGAAAAATGGCAAACATTTAAGGAAGACGACTACAGAACAGAAGAAACAGTAAATACCTGTTCATGGTTACGCAAATATCAATATATTTCTTTTCAGGAGAAAATATTATTTTTCCTTTTTTAATGTTTTTTTTAGACTTTTACGAGTCGGAAAGAAGACAAAAAAGAAACAACATTAATGTGAATAAACGTTCCTTAATCTCGTTTATCGCCTCATATATCCTTATAATGGTTTTACATGCATCAGCACATAAAAAAACAAAAATACAAAAAAAAAACATTTCATCCATTATAATGAACAACTAAAACCCAGGCGATTCACTCACTTCTTTACTCAGTCCCTTGGTTCCTCAGCAATACAGAGACGAAACCATCACACAGTAAAAAGAAAAAGTAAAAGAAGTCGCTAAAGCTGCGAGATTGACTACAAAAGCAGAACCCAAAAGTAAAAAAGGCAATAACCGAGGAATATCAGTGTTACCATCTTTCTTAAAAAATGCGTTGTAAGCGACAAAAAGTATGAAAATGAAAAATCCTTCATATTACGTTGTAATAAAATCTAATATAAAGAAATGTGGATAAAACTTAGAGCTCTACGTTGAATGGATGCCGTTTTTATTCATAATAAAACGAATGCAGAGACGTAAAGATGTTGCAACAATAAACAAAAAGCCGAGTTTTTGGTTCAATTCGGAAACGTGGAGGAGATTTGGTTACATCACTAAGAGAAAAGAACAGTCAAAGCAGTAGAGTATATCTCGACGAATCGAATATAGTTTCACCTGCAAGCAAAGCCATGGCGTTTATTTTTTGGAACGATTATCTTAAAAAAAGGAACGAGGTGCCATAGTGTAGTACGTAGAGTGCAGACGTATAAATCAGGCAGCCCATGTTCGAATCCCCAGCAGAGGACATGAGGGAAACAAATTAATTGCTGTTTTCGAGTGTTTCATTAAGTGACTTCAACTTTGCTTAACACCCTATAAAAGATACTTGCAGTCATAATAAAGGAAAGGCTTCAAAGTAAAATAGACTTTATATTGCGAGACGAACAAATAAGCTTTATACTGATCAGAAGCTGTATAGATCAGGCCAATACTGCGCACATAATCATAGAACAATTCGTGGCGTGCCGGCCTGTATCTACTGTACGTCGATGTCAAGAAAGCATTTGATACTAGACGAACTGCAATATGGAAAACATTAAGAGCAAAAAGAACACGCCAAAAAATAATTCGAGCGATGTCAATGACAACTTTCAGTTTTTCACAACGAGAACATCAGTCAACCATTCCATATCAATGTAGGAGTAAAGCAGGAATATCCATTATCACCGCAGTGTTCACCATCGCGCTGGACGACAAGCTATGGATTTTTTAAACGGTGGTTGAGCCCATACTTATGCATGGTGCGGTTGTATTGTGGAGATCTCTTAAGAAATCCACATATCGCAGGACCTTTGACAGAGTTCTGTGGAGTGCGGCACTGATGATTACAGCTGCGCTCAGGTTCACTCATCGAAAGCCATGTTTGTACCACTGAACTGGCTTCCAGTGGATCTGATGGTGGTCTGCGATGTGGTTGAAGATGGCAGGAGCATGGTCGGACAAGGTCTACGGACATTTTTTGGTATTTCGATCCCTGATGGAATAAATTATTGTACACCCAAACTCTTCCTGGATAGAATATTCTCTGTGTGCATCTCTCCAGAGCCGGTAATTGGACCCGGTTGTGTTGGGGTATACACGGATGGATCGAAATCCTCAGAAGGGGCCGGTGGCGGTATCTTTATTCCTGCATACGGAGTGAGAGTATCCCTCAAACTGCCGGACCACTGCAGTATCTTGCAGTCGGAGTTGTCGGCGATAAAGAGGATAGCGGACTGGTTGATGTAAATACTATGGGGTATATGATTGTTATATCCGGATCTGTACGGAGAGTCAGGCTGCGATCAGGGCGCTCTGTGGTGTCTACTCGATATCGCGACTGGTGTGTGAAATGGCGAGACATTCAGATCTGGAGATTATATGGGTAAGAGGTCACCCTGACACCCGGGGGAACTTTGTGGCTGACGAACTGGCGAAGGTGGGCTCTCTCCTCAGTAATGAGGAGACATCTGGTCCTGCGGCACATATTGGGCAGAGCACAAATACGATCGGATGGTGAACCCACATACTCTGTGTCAAGGCAAATCTAGCTCCTGTATGATCGAGCTCCTTCCGAGCCCAGTATGGAGATGCCACGACATAGGCTACGAATTCTGGTGGCTGTGATTACTGGACACTGGCTGGCTGGTGCGCCCGATAGGAGATTGGGTCTACCGTTCATTGACTACTGTAGGGGTTGTCAGAATGAGGAAGAGGAGGAGACTGTTTCTTGTGTGAGATATTAGGACTGCTTTTCTTGCCAGTCTGTTTCTACATGCCTTATCGGACCTGGCTGATGTAAGTATCAACAGTATCTCCTCTTCTGTGCATGCGTCTGGTTGGTTCGGCTCTGATCGGAATGCGGACATGTGGGCTTGAATTACTTATATGGTTATATGGACATCACAGTGGGATCAATTTTTGACCCAAGTGAGCTGGACCGGTGTCTGGCTACCCGTGGTAACTAACTAACTAACTAAGGCCATGAGAATAAACAATTCTAGAACGGAAAACATAATTTAACAAGGTCAACGAGTCGAGTATGTAGACTTCTGCTATCTAGGAAGAACAATGACTACAACTGGCGACGCAGAAACAGACTTAAGCAATAGGCCCCATAAAGGGGGAGTGGCATTCGGAGGACTGCAATCATTATGGAGGAGCTCACATAAGTATATTCAAACAAACTTAGCTCAGAATATTCAACTCATGTATCAAATCAGTTTTGATGTATGGAAGTAAAACCTGGCTTGTATCGAATAACATCACGCAAATGCAGAATATTCTGGCCTAACACCATAAATAGCACAGAACTGTGAAACATGGCTAATAAGGAACCCATACTTAAGCAGATAAGCAAAAGAAAATGATCAGTCACACTATTCGAAAAAGTCCCGATACTTTCACTAGAACCTCACTGAAGTGAAATCCGCAAGGCTCAAGAAATCGTATTTCCAGGAACTAAGACAGAACAATCTAACATGAGAAGACTACAGCGGTGAACCGTGTAAGATGAAGATGCTTTATGAAAGCCATATGCCAAATTGGTGTATTGTTTAATTGAAGAAGTTAAGGAAAACAGGCCACACATCCACTATTGCGATGTACGAAATCGAAATTGATGCTAAATCACTCACCTGATTTGCCAGATTTAGTCCCATTGGATTATTTTCTATTTCCAAATCGTAAATTACAAATTATGTGTACCTTGCTCCTTTTGGTATTCTGTATTCTGGTAACCTGAAATTCGATTTTATTTTGATATTTTAAAAAAGTCCCTCCGTTCCGTACATTTCTTAATGTTTTTGATTGGAAGAGGGTTTGCTGCATAGCAAGCAATAGCGATATCAGAAAAAATATAAGTCTCACATTCCTTTTTGTCTTATTTCATAGGATTTTTTCATCAATGTAAATTGCTTTTTTGGAAAATTATCTGCACTGCATACACACTAAAATACAGTAACTTTGATAGTCAGTCGTATCTTTCGAATAAAATTTTTCTGTTATAAATTCACATAAGGAAGCCATTAACACCTGATTTATGGATGCGATTCTTATAACATCCTCGCAATGTTCGCTTTAAGAAATAATATTATTATTAAATACGAGTATATTATTATAAATATTGCAAGACTTGGAATAAAAATTATAAAAAATTAGCTGACCCGGCCAACGTTGTTCTGCCTTCAAGATGGTTAAAGAGGAATTGTTGTTTTGTCTTTAACCTTTTTTGTTTTGTAACCTATAAACTTTTCAAGTGACAATAGAAAATCATAATATGGAAAATGGGACACAATTTGTTGATATTTGTATGGGAATATATGCAAATCTAAACGCCATATCTCTGGAACCACTGGTTTATTGCCGATTTCGTGCAAACTTCACATAAACCATCTACAGACCATCCCCAATGAACCCTGAAATTTTGCTTGAAATCAGTCGACCCGTTTCCGCAGTTAGTGGTGACATTAAAGTGTATACTTATTTTTATATATATAGATTAGAATTTAATTTTATTATGGCCAAAATAAAGTAAAATTCAATATTGAAGATGTTTTGTAACTAAAATGATTAAAAATAAATTTATTTTTTACTAGAAATAAAAAGTTTATTTTCAATTCATCTTAAGTTGAAAGCTAAAAAAATTAGGTAAAAATTTTCCTAATGAGTGTATAATTTAATTAATCATTAATTATTATTATTTTTTATTTTTTATTTTTTGCCTAAGAAGTTGAATTTTGTGCCAATAAAAACGTATTTTCGGTAAATTTTTCATTATTTATTCATTAAAAAAACAATCAGTATATGTACATGAGTATGTATGTATCTCGAATTCAAACAGCAAAAAATGGTTTATGCGTTTATAAGTGGAGATTTTGACACTTAACCCAAAAACTGCAACAAATTTCGAATATTGGAGGTATTAGATCATAAAAATTATTTGCCAAACTCAAGAAGTACGTGAAAAATTATTAGGCGCTATTCAACCAGAAATTTCAAAAACTTTGCAAGAATTTATCCAAACTCAAGGAAATTGAGTACCACACGATATCGTTATTATTGGAGATGCAAAACGAATTTGCTACGACAACCCGAAGAGCAAGGAGCTATATATAAAGACCGGCCAATGAGCCGAGTTAGCACCAAAGCTGAAAATCCACAATGCCAAGATAATGATCTATATTTGTTGGACCAGAAGGCTCTTATCTATTGTAAACTACTTAAGTTGGGCGAGATGATCACAGACAACTTGCACCGAACCTTAAACAATTAAACACTTAACAATTGAATCGAACATTGAACGAAAGACGGCCGGAATATAGCCACGATATTCAATCATGACAACGCTCGCCCACGTGTTACAAGACCAGTTATAAAATGTCGTTTGTTTCGATCACTACATAATGCTCACACTGGAACACACTTCTCTTCAGAACAGGGTATTTGAAATTATCTTGATTCGCTCTGTGCCTCAAAGAATACATGTGTAACCTGAAAGATATAAAAAGCCCATAGCAAACAATGGAAATATTTTATACATAAAATGAATGTGTTTTTTATGTATGTTTGTTTGAATGAAGGTATCACGCCTATGCAAAGTTAACATTTATCTTTTTTATCGTTAAAATGTTAGCAGTAAGTGTAAGTAAGTATCGTTAAATGTTAGCAGTGGTCCAAGCAATTTCGTGTGCAATACAAATCATAATCTGCATAAAAAACATGTAGAGTTTGATAATAGGCGTGGCAGCTCCCATACGTACAGTCGGTTGTAAAATTATTAGGGACAGTGACAAAAAAATTTACTTCTGATTCACTAGCCTCAAATTTATCCATAAAACAAAGTTTTAAGTAATTAAATGAATTTTTATTTATTTATTAATGAATTTTTTTGTTTAAAAACATCTCTCTCACAGATTTTCGATATAGTTTGTGTCAGGAGAATTGCTTGGCCAAGGTTAAACTGGATTGTTTTTGTCATCTAAAAACTTAGTTACGCTTCAAGTTTTATGATAGGGTGCAGAATCGGGCAGAAAAACAAACTCTTCACTATTTGGGAACCATTCCCTAAGAGTTGGTAACGGTAATGCGTTCTTCCGCCATTACCTTTGATCTTTGAAGTAATAGGCTATTTTTAATCCAATTCCATTTTAATTCTATCAACAGCAGATTCAGAAACACTTGCATTTTTGCTGTCTTCCGTTGAGAATAACTTATATGCTGTAGAATAGATTGTTTTCTATGGGTCAAGTGGTATCCTCGACCTATGCTGGGACTTGCTTATTATTTAAAATGTTGCAAAAATTCAAAACTCCTCTTAACTAACAAGAACCATTTAATAATTTTATAATAAAAGTACATCGGACATAACTAATAATTTCCAGCATAAAATTTTAGCTTTAGATCACATCTAAGTGTATCCAAAGCCACATAAGATAATATGTCCACAGATAATATATTCACAGTCCCGAATATTTTGGCAACCGGCTCTATACACATATATATACATTTGTATATCTTGAAATGGTGTATGAAGTGGAAGGCTCTGATTTTAGTCTGTATTGACAATGAAGTCATCAGTGAAAAATAGGCGAAATTTTATGTGGGTGTAGGTCCATTCATATTTTTTTATATATTGATTGTGGCATATCCCTAGACTCCGTCCAAATAACATCGCAGCTAATATACATCATCAAGCAAAAAGAACGTGGAATTCGATAGCCTTGCGTGGCACCTTCAATACATAGTAAATATTGACTTTTGCATATTGTGAGAACAGTAGTAGTAAAGTTTTTGAATTTGATCTTAATAAGTTCATTGTCAATACACGTCATCAGTGAATTTTTGAATTTCTTGAGAACTGTAACAGAAAAGTAACTAAATTAAGTCTAGAGAAAAAATTCAATAAAATTATAAACATAAATATGTAACTGAATCAATAAAAAAAAAATTGTAATAAAATTAAAATTAAAAAGAAGTTACGAATAAATTTTCTCATATGCTTTAAATTAATGTTTTAAGTTTATGTATTCAATAATTGTAATAAACGTTAAAATAACGTACATACGCTTAAACTTGTATTGCACTCAAAACAAATTTTTTTTATTATATTAAATTTAATAATATTTTTTCATGTAAATTCCGATGTGATTGCATTTGTTGTTTTATTCGTACAAACTTTTATATGTATGTACATGTCAGTAATAAAATTTTATTACAATTTCACATCAGATCGTCTATAAAAATGTTACGGAACACGTACCACAACCACCGTAATGAAATTTTATTTGAGTAAATATTTTCAATAAGGAATTATAGAAAAAAAACAAATAATTTCAAAAAATACAAAAAATCAAAAAATAAAAAGAAAATTTAATAAAATGTATTTTTCTTTTGTAGTCGTGTATGTGACATTATAAATCAAATAAAATCATAAATATTTCCAACCTTTTTTTTAAATACAGATATTTTTTAGAGGTTTTCCTTTAAAATGTATTTATTTATTTATTTTATTTATTTTTGTTTAAAAAAGGACCAAAATACACACATGTGAAAAAAATTTTCAGTAGTTTTTTAGAAAAAGTACAAATATTTACCAGTAATTTTTTATGCACCACATGATGTTTTCCGTTTTACTGAAAAAGGGGTTCCGTAACGTGCTATCAATTTTATTCATTCTTGTTTTTTATATAGATGTTGCTTAAAAAATTCGTTTCACAACAGAAGTTAAGGAAACTTCAAAAGATTGTCAAACATATGTCATATTTTACGTTTTACAGTCAATGTCAAAGTCGGTTTAAGTCTAAAATTAATTTTTTTTTTTTTAATATCCCTTTGAAAAACACTTTTAGACTATTTTGAAAGAGGTGATGTATTAAGATGTTGTTGACATATGGAACAAAGGAAGAAACTGTAAATTAATCTCGTGAATTCAGTTTTAGAGAGAAGCCCACTAACCCAGTTACTTCAGTACGAGTTCGAAAGACACTCGGTAAAAGTTATAACAATAAAAAATAAGGTTCTCTCTCGGATTGTATTTCTTTTTTTTAAGTTTCAACATTATTGACTTTTCACTCCTAATGATTTTAATACAGTTTTGCTAAAAAGGGGTAATATAAGTTTTTTGTTTATAGGAATGTTTGAACGGTAGCTTGGGTTAATAGGAGAATATAGCCGCGCTGTCTTAAGTTAGAAAGGCTTACACTTTAGCCACAGTAGGCTTATTGTGTACGCCTATACTATGGATAAACCAAAGAATATTCATGCAACGAAAAAAAAGTTTGGCACTACCGTTTATCGTTAAAGACTTTGTTCATGTTCTGCTCTAACACGGACTTACTCAACTTGAGCCGATCATCAAGCTAGCATAGAAGTTGCTCATTTCGAAAGATCTATTGGAAAATTCACACCAAATAGTGAATTCTTGTGAATTCATAGGTGTCTAATTCTTTTGTCATATTCATTTTGGATATCGAACAAACACATAGTCTGGTGGGTGCTATAATAAGAGCGTTTGAGGATCAGAATATTGCCACGCTCGCCGGTTCACAGGTGCTCGATAAAGTATGGCATGAAGACTTGAGATATAAAATTATCCTAAGAGTTTTGACGTTAAATATTTGCGGGCTAGCATGGAATATCCACATAGATGCTTAGTTGGCGTAAATGAAATCGAAGGCGATACAACTAAATTGGCTTATTAATGAAACTCGGTCTTTAGCTTGAACTTTTGAAACCATTCTGGTGCTAGGGAGTACAGTTATTGGGGCACTGTATGAGACACTGCGACTTGTCAAATTAATCCCATTAAAACCAATGATACAATGATCGTCCCGCGCTGGCTGCACAAAATTAGTATAATAGAAGAATATGTAGGTATAGTTTTTAAGAGTAATACAAATTGTGAGCTCACGTTACAGTGTGGATTCAGTTTAAATAAAATTGCGAAAAATAATATCTACTTTGGCATATTCATTTCAGCTTCATCACTGAATAAAATTTTACTAATCAGTTTGTAACTTTTGCTGAAACCAATCACCAACGTACAACTCTGCAAATTAATTAACTGCAAATTTTGTAGCTGAATCTGATAGATTTTCATAAAAATACAACACATACATACATATTATATTTTTCTAAACAATATTACAATTAAAACATCGTTTTAATTTTTCCAAATTATTACTCATTATTTTATTTTTAGATAATATATAAGAAGTACTTGCTGAAGCATTGTCTAGACTACACGGAATAACAGCAGTTATTAGAGTATAAGGCTGAGTTTTATTAAGACATAAAAACAATGATGACGATTCACAAATGTGTATGACCAGCAGCATATTATTTATTGTATTCTACTATTTGACTATAAAATTAGGTGAATGTTTTTCAATAGATTTTCTGTTTTTCTTTTACACTCTTTTTATCATACTTTTAAGTTTTAGCAATAAAATTTTTATTGGCTATTTTATATCAGCAACATTCAATGGTGATGTCTATAAATTCTGGCTTCATTTTCGCTACATTAAATGCCTGAAGTAGAAAAAATTTTATTCGTTCGTATAAAAGTTCGCCTTCGTAAAAAAAGGAAGAATTTGTAAAGACATAAAAATTTTCAAGATATCTGCAGTACAAATGTACAGAAGAAAATTCAATTAAAAGCAAGCATGATCAAGTAAATTTGTCAAATAGGAATCGATTTTTGAGCCGAATAAAACTTCTCTGTGCACGTCAATATTGTAATAGAAGTACACGTTCCAATATGAAAGATATTTCAGTGGGCTTCGACAAATTACATCTTTAAGGTCCAAAGACCATAAGACGACTTTCGAAAGCTTCATTAAGTTAGCTGACGGACAAAGAAGGTATATAAAATCTCTTTTTTTAACCGTTTCCTACATTTAAATTGAAATTAAATACGGCTTGTGTGAGATGTCATCGATAAATTTTATACGTTTGAAAAGCTTACCGATGTTATTACATTTCGGATATGGCCCGCATCGGAAATGTTTGATTTTCTATGACTCTAGCACATAAATCAGGCTTTATTTAATCGATGACATGCGACTGAAAAATTGTACAATAAATATTCTGATGGGGTCAAATCGTACAATCTCGGCGCAAGATAATCATGCTTCCAAATCGCTCATGGAGAATGTCCAATGCGGCGTGAGCTCTATGGCACGCAACGCCGTATTATTAAAACCACATGTCGTTGGTGTCCATGTTTTCCAAGTCAGGCCAAAAGATGTCGCCGCCAACATCTTTCTCAGAAAAAATATTGATCGCTATCCCAAAATCCACTCCAAACACTGACTTTTTCGATATGTGTTGGACGCTTTTGGATCTTATGCGATACCCACTGTGATTGTGTGGCTTCAGGTCCTTGGTCCGTTAAATTTTGGCTAAAGGACCAAGTCTCGTCGCAAAATTTGCAAAGTTGTGGTCTGCAAAAGGATTTCTTGTAAGCGACGGAAAACTAAATGCCTCGGATTCATCTGCACACTATAATCGGATACAGATCTTATATTTCGCCATCGTTTATTGCTTACTGAACCAATGGACTCAAATTTATCTACCGCATTGCAAATAACCATTTCCCGAACAGAAAGAACCCCGATATCGAAAAACCAATTTACACGCTTTGTTGAATGCAATAGCCGTCCATGGTGATTTGGCAAAATAAACTGAATAAATAACAGCCAATTGGATAGACTGTCTAATAATTTAACGAAAATCAGGAAAAAGATTAAATATATATTTTTTTTTAAATAAATATGCAAGTAATAAGGGTCATATAAGTTGTTCAATACAGTCAACTAAATTTCCGTAAAAAATTTGGCTCTAATTTAGGCCTTTATAAACATTGTTTTATTCAAAAGAAAAGCATCAAACTTAAAATTGATTAAAAAATTGTCTCTAAACTAGAAGTTCTGTCTTTCTTAATATATTTTTAAATTGTATTTTACTTAATTTTAAAAAATAAAAAAAAAAGAATATTTCAATCTTTTAGTGATTTTGGAACATTAAGCACATTTAGCTTTATAATAAAACACATACTCATAAAAACAAAATGCACTTAGATTCTGAATTAATTTTATTGTTATTTATAATTAAATAATGTACACTCAGTTCTATTCAAATTATTATTATACTAAAATTCCAATTTAAAATTCCTTTTTAAATTTTATATTATTTTGTATTTTATTTATTTTGGTACGGTTTTTAAAAAAATGTGCCTCAACAGTTTTCCGAAATTCGATACAAATTTTACAATATCGCAATTTGTGTGCTTTAAACAAAGACTAAAATATTTGTATATACATTTCTCAAAAATGCATTTTTACTGGGGTTAAAAATAATAATAAAAACACGCATAAATCTTACAAACATAAATAATTGATTTTTTTGAAAATCAATATTTTGTACACCAGTCACATAAATTTTATTAATTAAGTTATCAATGCATACAAGCATTTTAATAATTTTATAATATTTTTTTGTTCATAAATAAGAGAATATTGGTGAATTTTGTAGTTTGTGTTTGTAATTTTTAATAAAAAAATTCTTTAAAAAATACACACATTGAGCAATAACCAATAAAAACTGTCATAAAAGCCATTGAATAATAATAATAAATGAAAGAATGGACAGAATGGAAATATTTATTGAAATGTCTTATTTATATGTAAATTAAAAAAAAAATTGAAGTTCTCGACAACTCTTCATTATGTCATGTATAAATAACTAAATGAAAGAATTCAATCGATTATGCGAATAATGTCTTATTGAAAAAATAGAAAGAAGTCTTTAATTTACAATTTTTTAATAAACTTCTTTGATAACATCATCAAGAAGCCCATTACTCAATAAATGTTTATTATGGCGAAACATCTTGTATATATTTGTAAAAATAAGTTGTCCTATACTCATTATTTAATAACTCGAGGACCATTCAACAGATTTACGAGCCAATATATGCGTGGGAAAGGTCTACTTTCACTGATTGACTGTTTTTAAAACAAGGGGTATTACGCCCATAAAAAACTTTATTCCTCTATATCTTCAAAACGGTAACAGTAAGAGTCTCTAAATTTTGTGCAAACAACTTCGTAGTCAATACAAATCATTAGTTAAAAAGTACCATCCAAACAAAGTAAATATTGATTTTGTTTATCTTGACAACTGTTAAAGTGGAAATTTCTGAATTTGGTTTAAATGATTTTGTAGTTAATAAAAACCATTAATCAAAAATGGCAGGAATCGGATAAGTGGGCATGGTATCTCCCATACAAAGCGTATATTGACCTTGTTATCTTGAGAATGATAAAAGAAGAGATATCAGAATTTAATATATTGGTAGTCAGTAAAAACCATAAGTTTTAAAATGGGCGGTATTGCATAAATGGGCGTGGCATCTCACATACGCAGTAACTATTAACTTTTGTATGTCTTGAGAATGGTAATAGTGAAAGCTTCTACATTTGGCTTAAACAACCTCTTAGCTTGGACACCCACAGTCAATAACTGGGCGAGATTAGGTAAGTGGGCACTGCAGCTAAATATGGAATTTTGCAAAGGCTTTATAAATTTTAAAAAACTCCAACTGGGCGGTGCCACGCCCATACAAAGTAAATATTTTCTATATCAGCAAAATGGTAACCGAAAAGTCTCTTAATTTGGCACAGATAGATTTATAATCATGTATGTACCTCCCATAAAAAGTAAGTATTGATTTTAGTTTATTTGAGAACGGTTAAGGCAAACGCTTTTGAATTTAGACTTTAAAATCAATACAAATCATCTGTCAAAAACATCTTGAAATTGAAAAAGAGGTAGTGATACCTGTCACATAAACTAACTATTGATTTCTTTATATCTTGAAAACGATTAAAATCAAATTTTCAGTATTTGCTCCAAATAGATTCATGGTCAAAAAGAATTCGATTTGTAGGAGTGGTACCTCTCATATAAATTAAATATTGATTTTGTATATTTAAGAATGGTAATAGTGGAAGTTTCTAAATTAGACTGAAACAAAGTCGTGAACAATACACATCATCAGCCAGCAATTGGGTGCATTAGGTAAGTGGGTGTGTGTCCTACATACATACATACTAAATATTAAATTTTGCAAATATAAAGAAAACGACAACAATTATAGCAACGGTATCTACATAAGTAACCGCGGGTATTGCAAAAAGCACACCGGATAAAAGCTATCTGTATATCTATCTTTTATACAAAAATGAGTGTGTATTTGTTTGAAAACTGAAGACAGCTAAGCGACATATTCTACAGTGTCTTTCTGGAAGGAACTATGGACTAAATGATCCTCAAAGAAGACACTACAAAAATTTCAATATAATCGGTTCAGACTTTTAGCCGTATATTGGTAAATATATCAAATTATAGGCTTTTTAAACGCATATTAAATATTTGGAGCAGTGCGCAAATGAGTGGAACATAAGCTTACAAAAGAACAAAAACAGCGTAGTGAAAATTTTTGTGTCGACTCGTGACCATAGATAAGGCGTGACGCTACCACTTCTGAGGTGAGCTAAAATAACAGTTATATTAGTGGTTTGGATGTAAATGATCTTATCCACGGAAATCGAAAACTCTTTCAGCTGAATGCAAGGTCAAAACTTCTATTTTTCGGGGATAATTTTTATTGATTATCTTCAGTAATAGTAAAAAATCAACGGCAAGTTTGATACTAATTCATTGCAGCGGAAAGTGATAAGATTAAGGAGAAAAGGCCGCATATGGGTTGTTTTTAATACACCAGTTCACACATTAATTATCCAATATCAAAACCAATGAATTGAAGTTCCAATTGATTCATCACGTATCTAATTCGCTAGATTTAAATTCTTCTGATTTTTTTAAATTTTCAAACTTAAAAAATAGCTCAATAGTAAAAGATTTCCCGAAAATGATGATATGTAGTCTTTGTTTGATGGCTAAGTGGTGCTGGACATTTCCAACTATTTGTTTCGAACAACAATCAGTTTATTTGGAGTAAACTCAGCGAACGTGTTATTGGTTTGAAGAGAGTTTGTTGGTTTGAACTCTGTGTGAAGAGAGTTTATAAGGAGTAAACTCGTGAAGCAAGTAGTGAAGTAAAAAACAGTTTAGTTGGAGCTAACTAAGTAAAGAGAGTTAAGTGTGCATAACTTCTGGTTGAAAAGGGTGTGATCGAACCTAAGGTGTAACAAGGTTGGAAGATCTTTAGGAAGAAAGATCTGTCGAGTAATTGTTGCTGCTTACAAAATTGTTAATAGACGGAGTAGTTACAAATTAAAATTGTTATTGCTTGTGAAAAGGTTACAAGCAGTGGACCACGAAACTGTGTTAATAAAGGATATTAATTAAAACCAAAGACAAAATTTATTTTATTTTAACTGCAATCTACGAACTCATAAATACACGTTTTAAAAATGGTAAAAACGTAACAATATAAAAGGATATTATAAGAGAGAAGTAAAGAAAATTTTTTATAACTTCTTTAATTTAGGAGAAATGAGCGCAACCGTACCATATAATAATAGATCGGCAGAATCCTCTTACACGTATTTCTTAATTTTTTAGTTTTAAAATTACACGTTTAGTGTTTATATTTTTGAGGTCTTCTGATACTATTCTGTTTGAATATATTAGGTGTGTTTTTGCGTTAAGTTTTTTAAATAATGGCACAAAGAGGGGAATTAAAAAAAAAATCGCACAAATAGTTGCATTTTAGAAAAAAGTCTCACAGTTTGTTTTATCGTTTTTATTTAAATAAAAAGTTAAACAGAGAAAAACAAAATTAATTCAATAGTTTAATAAAAACAAATAATTCATTAAAATTAAATTAAATTTTTTATAATATAATTTTATAGCAATATGTATAAGATGTATTTGTAAATAAGAAAGATATATATGTATATATATATATATATATATATATATATATATGTATATATATATATACATATATATATATATATATATAATATATATTATATATATATATATTATATATATATATATATATATATATATATATATATATATAATATATATTATATATATTATATATATATATAATATATATATACATATATATATATATATATATATATATATATATATATATATATAATATATGTACATGTATGTATTTAAAATTTTATATATACTACTTTTATTGACCTTATTAAACACAAATATAATAGGTTTATTTCGTTTCAATACAGGGTGTCCGCCGGGAAGGTATACTACTATGTTTATAATTTTTGATTATATGAAAGAGAATAGATCTTATATTGATAAAAGTTTTATTTAAAGTCGTCAATTATGTATTGAATACAATATCAGATAAATGCCCGCCTCTGTTAGCCTCACAAATACGAACCCTTTTGAGCACATTTTTCATTACATTCTCACACATTTCAGGCGATATTTCATTAATTTCATCACGAATATTTTGTTTGAGTTGCTCCAGCGATTCTGGTTTGTTTGCTTAAACTTTTCTTTTCAATATACCCACAAAATTAAGTCCGGAGCAGTCAAATCAGGTGACCGTGGAGGCTAGCCAACATCACCATTCCTTGAAATAATTTGTTGTGGAAAGAGGTTTTGTTGAAACCACATATTAGTCAAGCCCAAAGCATGCAGTTGTGGCGTTAAAAAGTTTTCAGTCATATCACGATATCGCTCCCCATTGGCAGTTACCGTTACGCCGTTTTCACTTTCAAAGAAGTAAGGTCCAATGATTCCTCCTGACCAAATTGCACACCAGACTGTCAGTTTTAATGGATGCAAAGGTGACTGATGAATAATTTGAGGGTTTTCCATTGCCCAGAACCGACTATTCTGTTTATTCACATAACCATTCAAATCGAAATGTGCCTCGTCACTCATTATGATTTGTTCATGAAAATCGATGATTGATTTTCATAAAATATTTTAACGATTAAAACGCTTTGGTTTACTGAATTTTTTTCCATAATGAATTTTCTACGTCTCTACTTCATGACTGCCAAATATGATCTGTCAAAACTAATGTTTACCAAAATGGCGGTATAACAAAATAGTATACCTTCCCGGCGGACACCCTGTAATTAATTCTTTTCTCATTAAGTAATAGTAAAATAACGGACCCTTAAATGCAATAAAACTTTTGTAACTATTTGCATTTTATTTTAAATTATTTCGAATCCAATTTTCTATTTCCTTATCTAATAAATTTAGTGAAGACAATATGGATGCCCAAGTTTCTACTTGTAATCTATTTGTTAACTTATTTTTCACAAGGCCTAATTTAGAAAAATCTGGTTCAGTGCACGCGCTGCTGTGAGTTAACATATGTACAGCCAGCTTGTATAAGTTTAAATACAAAGGTTCATTTAATGAATTTTTAGTATAACCTATTGTTAACGCCATTTCAAAATCTACATGATTTATTTAATATGGCAACGCCTTAAATTTTGTACTAAAATTTAACATTTTTCTGATTGTCATATTTTATAAGAATTAACGAAACATAAATCACGCGGTCAGTTACTTAAGCCTTCGTCATTTTAAATGAACCTCACATTTGTAAGTTACACGTTGGCATAAGAACTGGCTCGCCAGGATTACTATTAAAAACTAATTGAAGTTACTTGTGGTTTCCATACCAAAAAGTATTATATTCTTATTCGTCTTTTATAATTCCTAATTACATGTATTTATTTAGGAATTTTATTAAATTTGTGATTTCATTTACATGGATCCCATAGATTAAATATTTGATGAAATCTGTGTACTTATTTTACAATTATTTAAAATCCCTGTAGAAGTCACTAGATCTTACTTTGGCTAGCGTGCCGCTAACACCTATTGTGTGCCAAAAAGGTTCACAATTCTTAAACTTAATATTGCATTCATATTGGTTATCTACTGCCTTACTCTCTAATAATTTATATTCGTTAATAACAGCCTCTAGAACACTTATAACATAGTTAAATTCTGAAATGAAATCTATGTAGGCAATGTCTTCAGTGCTTGTAAAACAGCTCGGTTAAAAAAACTTCAGACGTTCAGCCTTTTATTTGTTAGTTTATCTCTTCTAATATGAAAAATTTGCACTAAAATTTTTTTTGTGTAACTCAGTAAAAATAAAATTTGTGATGTTTCACTCTGAAAACATTCATTTAATTTGTTCGTTATGCCAAATACATAGGACACAAATTTTGTATAAACCAGATTTTCAAATGTTAAACCCTTCTGAATAACGCTAATTTTTTCTAAAGTTGATATTATTTATTAATATTCTAGCGATTATGAAATTTGATTGTCAAAAAATCTGATTTAAAAGACAAAAAATTTTAATGGTGCTAATGTCCCAAAAAAGGGTGCAAAAGTAGCAAAGAGCAGTGCATTTTTAAAAGTCGCACAAAATGATTTTGGACGTCAAAAAAGTTGCAAATGCGACCTTAGTCGCATCAACGGTAACGCTGCATACTGGTTATTATAAATTTATAAGATAAATAAACACTGCTGATTGTGTTTTACACAACAAAAAACTTTCTAAATAAATTTACATTTTTTATATAAATAATAATAAAGATAAAGTGTAAGCTTATTTACAATGGAAGGGGCAAGTAAATATCCAGATAATTTGGTTTCATTATTAATCCAGCTATTTGAGTAGGTTCCCGCTAAAAGCTCATGTGTTCGTGAGCCAAGTGTCACAATAAAAGTATTATTAATTATTTGAAAATAAACTTTCATAAATCATTATTAAATCAATTTATCGGCATATGTATGCTCGCATGCAAATATTCTATTCACGTACATTCGTATACAAGTACATAAATTGCATGGCACACGGCATATTTTACTATAATTTGTAATGGTTTGATTAAGTGTCAAGGATGTTGTTAAGTTTTTTCATAAAAATCCCCGAATCTTTCCGACACCTATAAAAGCAATTCAATTTGATACATAATGACATTTTTATATCAAACTAATGCACCCCCTTCCGTTGAACACATCACTACGCATCACCATACCATTCCATTAATTTGGGCATAATAGAAAATTCAACTCTGAATAGGGCAGTCACATGATGTGAATGATGATAATGAAGAAGAAAATATTCTTCTCACTAATCGGGGATGAGGTAGATTGCCAAAACTATGTGCAAGATGTGCCATTATTGCAATAAAAATACTTGTAATGATGACTTTAAGTGTCATTCTCTTAAGTGGATTACCTATAAAAAATTTATACAGCAATAGTAAGAAAAAAACAACAACATTAGTAGCAGAATAAAGAAAAAGATGTTGCCAAAATTGTAAATTACTAAATGTTCATTTTACGTAAGTATGTATGTTATATCTTACGAAAACATTGTACACTTATTACACTACAAACAGTGAATTCATAGTAATAACAAGAAAAGGAAAACAAAATAAAATTTTGTACAGAAAAATACAAAATTCTCATCCCCCAAATATGGGGCATTAACTTCATCAAGAACATATTTAAGTATCAAGGGCAACATCAATGCCAAGGTAAATTTAATATCCATTCGTATTTGTATATAAAAATACACATTAATGAACAGTTAAATAAAAAAGTTGACGGACAACTTCACATCTAATATAAGAAAATTGAATTATTATTTCTTGTCTATATCGGGTGGGCCATTTAAAAGCTTAAATTTAAACATGCAATAAAACAAAAACGGTTTAAAACTTTGCGAATAGAAATTAAATATTATTTCATTCATATGGCTGCCGCAGCTGGCCTCACAGTATCCAATTCGATCGGACCAATTTTCGAGAATTTTTTCTAGTGTATGGGGTCGTCTCTCTGCAATGGCGTCACTAATGTTGGCCTTTAAATGTTCAATTGTCTCTGGTTTGTCGGCGGCCGCTTGACATAACATTTCGGCTAATTAAACGGCCATCAAATGTTTGACACAATAAATCGATTATGGCATCCGATGGGTGTCAAGCTGCACCATCTTGTTAAAACCAAATATTGTTCACATCAATACTGTGACGGCCGGGCACAAAATATCGGTTATCATGGTGCGATAGGTGTCTCCATTGACCGAAATGGTTGCGCCGTCCTCATTTTCAAAAAAATGTGGGCCAATTATACCTCCGCTCCTCAAGCCGGACCAAACAGTCACTCGCAATGCATTGTCTTCTGTAAGACCATGGTTGGTTTTCCGTACCACAAATACAACAATTTTGCTTATTAACGTACGTACCAAGATGCAAATAAGCTTCATTCGAAAAGATAATTTGTGCAATTTCCGACCAATTTTCTTTGTTTTGGAAATTTCCAATTACTCCCAACGTTGCTCAAGCGTAAATCGATTGATTTCGTTTTTCAAATTTAAACCGATAGATGGCCAACCCGATACATTGCGTATATGCTTACTAGAGTGCGCCTTAATTTAAAAAAATCCTAAATTGCACTGTCACTCTCTCCAGAAATTTTCTCCGTAGCCAAAAAATGCGTTATGAAAAGTTTTCGGGAATTTGCAACTAGAGGACAGCGCTGCATCCTACCATAGGAGAATGTGCCTTATATTTATGGTTCATTTTTTTTAAGTTTGCGTCGCAACTCCCCTTAGAATCGTTTTCTGTAGTAAAGAAGAAGGCGTGCCGTATCCGCCAGTTTCAAACGAAAGTTGAATTATTTCTATTTGTATATTTATAAATAATAGATAATAAATTTCTGAGCAGATTAGATCAATTTAGTCGGTTGGCTCTAAATATTGGCTGTTTTTTAAACAAATTCTAACCATAAACTTAAACATTTGAGTCTTTGCCTATAACTTTTGAATGGCTTAAACTAAAATAAATATGATCCGATAATAGGCTGATATGATCTTCTACGCTTAGGGTGTCGAAGCTTATTTAATTTGCTAATGATTTTTACATTTTGTACAGACTTTAAACATTAATTAGTTTTAGTCATATTCAATGCAGTTCTGCTCTTAAAATATTATCCATGAGCACAACAAATTTCGCATATCTCTATGATCTCGAAACTCGAAAAGGCCCACACGAAGATAAAATCACACAGGTCAATAAGCCTGTTATATAATATATTCATGTTGTTTAGAAAGCTCTAATTAAATTCATTACTAAGTGAAGGGGAGTATATTCGGTAATCGCCTGCCTGGGGAGTCCTACCCACGTGCTCGAATAAACAACAAAACTTGTTCTCATAGTTTTGCGGTTATATTTTGGGAGTACTTCTTAACATGGATGCGAGGTTGACACAAACTTGATGCTTAGCTTGGACTGCAAGCCTCTTCTTTATAATACGATTTTGTAGCCAATCTGATACTGAGGAGTATAATTACAGGGCACTGCCTCAGCTTCAAGTATTGAACGAATACTGATAACAAAAATTCCATGGCTTATAAGAAATTAGAACATCCATAAAGGCCTGAACGTACATATGAAGTATACCTCTCCAATCTTGAGTGATGTTGATCACATCCAATTGAGAATAGGAGAGAGAACGGACCTCATACTAAGAAGAGTGAGAACAATGTCAATTTAAGTACATCAACCATTGATATTTCGTCCTGGCTGGACTAAATTAGCTTAATAGTAGAACTAGTATAGTTTTAAGATTTAAATCCAAACTGTTATCTCACATTACAGTGAGGATCCAATTTTAAAAAAATTAAAAAGAAAAAAAAGTTAAAGTAATAAACATATTTATGGCAGGTCTGTCAAGACTAATTTTTGGTTTGTTTTAAAAAGCATAAGTAAAAGATGTTTCTACATTTTTGGTTCACAGAGTATTTTGATTAAGAGCTCGATTGATTGAAATTCAATGTAATATCCGAAGAAGTACATGCATTACATGATTCTTTCATACAATAAAAAGAAAGTTGTTTGCTTAATACCGAAAGTGCACTTTGTCTGGAGCAAAGCCACTACACAAACTGCCAAAAGATAGCCGATACTATGAAGATCAAAAACCGGTTGCAAATAATTCTAAATGTTACATTAAAAAAAAAAGTGTTTTTTTGTTGAAATAAAAATCTTTTCAATTTTTAATGCTTTATCAAGCAAAATTGCTAGAAAAACAGTTAATTATAAGCGTTGTTTGTTATGTGTATTAAGTACAATATCAACATTATACCTTGCCAGGTATGCAACTACTTTTAATATAAACTGTTTAAAAAATAAAGGACTTCGACCTGTGATTGTATTTGTTTTTTTACTCCTGGAGCTCTTAACGAAATGTGTTGCTGATTGTCTTAGCGTGCGTAGCAGCTATAAAATGCAACATTAATTTTGAGATTCTTTTTCATTAACTTTGTTTATAGTTTTTCATTTTTTGGGTGCGGTATTGTGTACTTCTTCTCTAACTTATTCTTTAAAACTTTAAAATCTTATGAAAAAAATGTAAAAAAATTTTAAGGACCTATACGTTCAAACAAGCTTAACATAAAGCAAGAATCACAATAATTATAAATAATAATTTTGATCAGTTTTCATCTAATTTCGATTTAAATAAAAAATGTAAAACTAAAATACCTGGAGACAAAAGAGAATTTTGCTCCAAGAGATTAGTAATCGTTGGAATAACTACACCGATCCCATGATGATAGATAGGCGTCTATTGCAACAAAGATTTTGAACTCGTGTATCCGTTGCAAGGGTAAACCTTCAACTATATTACTTATTATAATATAAATGGTAACAAGAGGTCTATAGAAATTAGTGGCATAATGATCGTGCCGTATTTTCAACATGGAAATTTTTATCCTTTTTGAAAAAAATTAATGTTTTTTATATCAAATATAATACAGCCTTCAACCCTGATTATAGAGATTCAAGTCCAAGAATGATTATATTCACTACAGCTTTGTAAACACACCCTGGCTGCCGACTTCCACCGCCACCACCACTATCGCATGAAAAAAAAAACAGAAAAAAAAACCAAAAAACAAACGAAAACAAGCAATGAATTAAAGCGGATGAAAAGGAAGCGGAAGCAAAAACAAAATATTGAACCATTTCGCAGCCATTATGTATATCACCCTTAATGGCTCTGAATGGCATGTTTGAATCTGCAAGTGTACGTCTGTATAAGGATATACAAGCTTACGTATACACAAATATACTTCTTAACGCATTACAGTATTTCAAAGCACAGACTTGACTGTAATGGCTCTTTAGAATGGATGGTGGGTCGTTCGTTTGGTCGGTTGGGTATTATAAATTGTAATTCAATGCCTAGCAGGGCACTTGCTGGGGACTCAAATCGACTCGTGGCTTAATACAAACATTCATTTATTCAATAAATCTTTTTTACTGTGTTTATTTATTTATATTTGTGTTGTTGTTGTTTTCTTTCCTAAAGTAAACAATAAATTATAGGTTTTAGGATGGGGGGCAGAGATGTTGAAATACAACTTGTACACCCATGGCGTAGAGCTTTGCGCTAGGATATAAATGAATAGAAATGGGTTTTAGCAAGTGTTAAATAAATTTATTGTTAAGAAATTGTTCTCTCTACTCTCGGTTATTTTAACGGTTCTTTTTAAACTTGGAATGGAGAAAATAAGTAAAATTTATGCAAAAGTTTAAAATTTTAATTAAAATAAAAACAAAAAACATATAAATAAGTTTGTTCAAACCGACAGCAGTAATGGAAAAACTTGTTGGCATTCTCTATAAAAATTTGTCCTGGGAAATTAATTATTCATTTCAGGCAAATTACAAGTTTCATTAATTTAAACAATATAATTGTAAGATTCTCAAGTGTGTGTTTCGGTTTGCTTGCAAATATAAAGACCGAAAGCTCCAGTTTAATATTTTAAAACTACTAATTAATTATTATTTGATATTTAAAAAACCAAATTAAGAACAAATATTTTTTCTTCTTTTGTTGTTTAATTTAGCAATTATTTAATAAACATTAATTTATTATACCCAATTACGTAATACCTTGCCCGACGCCCTACGTACTGTGATGTGTAAATGACGCTTTAATTTTTGTGACATTTGTGATTTTTATAGAAATAGTATAGATATAACGTGATATAATTAAAAGAAAAGCGTCGAATTAGAGCAAATACGGTATATGGTAATCAGGGTCGGCAAAAACCTAGGTTTTTGGGAGGGTTTTTCTTTTGTTGGGTATTGTGGGCTGCTGAAGCTGACCGAAATTACTTCGTTTGATCCGTGCATTATGAGAAAAAGCGACGGAGTACAAAGACGTGATTGAGATATTCTCTTTGATGACAATACTCGGCTTCATATCGGAAGATGCCAAACGATTTTTATTTTGATTCATTTGTTACTTCATTATAATTTTTGAGCTTAGAATAACGGACCAAATTAATTTGTACTCCCAATATGTTTATTATATTTATTTTTTTGTAAATAAGCTACGAAAGCATTTAAATAGAAAACCCACCCGGGTTTTTTTTAAATACTTTTTGATTTTGTTTAGATTTTTTGCAAAATCAAAAGACTTCGTTTTTGGTCGATATTTAGTGTTTGGTGTACAGAAAGTATTTCATGGCAAAAGCTCCGCAATAATCGCTAAAGCGGCGATTGACAGAGTGGTAAGCGGAAAAAAATTATGAAATATTATTGTAGTGGCAACGCAATGAGAGCAACGTGAGCATCATATCAAAGTATCTAAACGGTGCTGCCCAGGAATAAAAGTTTTCTTATTTTTAATTCGATTCTAAGCGGCGATGACAAAAATGGTAAAAATCATCCGCTATAATAGCAAAACAAGTTATCAAATTTTAAATCGTGGTTGATGCAATTTGTAGTCGCTCAAGGTTGCGATGATTTTTTTATATAAATGGTCAATTTCGTCGTAATGAAGCCTTGCACGATTTACAGCATGAGCTCCAAATATTTTATTTCTTAAACGTTTTAACCTGTTATAAATATGAATACGATTTTCGCGTAATACCATTAAAAAAACAATGACATTTAAACAACTAACCGCTCAGAAATGAAGTTTTGCCGTTTCCTGCTCATTGAGTGGCGTTCGCTTAACACAGTTGTCTGACTTCAATAGTTACCTCTAAGTAAGGGTCGATTATGGATGACAACCGAACATCAGTTACGTTTCAGAACAGCAAATAGAAATCTGTTGTTGCCTATAAGGCAACTGAAATAAATTGATTTTTAATTTTAATACAATTTTCGGCAGCCTGCAACACAACTAAAGTTCGGCTGTCATCCATAATCGACCATTACATTTTTCAAGAGCAGCAGAATTATTTAAGAACCAATTTTAATAATAGTTTGATCCCTTCATTAGCTAAAAACCAACTCCGAACATAAGTTTTTAATAAGATAAGAACAATTTTCTAAACTGAAAAGATTTTTATACTTTAAAACTAATTTCTACAAGCTGTTACATAGCGCATTCTGTCAATACAATTTTTGAAAACTTTTTTAAAAATTTCTTTGAGTAGAGTCAAACTGAATAATTATTACACCAAAGTGATGATCAAGCTTTTGAAATTTTTTGGAAACAAAAGTTCATTGAGCACAAATCGATAACATTCACAACGGACTACAACTTCAAAATTAATTCAAAAGAAATATGGATCGAGTATGTTATTGGCTGACAGTCTACAAAAAATAGTGTAACGAAAATAAGATTGAGTAGTATTTTTTTTTCATAAAAGGCCTGATGGACGGGCACACATATTTGCTTGGTTCCATGATAGGTTGTGCATGATAATTTTTTGTCTCTTAACGTACGCAAACAAAATTTGACCAATATGGGTGTGTTTGCCCATCTCTCCGATATTTAAAATGGTGTCCCATTTCATTGTCTTGAATTGGTTTTACTCCACATTAAGCAATTTTTTTTTGCTTATTGACGCATTTGTGGCTCATTACTTAACTAGATTTAGTGCTTTAAATTTGTCGAACAAAATACTTATTTTTTAAATAAATTTCCAAAATTTGTAAAAGTTCATTGAGCTTTTTATTGCTGAAGTAAATCTTAAAACCATATTACATTTTAGAGTTAAACATACACTATGCAATATGCAAGAACGAGCAAAAACACACGATTTTTATTTATTTACTTATTTTTCACATTTAATTATATAGTGTAGCTACTTTTAAAAATTAAAACTTCTTCAAATAATCATACAAATTCAAACTTGAATAGATATAGTTATCAAAATTCACTCCTCATAATCATAAATTTGTTCTACTCAAGACTTCTTAGCCGATTAACACTTAATTCTACACTGCGTTAAAATATTGTCTATCGAAGTTTTGAAATACTTTTTAAAGTTTTGGGTACAAATTTGTATTGCAGATAGGGTACAATTTAATTTTCAGAAATGTTGTACAGTTCGCGAACAATAAATTTTCAGCGAGTTGAATTTTAAAATTGGTTGTGATATTCCAAATTTAATTAAACACATTTTATAAGTTAAGATATACAAAAATTTCTACAGACTCAGACTGCTATGATTTATGGCTGTATATCGAGTGCTAGTGTAGGAAAGTTGGCAAAATGCATTTTATTTTTAGTAAAATGGGTATCGAAACAACAATGAATTCTATCAAGATAACGATTCCAAACACAGATAAGATATCACAGAGCTTTAGTTATATATAATATTAAATACAAAATAATTGACTTTACATTTTTGAATGCTTAGCATTCATGTCATCCTGCATCGTTATTAAAATAAATGTTAAGCATTAACGTCTCTTTTATTTCCCTTATATAGAAAGTTTTTTTGTTATTAATTTATTTAATTTAAAATATACTTACAAATTATATTATTATTGTTACAAACAATAACTAATACCACATGTTTGGCGCTACGGTCTGATGATTACAATTTTTTTTAGCCCAAAATGGATGAGCTGGACTTGGCTGACATGTGGTTTTAACAAGACGGTGCCACGTGCTACAAAGCACACGAAACAATGGCAATTTGAGGCGGGCAATTGGCCGCCTTGATCGTGCGGTTTATTGCCTTTAGAATATATTTTGTGGGGCCATATTAAGGCTCATGTATATAGGGATAAGCTCACAACGGTCGAAGCACTGGAAGCCAATATTGAAGAATTTATTTGTGGGATACTGGACGATATGTTATAGAGAGTATGCCCAAATTGGACCGAACGTATGAAACATTTGAAAAGTAGCCGAGGTCAACATTTACATGAAATCATCTTCAAACATTGAATTATATAGATCGTTCTATCGACTTAAATTAAGCTTTCATTTATTTCTCTAAACTGTATCTGTTTTTACTCAATTTTTATTTATTGAAGTTGCTAAGTTTTTATTTATTATTTCTATTATTTATAATAGCATTGATATACATATCGCACACTAAATCACGAACAGTCACAACTCAAAATTTCAAATGTTCAGGAAAGGCAAAAAACTATTTTTTAAAAATTTTTGTACAATTAAATTGTTCGCTAACACAGTTTTAGAATTTCGCAATTTATCGATCACAGCATTGCTAATAAGGTTGGCTTGTTACATTGCAACTAAAGCGTTACGATAAGTCATGTTTAACTGAACTTTTAGTTGATTATGTTCAAGCGCCACAAACATGCAAACAAAATGTTCATGATCGTTGTATATTTGATCTGCGAATTGGATAATGAAGAAAAAGTGATTTTGAGAAATTTTGAGTTGTGACTTTTCATGATTTAGTGTGCGATATGTATGTATTTCAGAAGGAATTGCTGTTACAAAATTTATCAAATTTCAATCATTATTTTTGTTAAAATTTTAATGTTTGTAAATATCTACATATACTACGAATTTCAATGTCAGCTTGTATTTGGTGCAGCTGCTTTAAAAATATTTACGAAGCTGACAACATGGCAGCAAATGCTGTTGAGCGGCATTTCCGGCTTGCAGCCGTGATGCTCACATAGGCTGGTGCGTGGCATAAGAATGGCATCTGGGGAAAGATATATTTCTCCGATTAAAGCTGCAAGGCTTGTATTTTCAGTTTTATACCTTGTTTTAAAAAATTAAGTGTTCGTTTCTGACAGTTTTTTGAAATATTTTTTGTGCAGCAAATATTTGTTATGTGTGACCACATGACAGGCAGTGTACAAATTGTCTTATTCATGATCGAAGGACATTAATCGAAATTTTATGTCTTAAATCGTCGTATTCGATAACGAGTAAAAGATCGAATGCCTTTGCTCGAAATGTCGTTCAATAGGTTTAAAGCTCTCGTAATAATATTGAAAATATTGGTTTTATTATTATTATTATTGTAGAAAAATTTAGTGAATACATTTGGAGCAAAAATTTACAAACAAAATTACAAATACAATATAATTTTAACACCACGAATGGTGTAGGGTATATATTTTTTCCATATATATGTAGATGTATATATGATTCATCAATATATTGTTCCCTATATCCATGCTTATCGTGAAGGCCTATAGACTACAATTAATTCATTTATCCATGTTATTCCTTGAAATGACAGTGGTTAAGACTGCGACGGAGATTCGAGGAATGAAAAATAAGGAAACGGAAATATTGTTATTTCAGACGGAAAGAGGAAAAGCAGTTGTCAATAAAATAAAAAAAACATCAAATGATACCAAACGACTATATAGAAACAAAAATGATTCACATGAAATTACGTACGTATGTATGTATTGTAATAGTATACATACAAACAATTTTATTCAGTCTATTTAAATAGAAAAACTTGTTAAAATAATTTTTATAATCGTTTTTTATTCAATGTGTTGATGATGGTTTCCTTTGTTACTATTCTATATCCAACGCTAAAGATTGAATCTCCATTGGTATGAAAGTAGACATCGCAATGAAAAATAAACAATAGAGAGACAAATAAAGACAGGGAGTCGGTGGATATAAAATCGTTAGAACGGAAAGACAACAATAACAGCAGACAATCAGACAGACATGCTTGCAATCATGCCAAGTGATGAGTGCTTCTGTAAATTGACAATTAATGTCAATACAAATGGTTTTTAGTTTAATTGTATTTTTGGTTTCTTTCTTCAAAATTTATGAGATAAAAAGAAATTGTTTGTTTTTGTTGACAACGAAAGGAGGGTTAATATCATATATTTCGTGTAACGTCACGGAGAACATTATTTGTAGTGCATCCAAAGTGGGGGTATATAAAATAAATAAGAAACAAATTTAACATTTGTAACAAAATCTGTATTTATTTAAAATTAATTTTTCAGCCGGTTCATAAAAATATTCCATTCCCTAAGCTACTTAAAATGAATTAAAAGGAAGAAGTAAAGTGAGACAACATGGCCAACTTAACAAAACGACTGATATTTTACAGTAACAGTTTAACTATTAAAATAAATCGTCTTTCTTTACCCGTTCTTTTGCAACTATATCGTGTAATAAAAAACGGAATAATATATATAAAAAAAGAAAAGCCACAAAATTTTGCCCTATATTATATATACTCGTATATGTACATATTTTGCAATGTATACCTAATTGAGAAAACTAAACTAAACTAAACTAAAACTAGTAATGATTTGAATTTTTTGAAGTAAAGGATAATATTTTCGTTATCAAAAGGCATCTCAATTGCCGATATTCCAAGCTACAAAAAATCCCTAAAAAGGGCGATGTATCAGAGAGGAAAACCTTTGCTGAGCATGGGCAATAAAATAATATCGTACTTTATAACAACCCGTCTCACAAGGGCGTTGTAACCTGTACTCAGATCACGGCATGTTGGATTCCGTCCACACAAATCATGCATAGACCACGTCAATAATCAATGTAAAATTTATATTCTAGGAATTTTTTTATAACTTTTTTGATATAAAAGAATACAAATTTCCAATAATTTTGCAACAAAATTTGTTCGCTAATTTTGGTCAAAGTTAGGTAACAGCATTTAATTTTTGAATAAAGTTAGCAATAGCCAACCGATTTTCATGATTTAAAGCCTATTTTATTCTCAACATTAATAATATCCAAAATTCCGAAAAATTTTTTATGACTTTTTGAAAAAAAAAATTGCTCTAATTTTGCGCAAAGGAATGTTCTTTCGCAGCTAAGTTGTGAATAACTACGAAACTGTTAAAAATAGGAAAAAAATGATGTGCGGTTGACTTATGTGAAATTTTGTTACTAAACGTTTGGTTGTACTTGCATCAAAATTGGTCAAGTTGTTTTCAAGTTATAATGAAATGTATTGACATAACAGCCATATTTTGGGCGAAAAATTTTAAAAAAATATAAGCTCGATGGAAAAGTCCTGAAAACGGATTTGAATTAAGCGCATCAAAATCATTATGTTGCATATAGTTTTATTAAAAGGCATTTTTTGCTGTAAACCAGTGCTATTAATCGACGGCTCACTAGTCGAAGATGTCAGTAGCTTCTGCTATGCAGGAAGTACCATTGACGAAAAAGAAGTTACTCTGCTGATATTGCCAACTGCATCTGCAGCGCCAAACGCACACTTGGGCTCCTGAACACCGTGTGGAACTCTGCACACATATCGAAGCAGACTAAAATATCAATCTACAACTCGAATATAAAATTTACTTTGCTGTATGGATGCGAAAGGTTAAACGCAGGTCCACATGATCTTAACGCAATTCAAGTCTTCATTAACAGATACTGAAGTATTACTGCTTAGTATGTGATCTGCTTAAACAGTCAGCAAAGCAACTATTTTATAAAGAATTGCTCTTGCTGTAAGCAATAAGTTGTTTTTTACTTTATGTTTGCATTTGCTTAACTGTTTACTGCTTATTAATTGACTACATTGCTGTTGATTGAATTTCATTATCGTTTGTCGTTTCATGGAGGAAAATGGTCAAATTATTTTTCACTTATTTTAATTCTGACACTTTGATTTTAATTTTTTTTCAGGTTATCAGTGACAGAGTCGCAAAATACGCCTACATTATAGTAAACAGTTAAGTAAAAATATATAACTTATTGCTTGCAGCAAAGCTTATTTTTGATCAAATAGTTGCTTTGCTGACTAAGCAAGTTATTTACTACTTTACTTTTTTGCTTTTGCTGTTTACTTTTGCTTATTATTCTTAAAAGTTTTCAGTAAGCATTCAGCAACACTGTTGTTTAATTTGAAGCTAAAAACTGAAGCAAAGCAGAAAATTGTATCGCTTTGTTTTTGCTTTTTACTTTTGCTGTGTAGTTTTCTTTAAGTTTAGTTAAGCAATCACAAATGCACTGAAAATAGTCAAGCATTTTTAAACACATATGGAGCATTTTCGTTTCGACGAACTGGTTGTCGCGCAGACCAAATCTTCGGATATATTTTGTGCTTGTATTTTCTCGTAAATCCAAATGTAGCGATCATGCAGAAGTAACAATTAAATCACGAACATTAATGGTCCAATTCATATCATTGGTTTCATAAATGGCATGATCTTACAATTGCCGTCAAGTCAACCTCTTAAAACTCTTGCACAAGTATTGCAACATATTTTTGGCGGCCAAAATTTGTTTCTTTCACCGATAGGAAATCCAAAGTAATGTTTATAAGCATTCTTAATTTGGGAAGTTATTGTATGGCGCTGTGACGTACTGTAATCTAAAACAAAAATCCTTTATGTATAAACTAACTCTATGAATAAATTTTGTAAAAAACTTACCAAAATACTTTTCAATATTAACTTTTGGTTTTGATAAAATCAAAAATCGGATAGGATTTTTCTTTTCGGTTATCAAAAGTGCATTTTTACTGAATTTTTTTACCACAATAATAAAAAATCTTATTCTTAGAATATTTTTTACCTACCATAGCCATTAAAAATGAGCCCTTCACTTTTGTCAAAGTTAGGCGCCTGCCTTAAATGATTATTAAGCTTTCAACATATCTGACTTTTATTTTAATGCTTAAAATGTGAAATTTATATTCGAAGAATTTTTTTAAAACTTTTTGGAAATAAAAGAAAAAAAATTTCCAATAATTTTGCAAGAAAAATTTGTTCGCTCATTGTGGTCAAAGTTAGGTAACTGCATTTAATTTTGAATAAAATCAGCAACAGCTAACCGATTTAAATAATTTATAGCTTATTTTATTCTAAACATTTTAAGCTTTAAATTTTTGATGCTTAACATGCAAAATTTTCATTCTGAAAAATTGTTTTAATTTAACACGAACATTTTTTTTCGCAACTAAGGTACGAATAACTCAAAAACTGTTGAAAATACAAAAAGATTTATTGGCAATTGCATCAAAATCGGTCAAGTCGTTTTCAAGTTATGATGAAATATATTGACATAACTACCATATATGGGCGAAAATAAAAATTTGAACCTGATGGAAAAAAACTGAAAACGGATTTGAATTCAGCCCATCAAAATAATTATATTCCATAGAGTTTTATTTAAAAGCAAGAAAATTTTTTGTTTTTTGTAGACCAGTGTTATTAACTCATAGTGTATACTGTGCACAACTTTGGCTGAACTAAATTTATAAACATTTACTATTAACGTTCTCAAAACATATGTATGTACGTACTTTACATGTTTTAGAAAGTATTTGTTATTGAAGTTATTATTTCTTTTTTATATGTAAGTGCATACATACATATGTCACATATACTTTTTGCACATATTAATCACCACCACCTATGAAAAAGATTATGTATTATTACAAAAACGACAAACAAAATTAGTGTATCGAAGCGATTGTCCACCACTGTCACTATTTTTGGGAACACATTTACTATCGAAGAAACTCCATTAAAAATACATTTCAGCTCCATTTAAGCACACACACACAGGCACACACTCATCCACACACCTTTTCGTACACATTTCAGTTGTGTGCGTCTGTTTGAAAGAGTTGTTTGTTAACATTTATTGTTTCCCCTCAGAAAATATTTTCAATTCTTAGTGTTTCTATTGTTCGCTTGATGGCGCTACATATGAATTTGTTTTGTTGCTGTATTAGCGTGCGGGTCAATTTAGTGGAATTAATGGAATTGAAATTCATGGTGCATAAACTGCAGCAATCCATACTTTTGTTGTTGCTTTATTTGGCTTGAATTTTTTGTTTTTTTCTTTTTTGTTAAATGTTAAAATTTATAATGTCTGCTGTGACATGGGCACCAATTGGGTTTACCATGCACCATTAAACACTTCGAAACACAAGTTTGTTTTCTGTTATTTCTCTTTCGCAACATAGTAATGAACTGAAAAGAGCAGTTGGAAAAGCCTTCAATATTTTGTGTTGCGATATGGAAGTTCTCCTCATACTTTTTTCTCTTTTAAATGATTTTAATATATTAAAACCTTAATTGCATAATCGCTGGTAAATAATTCATCTATAGAATACCATAGCTGTTCACACACAGAAAAGAATTTTTTTAAAGAATTCATTATTAAAAAAATATATAAAAACTTTAATAAAATATTACACATTAACCAGACAGTAATTCTTAGTACAAAAATTACATTCGTATGTATTCTGATTAGAATGAAATCAAATTTTTGTAAAATTTTATTCAATTCAATTTTGCCAACTATTTACGTTTTAGGCAATCGTAGTACAATGCTTGATAAAATTATAAATTTTGTTCAGTATTTTGATTGATTATATTAGATTTCTATACAGCAGTTAAAATATAACTATTAAAGGGACTATTGATACTTACTATTCTGTTTTATTGATGAGTGTAATAAATCAAACAACTTTTTCAGTCTGTGCCTAAAGCTTAGATTACATTATTGTAATACTCGTACATACCTGCATGACGACTGTTTTGGCAATAGGCCCCTACTATTAATGTATACCGTATAATTAAAAATCTACCTCTGAAGAATTAATTGATTTAGGTTTAGATGCGAAAAATTGAAAATCCTCATCTATTAATGTTTGCGTTCTGCCCAGTTCCTTTCATATTTGGCCATGGCCCATGTATATAATAAAACAATAAAAATTTTATCACAAAGCTTGTCGTGGTACATATTGGGTATACAAATTAAAAATGTTGATTTTTTGCTTGAAAAATGCATTTATTATAATAACAAAATCAATTGATACATTATTCAAATTATTCTCCATCGTTAGCCACTACTTTTTCCATCTTTTTGGTAACATGTGGATTCCGCGCCAAACTGCTCCGGTTTTGAGGTAAAGAATGTATTAAACCAATTTCTGATACCCTGTTCTGAAGTTTAGAGTTATCCAGTAAGGTCGTTCTGCATCGATCGAAACAAATGGTAGTCAGAAGGGGCAAGGTCTGGGCTATAAGGCTGGTAAGCCAAAACATTTCATACATTGTTTTCCAAATAGTTTTTGACTGGTCTTGCAGCCTGTGCCGAGCCTTGTCATGATGGAAGATTATGGTATCCTGCCTGGTCCAATATTCTGGTCGTTTCTCGTTGATTGCTCTCTTCAAACGAATCAATTGTATTCGCTGCAAGTCCCCTGTAACCGTCTGACCAGATATCAACAGCTCATTATAGAAAACCCCATTCTGATCCCACTAAATACAGAGCATTACCTTGGCGTCATAGATTTTCAGCTCCGCCGTTGATTTGGCTGATTGGCTGGGCTTTACATATGACTTTTTGTCCTTGGGGTTATCGTAATGTATCCATTTTTCATCACAACTAACAATACGATGCAAAAATGGCTTCTTTGTAGCGTTCAAGCATCATGTCCGACATGCAAAATCGCCTTTTAACGTGTCTCGGCTTAAATTCATATGAGACCCAACTTACTTGCTTTTGAATGAATCCCAATCCTTTTAAACATAGAGAAATGCCTTGCTGTGTGACTCCGAAGTTCTTCTTGCGTTTGACAACAATCTTCGCCGAGTAATGCTTCCAATACCTCATTTTCAAACTTTTTCGACTGACCAAGCCTCTCCTTGTCTTTTGTGTCGAAATCACCTCTTTTGAATCGCACACAAGTTTTTTGAGTTGGTGCATAATAACCGTAAGTTTCTACTAACAATCGATAACTTTCAGTAACTGTTTTCTTCGAATGAATGAAGGTTATCAGACTTTTTTAGGCACAAAATTGACATTACTATAGCGATTGAAAAAATATGTGTTGACACTTTGGCGTCTATCGAACACTGAATTATAATTACAGATGTTTACCCTCCACAATAACATATTTGTTATTATTGACACAAACCATGTGCGATAGTCACGCCATACGTTGTCCAAATCGACATTATTAACTTGTATACCCTATATATATATTGCAATCGAATTTTAATTATAAAATAGAGTCAAATCGATTATTGTTTAGATCGATAAATTTAAAAGGCAATAGCTTTTCTCTAAATCAAAGGGGACTTCCGATTCTTGACAATTGATAGCAGCCATTTGTAAAGTTCATTTTGTCATATCACGGACAGGTGTAGCACTTAACGAAAGTTGCATATATTAAAAATGTTTCATCAAAATGGGTGTTCTGTTCTGTTCAATTGCTTCCCCCATTTTACAGTCTCCATAATTATACTGGTTCCGTAGACAATGAACCAACAGCCTTGTTCAACGATGAAACGTAAAACCTGTCGAAAATATCGCCGTTGTTCATAACATTGTACAGGAGAGTACGATGCAATCGATTTTCCGTCGTGAGTTGGAACTACACTAGTATAAAATTCAATTGATCCAGAAGCTGGTGTAAATGACCACAAAAACAACGTGTATTCGCTAAATGGGAACTGATCCAAGAGCTGATGCGAATGAACACAAAAACAACGTGTATTCGTTAATGGGAACTTGATTTTGAGAAAAACGTTGTCCAGGCCATCACCCCCAACGGCGAGTGCTATAGATCGATAATTATCAACTTTTTTGACTCGGATTAGATTATACAATGATATGAATAATAGTGCAATTTGATCTTATTAAACCTTTTCCTGTGCGGTTTTCCTAAGTCGCAGGTCTAGGCGAATAATCCACAAGCCACAGAGGGCCTTAAAGGCAGAATCAAATTGTACGCCGAATGTTGTACTCCATACATAATGGTTTCGATAGGACTTTCAGACCAAGAAAAGATTTTATATATTACAACGCTTTGTTTGATTTAAATTTAAAGATATGAAGCGCTTAATGAAAGAACCGTTTACGTATGAATTTAAGTAGTTGGTTGTTATCATAGTTAAGCCTTGCTCCGTTTTAGTTTTTATTACAGGTCTACTTCAGAAATAACCTTCATGAGTATGCCTCTACTTCATATTCTCTCACTTTGAAGCTCTCCTAGCTGTGTGATTATCTAAATCGCACTTTTCCTTTATTTCGCACTTTTTCTTTATTTTTAATATCAATTCTTTTGTATGGTATGGGGTATATATGTTTTGGGTATGTTGTTAGTGTTGTTTTACAGACACTCGTATACTGGTAGTTAATGTGAAAAGTTAAAAATAAACTTTGTTGCATGCCACATTCATAATTTTCTAATGTCAACCTTTTTTTTTTAACATTTTTGTAATTTTTGTAAAACTTTTGTTCTTATTGTTGTTGTTGTTTTGTTTAACCAGATTCGAAACGTGTGTATGAATTGTATGTATGTTCATATGTATGTAGATTTGTAACTTTATACCGTAGCCCAGGTTGATTAACGTTTGTTGGGCACGTAAACTTTTGTCGTTGAAATAAATATTTTCTGATGAAAGTTTGTAAGTAAAATTTACTTTACAACAACCACAACAACAATAAAACGTACACATGTGTTTTGTGCATGTTTTAGTTTTTGATTTATAATTAATTTAACACACAGACATAAATATTCAAACAGACAAACATATTTCATTTAAAACAACATTTCGATAAAGTAGACATAAGAAAACGGTCAATACCATAGTGAAGTTATTTTTAAACACTTCTCTACTCACTTAGCTACATTAAAAAATTTAAAAATTCATATTTTATATTATTTTTTAAATTTAAGTATGTGTTTAAGTCCCTATGCATAGAGGAAGTCTGTCCATTGAGCTCAACTACTTAAGATGCAATTACCAAAAGTGCATATTATCGTTAAAAACGTAGAAAACAGAGGAACAAAAAGAAAATAATCAAAAAGAGAAAAATTTTCTTTAGTAAAATTAAAAAGTTGGTGTCTAAACAGACTTTTTTTTATACTTCCTAAGAATTAAAAACAACTTTTGTATACAAAAGAATTATTAGTATTACGTAGTAATGTAATCATTGGCAGTCATCATCCTAAAATCGGTGACTGATCGTGTGGTGAGCACATATAAGTACACGCAATGTTCGTTTATAGACGTCATTTACGTCAACGTGGTGGAATTTTTTCCAATTAAGTTACAAAATTTTCATAAAAACTTTTATTTTAAACAAATATACTATAAAAGATTTATCGGCTAAAGTCGGGCAAATGTCCATCTCTGGCACTTCGGCACAAAATGTTGAACCATATTTTGCAACAAAGCTTCGCTTATCTCATCAATGCAGCGCCGAATTTCATCTTTCAGAGTGTCTGTTGTTTGTGGCTTGTTCACCTAAACCCGGTCTTTCAAGTGCCCCAGTGAAAGTATTCCAGCGGCGTTAAATCACAAGAACGAGGCGGCCAATTGACTTCGCCAAATCATAAAATTACGCGAACGGGAAATTTCTCATATAATAACTAAATTGTTTGGCTGGCTGTGTAGCTTGTGGGGTCGTCCTGCTGAAACCAAAGGTCACTGATGTCAATATTAGCAAATTGTGGCCACAAAAAAATTGGTTATCATGGTTTGGTATTGCAGAGAATTCACGGTGACGGCGTTTCCTTGCTTATTTTCGAAAAAATACGGGCCGATAATATCGCCCAGCCACAACTGCCATGCAGTCACTTTCTTTGGATGTAATTGTTTTTCAAGGACTGTTTATGGATTTTGTGAGCGCCGTATGCGAACTTTGTTTGTTTGCATAACCGCATATTTGAAAATAGGCCTCATTACTAAAAATGATTTTATTGAAAAATGCGTTGTTTTCGTTCAGTTTTTCGACGCAAACAATGGCCGGCGGTCTTTAATTCTTGAGCGAGTTTAACTTTATAAGCGTGAAGATGAAGATATTTATGCAAAATGTGGGACAAAGTTCCTCTGGTGATGCTCAACATTTTGCTGTAAAGCGATTATGTTTGCATCAATACGGCCACTACGTGCGTATTGTTTTGATCTATTGTCAGTACCACAACAGTACCGTGAGTCTCGAATTTAGCGATTAAACTACATACAGCGGTCTCAGAGGGAGCCTGATTAAAATTATTTGTTCACGAGTGTAGCGTTCCACAATTAAAAATTCCCAATTTTTTATTAAATAACAGGTTGACAGCTCAATTCTCGACATTTCATCCTTTGACAGCTAATTTACTTCCTAACCTCAAATTTGTCCACCCTGTATTTAATTGAAATTTAATTTAACCAAAGTTATTTCCATAACTTAATTAAATTATATATTAAATAACAGTATCTTGAGTATTGAATATGTGACGTAGGGTCACCCATGGATTCGTTAATCATGCTATACGATGTTCTATGAAACACTCCTAAACTGGAGAACAGACTGCCTGTGTGACTGTTGAAACGCAGAAGTTTCTTGGCTTAACTCTTCCCTCACATACCTGAGTGGTGTTCTCTTATTCTCCAGCATGTAGTATAAGTTACCGCTATTATTCTAATTTAAGCAAATTTTAGAGCAGTTATGTTTTTATAATTGACAATTGATAGCGACAATATTGTTAAAGAAACATCTGTCGAATTGGCGGTAACTAATTAAGTTTTTTATTCTTTTTTTGCCAAATCATCAATAGATTAATAAAATCAGAAGAAAAAATTGGTTTAAAAATATGGACGTTCTATTGCGCGCGGACCAGAATTTGACAAATTTCGTGGCGTGACTTGACACTTGATACCATAGACAACGACATCTTTTCATTAGTGTTCTGTGGAGTAGATAGATACTGAAAATTATTTTCATCAAAATATCATCTTCAGCGATAAGGTTCATTTCTAAATGAAAAAAAATTGTCAAACTTGGACGACACCAATCTACATGAGATCCGAAAAGTCACTGTTTGCTGTGAATTTTGGGTTGGTTGAGTCATCGCTGAAAATAATGCCCTCCAAACCATTACTGTCAACGCAAGATATGATATGAACACCAACGACATGTGGTTTCGATTGGACATTTTGCACAAGCGATTTGATGGCGTGGTCACTTCACGTGGAAGCGATGTAAACTGGCTACCGAGGTCGTACGGTTTGACCCTCTTTGACGTTTTCTTTCAATCGCATTTTGTTTTATTTTAATTTAAAGATATGAAGCGCTTAATGCAAGACCTTTTACGTTCGATTAGATTGAATTACTTAAGAAAATTATTATTAGAATTTGGAATATTGTTTCTTAGCTTTTTTTTGTAAACTGTCTCATATTTTACAGCGTGCATATTAGACAGTTTTTCAACTCACTTGTCTCACTTATGTATATGGAAATTCACCAAAACTTTAATGGAATTTGATTCACTTAAATGGGTATTAAGTAACTGCTTTAAAGCATCTTTGCTTTTCCTCAAATACGTAAAAATAATTTTTACGATTAATTTCGGCGATGCTCAAAATTTTTCCAATCCTAAAAAGACAATTTAAGCGTGTAAATACCTACAAGTACCTACAAATACCGACACTATCTGTGTTTATTATTGTAGTAAGTGTACTGTGTGCACCTGGTGAACGAAACAGGCATTATTTTAACCACAGATAATAATAAAGATGAGGATGCTACTGAACAGAAATAATCAGTAGACATCCTTCACATCCGTTCACATGAACATGTGTTCATACTGATGCAGTCATCAAAATTAATATCTGTACGCAGGATATAATTTTGTTAATTTTCAGTCTGAGAATTCATTATGCATTTTATTTTTTGTTATTTTTTTTTTGTTCTTTTTCATTGACTGCATTATTTATTAAAATAATTTGGCAGCATTTGACCACTAAAGAAAGTTTTCTGAAAGTATTGGCACGAAGCAAGTGTCTGCAATGGTTATACCACATTGAAATAGAATCTCCAAATGGAATTTTAAATTTACAAAAAAAAAAAAAACTGAATATTTATTTTTTGTTCTCTGCGGCCATTTCGGTTAAGGGAGAAATTTAAAAATGTCTTTTGATAGTCATAAATTTCATAAGCTTAAGTCAATAAAACAAATCACACTGTGACATTTTATCCACCTACCACCAGAAGATATACATTTGGAAAGTTTCTTTATACTCACTGGTAAGGTTAAGAATTTATGCAAAATAACCCCCCTTTGGCAAATGATTAAACCCTTGAATTTAGCAATGCAAACATACACATACATGTTAGGTAGACACATATGCAGGATAATAAACGCACATAAAACCAACAAAAGCCATTAAAATCCTTTTGAAAACCAGTTGAAAAGTATAAAATCCTTTTTGGCTTTTTTATAACATCGTTACAAACCCTCATCGTCCTTAGATTTAAAATATTGTATGTTTGAGATAAAATTAAACATTCATATGTGAAAGCTTTAAATAACTGTATGAATATTTGTGTAACGTTGTGTGTGAGAGTGTGTTTTTGTGTGTATTGGTAAAATTTAAATTGAAGCTTTAGAAATTTCGCCACCTTTATTGCTGCTGGTTGCTGCCACTATCCTTATGCCACATCATGCGAGTTTTTCTCTCTTTATTGTGATATAGACAAAATAAAAATATAATCCTTTTTCCTTTTCATTGTCGGATTTTGTGTTAGAGTGCGAGTATGTATGTGAGTAAGTGTATTAGTGTGTTTGTTTGAATAGTACCAACCCTTTTTTAATCCTTTTGGCCATTTTATAATGTGTATATAGCACTTTATTATACCCCAATGGGCAATTACTGTGAGCATCAAACAATTTTATCATTTTTAATCATCAACACACAAGCACAAGAACTATGAATCTTTAGTAACCGCTCGAATGGAAGTATGGATAGAGATATACTCTATAGTGACATTTTTGAATTAAAAATGGTATTAAGTTATTATCGGTAACTTTAAATGTTACCGTTAATGTTCTAATATTTTATTTGAGGACACAATTTACAAACAAAAATAAAAGAGTAAAGGGACATGTTGGTTTTTCAACATTTTCTATTAAATTTTAAATGAAAATTGTGTGTTTTTGCTGATGACGATTGTGTTGATCTTTGTTACCATCAGCGAATTTGCGAGTCAAATATTTGTATGAATAGAGGGGAGTATAAAAAAGATTGTCTTTGCATCTGAAATTTTTGTTTTTTAATTTGACTTGTGGCACTTGTTTCGGATTAAAATCCGTATGTGGTTCTCTGCACTCAAAATACTTTAAATATTGTTTTTATGAGTATATTTCTACGGTGTGTCTATATATGTATGCCTTTAATTCCTTATGACATTTTACTGCGATATTTTTTGATAAATAAAATGGCTGACATAAGTTTCCATCGATTATTTTCTATTTAATAGTAAAACGCAAAACATTATATTTATACAGGAATTATTGATTAGAAATAAGTGGTTCTTAAAACATGTCTTAAATTATTTAAACTGAGTTGGGCTTATGTAAAGAACACTTTTTGTGGAATTTTTGTAACATTTTTTAAACTGAAACAATTTATTTAAAAACCAAATTTATAATTCGATATCGAATACCGTGCGAAATTAAACCATGCGACTCTTTTGTTAAACGAGACAGTTGGCCTATGAAAGAACCCAGACGTGATTAGAAAGAAGTACTTCTTAAATTGAATAAGTTAGATACAAGAGGATAGGCTCACAGTTTCACCAGACACTGTAAATAAAGATGTACATCTTTATCGAGTCTAATAAATGTACGGCATATGTAGCGACCTTAAAACCTTCAAATGTTTTTTCTGCATATGAGCTGCTTCTTTTCATCGTAGAATCTGAGTTAATTTATAATGAGATAACAGGATTCCCATTTAGAGTTATATATATGTACCTTTTAAATTATCCATAGCAAGCCTATTTAGCTCGGCTGTAAGTCTTCTTCATCCGACCTAACCTATAGCTATTCAAACAGCACTCTTTTATACACTACACCAAAATCTAATTTAAGCAGATTGTCACTTCACTAACAGTTAAGATTTACAATTAGATAAAACCGGTTTAATCAAAACTTGGTATAATGATTGATATATAATTCTTAATTCCTGTGCTATATTACTTACTTACTGCGCCAACTTTAATATAAAAATGTAAGTTTTTGTATAATATACGACCATAATTTAATTATATACTAATCTTAACTAAAAACAGTGCATTGAAGGTTATGATATGCAGAGTTACGAGTATTTGTGTCAAATGCCAGTAGATTATATGGAGGCTAGTTCTAAATGTGAAACTATCTTGAAACTAAAAGTACTCTTATTAGTAGGCTATAGAGAACTGATTTTGACAGAAATGGGAAATCATGCATATATTGTTTTTATTTATTTCGTTGGCAGCTTGATCAAACAAATTAACTGACACATAAATTTAGCAAAATATTCGTTAATGAATATGCACATTACTGTACTCATTTTCAGAGTGTAACCCCTTACGAGTGGGACATTGTAGACGCCAGTGTCTTAAAATTTGTTTTTTGGCAAATCTTATTAACAAGTTGAGTTAATGCTAGGACCAAACTAATCTTTACCAAATTATGCACAATGATAATAGCAGTACTGGACCATCAGTAGATTAAAGGTAAAATGTTTCCCAATTAATTACAGATTTTTAAAATTAATCTCTAACAAGCTTAAAAATAAATCATTCACTTACAAACATCCGTTTTTGAAAGGTTTATTAATAAAATTAAGATACACAATGTCTGTATCATCTGATAAAATAATTCCAATAAAATCTGTTGTTGCCTGTGTTAAAAATACAAGCATCGCATCACGAGCAAAGAAAAAGTAAAAAAAAAATACAAAAAATATTCAACATCAACCCAAGATTAAAATTTGCGAGTCAACAGTGTCAAACAAGTCAAGCAGTGAATTGTATTAATTTAATTAAAACGTCTTTCAACTTCCAGTGAATTCATATGAAATCTCAAGATGCGTCAGCTCAACAAAGCAATAACGCAACGTACTTGCAAGAACTTACTACAAACAAACATCACGAAATCCGCGAACCACTGGCAGAAGCAATAAAATAAACCGCAAAACTGACATGTTTTAATGATGACTGTAAGAAAGTGTACAAAAATTAAGTCAAGTTGAAGCTACATACACTTCGTAAAATAGTTAAATTATCACATTAGCAAAAATGTAGTGAATATTTCAAATTTTTTTAAGATACTTTATATGGCTTAACAGTTCTACGTATTTTAATGGGTTTAGTTTAAGATCTATGTCTGAGCAATATGTCGCAGGTAACGATATCACTGATGACAACTTTAACGACAAATTAAGTTCTGTTATGAAGGAATGAACATCAACCCCTCGTTATTGATGAGATTAGGTAAAGACGAACAAATCAAAACTCCAGCTGACTGAAGTGTGACACCAAAAACAACACGAGGGGATATAGTAAATATCCCCAAAATAGGTGTCCTGATGAGCCACAATAATTAAAGGAGCATTAAGTTGCCTAGTAAAATTTGTAAAAATTAAGTCAATTATTATAAATACCAGGCTTCTGTGCATTTAAAATCTCTTCAGGATGAACAAAGGGGTTTCCGTCTATACCGTAGTTGGGTTAATCAGGCCAATAACCTGAGATTAATAATCAAACAATCAAAAAAATAAAAATCAATTTAAAAAATCTCTTTTATTCTATAAAAAGAAATACAATGTGGAATATCTTGCCAGGTAAAATCGTTCCAACGAAAATAGTAAACCTTTTAAAGGTTAAGTATGACACTACTAATAAAGCTTGCCACAATGGGAAGTAGATTGATTAGCGGTTATTTTTAACAATAAAAAGTCCAAGCGTTTCTGGAAAAGAAAAAGGAATATCTTGAATTTTGAATGATATCTTCAAGGTCATGATTTACCGCATGATATTTGTCTTTTATCACCCAGACACAGCCATACGCAGCGTAAGGCGAATGAATTATTCATACATGCCAAACATATTGCATTGGAAGTAAGCGCCCAAAAGGCAACAGCTATGTGTGTTAGTAACTCTATAGGTAACAATCTATACATTGATACCTTTAAAATCGAATGCACATGAAATTTCCGTTATTTGGGATGCATTATATATAAAAACAAGACTAGAATGGACGTTTGCACATATATGAGATCAATACCGTAAATCTATACAAAGTTAGGAATTTACTGCATGTGCTACTTTATGGAAACAAGATATGACTTACTTAAGTCTCAATAATAGCATAACTTCAAACGCTAATTTTTGAGAATTATATGGCGTACGTTTTGCCAAATGCAATTAAAAATGCCGATCTTCTCCAAATGAAGATCCAACGAAATGCACATTATAAAAGGGATGTGGAAATAGGACTCCAGATATGGTCTAAGCCCTTCATGTCAGTGGATGTCGAAGACTCTTAAAGAATACCTATTGCCGACCATTGATGTTAGAAATTGACAAACTCAGCACCATTTAATGAAATTATGTCAGAAAGGTTAAGATGGAACAACATTGTAATACCCTATGTTTCAAAGAGGAATCATTGTAGAGAAAAAAATGGTCAGATACACTCATAAATTCATCTTTATAGTGATAATACCCTCACATCAAAATTGTGATATCAGTGTTATGACAAATGACTTCAATGAGACAAAAAGTGTCATCATCTAATAACAATCGCCATCATAAAATTTTGTCATATTTTATGCCTCATCTCGATTTTATTTTATGCGTCATCATTCGATGTCATACTACCTTGATCAAAAAGTTCCCGGAAAAACCACATCGTTCCATCGCGTTTCAGCAGCCGTTTCTAAAATTGTAAAAAATCGCCAACACACATAGCGATAGATGTAATCTCTTGGCTACGTAGCTTTTATAAATGTCAAGCTATGACGCTAAGATTTAGCGGCAGATGCACTAACTTCACAAAAAAGAAAGACACAAGTCGGAACGGTGGTTATTCTGGCAATTTTTTGAACAAGGTAGTATATTGTGTATTTTAGTAAAAACTTCACTTATATTTTAAAACCAAAATAAAAAAGATATGAATGAAAAATGTAAAATTTTTGTCAATGAAAATTCAGTGAAATTAAAAAATTTAAAAGAAATTGTTATTGAACAGGGTGGGCAACTCAAGAGTTGAAATATAAAAATGCTATAAAACAAAATTGGTTTGAAATTTTGCCAAATTTATTTTGTTGTTGTGAAGTGCAATGGTTCCGGTTAGAAATAAAATATTACTTAATTCATATGGCTGCCGTGGCTGGCCTCACAGTACTTAGGTCTATCGGACTAATTTTCGATAACTTTTTCAAATGTATGGGGTCGTATCTCGGCAATGGTATCACGAATGTTAGCCTTAAAATGCTCAATTGTTTCTGATGTGGCGGCATAACACTTGTCTTTAATGGAGTCCCACAGCAAATAGTCCAACGGTGTCGAATCGCAGCTTCTTGGCGGCCAACTGACATCACCATTTCGGCCATCAAACGTTTGACGCAATAAACCGATTGTGGAATGAGATGTGTGACAAATTGCACCATTCTGTTGAAAACAAACATCGTTCCCATCAATATCTGGAAAAGCTAAATCGGTTATCATGGTGCGATAGGTGTCTCCATTGACCGTAATGGTTGCGAAATATGCTTAGAGCGGCTTGTGTAACTGAGACATGGACCAATGATGTCTCCATTGACATCATGATGTCTCCATTGACATCATTGGTCCATGTCTCCATCATTGGTCCATGTCTCCGTTACACAAGCCGCTCTAAGCATATTTCGCAACCATTACGGTCAATGGAGACACCTATCGCAGACATGGACCAATTATGTCTCCGTTGCACAAGCCGCTCTAAGCAGTCACTAATAATGGATGTACTGGCTTCTGTAAGACCAGGTTTGGATTTTCTGAGCCCCAAATACGGCAACTTTGCCTATTAACGTACCCACCAAAATGAAAATAAGCTTCATCCGAAAAAGTGATTCTAAATGATGATAAATTTACAATAAATCCAAACGTTGCTCAAGCGTAAATCGATTCATTTCGTTCAGTGGAGATAATATACTGAAGTTTGTTACAGAATAGAATGACATAAATATTGCCAGATTCAAAATTAAATTAAATTTAAGCTTCTAAATTGCTCACCATATAAAAGTGAAATAAAAGTACATGAAAGCGATGAATATCTGCTTAAAAAGTCCATTAGAATATATTGATATTTGAAACACTGCTATTTGCTAAGTGTAATTTTGCAAGAACTGATGCGGAACAATTTATGTAAAAATGTTTAGTATAATTATTGAAACGCTTATATCAGCTTTTAATTAATTTAGCCAAAAATTTTAAAATATTATTATTTTTTTTCAATTATTAGTTTTATAGGTGAAGCCAATTGGTATTTTATGGCACTTAAAACTCATCATAAATTAAAAATATGCTCTCAAAAGAACATCTGTTTTAAAACATCGAAGAAGTCGTGATAAAAACAAATACAGTTCTAATATTATTATTGATTCCATTTCTCTTTCATAAATAAAATTGTATATTTTTTTATATTTTATTCTCCCAAGCATTCTAATTGTTTTATTGAAACATAATATTGTTACAAAAATCAGGTTGGGCACGCTGCGTTCTTAATATCGCTAAAATAAATACACAAAAACTGCAAGAACAACTATACGTTTTGTTTACAAATAACCAAATCGACAACAACAAACATTAGCAGAAATAAAGTAAATAAAAATAGAGTGGCAACAACAAAAATCAACAGCAAAGAAAACAAGTAGTAGACAATAAACAAACAACAACAAATACTAAGAGCTAAAGGAAGTAGATTTTTACATTCGCACGGCTACATAAGAATTAAAAAGAAAATGAAAGAAAGAAATGGAATATAGGTGAAATATTGAGAGATTCGAGAGCTTTCGATATGTTGTTTACTCAGCCATATAAAAAGCACATCGATGCGGACAACAATCATTTATGTGTTGTAAACTCAGTGTGAAGGGAGTTTGTTGGCTTGAACTCTGTGTGAAGAGAGTTTATTAGGAGTTAACTCGTGAAGCTGTAGTGAAATAAAAACCAGTTTAGGTGGAGCTAACTCAGTAAAGAGAGTTAAGTGTGGATAACGTCTGGTTGAAAAGGTTGTGATCGAACCTAAGTTATAACTACGATCGGGTTGGAAGATCTTTAGATAGAAAGATCTGTCGAGGTACTGTTGTTGTTAACAAAGTTTTAAACAGACGGAGTAACTCTAAATAGAAAATTGTTATTGCTTGTAAAAGAATACAAGCATTGGTGGCCAAAACTGTGTTGATTAAAGGATTTTTTTATTAAAAACTAAACACAAGATTTATTTTATTTTAACTGCAATCTACGAACTCTTAAATACACGTTTTTAAAAAGGTAAAAACATTACAGTATTAATGACAGTTACTTACGTGTCTTTTGTGATATTTAGTCATCAAATTAATATAATAACCACAGTGTATACAGTGACGACACACCAACAGAATAACATTTTTTATTTTGCTTTTAATGCTTTTGGTTAAAATTAATGTTTACTTACCTTTATTAGTTTGAAAAAGTATATTTATTTCATTAAATAAAACAGGAAATTTTGTATATCTTTAAAAAATCACAACCAATTCAATTTTACTACATTAAATTTGATTTTTATTTACTTCTTTTTTTTGCATACACATAGAAAAACAGCTGATTTTCGCTTTTTGAGCTGTCATTGGAGTCATGACTGTGTACATTACTGTGATAATAACATCATTGTATTGATGATATTTTGCTATAAAACATATGTTATTGTGCCATTTTTTCCGATGTCACTGAATCATCGCACTGATGATATTTTGTATTATATTGACTCCGATTAGTCACTCTAGTCGTCCCAATGATGACATTATTTTAATATTTAAGGTTAACATCACAATGATAAAAAGTGTAATGAGATCAAAAACGAAGAAATTTAAAATAGTACTGATGTCAAAATACATCAGCGTTTTGATGGTTTTTCTATCAGTGTACATGCATACTCGTATATTAAAAATGTTCCACAAAGCAGATGATCAATGAATGCAAAGAACTTTACTAACATTGCATTGCTATGAATAAAAGTTTTTAGAGATTTTATTCAAACTAAATTATATTTGAACCATAAAAGGCTTAATATAAGTATAAATACATTGTACAATTGTACAAATATATTTAAGATATTTTCTGCACTTATTGCATAATTATTGGCGAGCACTGTACACACATATATTAAACTTTTTTTAAACTAGGCATACACATATTTAGGATCTTCAACATTTTATTTTTTTTAAGATTATAAATTTAAACATAATTTCGTCAAAAAATCTAGACTTTTATATATATTTGAGCTTTTTATTAATTTTTTTGAGCTTTTAAAAAAGTTTTATAGGTTCCTTTATAAATGTCGCATAAAACGCTGCCGGTACACAGACAATGAATATGGATTGAAATTTAAGCAGCACAGCTAAAAGAAAAATGTTGAATAAGAATTATTGTTTTTCATTTTTCGTATGCCAACTTCTTAAAATATGTAAATGAAGAAATAAATTTAAATCCTTTTTTCTCTGCTGATTCTTCGTTTTTTTTTTCAATACAATTTGCATATAAAGTCATATATTTTCGTTTAAAGGAAAAGTTTTAAATGTTTTTTTTTTTTTTTTTGTATCTTACGTGTACGTAAAGTAATTTTGCGGTGGTTTCGAATTATATTCTTCCAACGATATTTTATTTTCTCTATATGCGAGTTGTTGTTGTATGTATCTGTATCTCAGTGTAGTAGAGTATTTATAGTATTCCTATGAAATTGCTCGTTGTGCATATAAATAGTTGTAAAAGTAAACGAAACCACCATGACTTCCAAGGAGACCAAAAGTCATTCAATAAGCAACTATCGAACAAACCAATGATTTTCAGGACCATATCTACTGCATACCATGTCAAAAGATTAAGACACAAAATTTTTTATTTGCTTAAATGCAAATAACATTAAATTAAATAAGTTTTTCTCTTTTGTTGTTATTTTTTTTTGTGCGTGCTTTTGGATTCCAGCTTAAAAGGCCACACATTTTATTGGCTGACTAACAATAAGACTGACGCACACAAAAGTCATTGTATGGGTTTTATATCCAGGAGATCACCAACCAACAGATTAAGTTACTTGTGGTTTTAATTTTAATTTAATAATTTATTGTTTTATTTTTCAACATAATTTTGAATTAAAAGAAAATGCGTAAATTCTTTCATTCATTCATTCAACCGTGCATTCATTTGGGGGAAATAAAATTATTCGAATAATAAATAAGTGAAACTGAAAAAAGCGATCTTAATTAAGTAACTAAAGTCATTATTTCTGAATTTATACAACTAAAAACATTAAAGAAAGTTATTAAAAATTCAAAAAATAAGCTTATTTAGTGACTAACCAAAAAATAATTAGTTTTATAAATAATTAAGTGTTAAACCATTATAAGAATAATCTTAATAACTATTTTATAAAATTAATGGTTATTATAAAATAAAGAGTAAAGTCCACGGAAATATATAGTTTTTTCATGTATTTCAGAAAGCAACCAATTAAGTTTTTTGCTGTCAAAGAAACATATTCCCATTGACTCATTGTTGAAACTGTAAATGTCGAATTAGTTGCCATTTATTCTGTTTGTTTTGCCAAATCAGCATGGACGGACTTAGCGCTCAATGACACGCCTAAATGATAAAATTGGAACAGCTGGAACTGACCCTAATTTTCATCAAAATCATCTTCAGCGATAAGACAGAAGTTAGAACCATACTTAACCACATAAGAGATAAAAGTGTTCAAGAAACGTACGGAAAAAAGTTACATATTTTGACAAATACAAAGAGTAAATATGGGGTTAAGTTTGGGGTTTTAACTCATAATTTTATTGGGGTCACTATGAACCACAATTATAAAACTTGTAATTTTTTTTTTCTTCTTTGAAGGGCTGGAAACAACAAAAATGAATTCGAATATCGAACAATGTTCATTCTCTCTCGCAAGCCTTCGCAATTTAAATCAATGTACATTTGTTTGGGGTGGATTTTGAACTGGCAGGGTCATCGGTCCATTTTCATTTTGAGAAAGTTAGCGACCAGGCCATCAACTTATTTTTACCTGAATTAGGATGATATGGACACCAAAGATATGGGGTGTGTCGCTACTTGCCACACATTCAGGTGAAGGTGATGTGAAATCATTTCATTTGAACCCGTTAAATTCTTCTTGTATAGTTTCCCAAATCGCAGGTCTACATAAATCAACCACTAAACACGGAGGCCCAAAAGGGCAGTCTCACCCATGCCACATTCATTTATTTTATTTTAAGGATAGGAAGCGCTTAACTAAGATGGTCAAAAATGTCTTATAAGACATAACATGGACACGATTTCACGATTACCGGGTTAACGTAGAAAAAATTGCCTTTGAAAGCTTTTTGTTTTTGTGGAGCTAAAGGAGAGTTTTAGACATAAAATTGTTCTCTACATTGCTTGGTTCTAATTTGTGTTTCTTAAACATTTAACAAAAAGCTTAATCGGTGGACATTTTCCAATTCTGCGAAATGGCGTGAAGAGTGATTTTAGGACTTTGTCTAAGTTTCAGTTTTAAGGTATACCTGTCACTCTTATGTTCCAGAAATTGGCTTGAGGCAATGTGCTTCTTAACAGACTTGTGCATGATTAACCTTTTGCATAAGTTAGTTAATAGATCATATGCTTTGATCTATAGGGGCATTGCTAAGCTAAGAAAAGGATTTCCTTTTCTGTTAGAAAATATTTTCAATGTACCAGTTTGACCATGACTTTTTGAAAAGTTGATCGACTATTAATAGTCTTCTTGAATTTACTACGTGGAAATTTATAGCTTTTGTTGTTGAGACTTAAATATATGAGATATGATATAAAAATGAATTTGATTGAGTTTATCGTATGATTTATCTTCATACGCTTGAATATAATGATATTCCCTCTATTCTTCACCACGGTATTGATTCCTACTTCTTACGTAGCACTACTTCGGAATGTTTTTTTAAAACTTTGTGCGCTTCTGTGAGTGTTTCGCAAGGAAGCCTTCACGTTCCCTAACTGTTCTTTTTTTTTTCTTAATTGCCGCTTTCATGTTATTCTTGATTGTCTTATTCTAATGTGCGCTGTGATGTTCGGGGCTGTAATGTGTGACAAATGATAAGTGCCATTGGTTATTCTGTGCTTGAGATTGCCCTTTTCTTGATGTTGATGTGCTGCTCGAAACATTCATTTATTGATCATTTTTGTATGATGACTAAAAATTTCTTTCAATTATATTATAAAGAAACAAAAAGTGTTAAATATACAGCACTGAAGATGCACTGTCTACTATTTGTACTCTCAAGCACATATGATGACTAATAACGTCCGATCTATTCCTAGTTTTATGAAAAATTGCTACAGAAAGTAAACTGATCCAACTATCAAGTATGCGTCAGCTATGTGGAGTCCATACTGTCTTATTCAAATTAATTCTACTGAATGAGTACAGAGTGTGAGAAGTTTAGTATACTTATTAAAATTTTGATGGTGATGGGATTGAATTTAACATCCAAATTTAAAGTTCCTGGACTTATTGTACTTTGGCATTGAATTTTAGCGGATGATCTTTGCAATAGCGTTTTCTTCTTTTAGATTATCATTATTTAGATTATTACTATTAACGCCCATAATATTTCGTGAAGGAACACGGGGACTTCTCTCAGTCAATGAGCTGCATCCGATTCTAAAACTCAATGAAAGGGACCTACAGTTTAACGAATGCTCCGAATGGCAAATGCGTTATAGAAGTTTTCAATAGTAGTAATGCTCACAACCAGTAGTGACTGGCTAATGTTATGAGGTGATACCGCTGTTGACAAAACTTTTTCTTTATTCAGATAGTCTGGCTTGGTATTGAACCATACCACCATTAAGACTGAAATAATGACTACAATTTTAGCGTTAGTAAACTTGCTTGTAGGACTTTATAATACTTTTCATTTTTTGTTGTTGCTATTTTTCAGTCTATGGTAAGTTATGAATCATTGATTTATAGACACAAGGAATTATACAATAAGTTTTATTAGTATACTCAAAATAGTACCGTTCTATGACAAAAAAACGCTCTTTTCTTTCCTTTCTTTCAAAAGATGTCTTTTGTTTCAAATATCATGCCAAACAAAAAAGATGGCAATACCAAAAACAAATATGACAAAGGTCCAGAATTAACAAGTATGTATGCTTTTAGAATTTTTAATGTATATTTTTATTTTGTTTATTTTTGCGGGAATACATCATTGCTTAAAAGAAGAAGAAGCTATTTTGTCCATTAAAACAGCCAAAACGTTAAAGTGCAAAGTCGTGCTTTGATTAAATGCACATGTATTGTACATGCATGTACGTCGACAGGCTTAGACCATTTTCAATGTGTCTCTGATATTTTCTGTAGACTCTGTTTAAAGCGGCTGCAAATGAATTTCTTTCCTTTCTTGTTTCCACAATTTCCATTAGAATGAAAGACATTCAGTGTATAATGCCTTTGGGTATTATTGTGTTCATCTTTATTCTTGATTGCTATTGTTGTCGGTTTCCATTTTTGTTCTTTTGTTTTAATTTTGTTGGCATTTTGTATAAAACAAAAGAAAGACAAAAATGCTGAATTTCATGAATTTTTTAAAAGTTTTCAAAACAATTGTTAAGAGTTTTTCATTTTGCTGTGTCAACCAGCCGCGTCGCATTAAGTTGCTGCAATATTGTCTTTTGAATTCTAATGGAATGTTAATAATTTAAAAGCTTGCTTTTTTGCTAAAAATGTACTAAATTTTAATGTGAATCAAATTTTTGCCAAAGAATTATTTTTGTTTTATTTTTATTTGTTTACGTTAATACTTCAATGAAATTTTTAGATTTCGTTTATTGTATTATTAATTAACATTTAATTTATTTTGAACTTTTATTACAAACAATTTAAATTTAACGAATTGTAAAGCAAATTAATGGTAGCTGCCAATCTCATGCGAAAGTTATTCAAAAAAACTGATCATGTTTGTGAGCAAAATGAACAGAACTTTGAACATTTTAATTATAATTAATGGTTAATAGTGTTTAAGTATTTAATTTTAATGAACGTTAATTGATGATTTTAAAATTAACAAAGCGATTAAATTGCTGTTGGATTTCATTACTGAAGTGCACATTTTACACCGATAAACCGGACTGATAAGTTAATCGGTGTAACAGGTACGAACAGTACGATATGAATAATACAAATAATTGTACGATATTCATCTAAATGTGCAGCAACAACATTATAAACGGCACAACATAACAACAACAACAATGGTAATAACAAATACAAAATCACCAACAATTAAAATTCACAACAAGTTAATAAAACAACAATAACAGAATAGTAGTCATATCTAAAATGCACTACACTTACTAAGAAAAATATGTGAAAAAGAAGTCAACATCAAATCTATTGAACTGCTTAAAGATTTCATTATTCAAAGCCTTCTTGCGATATAAGATGTGTGATCACAGGACATGCTACATACGCTTTACGTATCCTTAAAATTATTTCTGTTTTTAATTATTTCATCAAATACGTAATTAGTTTCTGTTATTCTTGAATTCAAAAGATTAAAATAATAAACTCAATCAGTGCTTTATGTCTGCAAGTCTAGCAATGAGCAATTCGGGCTTTTTATGTTCAATAAGATAAAAGAAAGAGGGAATAACCTGCCAATTGAAGATATGAAAGCATCAATAGCAAAGTTGGAAGGCTTAAGACTTTTCAGGACAACAAGATTCGAATTGCAGAATTGGGCTTTAAGTGCCAATGTTTTATTTCGAATAGAAAACCAGTGGAGAAAACCGTTATGATACTTTCGGAGAATACAACTTGGACAAAATTAAGATCTTAGTGAGACTAAGCAAGAGCGATCTAAGAAGCATTTTAGGCATCCTAACTGGGCACTCGAGATTATGTGCACATCTGAATTGCATAGTTGTAGCGAGAAGCAGTATTTGTAGGGTTTGCGGTGAGGATGACGAAAGATAGAACACATCCTACATTACTGTCCAGCCTTTGTCAGCATAAGGTCACGTTTCTTTTGAGACGATACGATTTCAAAAATTTCTCATCTTAGATTTCGCGCACGGAAGACATTAAGTCAATATCTCCATAATACGGAGTTGAACCATTATGTTTTTCCCTTACTGAATTGAAACAGCGAGCGTACAACAGGCTTGAGACCATATCTAAATATCTGCTCTATTTCAACCAACTTACAATAATTAAATAAGAAGAGATTACGTACTCCTGTTACATCTTAACTAATTTTTTGAGTCACCGGGAAAGATAGGTGCTACTTTTTTCAAGTATTTAGTACCCAAGAAGCAAGAAGGAAAGAAATCTTTATCGATCAAATAAACACTTAACTTGGTATCACAAAAGTTTGCTTCTATTTGGTTAAGACTTTTTTTGACAATTAAAGATTTCAAAAGAAGATCTCGCTTATAGTGAATGCTGTAAATAAATAAACTATAGAGAAGGACTGTACAGATTACTGTGATATTGGTCGGATAGTGGGTTTTCTATCGGGGTATTATTATCTGAGCTATCATCTCAACAGGTTATGTTTTCTTGAAGAGATTGAGTGTCGGCTATTTATAGAGGGCACATTTAGAGCGAATGTGTTGGGATAATTTGCACGTTTTCGAACGGGGTCAATTTGGGTCCAGAGAAGAGTAGGTCTTTTCCTATCGGAGATTTACTCCACTTCATTCGTAGGGCGGATAAGTTGCTGTTCGAACATGGCTTTTAGTCGGCCCCTGTATATGTTGTATGGGAAACAGTTGATTGGGATGTTGTCAGCGAGCGATTGTGATTAACTGAACGTCATCTGCGGCCGATGGCGCACTCTAGTGCGTGATAGGGTGTTCATATGGGTCAAACTACTGGCTGAGGATGATAATAAATAATAATACTCGTATATTTTTTAAAACAAAAATAAGAAAATGAATTATATTTTAGATAAAATAATTAATTGCAGATGCACTACAATTTTCACCTATATTGGTGTAGGGTATTACAAGAGAAACCTCCTTATTATTTCTGTTAAACTGCTAAACATTAAATGTTCAACTATTACTACTCATGTTTCTATTTTCAACAACGCTTTACAATTGCATTTTACCATAAACTGTTTTAACAAGCCGTCCCAACTACACATACTATGTATGTTCTCTATCTTGTGGACCCACCTATTTGTAAAAAACATGTTAGTATATCTGTACTGTACTCTTAAGTGTGCATATTGGTAGGTGCTGCCATTTTTAAATGCCATTAACATTTCATAATTAATGCTAAACACGCAATTTACTTTATATGTTGTACAACAAGAGCAACAACAACAACAAATGAAATCAACTTTTTTAAACGCATTCATGATCAGAAAGTCACTACTGGTAGCACTCACTCATCATCATTTACATACTCACGTTCATTAGTGTTGAACTCGTGCGATGTGCGAAAAACGCCGTAATGAATTTGCTAACAAAAAATTAAACTAAAAATTATCATAAATTAAAAAAAAAACAGAAAAAAAAATAAAAATTATTAGCACAATCCGTACAAAACTGCAATATTGTTATAATTGACGTAGGGGTTACATGTGAAAAGTTGCTGCTGACATACGTTTGGCATTGGACTCTTCTTAAGTTAGAATTCACTTGGGTGTAGCGCCAATTATAAAATTAAAATATGAAATGAGTAGTAAAAAATTTTTAATTCAAATTTTCGCATTCATAACGCAAATGCACAGACTGACTAATCTTTTTACGAAATTTTCAAAAGAAATAAAATTTTGTTCAGAATGATTAAGAGAAGAATTCAAATGTGATATACTAAGAGAAAATATTGCCTTAGGGAAACTTAGCTTTAAATTTTTTTCTTAAAATAATTTTTTATGACAGCGGGACAGTTGAGAACATGGATGGGGAAAACAAATTAAGAATATCATGTAAACCTCTCAATCTGAATGGGATAAAAGAGGCGATTGGTAAATTGAAAAATAATAAGGCGGCAGGCAAAGATCGACTACCAGCGGGAATTCTACGGGTTGACATCCAAACCACAGCTGAAATTCTACTGCCTCACACCACATCAGTATGGGAGGAGGAGAGGCTGCCTCCCATGTGGAAGATGGGAATCATTTTAAAGTTACCAAAAAGTGGCGACTTAAAAGACTGTAATAATTGGAGAGGAATTACTCTACTTAACACCATATATACGATACTTGCAGTCATAATACAGGGGAGGTTTCAGAGCGGAATAGAAAACATACTGCGTGACGAACAAGCTGGATTCTGACCGAATAGAAGCTGTATAGATCAGGCCAACACTTTATGAATAATCATTGAACAGTTCATAGAATGGCGTACCCCCCTGTATCTACTATTCGTCGATTTCAAGGAAGCGTTTGATACCATCAGTCGAACGGCTATATGGAAAGTACTAAGAACCAAAGGAGTACCCCAGAAGATAATTCGAATAATTAGAGCGATGTAAGAGGATGCAGAATTTTCAGTTCTTCACAACGGAAAATCAGCCAACCTTTACACACCAATGCTGGGGTGAAACAACGATGCCCACTATCACCTCAGCTATTCATCATCGTGCAGGGGGACATAGTGTGCAAATTCTGTTCGAAGAGAAGAGGGATCACATGGAATCTCTCACGCCAACTCGAAGACTTGGACTATGCGAATGACATTTGTCTACTCTCGGATAGGATTTATAATATGCAGTCGAAACTGGAGGACCTAGAAAGATTGGCTCGTAGTGTTGGGCTTGGGATGAACATCGGGGAAACCAAGGTCATGAGAATAAACAATACGAGCACGGAGAACATCATGCTACAGGGTCAGCCAGTGGAGTATGTAGTTAGCTTTTGCTATATAGGAAGTACAATGACTACAAATGGTGGCGCAGAGATAGATGCAGATAACAGGCTCAATAAAGCGAGAGCGGCAACTGCAGTCAGTATGGAGAAGCTCACATATATCCAGCTCAAAATATTCAACTCTTGTTGGCTTGTATCGAATAACATCACACAGAAACTCTAGGTTCTCATTAACAAGTGTCTCGGAAGTAACACAGAAGTGTGTAGCATGGCTAATGAGGAACCCATACTGAAACAGATAAGGAAAAGAAAGTGGGGATGGATTGGTCACACCATCCGAAAAAGTAAAGAAAGTATATCTAGAATGTCACTCGAGTTTGGAGTCGGCCAAAATCACCTGGTGACGCACAATTATCTAAGAAATGAGACAAAACAATCTAACAATGGAAGAGACGAGGCCGACGGCTGTAAACCATCTACATGGAGATGCTTTTTAGAAGCCATATGCTCCCAAGAGGAGTAACGGAAAAAAAATTTGTTATGAGTTTTTTAAAGATGTTTAGTATTACTCTATACGAACTTAATATATATATAAAGGATCCGCCATCTAACGTTTATTTTTTCAACTAGTGCTTATTTCGTGAATGATAACACTTAGCTCACGTCTGATTTGACAGATAATTAGTTTTATCCTTCCGCTAAACGAATATGGTTGTGTATACGCTTGAACAACGCTGGGAATCTGGGCCTGCGATCGACCTACAGAAGATGCCGATTTTGCCAAAAAAATCATCTTTCCGATGAAGCTCATTTTGACCTTTGCGGGTATGTAAACAAGCAAAATTGTCGCATTTGGAGCACAGAAAACCCGCAGGCATACATTGCAAAGCCAATACACCCAAGACGAGTCACTGTTTGGTGCGGACTTTGGTCCTGAGGCATAATTGAGCCATATTTCTTCGAAAATGAGCAAGAAGTGGCCATTACAGTCAATGGCGATCGTTATCGGGCCATGTCGAACGTAATTTTGTTCACAAAAATTTTGTTGAAAAATTGATATTTGAGAAAATATTAAGTAGTTTTGTTTTATAGCATTTTCAAAAAAAAAAAATTATTTGGCGGGCCCTTTATATATATATAAATTCGTATTCATAATCAGTATTTCACTAAAACATATTTTTTTTTTGTGATTTGATTGATTATATTGATTTGATTTATTATATTATTTTTCATCTGCAATATGAAATATACAAATTCACAGAACATGAAAATTTTATTTCCTTAAATTTCTTTATTTTTCAAAGAAATTATTATTGAAATGCTTTTTGTCTATTTCTTTTAAGAAGGAAATCTTTTATCTAAAATGTAGAAAGAAAAATTATTTTAATTATTTATTTTGTTACAAAAAGGGGCATAAAAAACTATTATTTCTGAAAAAAATGTAGGAATAATGATTTGGCATACTGTAAATTATATTAAGAAAAAAGTGTAACTTTTTGTCGTAGTTGAAATAATTATTTTATTTATAAAGTAAAAGATGTATGTATGAAAACATATTGTTACGTTTTTACCTTTTCAAAAACGTGTTTCTATGAGTTTGTAGATTGTAGTTAAAATAAAATAAATTTTGTGTTTGGTTTTAATTAAAAATCCTTTATTCAACACAGTTTTGTGCACCACTGCTTGTAATCTTTTAACAGGCAATAACAATTTTTCTATTCTTAATTTCTCCGTCTGTTTACAAGTTTGTAAACAACAACAATTACTCGACAGATCTTTCTTCTTAAAGATCTTCCAACCCGATCGTAGTCACAACTTAGGTTCGATCACAACCTTTTCAACCAGAGGTTATCCACACTTAACTCTCTTTACTGAGTTAGCTCCAACTAAACTGGTTTTTTTACTTCACGATTCACTTCACGAGTTTACTCCTTATAAACTCTCTTCACACCAATAACACTTTCACTGAGTTTACACCAAATAAACTGATTACTGTTCGCATCGATGTGCTTTTTATATGGCTGAGTAAACAACACATCGAAAGCTCTCGAACCTCTCGATATTTCAGGTAGATTCCATTTCTTTCTTTTAATTTCTTTTTAGTTCTTTTGTAGCCATGCATATGTAAACATCTACCTCTTTCAGCTCTTAGTGTTTGTTGTTGCTTGTTTATTGTCTGTTACTTGTTTTCTTTGCTGCTTAATTATTGTTGTTGCCGTGTTATTTTTATTTACTTTGTCTCTGTTAATAGTTGTTATTGTAGATTTGATTATTTGTAAACAGCACATATAGTTGTTCTTGTAGCTTTTGTTTATTTATTTTAGCGATGTAATAAACGCTGTGATGTCCAACCTTATGTTCGTAACAATATCTATTAACTTAGAATTAAAAGGCGCTATCAGAAGGTGTGAGTTAAGGACATAATTTACAAGATAATTTTATTAAAAAAGTTATTGAACCGAGTTTTTCATTGGTTTTGATGATTGTCAAACATCGCTTCCGATGCTTTGGCTTTACAGGATTTAGTATTTGCAAAATTAACTTGTTATTTTAATTTCTTTCCTTTCTTGATATCATTATAACGGACTAGATAATAGGGCGTTAATTTAAAGCCTGAGTTACCAGGAACAGGCCACTAAATTCTTTTCTTTTTAAAATTTCTAATGAGAAATTAGTAGATACTGCCCCCTATCTTGCTACTTCATCTAATGTTGGTCGCTGCAAACCAACTACATAATTAACCAAATAAAATTTAAATTAGCAAAAGAAATTCTTTTCTATTTATGTATAATATTTCCATAGATCGCTTTCAAATTTTTTATTTTAACACAGGTTTCATTCATAGAGCCAGTCATACCATAAAAGATACTAATTGCACTTAATTGTTTTGATTACCTTACCTCATATTCAACAGATATTCAATTATAAATGAATATATTAAATATACGGTGCTCATTATTAAAAAAAAATTCTTAAGATATTCAAGATCAATAAAATTTAAAATTAAAATAAACATTAAGGAAAATTGCCATCTTAAAAAGTTGTAAAATAGGTTTGAACCAATTTTAAAACTTATTTATTTAAAATTGCTTTAAAACAGGAATTTTAAGCTAAAGGCCTGGTTAGTTGAACGTTGTTGTTGACGTAATGTAACGTAGCGTCCTGTAAAAACGTCTATGCTATTATAGATCACTTAAAAACGTGTCATATGTTTTTTGTTATTGTGTGTATATAAATAATTACAAATGGAAAAGAAACAGCTGTTTAAGTCACAGTGATGGGTATTACAAATGTTTTAATTGTGTATGCTTTGAAAAAACAACCAAATATGCTTAAATAGCATTTTTTATCTATGTATGTTTATACAAATAATATAATATATGTATGTGTTTACAAATATAAAATACAACAAATTACACATTTACAAAATTTAAAAATTATTGGCAAAAAAAAATTTATAGGTTAAAAGTTAACATACAAAAGTTTTTCTTTCTCCCTGGTTCACGATAGACCAATCTAACCAAATTTTTTGTACACCAAATTAAAGTCATTGGAAGTATCTTTTACCTGTCATTCTTCCTTTTTTGTTTATCCAAGTTTCAAGATACTACTCAGTTAAATGTTGAAATTAAGTGGTCTACACCTCGAAAACTTGTCGTTGATGATTCAAAGTTCTTTATAATTTGATCTAAAATTACATACATACATAATTGCTTATCTATCATTAGCGTCAAAATGTTTGCTTGTCACCTAAGAATGTTTAGTGAAGCTAATTACAATATACATAGAAGCTATTTTGTATTAAAAAATAGTAATATTTTCTAAAATATATTTTAAATTTACTCAAATTATTATAAATTGCTTTGTTCAATTGTTTTAAATTGCTCTTTTTAATTCTGTAGAAAAAAGTGCCAAAAAAAGAGTAAAAATACCCCAATATAATTTAACATACAAACAGTCCATCTCTGTTTTACAAATGACACGTAACGCTGTTGAGAAATTCCAATTTCTACAGAATGATACGTTACAGCAACGTGACATTAAAATTCAGCATTAACGTTGATTTCCATATACCAAATGCGAACAGCTGAGACGTTACTTTAGAAAACGTTCGGCTAATTCTACTTTAAAATTCGTTTTATTGAATTTTGTTTAAAATTGCTTTGAAATGTTCACTATATTTTTATGAATATATGGGATAAAAATATTTATATATGACAGATAAAGAAAATATACATCCACAGATACATACATATATTTTCTTTATTGTAAAAGGCTTATTAAAAATTATTTAATAATGAAAACCGAACCGTTTCAGTATTATTGTTTTTGTATAATGTATAGTAAGTTTAGAATTATAGAATAAGCTTACATTCGTAATAGTTTTGTAAGTTATTTGTTTAGTCAGAATTTTATACATTTTTATTTAATATAATATTATAATATTATATTATTTATGTTCTTTTTTGTTTAAGAGTCCCACAAACTTGCATATTTTTTGTAAATTGAAAGCAAGATTTTGTGCTCTTTACAAAATCATCTTCCCCCACTACAACAGAAATTCCAGCATATAAAAAAATGAAAAAAAAATAATTAATACGTCTTTACAAGCTATGAAATACTTATTTCTTATAGCTCAAGCTGTACTTAGGCTCCGCTCACGTATTTTCTCTGCTGTCCCCTTTGAGCATAAATATTCTACCAGCCCCTCCGTTAATAATTTGCGCCAAAAGTTTTAGTGTAGTTAGGGCTATTTGGTACTGTAAGTAGCTCCTTTAATGAAACAGCATATTTTAAATTAATCGTACTTATTGCTAAATGTTTTCTAACTTACAAACTATTTGAAAAATTTATTATCTTCTTGCAACAACTTTCCAAAATTTAAAAATTCTTCCAATATTTTGAAGTGTTATTCGGCAAAACTAAATTCTTTTTTAAGCATTTTTATTTCGTTTAGCAGACCATTTATCTCCTGTCGCAATGAGTTCACCTCATTTGTGAGTCGTATAAACACAGATTCAATCATCTTAGAAAATTTGGTCATCAAAGCTAAAAATTTAAAGAGAAAAACCTAAACCAGTTTTTCGTTTTGAAGCCAAAAAAAAAAAAAAAAAAAAACAAACAAAAATAGGAATGCAGATCCACAGATGTTAATAAATTTGTATATCCTTTCTGTGTAAATTCATATGGCATATGCATATATATGCAATAGGTTCGTCTATTAATTTAATACTTTTTTTCAAATCGAGCACTGTTTAAAACACTTTAACAAATTTCACTCTTTGAACAAAACACAACATTGTCATGTGAAGCATTTTTAAAACAGTATTTGAAAACTGATAACTTTTTTATTTTAAATAAGATTTTAATAAGTATGCTTATAGAAAGTTGTAGGAAATCTCTTATTATAAGTTTATTCTACAACTCATTTACATTTGGTTTGTGGAATGGTTTGTTAGGTAGCTATACAAAGAACGTTTTTTTCTCTCTTTATGTTAGTAGGAAAATTGTAGTCGTATTGCTCCCAAAGTACTGAACCGATTTACATAAAATTATTATTGTGCACATATACGCAGAAAGAGCTTTAAGCCAATATATATCCTTTAAAAGTCAGTGCAGTGGAACGGGCGTAAAAGGGATAGATATCATTAAACTCATTAAATTTTTTCACGAATTTTTTGCGATCGTATCTATTGTATAACAAAGAATTAGGTGTATATACTATAAAACCTATATATTCGGATAATTTATTGCAGACCCTTATCGGATTATTATATTGTTCGTATTACCGAATAGACATTTAGAATATTATTGTTGTATTAAAAATGTATTTAAACAAATATCAAATGGTTAATTATAATATATACTTATAAATCAGTAAAATAAATAATTGCATTAAAAAGATACAAAAAACAAAAACATGTGTACGTTTTATGTTTCATTTTTAAAAGTCATGAAAATAATTGTTATTGCAGCAACAAAGGGAAAATATAATACCATGTTTTTGGAGAAAAATTTATTAGAGATTAACATTAAAAAACCGTTAAAAAGCAATCCGGATTACAAAGTTGCAATCTATCCGGATTATAGAGTATAAAATGGAATGAAAAATGATGCCCGGATTACCGAAAAATACGGATTAGCCTAAACCATATAATCAAGGTATTACTGTATAGGTGTGTTATAAATGGAAGATAAGCTTTTTCCCCCACCCTATCCGTTTTTTGTGCCACCTGGCTGTCTTTATAAAGGAAATGTAAAGACCAGTTTTGCAGAAATTCAATAATTTTGATCGTTATTCGCACCCTATTGTACTTTCAATGGATGGATTTATATACCCACATAAACAAACAGATAACAAAATTCTGATATAACTTAATTTGACCCAATTTACCCGATTTTAACCTTTCCCATGTCCAAATTTGAAAAAAAAAAAACACCCTATGGCACTTTCGTTAGCTAGATTTTTTGTTTTCCAAATTTCATCAAAATCAGAAAACTAACAAACAAAGAACTTTGTTTTGAAAAGAATAAAAAATGTAATTTTAGAAGTCACTTATTGTGCTTATTTCCTCCCGATTTTAACCCTCCTGCGTCCAATTTTAAAAAACCTATCTGTGCAAGGTTAACAACTTTTTAATAAGGAGTTAAAAAGTGTACTTTGGCATACGTCCGAAACAGACATAAGTCCAATTTTGAAAAAAAAAAACATTGACTGTGACATTGCAAAAAAATTCGGTTCTGTCGCTTACGTGTGATTGAATGACAAACAAACAATTAAAGAAACACACAAACTTCAAAGAAATTTGTAATATACATACAGCACTTGATCAACAAGAGGGTATTAACTTACAATTTTAAAATTTTCAGTAGAGGTGAAAAACTGATTGAAAATCCAAATACATAATAGTAAGCAAAAAATAATAAATTTTTTATGAAAATATACGATACATTTCTATTTCCAATTTTCTATTAACCCAAAATAGTAACTTTTTGGTGATATGAAGGTAGTCATTACACTATCACGGATGAAAGAGTAATCGGAATACGTTGAAATTTTTGCAGTAGATAGATATTGATGTTGTTAGTTGATTTCCTGCAAAAAGTTAAATTAAAAATTTTTGCGTTAATACCATCTTGTTGATCAAATGCGATATATGTGTGTATATATACATACATGTATAATTTCGAAATGCAATATATTTAACGCACAATATACGAGTACTTTTGCATTACAAAATTAAAAGTTAAACTTCTGTGTTTGATATTTATTTGTACAGATAAATCTCTCATCTCGTTTGAACTACATATATAGTTGTCTAATGCCTGCTACAAAATCAGAATTCTTGTTGACTAAGGCAAACCGATTTCCTTAAGTATAATCATCTTTGGCTACCAAGGTTTAGACTGTTTAATGTACTAACTAATGAATTTGACAGATGCCATACATTTATCCACAAATCAAAGAACACTTTTTACCTATTTTGGATGAATAAATCCGTTTGCATTACAGGGGTGATTAGTTTTCTACATTGAGTTGTCAGTGATGAAAATTAAAATATTTTAAATCAAAGCTGATCTGGCGTTACTTGTACATATCTACTCGTACATTGTTGGTTGACGATCTCTAGGCTTCTATGAATGAAATGGTATTAAGTGAAATATAACTTTGCTAAGCAGAGCATTTATTTAACAATGGATGCAGCGATTATATGAAAGATTCACTTGCCAAGTCGATTAATTCTTCTTTCCGAATTTTCTCTCATCGTATTAACACTACTAAAAGACAACATATTTGTACTTATATTTTTTATACCATTGGGTTGTGGAATAAGTTCGTGCGTTATTATTTTTTCTTTTGATAACAATTTCTTTCAATAAGAACATTTTAGAGCCTTCAAATTGTATCACAACATCGAACAACACTCTACCATAAACAACGCTTTCACGACAACACCGAGACACATGCTGCTCAAGTCGCAGCAGTTAGTATGGAGGGCCCTTTAGCATCCGCCGTATTCTTCGGCCTTTGCAACGACGGATTACCATTTTTTCAATCCCTGTCGAACCACATAAGAGGCGTTATCTTCGACAATGTAATGGACCTTAAAAACAAATTCTTCGATGCCAGCGCGGAAAATTTTTGGCGGAACAACATCGATAAATTTGTCGAGAGGTAGGGGATAGACGTAAAAAGCCGAAAAAGAAGTGAAGAACGCCACGAACTTGTTGCCAGACATACTCAGGTATGTGACGGGGTTGATCGATTTAAAAAGTAAATTGCGTTTTTTATTTTATTTATTTTTTCTTGAGTCCAGCGCCCAGGGGATAATGCAGTACATTGTGCTGGTACTAGGAAAATAGGTCGTGGGAGAGAGGATAGAGAGAGTAGTGTTAATGGAAGTTCAATTTAATTTTACTTATAACGTAAGTGGCAGGGAAGACTTTCGCAGGATGCTCGTTCTACAAACGAACAGTGCGATTACAGAATGAACTCTATTAACAAAGCGTTGTACGAATCATTGGAAAATCAACTACAAAAGGATGATGATGTAATGAACAATGAAGCACACGTCGCATTGCGAGGATGCTATAATGAATCGATAGAGTTGACTACCCTACTGTCATTAGTGAGTACCTTCGCCCTCTTCAGTACGCAACCGAGAAACTGCAAAATAGATTTTGAAGCATCGGCCCATACATAAGAGTTGTACTTTATTTTGGATCGGATATAGGTCTTGTAAATATTAAGGAGATCAGATAGGGTGAAGAATTTCTTTCACTGTCTAAAAAAATCGAAAGACTTGAATGCAACTTTTGTCACTCAAGTTATATGATTATTCCAACGAACTCCGTTTCTTTGCGATCTCAGCCTTTAATCTATCCAAAAGTGCAGGGTAATAGTTGCAAAATATAGACAACATCGATTGCTGTTCACTCAGCTGACTGTCTTTTGTCACATATCGACGATAGAATTCCATTTTATTGCGGTTTAACAGCGCCGAACACTCCTCTGAAGCATCAATTTGTTGTTGTTTTTATTCGACTGTGAGCTTACAAAAGATTGTGTAAAATAGTAAAAACACTACCATCTGATATCTTAACAATGTCAGATAGCTCGTGCACCTTCAACCTTTAAATTTAGAAAACCACATCTCGACCATTTGTGTCGATAGAGCAGAGTTCGGATAATGTTTATCAAGCCATTAGATAAAGCAATAAATCGCCCTTTTCCTCTTTTTTTTAATAACAAAAGTTGTTTAACACAAAATGCTATCACTCACGAATCAATAGTCAGATTGCTGTCAAATTTATACACGTACTAAATAAAAATTATATGGACCAAATTTATCAACGCCTGTGTTATCCTACGGGCTTATTGAATGACCTGTTATATCTCGTGAAAAAGTAAAAGTGAAAACGTATCAAAAAGAATCGTGGTGTATTTACATTATCTAAAGTCACAGATGACATCACACCTTTATATCTATAGGTTAAATAACAACATTGAGTCTCATCGTACCTGTTCGCATGTCCACACTCGGGTATTTTCACCAAGTCACTTGTGAATATGTCGTTCATATTCATGCTTTTCCACCCAATCTCCAAGAGGCAAGGCCTACAATTAAAACAGTATTAATGACAAATGTTGTTGTCATCTGCAAAAGAGCAGACAGTACTGGAAGTGAAAAGTAGAAAGTTGTTAAGAAAAATAGGAAATAGTGTGGAATAAACAACATAGCCTTACGGTAGCCCTAAATTTTCCTGATGGGATCCCATCTATAATCGCTCTTATAGAGCGGTCTCTGAGAAAGCTCGATATAAATCGAGCCTACTACCAACGCCAAAAGCACTAAGTTCCATGCTAAACTCTATTAAACGTCATGAAAATATCCAGAATCACAATCTTACTCTCGCCAAAACCATGAATAGACATGTTACACTACTCCGCGAACAACGCTCTATCCTTTTTTTGGGCTTGACGTTACATTAGCAACCTGCCAGAAAGGTACATGCGTCGAAGAGCACTACTACAAGACCAGAGCTGGAATGCCATCTGGCCCAGATGACTTGTTAACGCTGAGATTTGCAGGATTCTTTTTACTAGGCACAGTTTCAACAAAGTTTATTTTATTTTGAAAACATATAAACAAAAAGTTTACTAACTGTATTTATATAGGGCTTGTTTGTAAATGCAGCACCTTATTGCATTTAATGATTATCCTGCAATGCTTTTACTAATGACTTATTTATGATTTTATAAACTTAAAATAAAAAATAAGTTTCATTGACAAATTTTCTGATAACAACAAAGTGCACATTGCATTTATACATTTATATGATTTTTATTTTCGCAAGATATACGGCAATGTTGCATTCTTGAACAGCTAATAGTTACAGTTTTATCACTGTTTGCATACCATGCGGTGCAATTATGCATTTACGACCAGGCCCATATTTATATGTATTAATTTAAATAGATTTTGTGAATATTATCATCTGAATAAAAAAAAGCTTATCACAGTTTTGAACGAAATTTTCTCTTCTTGTGGATTTTTTTTTTGCTTTCCTCTGTATAGGAATAAAACAAAATTATTACGTTTATTCTATTTTAAATAAAATTTTACTTGAATTTTTTGTACACTTCTTCGCGTTTCGTAGAAATAATTTTATTCTATTTAAAAAGGAATTTGAACCGACATTTTCGAAATGACATTTTCTTCACAAGGTCAAAACAACTTTTTTCGCTAATGAAACAAATCGTTACGTCAAATCGATAGGGTACACATATCACTTTTTTTGTCGATTTCAAATCGTTTTAACACCGGAAACCGTGTTCATCACATACCTTACTGTTTTTAATTCCTCATTTTTCCCAATATTTTGTTTTATGGAGTTAATCGTCTTGTGAAGTGAAGCATTCATAAAGAGTGGGCAAATTTGGGGTTAGGAAGGAAGTAAATTGGCTTAATAACATGTTTTTGTTTTAACAAATTCAGTTTTATTACCAATATAAAATAGAAATATGGGAATAATTAATGGAATATGATATCGGGCAAATGTCCATCTCTAGCGCGTCGGCAGACGTCCGTTCTTTCGCAATATTTTGAACCACATTTTTCAACAAAGCTTCGCTTATCTTGTCAATGCAGCGCTGAATTTCATCTTTCAGAGTGTCAGTTATTTGTGGTTTGTTCACGTAACCCCGGTCTTTCAAATGGCCCCTGAGAAACTAATCCATCGCCATTAAATCACAAGTGTGAGGCGGCCAATTGACATCGCCAAATTGTGAAATTACGCGTCCTGAAAAATTTCTCATGCAATAACTGAATTGTTTGGCTGGCTGTGTGGACTGTGGCGCCGTCCTGCTAAAACCAAAATCACTGATGTCAACATTAGTCAATTGTGGCCGAAAAAATTGGTTATCATGGTTTGGTGGTGCATAGAACGACGGTGATGGTGTTTTCTAGCTTATTTTCGAAATAATATGAGCCGATGACTTTGGATGTAATGGTTTTTCGAGGACTGTTTGTGGATTTTGTGAGCCCCATATGCGACAATTTTGTTTGTTTACATAATCGCCTAATTGAAAATGGGCCTCATCACTAAAGATGAATTTGTTGAAATATGTGGTTCAAAATTTTGTGAAAAGATCGGACGTCTGCCGACGTGCTGGAGGTGGGTATTTGCTCAACATCATACTCCATTATTAATTCCCATATTTCTATTTTATATTCGCATGAATAAAACCGAATTTGTCAAAAAATAATATGTTTTTTAAGCCAATTTACTTCCTAACCTCAAATTTGCTCACTCTTTATATTGGAAGTGTCAAAGAGTGCCTCAATACAAGCACACATGCACAATAACAGGTTATTTTTGGTCGAATATATATACGGACAGGATCAAGGGTCTTTACAGTGAATACCGATATTAAATAGATGAATCGAAGACTGATTTGCCGTTATTTCAGTATTTACTTTCACCAGGTATTGATCTTTGAAAGCATTGCTCCAAAACCAATGGACTTAAATGTGTTTACTATGCTGAAGCACATAGCGACATTTGTCTACACACTAAAATTGTTAATGTAAAATATGGTTGATATAGTAATATAGCATCACGTCTTCGACACAAGCCGTATGGAATATTTATAACTGTTCTGTTGTCTGCATTTATGAAACGAAAAATTGCGAAAAATAATCGGAAATTAAATTTTCAAACTTCTGCTTTTAATATTTTTTTATTTTAGTTTTGCATCAATAGGTGTTTTCAATTTCAACATAATAAGATCCCAATGTTGCCTTAACTGTTCCAGTTCACTAGCTCAAGAACGCCATATCGAACTGACATAAATTCCAGGCCCAGAATGCTCTGGCCCACTTTGGCAGAGCAAGGTTTTAGAAAATCTTGAACTCTTGCTTGCTATGTATTCAATTATATTTCTTAAAGTACAACACCTTATATGAAACTGAGCCAACCTATAGGAGTAACGACATAGGCATGTCGGTGACTTTTATGATTTGACGGTCTCGAAGATATATCACTGACGAATCTAAACAAGATTTTCAATAGTACGACTTCGTTCACACTGGATCACATGAATTACATATACAATGGAATTTGGAAGGGCGAGGATATCACACCTGCAATAGGTCTCCGAGCTAAGTAGCCAATAAGCGGGCAATCCACACAAACTAACATAGTGTTGCGTTTTAACCTTTTTAAGACGTTTGAGTTCGTTTAAATTGTGTTAAAATAAAATAAGCTCCACTTTTGCTGTTGTTTTAGAGTTTGCTTTATATTTACTTCACTACAACTTTTATACGGTTTGTCTTAATAAAACACTTAATATTCGTTTATACAAAACTTTTATTTCCGCTTTAATACAACTTGATTTATTGACAGCCAAACGATAACTAAACTACGTAGGTAAAAGAGTGTTCTTACAGTTTGGGAAGTTCCAGAAATGTCGCAAATGATCTCATATCCCCTATCCGTTAATTTTAAATATATAAGATTGTGTTACCTAGAGATGATTTAATTGGCAGTGCTGCCAGATACACAAATCAGTATGGCATTTACAGGGCGACACAAAATATACCAAAATCCCAAAATTTAGGCGTATGTATTCTCGTAACAATAGATACGTCAATCCTTATACCTTCTTTGCACGTCTATTTTGTTAGAAGTTAGTCTTTAAATAACATTGGTTTCTTTTATGATATTGATTATATGCGTTTTTCTTAATGTTAAGCAATTGTAACATTTAACACGAATCCTAATTGGACAACAAAATTTCACTATTTTTTCATTTCTATTAAAGTATTTCAAATGGAACTTTTAACCATATTTGTACTTTAATACAACCACGTTAATCACCAATATTCATATATGTGGTCGGTATCATCCACCACTACCAATCAAGCTGTTGGATTTTATTGTTTTTTTTTTGTGTTTTTGTAAGTAAATATTACATGTTGTAAGAGTATGTTGTAGTTGTGATTATTTTATGCGTCACTTGGACGAGACACTCGTATTTTCCCATTTTCTCCGCCCACAGTTCCTTCTGGACAACGAAAATTTATTTCACTCAAATCAGAAAATCGTAAATCTTGTCGTTTGACTTGAGGCTTTCTGGTGGTTCTTCTTGTTGTTAAGTATCCCTGCTAGTGCCTTGGCATGCTTTGCAAGCCCAAAATAGCCAACAACAGAGCCAAGTTTTAAGCCACTTAAATACTGGCCATAAATGTGTGCATAAGTATGTAACGATGTATCTTGTAATTCTCTATATAGGTCTCAGTATACATGTATGCGGATTTGTATCCAGTATCCAGCAGATTATGTTATTTCATGAATTTGATGTTGGAAAAAAAAAGAAAAAAATTTTTTCTGCTTATTTTTGTACTTTATATGATTTTAAATATATGAGAGTTTGGGTGTCGTTGGACGGGTTTTCTTTTTCTTTTTGCCTTAATTTCATGCCTTCATGTTGTTGTAGTTTATGTGGGCCTTTTTCTTCGATTTGGTTGCAACCACCACAGCCAGCCAAGATTTAATTTTGCAAATGAAATAGAAACGAAAGTTTTGCTCATATAAGTTCATGTTAAATTCTTGTTCTTGTATTGAAAAGAATAATGGCCCATGTTCGGTTCAATTGTTGTTGTTGTTGTCGTACTGGTGATTGTTGTTGTTTGTGTTCTCGCATAAAGTGTTGCTGTTGTTGCTGATGAGATTTATGTCTCATGAATTAAACCCGTTGGCGCAATAGCTGGAATGTGGTGATTTATGGTTGTAACAATTTTATCACAAGAAACTTTATGCATTACTTAGGCTTTATGACATTTTATTACAATAACTTGTACACAACAAAATTTTGGCAATGTACCACATGCATTGAAAAGTATTCGAATCAATAGTCCTCTCCAGATCTTCAGCTGCGAATAGAATTTGTAATCATTAAAATGAAAACAAGGTTTTTTTTAGAATTCAGTAATAAATACACCCAATTCTGTTTTTACACGATATTTTTTTATACGACCTTAAAATAACACGGTCTAGAAAAAAATCTGATCTAACGATCTTATCTAATTTATGTCGGTGTGAAAAAGCTATTCAATTAAAATTTGAAAGAAAATTATTCTTTAACCGTAATTTTATGACTACTCACCATGCTTTTTGATAATTTGTAATTTGGTTTAATTTGCATTGAGAATTAATTTTATTGTTTTCTTGTACGTGTTTTCAGTTTCTGAACGGCGACAATTTTATATTTAGATATGTTACTTTGAGATTTGAATTGCCTTTTGTTTTAATAAAATAAACGATGATTTAATTTTGTTTTTATAAAAACTCTCATAATAGTTCTTTCTTAATGAAACATTTGGTTTTAAGTATATACATATATATTTTATAAGCAGTTTAAGGGTATGGAACCAACCCCCTTATTTTCTATGTACTTTATGTCATTTTTTACACGTTTTTTTCTGGTACGTATCTATTGTGTAGAGACAGAATTGATAGTATACATACATTGCTGTCTTTCATATCATGTGTTATGATCAATTGAAGTCAAAATTGCTAAATATTTGTTGAGTTGTTAGCATAACACATGAACTAAGCATGAAACATAAAAAAGTAGGTCCACTTCGTGAAATACTATTATGTACTAACAAATATACCTTTTAATAAATCGATGATTTCGTATCTTGTCTAACAGATCAACTTCATATTTTGTAATCTAAAGTTAAGTAAGCTGCAAGGGCAGCGCCTTCCTTGTTTTTTGTAAGCAGCGGTGGTGGTCTCCACAGATTTTGCATGTCGTACAGATACTGGTCGATTATTTACTAAGCCAGTGGACTGAATTTCCTCCACCACACTAGGTGAAGCATACAGAAAGTTGCCACAAGAGAGCACCTATTTTTTTGTCGAACGCATTATCTGTGTACGGTAATTTGGCAAAACAAATTGAATAAATGACAGCCAATTCGACTGATATAGTTTTTGCGGCTATCAACTGTTAAAAATCAGAAGTTCGTATTGAAAGACACGTAATAGTAGCTTCTTATCTGCTCGCCTTGATATAAGCCAATCTTCGGATATTTACTTGATAACTTCGAGCTTTTCGACGTTTGTATAATATTTAACGTCATCCAGAAAGTCGCTTAAAATTCGCTTTGATTGTATTTCGGTAATATTTTTTTATACTTGAAACCAAGAGTGCTCCGTTACCCCTATATTCATTATTATCCATTTGTCCCATTTTATTCTGCCGGTTCAAATCCGATCATTTAGGATATGCTACAGTTCCTTTCAGAAAGACACTGTAAAATCCATTTTTTTGCTGTATACAGTCTTCAAATAAACACACATTTATTTTTATATAGTATACATTTATAGATATCTTTTATCCAGAGGGCTTTGTGCAATGCCTGCTTTTTTAACTTTTGTGGCCAGTTAACGAAGCACAAATTGTTACCGTTTTCCCCATATACAAAATTCTATATTTAGTATGAATGGTAGGTGCTAAGCGCACTTCTTCAGTATTGTTCGAACCAAATTTGGAAATTTCTACTTTACCATTCTCGAGATCTACAAACATTATTATTTGTTACGTATGAGTGATGTCAACACATGGGACTTATACTTTAATCGTTCTCAAGGTATTGAAAAATATGTACCTTTTGTATGGGAGGAACCACAACCATTCGTCTAATTCCACCCACTTTTTGTCTGATAATTTGTACTGACTATGAAGTCCTTCAGACTAAATTAAGGAACTTACACTGTAACCGTTATCAAGGTATATAAAAACCAATATTTAGTTTTTATGGAAGATTCCACTGATACTTGACTAATTACGTTTACTTTTGGTCTGATGATTTGTCTTGACTATGGATGGAGTCATTTAGACCAAATTCATAAACTTACACTTTAACCGTTCTCAAGATAGACTAAAATAAATATTTACACACTTGTCCTATTTAGGCACTTTTTGACTCATAATTTGTATGACTACGAAGGTTGAAATTTATATAGCCTATAGCTACTTCCAGAAATACAGACATACTTTAAATATTTCAAGAAAATCGGTTTAGCCGTTTAGCTGTATATAAAGGGGGTGATACATTGGCAAACATCGAATAAAGCCAATCGCATACATGGATAACTTACTTTTCCTTGAATGCGATTGGCTATTTGCGATGTTTGCAAACAAATGTTTGCCAATTTATCACCCCCTTAATGCACAAACAAACACGCATACAAACATACATACTTACATACATAAATACATACATATAAACACACATTCAGTTTTTCATTTAAGATATGTATATATGTATGTGCTTTGTTTAATACTCGTTTATCCAATCTTTCCCGCTATTTGGCTGATATTGATTGTAATCGAAGTCTTCACATACAAAGAGTACCCTATTTAATATAAATGGAAGGCACCACGCCCATTTATCAAATCATTTAAAACAAATTCAGAAACTTACACTTTAATCGTTTTGAAGATATACACAAATCAATATTTAGTTTGTATGGAAGGTGTCATGCCGACTTATCTGATTCCGCTCATATTTAGTCTGATGATTTGTATTGACTATGAAGCTAACATTTCTCACATCTATTCTTATATAAGATATACTAATTGACCTATTCTGCGATTTTCTAGAATGTTCAATACTTAAGAAATATTGCAAAAAATACTGTTTGTTTTATGCATGAGAGACTTTTTAATCAATGTAGTATGTACATATGTATCTCTTAATATAATTTGAATATTTTCAAAATATAATTTCTGGAGAGAGTAACAAAGATTAAAATTCTCATGACACACTTAAAAAGTTCCGAATATTTATATTTTAGAAATCGAAAAAAATTAAATTAAATGTTATATTATATAAATATATGCACATGTCGTTGGCTTAATATAGAAAGGGCATATATAAATTTTTTTTCTTTACAATAGTAGCTATAAAAACTCAATGAAAACTAAAAAGATAGGTCACGATATGATATGATATAAGGGAGGTGTATTTGGGGGTGCACTATCAAGAAAAGCTAAAAATGCCATATTGAATAAACCGAGATACGTCCTTTCTATATTAAGCCAAAGATATGTACATTGCGTGTATTAACTAATTTATTATTGATATTTCATGAAGTTATAACATTTAAATTTAATTATTTAATTATAGAATGAGTAATAGGAAAGTAATAGTTACTTAAACACAAATCATTCGCGCGCAACGCCATAATATACTTAACACATAAGAGTATATGTGTAATTTTTATCAAATTTTTAAATATTTACTTATAATAATAAGGTATGTACAAATATATCGACCCATTTGCACAAAATTATCGTAAGAGGAATTAATTACTATATATTTTTTCCCTTGGCTGATAACGTCAACACCAACTTTTAAATGCTATTCGCCCTAAATGTTGCGAATATCGATATAATGTTTTACAGTGTGGTGAGTTTGAGACTTTGGAATACATTTTGATCAAAAAGTCGACTTCGTAAAAAAATGTAACATACGATAACTTCGTGCAAAGGGTCGATATGTATATGAGGGCCAAGACTAAATACTTCATAATCAAAACCAACCTCTTCAGTAATATAATATGGTTTTGGTATAGTCACAGAAACAAAAAATATACAAAAGAATTTGGGGATATATTTCTTAAGCATAAAGGTTCAAAGTATACCTCTATCAATCCGGGACAAAACAAACATTTCTGTTCTTTATTTCAATGATTTTATGCCTTTTGGCACATAATACTTGTAAATTAAGCATTATTTCATTCATATATGTTATGTTTTGTATAACACATTTAAAATACTATGAATAGTTTTTTTTTGTGTTTGTTTCTGGTAAGGGATTCACAAAATTAATTATAATTTGCCTCAAAACTAAATAAAATTAACAAAAACAAACAGACTATCAAATTAAAAATCATGTTGAAGTTGATTGAATAAAAAAAATATATACAAACTGTTTGGCATAAATTTATTTTGGGCCTTAAATACAAACAGCTAATGCGCCATTTCATAATAATCCAGTAGAACCCTATAAAAGCTGTTTATGGTTTAGCGCTCCTTGTGCACCCATAAATTTACGAGCAAACTACTCTGGAGCCATACTGACACATGAACATACGATTCATATCATCATCGTCTTGGCAAAAAAGGAAACACACACACACATACACACTCAGGCAAACATAAACTCTTTTAGAATTATATTAACAAGAAATCGTGGAGTCAAAAGATGGAAGGGGAACATTAAGAAAATCTTCAGAAAACCAAAATCTTCAGATGAATACGAAAACGGTGACGAAGATGGAGGGAAAAGATTAAAATGCATATAAATGAAGCAGATTCTATTTAAAAATATTCTCTTGTATAGCAGACATGCAAGAGTTGAGTCTGAATCCAGCGTATATAATTTAGTTATAAAAACAAACTGCAATAGTCAGTTACCTGAACGAACACGCAGATTAAATTATCGAATGGATGGATGGTTGGTTGGTTAGTTGGAATGGCTTTCTTTACTTGCATGGATACACATATACGTACGTGCGTATATGTACGTATATGGAGTCTCCTACACACAAACTATGATAGAAAACGTAAACTCGTACTATACTAAATGAGACAAAACTTACATTGAGCTTCATAACATTGTATGTATGTATGTATGTACGAACATCTTCTGATGGTCACCTACATAAATATTGAAACAATATATTTTATGCAATAAGACGAGATTATATTTTCAAGAACACTGCAAAAAATATGTAATCGAAATTAAAACAATAAATCGCTTAGTGAATTATTAACCGATATTTGTTGTTTTGTTGTTTTGCTAATGAAATGTGCCTTCTGCACAACCTTTCTTACCTCATCAGTATCAAAACGAATAAAGAATAGTAACTAGTGGTTACACGCTCTCAAATCAGCTGATACTTTAAAGAATAAAATAATCTTACATTATGAAATCTTAGTTTAATAATAATTAACAATTAGTTCCTCTAAATGATAATAAAAAACAAGTTACGAACAGTATCACTAATCACTGCATTTGTAGGATGACATATGCGTGTAATTAAATATATTACTAAACGTGAATGTCGACACGGAGTTTCAGTGCCAGTATATGATAATATTTTAAAACCTTACTTGAATGTTAAGATTCAATTACAATTGGGTTGGGGAATAAGCTCGTATGTTTGAAGGAGTCCTATTGTAGAAGGACGGTCGTCAAAGAAGTATTTAGTTAATTGGACGATAAAATGAACTTCGATTATAAAACGATTCTTAATCATCTTCATCCAATTGGATTTGTGGAAAAATTATTGTAATATTGACCTCACGAGCTTCATGATAACAACAAAGAAAATCGCCCTCAAATTGCTTCTCAGCCTATTGCCCGCTATTTATCATAAATAGAGTCTTTTCTACCAAATCGTCACGGGAGATGAGAAACTGCCAAACCATACTTCTTCACGACAACTCCCTAACCCATGCTGCGCTAATCGTCAAAACTGCACTTTAATATTCTCTTAGCCTTGCATCGACGTGTTACCATATTCTCCGATCTCTTTCGAGCCTTATGAGGGGCACTAGACCTCAACAACTTATTCGATACCGGTTCGGGCGTTTTTTGTTGAAGCGGCATCGACAAATTGAGCAAGAGGTGGAAGCAGATCGAATACATTAACGGCTAATACATAATTGGCTACAACTGATAAAAACGCTATGAATTCTTTCAAATTCAATGGAAAATAGCTTTACTGAAAGCTAATCACTAACAAACTTAAATTTCTTAGGTCCCACACACGAGCATCACATTTTGCATTGGCCCAATGTTACTTCCCAACAGATGCCGTCACATGCTCAGTCAAGGGGGAGCTTTGAAGAGACAATTAGCGAAAGAAGCAGCGGACACATATTATATGTATTGTAAGATTATAATGCAAAGATTTAATCAGATTTTCTCTCATGGTCTTTCACAAACTATTGCTCCATCTATCTTTGTTTTACGCAATTTCTCCACCTATCATCTATACGTACCTTCCTGACGTACGTATCCTTCATGATTAATTGCTATTTTGACGAGTCCAAGTATTCTCTAGAGGAATTTTCTTTCCGCAATGTCAAGGGCGTAGTCATATGTTAAAACCGTTTTATATAATTTAAATTGAAGATCGTCTCGTATGTCTCTCTATCTGAAGTACTGCAGAAGTGCATAAAACGTTTTTGTTTTAACTTTTACTCTTCTTTATGTTCGAAGTGCAAAGGTTTACTTTATTTGCGTTTGAGCCCAAGTATTTAAAGCTATCAACTATTTAAAGCTGTAGTTTGCTATGTTTATTTCACAATAGTGCCACCCAATTTGTATTACCAGCAAGCGCAGCCATGGTTTTGTCCCCGTTTAACCAGTTTCTGGAAATCTTCCTATTAGGTCTATGCAATCTCCAAAAGCTAGATGTTGTGTGTCGAAATTCTGTAATGTGTATGGTGATGTAATTGTGGCATTAAGATTACTCTACTGTAGCTCAGTAGAAAGTCCAACACCTTGTCTTACCCCGGAGTTAGTTTGGAATGCTTCAGAGTATTAAGACACCAACTTTTTTTTCCGCATCCTCTAGTGATTATATTGTTTCAGTTTCGAGCTAAGTAGTTGATTAATCCACTGTAGCACCCCCTCCCAATGTATAGTGGTGAATATCCTTGTTAATTGGTGGTGGTGATCTTTACTTAGCATTTTAATTGTTTCTCAGTGGGTGGCGTTTTGTCCTGATCATTCGTATCTAATATTTGTTGTTATCGCCAGAGGTAAGCTGGAACGTCAGGGTGGATTCTTCTTGGATATATGTGGAGTTGTCTTGCGGAAATTTGTAGCCTCTTTATTAAACACTCGAAAGTACAATAAAAATTTTATCGTCATGTTCTTTGCTGGCGCACGAATTTGGCGGATTATATTGTAATGTGTGCGCTCTTACCACTACACCACGCCACTCCCAAGACACCAACTTAAGGTTAATTATATACATGGCCTTGCGTTTGTGCTTATTAGGTGCGCTTACCACAATACCTGAGTCCAACAAGGCTGCGTCATATAATTACTTTTCTTTGTGCTAACACATGAAGTCGACTAAATTACCTGGGTTACTCTGATGATATATGTATGTCTCTTAAAGCACAGCTTTTCTGGTCTTACATCAAATCTGAGCGACATATAAGGATCAGCCAGAACCAGCTAAAAATTAATACTGGCAAAACAATGATCGGATAATTCAAAAGTTATTCTCAATTTTTTGCATAATACACAGAATGATCGATCAGGTTATTGACAAACGGTAACCAAACTTTTGGTCGACGAAGAACCATTATATGGTTGTTTTTTCTTTCCCAGCGAATGAAATTAACTATTTTCTACAACAATAAAATAAATCCCCCCAAGAACATACATAATACCCAAATCTTTATAAGGCAATGTTTTCGGAAAATACCAAGCCAAGTGTTGAACTTTAGAATATGAAAGCATTCTAGTCAACAGTATATAGTCACTGAAATAAAAAAGTGTAACTTGTAGTACATTGATCACATAACATCAAAATAAATTGTATAATTAGAAGTGACAGGGTAACCGAAAAAGAAGTAGAAAAACTGAAGCAGAGATAGTCAATGTTAATAAAAACTGAAGCGAAATTAAAATTCAATCAAATTATCTTGGTCCACATATGTTAATTTGTATAAAAATTATTTCAAATTTTAAAAACAAAGTCTAATTTATAATAAAATATAATTCGTTTTTACATCATAACTCTGGTTTTACATGTTTTATGAATAGGAGCTTGCAATCAACTACACGTGCAATTATACATCTAACATTCTAGTGTTATACTTCACTAGAATATTATCAAATAATCAAATACAATTTTTTTTTAAGTGTATGAACAACACTACATATTTTTGTGTCGGTTTTTATTGCGTTGTTAATCAAAGTCATTGTAAGATTGTTGCATCTATTTCTAGGCGTTTAATAAATGTTTTGCTGCAAGGGAAATAGAAAACATCGCGTGGCTAAATAAAGTTACAGAGCAATACGAAATTTTTAAAAGCCTCAGGTAAGACGCTACGATGCGATTACAAGACAATTTTTTGTGTTGCAATTAAAATCACATTTACTTGCCATGTTTTAAGCGTATATTGCAATTGGCGGGCTATACTGCCTTATATCCAGTTAAATGTCAGATGGTGTGCTGGTGATTGTTCATCCGAGATAGTCACTATTAGGGTGTGGTTAATAACAATGTGTTGGAAAAAAGCTCTTTTTAATTTTTTTCGTTTCCTACTTAATAAATATTAAAAGATAAATAAAAAAAAATTCTCAACTACTCACACCATCTGAGATAAAGTTAAATGAAATTACTTTTTCACACACTCCTCCCTCCCAATCGATTCTGAAGCAGTGCACCAAATTGTAATGCGTTTGCGTTGCATGAAAGTCCAACAATTACTGCAACGAAAACAACGAAATTAAAAGTGCTGCACAATAGCATTTTTTAATTGAATTTTGTTATCTGATACGTTAGCTGGAGATTTATGCCGAAGATTTATTGGTGGTCCGCACATTTAAAAATTATTTATTTATACTTTATTTTTTATTTTATTTTTATATATTTTTTGTAATTTTTTTCTGATTAACAAAGGAGAAAACTTAAGTTCGCATATATCACAACAATGTAATATTATTGTATGTATTATACTTTTTTTTTGTAAATAAAAATTAACTTCTGTTTAATTTATGTCAGTGAACAATTTCTCACTTTGTTATCTTTCGTCAAGTTTTTTAAAATTTTCTAATTTTTTAAATCTTTTGGAAGTCACTAGCATCAAAGTCCGAACAAGAAACACATTTTTGAAATAAAGCGATTTAATAATAATTCGTATCTCGTTTCACGCGACAGTATAACCAGTTTAATATCCTGTACTCAATTATCTTTCTCGCTTATTTCTAAATCTCCGTTTTTTCTATCATTTTCTAATAAAACCGCACAGCCAATTATCTTTCTCTTAATTACTCTAAATATTTTTACCGAATCAGAAATCAGAAATATCTCTTAAATTTAACAGTTAAATGTTGAATCCGCATTTAAATGATTGAGTGATCGGTTATCCTCATGTAAATCGGAATGGACATTTATAAAACTCTTGTTGATGATACTCTGCTACAATATGGAACGAAGTTGAGAAACCTTGAAATTGATACTATTTTTCTGATAGAATCTGTTTTAGAAATTTTAGAAACACCCTCAAAATCTTAAGTTACGGGCAACTCTATCAGTTTTCAATCAAATTCTAAAACGTAAGACTCATTTTATTCATGACTAGACACAGTTATTAAGAAATAAATAGTACGGTAACTGTATAAATCAGTGCGCAAAAATACATCTAAATTTGGAAAATGTGGAAACAATTAGATGGAAAATGGATATGTTTGAGAAATACCCACAGATTCTTCAATAATATTTAAACGATATATAATGATATTTAAACCATATGTATCAATTTTCGTACATCAACTATTTAACTCACACTTACACTCTCCAGAATTGTTCGTTTATATCTTAAAGCCACTGGCTCGATTGTTCTCGTTTTTTACTGAATACAGTAATAAGTACCCCAATAATCAGTAAAAGAAAATTAAACAACAATCGAGCGTAATGGTTTGAAGATATGTGTAAGCAAACAAAAAAAATGGAGTGACGTTACATTTTTCTCGAAAATGCCTATATGCTAATAATATTGAATTGATTTCCGCCAGACATAGTCATATGCCAGGATAGGACGAAATCCATATCAATGTGAATGCAACACACTCTAGTTAGCTGGTGCTTGACGGCAAGGTCTGCAATAGAAGCACATGCAAAGCTAGGCAAAATATTGCGGTCACGGTAGCGATAGTGTACAACAAGGATAAGAATTTTCATTTCCAAGGCACTTTTATATGGTAGCGAAATATGGCCCGTGTCCACTGGGGTCAGAAACAAAATCCAAGCCCGTATAAACCGTTCTTTGAGAAACATGCTACGTACATTGTGACCCCACAATTGGATCTGTTACTCCAAACTACACATGAGGTTTGTTGAAATTAGAAATTTTGTAAACGTACAAGAGTGACGAATGAAATAAGAAGTTGTCAAGATTTCTGTACTAAATCTGAAAGCTTTTAGTATAACTAACATTGATGGCATGATGTTTATTTTGGCGATAATTATTTGCTATGTATATATCTGACTGTTTAGAATCCAGTTTCCCTACATAGTGAAATATCAGAAAGCCAGGAAACAAATATCTTAAGGAGAGTGTAAGTCTTCCCGTTTTGTGTTATATCCCTAGATTACACCCGCTGCTGAGTTTTGTTTTATTGTTCAGAGAAGTTTTGTGGTAAAGAATTAAGAATGGTTGCTTAAAATTAAAAATATAAATAAACACACTTAAATGTTTAAGTTCTGTAATTGTGTATTGCATGTACAGTTAGATTCTAAAGCATTCGTATACCCTAATACAATGAAAAATCTTTTAAAGTATATCGTCAAACCGTATTTGTAACACGTATATTCGAGAAGAACTATGATGTCGATGTGCACATGGTCAAAACGTTGGTCAACTTCTTGAAACTGTTTAGGTGTTAAGTGTGTATATTTGTCGATTTTTGACCGTTGGTTTAAACAGTCGCGTACCCACTTATTTATGTCGCTGTTCATTGAGGACTATACGAACTTCTGAAGAATTTGTTTTAATGTTGATCTTTTTCCGGATGTGACATGGAATAAATCAAGGAGAAAATTTTTTGTCTTAAAGCAGAAGGTATGTACGGGCAGATTTTCGAAGTTGACGTGTCGTAGTAAATTCCAATGTTGTGGTACAAAAAAATTTTCTGAAGTCGTAAAGATTTACTGTTTTTTAAAAGTTGTTGTAATTCTGTCTGTTTCCTGATGGCATGCTGATTTCATTTACTTTCGAAAGAGCAGCGGTAACCGTGTTTCTCATACCAGAAATGTGTGTTATATCAGTTGTATATTGACCAATAAAATATAAATGACGTACCTGTCTGGGAGATGCTCTATCTATTTTTTGACGGAATGCATAAGTTAACGGCTTGTGATCCGTTCGCATCTGTAACTAATGCCAGTTGTGCCAAAAAATGTAGTAGAGTCTCATTAGCCAAACACGTTTTGCATGCTTCGAAAGACTTTTCCAGCTCCTGAGCCCATTCAATTTTTCGACGATCGTTTTTCTTTGACTCTTTAAATAAACTATTGAGGGGTGCTTGAATCGTGGCTGCATTAGGAATAAATTTTCTGTAAAAATTCAAAATTCCTAAAAATCGCCTAAGTTCTAAAATATTTTGCGGCTTAGAATAAGTTACTATGGCTTTAACTCTGTCTGAAGGTGGTTTCAGTCCTACGGCAGATAGATGGTAGCCCAGAAAATCTAAATTGGGTACGCAAAATTCACATTTGGAAGCGTTGATTGATAAGCTTGAGTCTTTTAACTTTTGGAAGACGGTTTGTAGGTGATCGTAGTGCTGGTTTTCGTTTTCCGAGAATATAAGTATGTCGTCGAGGTAGCATAAACATAGTCCAAATGGCGAAAAATTAAATCCATGTATCTTTGGAAAGTTTGGGTGGCATTTCATAGGCCAAAAAGGTATTGCTACGAACTCAAACTATCCATTTGGCGTACTGACAGTCGTTTTCTCGATGTCATCTGGATGCATGGGTATGTTATAATAAGCTTTATTAGTATCAATTTTTGAAAATACAGTTTTTTTACATAATTTCTCTGCTATGTCGTCTAAGCGTGGAGTTGGATACCGATCTGGTTGGGTGTCTGCATTAATTTTTCAGTAATCGCCACCTGTTTTTTTCTTTACAAGATGAATAGGACTAGACCATGGACTACTGGATGGACGAACCACTCCAAGCTGTAGTAGGTTGGTAAACACGTCTTTGATTACTTTTATTTTTCACCTGAGTAGCGTCTTTGGGATTCTGCAATTGGTTGGCGTTTTGTTATAATTCTCTGTTGGACGTTTAATGATGGAATTAGTATTTGTAATTTCGACATATTTTATAACGAGGTCATAAAGTTTGGATGAAGAATTGACTGTTGATGCACTTTCTTGATCTGAATATTTTATATGGCCTATAGATTTTAGTGACATCATAGAATCGACAAGTTGTTTACCTTTTAAGTCTAAAATCAGTCCACAGTGCAATAAAAAATCCGCTCCTATTATGCGAGACATTACCGCCGCTATAATAAACGTCCAACTAAAAAGACGTTGAAGTCCAATATCAGTTTAAAAAAGTTTAGTACCATATATTGAAATTGTTGTACTATTCACTGCATATAACTTGAGATCATCTGATATTGAAGTTGGTTTGGTAAAAAAAACTAGAGTCCACAAGAATGTATGTAATGTTTTTTCAAGAGTGCAAACTGAATTAAGACTGCTGCCTTCTGTTGCATTCACCGAAGACAGCTGTATTAGTTTTCCTGTGGAGAGATGGGATTTGCATTGAACTCGCATGGTTGTTTGCATTTCTTCGAACCAGCGCCAAATTGAATATGGTAATAGCAATCTTTTTGTTGTCGGCGAGAGTGAGATCTGCCTCTCCCATGGTCACTCTCTTTACTTGTGCTACGCCGTTGAAAATGTGTATTGGTAGTTGCAAATTCAATAGATAGTTGGCCAAGTTTTTGATTTATTTGGTTTAAAGACGTTTCAAGCGCTAAAACACGAGCCTCAAGAGCAGAACTGGACGGATGTGACGTAAGTGCATCACAATGTCATACGATGTCTCTTGCTGTAGTAGTTGCCATTACGACAGGAGGTGAAGGAGAATTATGAAAGATTCGGTCAGCAATTTCGGCAAAATTTTCAATGTCCTCAGTTTTACATGCAGACAAAATACAACTGATATTGATTGGCATATGTTGCAGCCAAAGAGCAGTCAATGCATCGCTTGATATACTGGTACCAGCTATTTCTTTCATTTCCCGTAGTAAATGGCTTGGTTTTTTATTTCCAAGTTCTAACACAGTCAGCAGTTTCAAGAGTTGTTTTTCATTGGAAGTACCAAAATGAGTAACTAATTATTCCACTGAAACATCGTGGCCAATATTTTCTGCCAATTGGAAGCATCCACTTTCCACTTCATGGAGTTTGTCTGACTTATTTTGTTGTGGGGGATCATCAGCTCCGATTTTAATTCAATATCAATTTATCTAATTTGTTATCAGGGTCACCAATTATAGTGCCGACTATAATGTTTTAATAAAAACAAACGCAATTATTCGGGGAAAACTTGTTCTTTATTCTTTTAGTGTTTCTTCAGCACTAACGCCTAAAGGTAGTTTTTTCGTTAATTTTAAATTTGACAGAAAAACACAAAACACAAGAGTTTTACAACGCTGTGTAGTTGTATACAAGTAGTATATCCAAAGTGTTGCCACATGTCCATATGATTATTATTTAGTACTAACTTCAGACGATACGTGTATAAATTTGACAGCAATCTGACTACGGATTTGTTATTGGAAAAAAAAATGGAAAAAAGTGAATCTCAAATTTTGATAAAGCATTGATTTTTGATGAAAAAAATACAGTGGAAACCAAACAATGCCTTGATAAACATTATCCGAACTCTACTCCATCGAGTAGATAGTAGAGAAGTGGTTTGCTGTATTTAAAGGTGGTTGTACCAGCACAATCAAGCAGAACCGGTGGTCACCAAAATGAAGCTGTTATTCCAGAATACATCAAAAGAATCGACAAATGGGTTATGAACAATTACAAATTGAAGGTGTACGAGCTAGCTGGCAGTATAAAGATATCGGGCGGTAGAGTTTTACCATTTTACACGAACATTTGGATATGCGAAAGCTCTGTTCAAAGTGGGTGCCGCGTGAGCTTACAAATCGTGCCACAAATCGATTAAAAGATGGAAAAATTAAATAAATTGATCTCAATCTCAAGAGAATGCTTGCTGAAAAGAATTTTAAGTCCAACGATGAAGAAATCACTATTTTGACGAGAAAGAGAAATCGTACTATAAGAGTATTATCGAAAAGTTGGAAATCCGGTATACTCATTGTATCGCCCTCGAAGGCAAATAAATTTTTTTCTTACTTATCCTACAGTGTTATGTTCGTGGCAGCGCGTGTGTTAAGAAAGGGCATCCAGTAAATATATACCGTTCCAACGCGTGTATTAAATTGAAAATCGGTTGGGCTCGAGTTATTAAATGACCAATATATGACATTGAAGCTACCTAACGTTGGATGGCAGCACAAACACAAAAACTTTTTCTTTCTTAGAAATTACGATCTGTCAAACGTCAGCTGTTAAAATTTTAGCCGAATTCATCGATTAGTTTATTTCTTGTAGTCGTTTGAAGTAAGCAGCTTTTGTGTTTCTTGGAAAATGGAAAAAAGAGAATTTCGTGTAGTGATTAAACACTATTATTTGAAAGGCAAAACGGCGAAAGAGACAAACGAAAAGCTCCGTCAGATTATATGGTAAAATATTTGATTGCTGAATTTAAACGAACAAGCACTGCAACAATACCATCAACAGGAAGGCCAAAAGAGGTGGTTACTGAAGAAAATAGCAAGAAAATCCTCGATATCGCTATGAATGACCGCCGGGACAAAATACGTGAGATTGCTGAAATGGTAAACATATCATATGAATGCGTGTTCAACACTTTGCTTGAACATTTGCATATGAAAAATCTATCGGCAAGATGGGTGCCGCGTTTGAACAAAAACGACATGATAAAGCATAATGCTGCTGATTTTTGGCGTAGATTAATAACTGTTGATGAAACGTGGATCCACCACTACACACCTGAAACCAAAAATCAATCGAAGCAATGGGTGTAAGCTGGTGGAAGTGCTCCGAAGAAGGCGAACACAGCGAAATCGGCTGGCAAGGTTATGGCCACTGTATTTCGGGATGCACACGGAATATTGCTCATCGATTATCTTAAAAAGGGATCCACAATCACAGGAGAGTATTATCGTCCATTATTGGATCAATTGGTTTATGCAATCAAGGAAAAATGACCATATTTAAACAAGAAAAAAGTGCTCTTTCTGCAATACAACGCACCGGTTCACACAGCATTAGATACGATGCTAAAACTACGAGAAATCCACTTCGAATTGGTTGATCATCCACCTTATGGTCCAGATTTAGCCCCTAGTGATTTTTTCCTGTTTCCAAACTTGAAAAAATGGCTCGCAGGAAAAAGATTCGTCTCAAACGAAGAACTGATTACCGAAACTAATGCGTATTTTGAGAAGTTCGCAAAATCGTATTATTCAGATGGTATAATATAGTTGGAAAATCGTCTTACTAAGTGTATGGAGCTTTAAGAAGACTATGCTGAGAACTGAATGTTTAAAAAAAATGTTTTTTCCTACTTAGGTAACTTCAATATCAATCCGCCCTCTGTACATATACAGTTTATATAACTGACTTTTTCAAATTTCGCCTTGAAATCATTATTATTACTAATCAAAAAAGGTATTTGTATATTTATATATTTGATGAGTATTGTGGGCGACGATTGTGCTAAATTTCTAGGTTTCCAGCAAAGTTGTTTGCAAATAGTTTTAGAGATCCGTCTTCAAACACTTTTCAAGTTAATTAGATAAACATATTTCTAAAAATAACACTGCGTTTAATAAGTTTAAATATTTTTCAAATAAAATAAAAATGCAATGTATATGTACAAGGAGTGTGCAAATACTTGTATCCCTAACTGTACATCTACTAGGAAATGAACAAATGAAAGGATAAAATTTTATATGTACAGCCAGATACAATCAATTTGCAATGCTATCCATTTATGTTCATTTATAATTCCAATTCTGGCTTAACTATTCGGAGGTCAATATATTTGTATTTTGCTTTTTTATTATTTATTTTTTTTTATCTCGCTTCAAATGTGTCGCAACGGCAACTGCTGCTACTCTACCAATAAAAACTGTTTCATGTTTTTATATAAATTTAAATTTTTTTATTTTTATATGTTCCTGTACTTATATATATGTATACATATTTCTCTTTATATATAAAATCACTATGGGCGCATTATGAAATTTGCATAATTATTTATCCATGCAGTGCACGGCCACTTCGTTAAATGAGTTATTGGAGAGTGTCGTAAAGTCAATTTCAATTCGATTTATAAATCAATTCTGTACATGATTCGAATAACTACGACTATCATTCGTTCTTCTATGAACTCAACCACATATGCAGATTTTCAATCTCTTGTTGCAATGACACTGTGTTTTAAATTGTCTTTATGTTGTAATGCTTGTATGTATGACTGATGAATTTATAGGCGATATAGATAATGATCTCTTCGAGAGCAATAAATTATGAAATAATTAATGGCAGTCTAAATAAATTTCACTAAACAAATTTCGCTGAGTTTTTATATAGTTGGTGATAGTAAGGCTCTGGTAAAGGTTTAATATGCTTTAAAACTGTATAATAAGTTTTATTTCACTATATAAGAGGTTGACGGTACCGGGTTTATTAAGTTCTATATATAAAAAAATCCAGATGGGGTTTTTATTTAAAGTAGTTCGTAGTTCATTTACCACAGAAGTAAGTATAATTTACGTATTGGTAATACAAATTAATTCGGTCCACTCTTTTAGCTCAAAAAAGATAATAAATTATTAAATTAATCAAAATGAAAATGTATATAACGCTGCTTGCATCCTTAACTCACTTCTGAGTCAATTTCCGAATCCTGTTTCAGAAAAACTTTACTTCTTCTGAGGCGATCAACTTCTTAAATAGAAGTAATTCGATGATATAATAAAAGATGTTCTAGCTGTCGAAATAGCCAATGGCCAGAGAGATGTTAAATGTTCGAAAATTACGACGTGTTAAGCATTTCTTCGTTTCTGAAAATCGGTTGGCAACTTTTGCGACTTAAGGCCGAGCGTTGTCATACAACAGAATAACTTAATCATGCCTGTCTTTGTATTCCAGCTATTCTCTCATAATGTACAGTTCAAACTAAGAAATTGTAGTCTTCTATAACAGACCATAGTACACAACGGCGCACAGTGCGTCGAACCAATAAAACGAATGGACAAAAATAGCAGGAGTCGTCATAGATAAATGAAATTTAGTGCATACATTTATTGGGACTAAATATAGATATAGGCGAAATGTTGATAAAATAAGACAACGGACACGCCCACAGCCCACATATACTTAAAAAAACCTATCTGAAGTTATTTTTTATTTAAATTTTCTAATAGACAAAGATTTTCTTTAGCCGACGGTTGCGTTAATTACTGATATAATTAAATAGATTCTAAATAGCAACAAGACAACGGACACGCCCACCGCCCACATATACTTAAAAAAACCTGTCTTAAGTTATTTTTTATTTAAATTTTCTAATAGACAAAGATTTTCTTTAGCCGAGGGTTGCGTTAATTACTGATATAATTAAATAGATTCTAAATATCAAAAAGACAACGGACACGCCCACCGCCCACATATACTTAAAAAAACCTGTCTTAAGTTATTTTTTATTTAAATTTTCTAATAGACAAAGATTTTCTTTAGCCGAGCGTTGCGTTAATTACTGATATAATTAAATAGATTCTAAATAGCAACAAGACAACGGACACGCCCACCGCCCACATATACTTAAAAAAACCTGTCTTAAGTTATTTTTTATTTAAATTTTCTAATAGGCAAAGATTTTCTTTAGCCGAGGGTTGCGTTAATTACTGATATAATTAAATAGATTCTAAATAGCAACAAGTTTTTAACACATGCAATGTTGTAGATTTAAAAAAATTAAAATGTATTGCAATCTTGCAAAAGTTCGATGTTGTACTGCAAATTTAGAGTTAATAAGCATACATATACAAAGTGATAATCCAAATTATTTTTAATTTTGGATTTACCTCAAGCTACTTAAAATTAGTACAATTTATGAAAAGTTCTCTAAATTACACATTTGACGATTTATTATTTTATTTATTATTTAAAGATGTATTATTATTTAAAGATGTATTTTTAATTAAATACTTACTCTTGTTTTGAACTTAAACGGATCTATACAGTTGAAAAAGATTTGAAAGTTTTAGAAAAGATATATCAATAATACTCATTGTATGTACAAGTATATAAGTTACCAATTATTTCATCATTTATAGATGTAAATATTTCAATACCTCTCAGTCTTGTTGAACAACATGAGCTTGCCTAGTGCATGCTTTTTTCGCTTCCTTTCCCAATAGTGCTTCTAAGCAGGTTGTCTGCAGACATTGCTCGAATGTTGTCTATAAAGAAGGATATATAATAAAATAATAAAGTATTAATTTGTGTTTGTTACCATTACCTGAGCAAAATCTAGCGGTTCCAACTTTTTCCTTCCATCCGCAAGAATCATCAATCAGCATGCATGCGACTTCGTTAAGATGTTTGTCCTGTATCTCGCCAGTCATTAACAGACAGACTGACGGCTATCTTGTATTTTATTAAGAATGTCTATTGAGCCATCATTTCTAGTTTTGGCACGACCTGGTAAAAGTATTTTTTATTATTTAAATTAAAAGTATTGAATACTTAAATATGCTTCAATTTCCTCCAACCATTTTACAATCACTTGTCCTTTTATCAGTTTTTTACATAATACGTACAATATTTTTATTTAAATTTATTTCTTTTAATTTCACTAGAGTTCACAAAAATATTGTTTTTTATGCTGTCAAACGTCACAAAATATAACTCCGCAACACTTGTTGTTTCACTTTTTCTCTTGTTGTTTCACTCTTTCAAACATTTTAATATAAAAAAGATGTAAATGTGTTAGTGAAAAAAGTGATTCTGTGTTAGTTTCGGTCATTCATTTCTTGTAGGGATACCAATAAGTTTTTCAAAATAAGATCTAAAAATTAATATTTTTGAAATCGAAGGATCACCCACTTATTGCAGCCTGTTCTATATTCCACGTGGAATATACTAGACTTTAGTGTTTCTAAATTACTACAAGAGTGCGATCTAGCGTTGTCATTAGACACCATAACACCTTTCCTCTTGACCAATTCTGGTCGTTTTAACCAGAGATATTACATTTTAAGGCCGTCCCTACAAGAACAGTGACTGTCATTTGACCGGTGAATTGACTGGCACTGTGATTAAAATATCTATCTTTTTTTTAAGTAATTAAGGGCAAAATGAAAAAATATGACCGTTTCATTTATGTACACGTGATTCTCCATCCTTCTCTAACTTATGAATTATGTCGACTATAAAACATATGTATATCTGGGCTTCTCATTCTGCTGCTGCTTACTTATCAAAGATGATATAAATGTTAGTCAAAGTTGGTTTATCATATTTATGTATAAGCCCGTCAAAGTTGATATGTGTACAGTTTTTGTAATAAAAGACGATTTATTATTTTTTACACCAATAATTTAGTAAATTAAAAATATATTTTATGATGGCTATCTTGTATTTTATCAAGAATATCTATTGAGCCATCATTTCTAGTTTTGGCACGACCTGGTAAAAATATTTATTATTATTTACATATGTATATTAAAAGCAATATTAAAGGTTCTGGATACTTACATATGCTCCATTTTATCCAACCTGGTTACAAGCACATGTCCTTTTATCAGTTTTTTTACATAATACATACAATATTGATATTTCGATTATATTTTTATTTTAATTTTGCTAGAATTCACAAAAATATTGTATTTTATGTATTCTGTCAGATGTCTCAAGATATAACTCTGCAACTCTTGTTGTTTCATTTTTTCGCTTGTTGTTTCACTCTTTCAAATGTCTAAATATAAAATAGTTGTAAATGCGTTAGTTTCGGTCATTCATTTCTTATAGGGATCTATCGACAATTTGTAACATTTTCGAACACCAATATTTTCGAATGCCAGGAATACTTCAAAATTGAATCTGGCAACCCTAGGTCCTACGTATAGGTATTACTATGATAATGAATGGACAGGCGAGTAAGCTAGAACGGGATCCGAATTCCCGTTGGGTTTATCAAAAGCAGTATCTTCATTATCTTTCATCTTAAGGCTGATAATAGATGACACAATCTGGACTCTTATAGGGTGGCTAAGTTGATATCGCCCTATTCTGATAAGCAACACACTATGAAACTTATGGCCAGTAATAGGGGGATATAGATATAAAGGTTGCTGGCGGTAAAACTTGTACTTTTTGTACGATTTGGTTCCTTGTCACAGTTGCTATGATAGAAGAAAGAGAGATAGGGTCTATCAGCCTCTTTACGAATGCCACATCTTAACTACTGGCGAAGACTGGTTCGTCGGTAGCTATATACAGCCCAATGTAGATGAACTATGCAAGTCTATACTTAATGACCTACTGAGTTACACATTACAATCAGTGAACCACTGCGAAAACTAAGCCAAACTATCTGGAACCACAATAAACTGTGATGGAGTTCGATGAAGCCTCTCAATTATTTGAAATTTTAAATCATGAAAAATTTTTTTGCCCCACTGGGCTTCGGGCCTGGGCTGCTTGGTGTAGTATTCATGCCCAGCAACGATTACATAAGGCTACCAAATCTTCGTTACCACTAACAAATAGAAAATGTTTGACTCTCTAACATAATACAAGCAAATATAGGAAAATTGGTTAATTCAATAGGCCTTTTTTAATTAAACCTTTTTTAATTTTTCCCAACTTATGCAAATCGTAGATCTGATGTGATAAATTCAATATTATAAAATTTTGTAATCATGTGTCTTATTAATCACTTTTATTTCGCTTTGAGTTGCTTTAAAATTTGCAACATTTAAAGTTTTTTATACAGTAAATACATAGATTTCAAAAATAGCAACAACAACATCGTTTATTGGCATCATGTTGATTGCCGCAATATGTATTTTATTTTATACACCCGCACATACATTTTCTTTCTGGTTGGACAATGGACGCTTCATGTAGAAAATGTGGTTTTTGTGCAACATTTGCTTAACAATATAAAAAATTTTACGAAAGAGTTTAAATGTTCAACATAGTACAGCGTATTGCACTGAATCTGGCTTAAAGGTACAAATAATTTACATACTCTGTTCCTGGAGTAGCCCCCCACCTTACCCAGCCATTATATTAGCTTGTTCCCTTAATAATGAACATTTTATATTATGCAGTGATTTACATTTAACACGACATAAATCAGATGTAGCAACCACAACAACAGCATCAGTCGTAGCCACATATGCAAAGCAATTTTACAACAATTGTTGTTAAAACATACAACCGACTAACGAACATAGACACTGGCCAACAACAATCTTAGTTTGTCTACCGATTTATACATAAATTCCAGTACATACTCGTACATAGACAACATATGAGCGTAAAAACATTTGTTCATGATGTTAAAAAAGTACCAATACTTACTCGTATGGTACTTAAAATGATTATTAATTTAAAAACCGCACATAGAAAACCGATTTCGTTCTTTTTTAATACTTCTTTTTTATAATAAATTAAACAAAAAGTAAACTTAAATGATTTAATTTAAAAAAGTTCTTTTTTTTTAACTCCCAACCTCTAAAAACCATTTTAAAATATATTTTTATGATGAATAAAAAAAAGGTTTACTAACATCTTTACATGCCTGGGTATACTGTGGCCATCAATATGCAGTGTACCCTGTCATTTTCTACAATTTAGTTGAGTCTTAAAATACGATAAATGTAAATATTTTATGTCTTTTTCAACTGTATGTAGTTAGGAAGGCTTAGACGACAAAGATTAAATCTCTGGTTTAAATCTCTTAGTACACTGTTATCATCACATGTTTGCTAACTTAAATATCTGGAGAATGAGGCTGCAAAAGCGGAGCTAGGGCTTAACGTTAATAGATGTAAGAATATGCGCTGTAGTGCTTTCTGCTGTGGTGGCAGCATTCTCACAAAGACTGGTTGCTGATTGTAGGTGTGATGTTTTGGAGTCAATCATTATTTCAGTATTTTACGGCCTGTGTGGAAGTCGACTGCTATGTTGGAATGGACTAAAATCCGTATAAAATATAAAATAAAATACATACAAATATTTTGGCCAAACATCATCTCGAATAACTGTTGGAAAAATCGAATTGTTACCTACTCAAATGATGTTTCTGGATCGTAAATGGTGCTGGATTGATCATACGCTTTGAAAACCACATGAAGACATTGTAAGAATTGTCATAGAATGAAATCCACATGGACAAACGCGCCAAGATTTTTGCCCGCTACTTACTTAGAGCGACAAATTGAACTCGATCAAACGTATTGCACCAACAGGACCTAAAAATAGAAGTTTTGGGTATTACACAGTGTGGGCCGAAAGTCATCATGGGCTTTAAAAATTTTTTAACTCTTTCGTTTATATATTTAGTTATGGAGAATAAATAATGAATCAGAATTTTATTATTTAAATCAGCGATCAATTATTTTAACGTAAAGAGCATATCGTCGTGATTTTAACGTCAGAATTTCACCCTTTCACCACCAACATGGCACCGTAAGAGATAGGCCTCGAGTCTGTAGACCACGTTTAATTCGCTCTACGGAAAATATTGAATGTGTAGACCAAATTGTTAATGAAACACCAGAAACATCTACCAGAAGCTGTTCTCCTCAGCTATGAATAGCTGGTACATCACTTAGGCATTTGCAAAAAAATATCGTTTAATTTCAACAGATGGCCAGAAACGAAATCAACTTTATTGAAAATCTGATTATGAGCGACGAAGCTCATCTTCATTTGAATGGCTTTGTTAATCAGCAGAATTGTAGGTTCTAGAGTTCTGAAAATTAAAAGGCACCACATTAGGTGTACGGTATGGTGTCGTATTACATCTGAAAATATTATTGGAGAGCGGTATCCATTTATGATAGAATATTTTTTACGTCCTGCTCTTGAAAACAGACCTATAGGATGGACCCACTGCCCACACTGCCCGAGAAACAATGGTACTTCTAGGTCAAATTTTTGGAGAACGAATAATTTCCAAAAGCTCGGAAATTAACTGACCAGAGAGTTTGCCAGATTTGTCAGCAATCGACTATTTTCTTTTGGATTATTTGAAGGAGCGAGATTATTTGAATAAGCCTGAGGCAATACGTGAACTCAAGACCGACATTGTTACAGAAATTCGAGCACTACAGTCACAAATTTTCAAAGATGTTATGCAAATGCTTTAAAACGAGGCTATCATTGCGAAGCTGAAAACGGATGTTATTTAAGTGACATTATTTCTCACCTTTATATACACGTTCGCAAGCACAGCTGCCGGATATGTTGATTTCAGTTAATTTTACAATTTTTGTCAAGAAAAAAAATTCAGAAATGTAACTGATTAAAGAAATGTTGGTGGCCAAATATGCAAATGGTTCAAATGATTCCTGCTCGTCTTTCTAGTGTTTAGCCGCAGGTCTTTAGGCATTAGTCACAAAGCCAAGTAGTTCTCAAGGCCAATATAATCTAAGCAATCGATCAAAATCAGTCCAAAATTGCGATACTAAAAAACTCTTGTTATTTATCTGAATTTTTTAAAATTTAAAATGTTAACGAAGAGTTTCTCTACATATGGAATTTTAGTAAAAAAATGTAACATTTTTATGTTTTAGACTCAAGGTCATTAAATGCCACCTGCAAATGTCATTTAATATATGAAATTATGTCGTTTGGGAAAATTCTATGCACCTTAGAATGCAGCATTAAAACATGTACCACATACATATCCGAGTATGCAATACGCAATTAAAATTTAAAAATTAACTTATGACCTTGACTTTTTTAAACCAAAAAATATATTAAATAAAAAATATTCATAAATGCATATAAAGTCATAATTTTAATAATTGTCACACAGTTGCAAAATGTAAAAAAATTCACAAGGTCATCCTAACTAATGACCATTTCAATAGGTAACAATATAACAAGTGGAAAAATAAAATGACCTCAGCCTGATACATTTAAAATTAAAATTCGAAAAATGGAAGTATAAAAAACTAAACGTTTAACGAAGTGTGCACTTTAAAGAGCAAAATCATATATTTATGCACCAAAGAAATTTAACTGTGTGTACAAGTTGTGCTGTTGTACACTTTTTTAAGGATTTACTTTTTTTTATAACACTATTTTCCCGATATGCGGCCTTGAATCTTATATTTATACATTGATTATGCCTGCTCCTGCTTATTTTTTTCATATTTTATTACTTTTTTTATGGTTTACTTTTGTGTGAATTTAGTGTTTAGTAGTCAGGGTTCTTTATATGCCTCAAGATTTTGTTTTACGACCTTAAAATCATTTTTTAAATGCTTGAAACTCAATTTTGTATTTGAGGAAACGATGCTGTGTTTTTATTACATTTCTTCCAACTAAGAAATATGATTTATGAAGAGTCTTTTGAAAAAATTTTGGTCAAATCCCGTTTTCATTTATACGTTTTTACGTTTTTTTAAGATGTGCAAAATTTTAGTCCTTTTTTGGAAAAAAAATATTTTTTATCTAAAATTGGAAAAAATGAACATAATTTGACCGCCTGTTTTAAAATTTAGGAAAAGAAAAAAATGCTGCTGTTTTGTAAACAAAACTCAGTTTGAAATCTTCTTCGCGGTTGTTTAGACGTGGTTTTTTAAAAGCGTATTTTTCGAAGTGTCTGTGAAAAAAGCATATGAATTTATAAAAAAAATTGAAAATAAGTATGTAACATATAAGTTAGGGAATATCAAAGTTTTTAAGTTAAAAAAGTTTTTTATTTGCAATAGTGAAAAAGAAAGATGAAATAATTTATTGTTCAAATACTCAAAACTTAAAATTGGAAACTTTGGAAATCAACTTTTGAAATTAAAAACTTCGTCTCTAGCGTTATTAGAGTTAATAATTTAATTGGCATGCCATTAAAACTATATTTTATTTTATTTAATTTTTACTCTCACCCCTTAATAACTTGAGCCTTAGTAAGCATAAATTATTTCATTTTTCCTAATTCCAATTCATTCGATTAATCAACACTGACTGTGAAGACCTGTTTTACGATATTTGTTGATCATAAAATGATTGTTTTATGATGCTTTACTAGTTTATTGAAATTTGAGATTTTTATGAATAAATTTAACAGACATTTATAACTTAAAATTATTTGAATTTAATTATAAGACTTTGGAAAAATATTGAAAAATATGTTGTAGCAGCTAAAACCCGACGTGCTTCGTTACCCCTATATTAACTAACATCTGAACTACTATCTTAGTTTCTATTTTTTACCATTTTTCTGCCTTTTATTCCCTTCCGTTTGAAATCTAAACATACATATAAGATAGACTATTGTTCCTCCCAGAAACATGTATACAGTCTTCAAATAAACACATTTTAATGTTTATGTCCCATAAGCAAAGAGAAGAATAAATACTATGTAAACAAATTTATTTTAGGTCCTTCAGAAAATAGCTGTAAAAACTCTATTTGCTTAAGAAATTTTAAAAGTTTGGTTGTTTAATTACTTTACCATATTGTAGACAAAGTAGAAGAAGAAGAACAAGTTTTAAATTTAATTTATTTTTATTATATATTCCTGCTGCGAAAAACGCACTTATTTCAGTAAAATTATTAAATTTATCAAATTTTGAAGGAGTTTTAGAAATAGTTTATATACTTTAGATATTTGTTATTTCTGTTGTTGAAACTATATACTATACCATATATAATACACCCAGCGAAATAAACCAAATAGTTTTATTTCAGAAACTTCTTTTAACAAATCATTGTAGATATGAAATACATGTATTGAATAACTTTATCTTATTATAATTAAGAAACTATTTTTCGAACCAATTAAAAGTAATGCAATTAAAAATTAAATTTGATTAAAACGTTAATGTGATGGAATGAATGGTCGGCTAGTAATCCTGATTTTAAATCAATAAAAAATATATAGGCATTCTGCCACAACGCTTTCATGCTTCCGGAAATTTAAGACTAGATTGTTTGAGAACGCGCATTCTTGAAAAGTGCAAATATATCGCTTTAAACGCTACGAAATCTGGTCAAAACTGTGCCAAGACGGTTAAATGATGTCATTGTATTCACTTTTATTACAATAACATATTGGTTTGTACGCTATACTTATTTCGTTTGAAAAAATATAGTTTTTTTATTATTATATAATAAGAAAAAGTTATTCCATACATTATGTTTATATCTCCATTTAGTTCCTAAGGAGGTTTTGATTCGTTAAAAAGTTTTAGAAATAAAACCCTATTAATATCGTTGGGTGTATGTCCTATGAAATTAGAACCAAATTTGTCCAACAAATTAAAAAAATTTTAAAATTTTTAAAAATGTGTAGTTTGGAGAATTTTTCACATATTTTACTAATTTTAAATAACTTGAGGCAAATAAAAAATTCAAAATTATTTAGATTTTTTTTATTTTACTTTCTATAAAAAAGAAAAAAAATAATAATAATAATTTAGGTTATCAGTTTATACATAATATATTAATCTAGAAATAATTGAAATTATTATTCAAATTCAAAATTTTCAGTACAACATCGAATTTTCTTCAGATTGCAATTTGCAATTTAATTTAATTTAATTTAATTTTTGTTTTGCACAATTCATAATATTGCATGCGTTAAAAACTTGTTATTTGAAATTTATTCATTTATATCAGTAACTATCATAACTCTTTGCTACAAAGAACATTTTTTAATAAAGAAATTTGAAATATAAAAATTGATCGTAAGATAGGCCTTTTCGTTTATAACTGGATGTGTTCGTTGACCTATTTTGTTAAAATTTCGCATATATCTATATCTAGACCTAATAAATGTCTGCAATTTCATTTATCTGCGACAAATCTTTCTATTTTTGTCCATTCGCTTCATGGTAACGACGTACTGTTTGGTGTGCTTTGGGCAATACTTGCTAATCCAATTTCTCTCACTTTTTGATTGATGTGAATAGATAACGAAGCTTTAACTTTTACCGTTATCCACATATCTATAAAAAAATCCATATTTCGTATGAATGGGATATGCCACGACCATTTATCCAATCTCGCCAAATTATTGACTGATGATGTTTGTTGTCTAAAAAGTTTTTTGAACTAAACTTTGAAACTTTTACTACTACCATTCGCAAAATATACAAAAATCAATATTTACTATGTATAGTAAATGCCACGCCCACTTATCCACTTAAGCTCTAACCGTTCTTAAGATATACATGTCCACTCTTCCAGTCCTGCATAGAAGCAAGAAGTAGTTCAAATAAAATTTACGAACTTTAGATTTAAAAATCAGTATTTAGTTTGTATGGGAGTTATAGGAGTTAGAATTTTTCAAATCCATGTAGCCTATAGTTCTTTTGAGACAGAAGGAGATACTTTAAAATTCTCAAGAAATTTCAAGACGTTTATCTGTCTACAAGGCACAAACAAAGTTATTTATACACACACACATACGTACATACATACAAACACACATTGATTTTTATATATAAGATTAAATAATTTCTGAATGCTTTTTTTAATTTTTTTTTATTTATTTATTTATTTATTTATTTATTTATTTTTTTTCAACCACAACAACCAATATTTTTGCTTGTTGATTCATTTATTTCTTTTGTTAGAAAATATTTATTAATGTGTCAATAAACAATTTTTTTATGATTCAAATCGAAATTCATCTGCATAAATAACACTAAAAATGCTCATTAATGTCAAAACTAAGTGTTAAAATTGCGGTATTATAAGTTTTTTATAACCCATTAGAAAACCATATTTCTTCGAGTAATCACTATCATATATTGCTTTATTTTTCTTAAAGTATTCCATAGGTTAACATATTTATTAAATATTATTTAATCAACTTTTTTGACCGCTTTTATTAAACGAAAAAGCTTATGATAAAATATGTACGCCTACCCTCCAAATGAGGAGTTTTGTACCCAAAGCAGCAACAATAAAACAAGAAAGTGACTGTTTGGAAAAAAAAAAAATTGGTAAGAAATAAATTTAATTAAAAAAAAAAAAAAAAAAATTCTATGAGGAATCATAATCCTAAGGGTTGGTTGATATAGTTACAAGGCAACCCTCATTCTTAATTTATAAAATTCTCATGTTTGAATTGTTCACCGGTAATTGCATGATTATGGTGCATCATCATCAAAAGTCAAATGAATAAGAGACTAACAGAATGAACTGATTTGAATTGAAATTGCTTATGGCGATGAAAATGTTAAGAGCTCCCGTAAAAGTATCGTAAAAACTTACGCGTTATAAATTGTTGAAGAAATCAAATAGGCATACAATACTATATGTTCTTTAGCTATCAATGCCTAGAAATAATTCTTTAATGTTTCGTTTACTTTTATGACCATTTAGACACCTTATTTAACCACTCGAGATGATGATTGTTGCACTGCATTATTAAATTCTGGGTTGCTGGCGGGCTAATTCAGTGACTGGCTGACTGACTGATTGTAATTTTTTTATTTATATTTTATGTTTCTTTTTATGTTTATTTAATGGTTGTAATAGTTGTTTTTATTTCTGTTTATTTGTAAATGTCGGCATTTTTAGTTCAATAAATTTCAAGTGTGTTTAAAATGTCGTAAAAACTATAAAACGCTCGTAAAATGAATTGTTTTTATGTACTTATGGGGGTAAAAGAGTACAAACAACTGATTTATTTACATAACATTGCTCGCTTTTGTTTTGTCTATAACACAATTTCGGGCAGGAGGTGAAAAACAGTTGAATATTTTATTCAACACTGATAACAATTTCACAGAAAATAACGAAAGAAAGAAAAATAAAATTATTTTCAATGTTTATGTACAAAAAGAAAAAAAAATTAATAAAAAACTCAAGAAACATCTTATTAATCTTGCCGTGGAAGAAATTTTGAAACATATAATTTTTGGCTGTGATATTAAGATGGTATAGCCAACCTTTCTTAGAAATCATTTGCCATTATATATACAAAAACGACGTACTTATTTTGGAAACATTTGTTATCTGCGAATCAATCTATATTAAATATATATATTTTTGTTTATGTTAGACAACGATGATATATGAATGTTATTCAGAGCATATTTTGCAATTTTAGATGTAATAGCGAATGAAATCGGACATATGGCATTATTAGGATCGGGATCAATATAAGAGAATATTGGAAGGCAATTTGATGGCATGTGAAAGCTTTAAGTTAGCTTATTAAAAGTGAAATTGGTATACGGCAAGGATTTGTCATATCACCATTATTATATAATTTAGTGCTGGACTCTATACTAAAAAAGGCGTTGAAAACGGTGAAGATATTACATGAGGTCTATAGGGCCGTTTGAATGACCTGAATTATGCGCACGATATCTGTCTTTTAGTCCAAAGCTTTTCTGATCTTACATTAAATTTGACTACTGAATACGCAAGGCTCGACAAATATTGGGTCGTTTGAAAACCGTCTGAAAATCCTCGCAGCGTGTTAAATTAACAATTCTTAATTCAAATGTGAAGTCTGCTCTCTTTTCCGGTTATGAGACTTAGAATATCGCTCGCAATGATATGCAAAAAATTCAAGTATTTGTGAATCAAAGCCTTCGAAGAATCCAGCGTATTTTTCTGGCTAAATTTTATCTTAGATACTGGACTTTGGGAAGAGGCCAACCAAAAGGCCATAGCTTACGAAATAAAACTTCGAAAATGGTAGTGGATTGCACATACTATAATAATGACATAACAACCTTATTCTCTAGATTTTTATTCTTTTAAAATACGTTGAATTTAAACTTTAACAACTAACACATACATTATACAACGAACACGAAATTTACTCTATTTTTAACGCATCAAAATAAGGTATACACGAAAAAAACTTTGACACAAAAAAAGGAAATAGAAATACTTGGAAAGTGATGCTATTTTTCAAAGTGATGCTATTACGGGTAAAAAACAGGTTTTTCGTACCTTCATGCACTTATAAGCTAATAAAAGAAAAAGGTTTTTAAAAACTTTGGAGCAGAAGAACAGATCTACTAAAAAGTGTATACCTTACTTAAGTAACCACAAACACATTTTTTGTCCATTCATTCATTCCAAATTTTCAAAGTTTTTACACAATTTTTTATATAGAAACTGTACTATTTTTGGATTTATTAAAGTAGTATGTTTAGTTATAAATAAAGATGTGAATTGACGGAGTTATAACACCCATATGATAAAATCTATATGGTAAAGCATAAAGGTGTACACTTTATTTTAAAATAGTTTTTTATTCAGTCCTTTAATATACGATTAAATATAACATTTGACTTTAAAATTCTCTGCTTAAAATTCTCTGGTAATTATTCCACTGGTTTGAACCGGTTTTTTTTTTGGTTTTGTTGCATAGGGTTTTTTCAAAATCTTCATTTTTCGAATACTAAATAAGCCGTTTAATTTAAATAAGTATAATTTTATACGTTTGTATATTTTTATTGAAAATATGCTCATCGTTTAACTAAATATTTATATAAATTTATTTATTTTTCTATATATGGCAACCTTGAACGTCTCACAGGGCACGCTAAAACTAAGGTAAATCGAAAAATCTTGAGCAAAAATAACCTTTTCTCATCTTCTGTAAATAAATATTGATTTTTATATACGGAGAATGATCAATTAAACTCCTTGAAAGCCCACAAATCTGCAAATGTCGGTTCCGAACGGGAGATATATTAGTTAGTGAAGTTTCTCACAGTGTAAATACACATAACCAGTCGCTAGTAATGTTGTGAAGTGATATCGCTGCTCGAAATCTAAACAAATTTTCTTGTCGAGGCAATTAAGGACTAATTACTAATAGATTACTAATAGATTTATTCAAAGTAAAACATTTAATTTTTGTTATCTTAGGCACCTATATTATAACTATAATAACAAACCTTTAATTCCATTATCTATCAAGAAATACAACAAAAACAAAATTAGCTCCTTGAATAGCAGTTCGAAACTTGATCACTTTCCAGTACTTTGTGTAATAAGCTTTGTTTTTTATGGCCTTCGCACACCGTTTTGCCAGAGTTTTTATGAGATCTGTTAGAATTATTGTTAGTATTGATTGCCACTTTAATTATAAGCTCTCCATCAGCTTCTGCTAATTTTTTAAAACGACGTTGTCTAGCTCTGCGCTTCAAGAATTATGAATTTTAGTTAAATAAAAGATTCGCTTAACCGGTTATTTTAATTAACATTAACCGAAAACCGATTTTTGAAAAGTGCCTCTTTTCGAGTTATTTTTAAAAAATGTCGAATAATCGATTTCCCTAGCAATTATATAGGCTTTAGCCAATAAAAACTCAGGCAACCAATACTTTATGGTGTCAACCAAGAAGCAGAATCAACCAGTGTAGAATCTAGCTCAGTTCTATTATTGGTTACACTGAGACCTTTCAAATGAAACGATTGAACCGCTTAAGTGTGACTAATTTGTTCCATGTTTACGATTCCACTGATATCGTTTGGATGGCTCAAAGAATAAAAATGCTAAATTCGTTTTCCATTCTAACAAAAAATGTTGAACTTCCTTTATTTTAAGCCAAAAATTTTACACAGAACTCTTTCTTTGTAATAATTTTTTTTTTTTAAGGAACACAATAGATAAAGGATAACAAAGGGCAACATTTTTTTCAAAAAAGAAAATGCAATAAAAACATGATTCCTTTAAACATTAAACATACATTTAATAAAGTTGCCACTTTTCACTAAACTACTTCCGCCATCTATACGTTATTTTGGCTTATTCGTGAATATAAATATCAATTTTATAAGGGCGTTGCACCGTCCATTTGAACAACAGTGAAGCCACACATCAATGCTTTTTTATGATATTTTTTAACTCACACAAAGTTTAAATGCTGTTACAAAGTTAGTTTTCAAGTAAAACTTATGCAATACAAAGGCGTTCACTCTAACGTCAGTAAATTGCGAACCAATGGACCCACAAAACTATATATATATATACCTTGGAATTGAATTCACCTTTCGTTTAAGGGCTTACAAAATAAAATCGGTTGGCGCATTTCAGAGAACATCAATTACAACGCATTTTATAGTCCTTTTTTTATATATAGATTTCGGTTTATTCGTGTTCGGCCTCGTATATGTACGTTACTTTAAGTGCCAAATGTAGTACGTTAAAGAAAATTTCACATTACCTGGATATTTTATCTTCGCTGTTTTAACGCAGAATATTACATACACAAAAAAAAAAAAAAATTGCCAACAAAATAACTAAAAAAATCGAAACAATACCAAACAGACTGCACCGTGAAAAATAAGAAAATGGATACAAAGCAGTATAAAAACCAAAACATACAAAAGTTATAAAAAAAACTAAACTCTTATCCCTATACTCTTACAAACGCTTAAAAAAACTCTTTAAAAAAACTCTTAAAAAAAAAAAAACATGAAATTTCTACCTACTTAAACTTGAACATGCGTACATGATTCAAAGGTACTAATAATACTGGTTCTTTGCAATATGACCCATAAGGCATAGTTGTCGTTTATAGAAACAGTTGTACACATGCGTACAGTTCGAGTTACTTTGAAATTATTAAGACAAGTTTAAGAGTTCACATGTGTGTGTGTAAACTGAACTACGTGATCATTTATGTTGTTGCTGTTTTGTTAGTCCCGGTTAGCTCGTTGACCGCAGGCAGACATTATTCTCTTTGATTATCATGGCATAAGACAACGCGACAACTAACAACTTCAACATACAAAAAACAATCATGTTTGTCACTCTATTTCATGAGATATAAGATTTTATATCAACAATTTTTTATTTTTCTAATTAAAAATAAGTGTTTTCGCTTTTCAGATGCATGATTGAGTTTCTGTTACATGGATATTTAGTAATGACGTAGGATAATGATAAAAAAGTAAAATTTTTTAATTTTATTTTCGTGATCGAATCAATTTAATCGAAATTTGGACATTTTGCAAATAAAATTAAATTTTTTTTTAATTTTCTTAGGAAAATTATGTTCTGCAAATACATTTTTGTTGTTGTGTAATTCTGTAAAAAACGAGAGTTAACTTTGCTTATTCGTAAATGAACTACTGAACTTCATATAGGAATTAGTTCATTGGAATGAATTGAATGAAATAACTACTTAATTAAAATAATATATTAATTAAGCTGGTCACCTTTAAAAGAACTTAGATTACATTGCAGATTCTGTACAAGAAATATGAAAAATTTACATTTAAATGCCACCCATGCAAAAGTTCGCGCAAGACTATTTTCATACGAAAAATTAACAACAAAAATTCAAACAAAACAAATGCATTATAATACTTTCACTTAAACAAACAACAAGAAAAATTATCTGAAATTATAAAAAATTGAGATCAAATAAAATAAATTATAAAAAAGCCAGCAGGATTGTAAAGAAATTAAGTCTTGAAAAGGAAAAGTACTTTATTATAAATTTTTAACACATCTATGTCGATATGAAAGACTAGCTTAGGTCGACTTAAGCCATTCTTACTTACCTACACAGATTAATCATATATAGAGACAATCAATAGTGGAGCAGGATTGTAAAGGTTCCACCCTCTAACGTTTTTTTTTTTCAACTAGTGCTTATTTCGTGAATGGTAACACTTAGCTCATGTCTGATTTGACAGATAATTAGCTTTATCCTTCCGCTGAACGAATATGGTTGTGTATACGCTTGAACAAGGCTTCGCTAAATGGGCCAGCGATCAACTTATAGAAGATGCCGATTTTGCCAAAAAAAAATCATCTTTTCAGATGAAGCTCATTTTGATCTTGGCGGGTATGTAAACAAGCAAAATCGTCGCATTTGGGGCACAGAAAACCCGCACGCATACATTGAAAAGCCGATACACCCAAGGCGAGTCACTGTTTGGTGCGGATTTTGGTCCAGAGGCATAATTGAGCCAATTTTCTTCGAAAATGAGCCGCTACAGTCAATGGCGATCATTATCGGGCCATGTTGAACGAATTTTTGTTCACAAAAATTGAAGAGGAGGATATTAGCAATATTTGGTTTCAACAGGACGGCGCTACGTGCCACACAGCCGATGTTTTGCGCCCTGTTTTTGAAGATCACATTATCAGTCACAGAGCTGATGTCGTTTGGCCAGCTCGGAGCTGCGATTTGACACTGTTGGACTATTATTTGTGAGGTGCCGTCAAAGATAAGTATTACGCCAACAAGTCAGAGACAATTCACGCTTTAAAGGACTATATTCGTGAAGCCGTTGGTGAAATACATCTGCACACAATCGATAATGTGCTTAAAAATTGGACCGATGGTGTAGGCTACTGCATGGCCAGCCGAGGCAGCCATTTGAATGAAATTATTTTCCATTATTAACCGGAAGGATTGCACTTTCAAATAAAAAAAGAAATTTGATTAAATATGCAGTAGTTTTTTTTATAGCATTTAAAAAAAGAAATTTATTTGGTGGACCCTTTATTATTTTTAATATCAATTTAACCGCTGGCCTTAGGTATAAGGTATAGGTTTCATTAGAAAGGCTGTGGTCGTTGTAATATGAATCAATAAAAAAATATTCGTTTTGTTTAAAAAATATAAAGAAAAAGTTAAAATAACAAAATATTTTATTTATTTAATTAAAATCGTTAAATAATCATAAAAATTGCAAAGATTACAACGCATATTTGACAATATTAAGACAAATTATTTCATATTTATTCGCTATTAGGGATTGCAAATCGATAATCGTAGTCCTAATCGCGACTAATCGCACAGTTTAGTCGTAATCGTAATAGCATTGTTATTAGTGCCATTAAATTTAAATTATTTCACCCACACTGTTTAAGTAAAAGGCAATTAAAAATAACTACACAAAGTATATTTGAATAAATAAAAGCCTGTGTTTCATTCAAAGTGATGCCGGTTGATTACAAACTTTAGTGTAACCTTTATAATAATAAAGGCTGATAATAGGAACTAACGCGTCTTTTAAATTCCAAAACACGTTGAAATTCTATAATACCAGTATTAGAAAGAATAATCCTTTTGAAAGCCGTACTTGCAATAGAAGCGCTTTGCAGATAAAATGCAAGATTTATATAAGTTGACAGCACCCCTCATTTTTAATTAAAAGATTTGGTCAACAGCAAATAGATGGTATTAGCTCTTAAGAATAGAATGGACAAAACCAAAACTTTATAAACTTAGCAACATATGTATATTTACAACCCACCAATACCATTGTCAAAAATATTTGATCAATCATTCACTTAAACGCTTATATGGATTTGAAAATACAAAGGAAGATAGTGTTTGCTAAGATGTTAGCATGTGAAGAGGATAATACTGATAATTTGGAATATGAGTTACAGGCAGAAAATAATAAACTTCTTGTTCAGCTGCTGATATGCTGCGCCAAGAATTTTTCTTGTTTAGCAAAATAAAGATAAAAACAAACAATATATCTTTGTTACGCAAGGCTATTCAAACGGTGAAGCCTTCTTCAGCAGAATGCGAAAGAGCATTTTTGCAAAACACCTTGCTTTAGTGACTAACGAAGTTTTATTATTTAAAATAATGTTTATTAATTGAGTAATTTATATATTATATATATTTTTGGACTAGTTTTGGAACGAGCATTATTTTTGTTTTGTTAATTAAAGAAGAGATAATTACGATTAATCGTAATCGGGACTATGAAAAACTTCGATTTTAGTTTGTATATCATTAGTATCTTCGTCACTGAGTTGAAATCCACCTTATCAGATGATGAAAAAAAAAACAGTTTGCTTCCTTAGGTACATCGATTTGTTTTGCCTTAAGGGTCTTAAGAGTAGCCGTGACCACGGGTTCTGAAATTATCAAAAGATAGTTAAGGATATATCTCTTATTTTTTTACAGGGTTTGTCTGTACTATACGTAGTCCGGAAGCTGTTTTAAACTCTTCTGGACAACGTTTTTATCTTCAACCAATTGCTTGAGAAATACACGCATATTTTTCAATGGTACTTAAACGATATATGCTAAGCGACATAATAAAGTATACATTTTTAATGGTTATGATATTTTGCTAAGAATTAAAAACCAGTTTAGATATTTCCGAAATCCATTTTAAATTTAAAATAGTATCATACATAACTGAAAAAAAATAAGTTCTGATTTATGCAACATAGAAAAAAATTATTTTTTATGGTCTTTTTATAAATTAAAGAATAAAGTATATAAATTTAAAGTATATAAATCTAACAAAATAGATTAAATCGATTCCTACATATAATTATAAACACTTATTATTTGTACCGTGCACCCTTTTTATTTTTAATGATACTTCGAAGTCGTTTCGGCATACTATTGACCAACTTGCCTAATGTTTCTAAAGGTATCCTTGTTGACAAGCTTATGCTTTAGTTTTACCGTTTAAAGATATTTAAATGTCCCGAACTGATGATATCTTATCAATAGAGTTCAAATTTGTTTTACTTTGTTACACACTGTATGTATAGTATACATACTATGTGAATTGAAGGCTTCGGCTTCAATTTCTCTTTAGATTCGCTGAGAAACTTTAATTTAGATAATAATCAGCTAAGTTATTAACTCATAAGTTCATGAAGTTACGAAAAATCAGTTTTTAACCAGTTTCAAAAATTTAATAAACAGATTTTTATTGTACTCGATAGTACCAATCAGAAAAATTATATCACATTCCAGGTTTTGTTCGAGGCATCCAGTTATTTGCTGTATAAAACAAAACGAAAAAAATATTTAAAGAATAGGTCTGAAATACTAAAAATGTGTTCTGGTGGGCAGCTGTGGGCAGAACGAAAATACTATCGCCAATAAGTGATTGTGTTTTAATCTAAAAAAAAAATAATAATTGAATTAATAGCATTCATATTTTGTATCCGTTCAACTTTGGTGGAATAAAAACTAAATTTTATAAATATTTTGAGGGGGCGTGTTTCGTCAAACTCGAAATAATTCAAATGCAGTTGAACTTAAAAAGTGTAAGCTAATAATCCTTATACAAGTTTTTCCCCAGTTCTCATTTTTTTTTTAATTTACATATTCGATGTTTGCGTTTCATATCTTGTCTTTTATAATAAAAATCTATGTCGGTAAGTAAGAATAGCTTCAGACGACTTAAGCTACTCTTCCATATCGACAAAGATATTGATGGTATGTATATAACACACTTTATACATTTTATGTGTGACAAATAAATAATCTTATTAATATGATTGTACTAAGAAAATAAAAAAGTAACTACTTCGCCTAGAATTGAATTGAACTTCAAGCTCTTCGATCATATATAGTTTTGGGAAATATTCTACACCTTGCTTTTTTACCGAAGTTTCGTTAGCCCGCTTCTGCGTCTTCCCCTTGGGAACATACTGGAAAATTATTTTCGCCTAAATATTTTGCTTATGCGCATCACATATTCTAGCTCAAACAGTTCATGACTCATTCGATGACTGTTCGCAACACCAAAGCAGTCATGATATTATATTCTGCAATTTTTTTGTTTTCCAAAACACTAAAAACCGCTTTATCTGCTTGCGAAAATATCCATACTTATGCATCACATAGCAGTACGGACAGTAAGTATTAGCGCCCGTTACAGCGTGCTCTCTGCCGCTATGGTATGGTAGGTAAAACACCCGCTTACCAACCAGAAGATCCTCGTTTAGTACCAGGTCAGACCATCTGAAAAGGGAAAGAGTTTTTTCAACAGCGATATTACCTCATAACTTTAGCTAGTAATTATTTATGGGTATTACTACTATTGAAGATTTCTCTAATGCATTTATTGTTTGGAGCCAGCATTAAACTGTAGGTCCTTTTCAATGAGTCTAAAAATAAAATCGGTGCAGTTCATTGACTGAGAGAAGTCCCCGTGTTCTTGGATTGTCGAAAAGCATTTATTAGCAAGTAATAATCTTTGTCTAATTTCAAGAAAAAATTCCACTCCTATCTAGAAAATTTTGTTAGCAATGTTCACAGGTAGATCCTATGACATTTTCGACATTTTCGAAAAATTTTACAGCTTGCAAAATGAGATTAACAATATAAAAAATATGTTAGAAGTAGTGACTATAAAAAACATATTAATTTAAAGTTACACGTCTAAAGTACAAACGTTATGTACATACTATATGTATGTATATTATTCGCTAGTTGTGATGCAGCAAGTAGACGTAAGCTTAACAATATTGCCGGGTATGTCTTCGGCATTAGAAGAAACAGAAAAATTTCACAGCATGCATTAAATATTTACGACATCACTTTTGGTAATTTATTAATGTACCCCGTTTAACTATACACGTACTACTTCTTGTCAAGGCTGCCAGATGAAATTTGCAGAATATCGTTATTTTTCCTATAAATTTTAAAAATATCGTCAATTCAGTTTCGGAAAATCGTCACAGAAATCTTACCAAAAAAGGAAGCAAGTTTTTAGCGTTTCCAATTTTTTAGGTACTACACAGTACATTTAAAAAATTATAAATTTTGAATTCGTGCATAAAGCTACTTGCAAATGAAATTTTATTACCAAATCGCTTAACTTCACTTTTAGAATTTTATTATATAGATTATTAGATTAGATGCCGTATTGATTCTAAATTATATTATATTCAAAACAAATTTGTCTGCTAAACGAGAAAAATACTTATAATTTAATTCTTTTAATAATTTCTTTCTTTAAGATTTATTTTTTCATTTTGGCGGCCTGGAGACGATCAAATAAACTTATCTACGCCTTATATGTGTGCCTGTTGTAGTATATTTCCGACTATATATACACGTTGTCGGCATTGATTGATGAAATACAAAAAAAATTGATTTTTTCATTGATGGCTTTTTATTTGATCGTCTCCAACTGTGATTGACAAGCATTATCTTCTTATGCTTCGATATTGTAGTATCATTACAGAAGACAATTTAGCAAACAAAGCCTACGAAATTAAAATACAAATGATGAATGACGAATGACGAATTTATTTAAACGTCAAGCACATGACTCTTACACATATACATTATTTGATAAGCTTATTTGATCGTCTCTAGACCGCTTTATAAATCTGTTTCACTAATCTTTTGATAAATAAGCAATCGTTAGCTTTTGTTGCTTATTTGACAGTAATTGTATAAACTGTACAGAGAAAAAATAAAAATCTAAATAAATAATAAAAATAAAAAATAGTTCTTCACTTAAAAACCGCATGCGTATATTTCTTTTCTTTGCTTTTGCTTTCTTGATAGCAAGCAAAAATCAGAAGAAGAAAGTTAGCTGCCTCGCCTAAAAAGAATTATTAATACTTTTTGAGCATTCAATTGTTAATAAAGCAAAGATCATCATTTTAGAGACAAAAAAGGTCATCAGAAATTTTACCAAAATTTTATTTAAAAATCGTCAAAATGACGATAAATCGTCAAATCTGGCAACTATGCTTCGTGTATAGATTTCTGTAAGCTGGTTAAGCTGGCTATCCGTTTCTTCGACTTAAGTACGTTTTGTACATCGAATAAGGGTAAAAAAATTGATACCAGATGGTATAACAAGGTGACTTTTGAGCAACGTTAAGTGCCAATAAGAATACCTCAAATACAAATCTTAAACAATGTGATCCGCGATATTTAAACATTTCACCTGGTTTCGTAAAACTATAAATAATACCGCAATATTCGGGTATGTTCTTTAAATCAAAATCGTGTTATATTAAAATCGAGTAAAATTCCAAATTGCAATAATTTCCAAATCTTACGAGATGTTTTGATATTAATTCGCTTTTTTCCCGTTACTCCTCTTGGAGCTTATGGCTTCCACAAATCATCTCCATCTAACACGGTTTACTGCTGTTGACATTGCCTCCTGCCACGTCCGATTGTTCTGTCTCAGTTCTTGGATAATTGTGCGTCTCCAGGTGTTTTTAGGTCATCCATGATTTCTTGAGCCTTAAGGATTCCACTTGAGTGACATTCTGGTGATAGTCTTTGGACCTTTTCGGATGGTGTGACCGACCCATCCCCACTTCCTTTTCCTTATCTGTTTCAATATGGGTTCCTCATTAGTTATGCTTCACAGTTCTGTGTTACTTATGGTTTTAGGCCAGAATATTCTGCATATGATTCTGAGATACTTGATAATGAATATCTGAAGTTTCTGTGTGATGATATTCGGTACAAGCCATGTTCACTGCAATACTGACTTAACACTTGAGTTGAATATTTTGAGCTTAGTTCATCTGGATATATGTGAGCTTCTCCATACTGAATGCAGTCGTCCAAATGCCGCTCTCGCTTTATTGAGTCTGTATCTAGGTCTGTTTCTGCGCCACCGTTTGTAGTCATTGTACTTTCTAGATAGCAGAAGCTATCTACATACTCGACTGGTTGACCCTGTAGCATGATGTTTGCCGTGCTCGTATTGTTTATTCTCATGGCCTTGGTTTTCTTGATGTTTATCTCAAGTCCAGTCTTTCTTGGTCCTCCAGTTTCGACTGCATACTGGAAATTTTATGCGAGAGTAGACAATTGTCATATGCATAGGCAAAGTCTTCGAGTTGATGTGAGAGACTCCATGTAATCTCTCTTCTTTTTGAACAGACTTTAATCATTATTTCATCCAGTACGATGGCGAATTGCTGAGTTGCTAGTGGGCATCCTCGTTTAACTCCAGGATTGCTGTGGAATGGTTGGCTGATATCCCCGTTGTGAAAATCTCATAAATCGCTCTGATTATTCGAATTAACATCTGAGGTACTCCTTTTGGTCTTAGTGCTTTCTATATAGCCGTTTGTCTGATGGTATCAAACGCCTTCTTGAAATTGACGAACAGTAGACACAGTGGCGTATGGATTTTTCAATGATTATTCGTAAAGTGTTGATCTCATCTACGGTATAAAGCCAGCTTGTTTGTCTCGCAGTATGTTGTCTATTCTGCTCTGAAGCCTCCCCAGTATTATGACTGCAAATATCTTATATATGGTGTTAAGTAGAGTACCACCTCTCCAATTATTACAGTCTTTCAGGTCGCCATTTTTTTGTAACTTTACAATGATGCCATTCTTCCACGTAGGAGGTAGACTCTCCTCCTCCCATACTGATGTTAACCCGTAGAATTTCCGCTGGTAGTCCATCTTCGCCTGCCGCCTTATTATCTTTCAATTTACCAATCGCCTCTTTTATCTCATTCAGATTGGGATGATGGTTGCATGGCATTCTTAAACTGTTTTCCTCATCTCTACTCTCAACCGTTTCGCTGTCGTCAGTAGTGTTTGTGATGTTACTAATTTCGTTGAAATGTTCTATCCATCTCTGTGTTTGTGCATCGCTGTTCGTTACAAGCGTACCATTTTGATCGGCAACAGCTTGGTTCTTGTTACACTTTTGATTAGTTAGATAGTTGTAGTTGTAGTTTTCTCATATTGTTCTGGCCAGCTGCTTCTTCTACTGCCGTTGCCAGTCGCTCCATGAACTTTCTTCTGTCTCTTCTTGCAGGTTTCACTAGTTGTTTCGCTAGCTATTGCTGCCTCAAGGTATTGTTGCTATTCAGCTTCAGTTTCAGCTCCCTTCTTTGAGAAACTAGGTTCCAAGTGTAATCTGATATCCAAACACTTCTATTTGGTTGCACTACCCCAAGCATTTCCTTCGCGACTTGATTATATATTGCTCTGATATCTTCCCATGAGTGATGTTGCTTTGTTGGTATCCGCTCACGGATTGCGAAGGTTAATGCGAGTTTTTGTTTCTTCGCCTTGTGTGCCTGATGATGCTTTTTTAACATTTCAATTTAATCTTGATTTCACCAGTGATGAGCTCGTGATCACTGCCGATGTCAGCACCTCTTCTATTTCTAATATCCGATAAAGAGCTTCTCCACCTTATGGTCAAGCATATGTAGTCTACCTGATTGCGTGCATTGCCGCTTGGGGATGTCCAGGTTAGGTTTGGGTCGCTTAGCTCTTCTAATGAGCTAGTTCGTTCACTTACAACAAAAAACATGTGTGTATAACACACGTGTGCCGAAGGTTGTTTTCGTATTTACCTGTCCATTATTATTATTATTTTATTTTTAATTTCATTACTAGCTGAAATCCGGCATGGTTTACTACCTCTATCTTAAGTATTATCTTAACTTAATTATTATTTTTACCACTTTTCCTCTTTCTATTTTTTCTAGGTCCATGCCTAAGCATTTAGGAGAGCCTACCGCTCCTTCTTGAAAGACACTCTAAAACTTTCAAAGTACTCGGCTCTGCTTTTTAGCTGTATATAGTCTTCAAACAAAAACACATTAATTTTTATATATAAAGTTTGCTTTTACCAGGTGTGCTCTGTACAGTGCACTCAGTTATTGACTAATGTACTTAGAAACTTCTACTATTATAATTCTAAAGATATAAAAAATGCATTTTTACTATGCCACGCTCACTTCTCTACTTCTGCCCACTTTTTGACTGATGATTTGTATTGCCCACGGAGTCATTGAGACCAAACTCAGAAATTTTTACTTTAATATATAAAAATCAATACATAGTTCATTTAGTAGGTATCATGCGCACTTCTCCAATTTAGCCCACTTTTTGACTGATGATTTGTATTGACTATGACGTCATTCAGACCACATTCAGAAACTTTCACTTTAACCCTTCTGAAGATATGCAAAAATTCCGCCAATTTTTTGAATGATGACGGTATTTGTACTCAATTTAGAGACTCTTAATGAAATAATTTTAAAGATATAGACAAATAAATATGACTGACAAATAAAAAAGTGGTCGGAATCGGATAAGTGGGCATGGTACCTCCCATACAAGTTTAATTATTTTTGTATATCTTAATAATGGATAGAGTTGAAGTTCTTAATTTAGTTTAAATAACTTGACAATCAATACATTTAAAACAATTATGGAATTTTGCATGTGCTTTCTTTATCTATTCGCATCAGTCAAATAGCAGGTACAACACAAAGCCTCCCAGCAACGCGGGAAGGACTACTATAGTTTTATATTTTAGATTTATGTTATATTTTTTATCTATGTTGTTTGTAATACCATTGTTTATTTATTATTGCTGTTAAACGCGATAATCGAGCTTAATTTAATTTTACTATTTTTTATGTATAATACAGGAGTCCGCCAAAGCGTGAAATACTTAAATTGATAAATACACTGACGTATTTATACAAAGTATTAACATAATTTATGTGTATGTAGTTTATGTGTATTATTAACACTTCTCGACCCTAATACTATATTATTATAATACTATAACTTGACCTTGTTAATAAATAAATAAATAAAATAAATAAGGATACGAACGAAATAAAATCTTACTACGCTACTGGACCAGCAAATCAAATACCAATATGATACAAATATATCATAACTTACTCATTTAAACCGTTAACAAAATGAAAACTCAAGTGAAATCGAAATATACTCACATAAGGTTTTACACTTAAATTATAGAAATAAAAGTTCACAGCAGTTTTATCTTTAAATTGCATATTATTTAAAAGCCAATAAATATTCCATAATAATACCAGCCGAAACATTTGTACATTCACACATGAATACTTGTACACATATCCCGTAAACGAAACCACAAAAAATTATAAAAATTGCGATAAACTGCCACAAGAAATAAAAACAACAAAACTAAAGATATGGAATGCGCCACTTTGTTTGCTGGCTATTGAACACATAAAATCAGAGTAAATAAAGATTCAAGACAAAATAAAATTATTTTAAATTTTTGATTTCAATAATATTCGCATATAAGACAATTAACTTTAATTTAAAAAGACTTTCTTATTATTTGTTTAACTCTTCCTTCCTTGATGAATTTTCTGTAAATGCAAACTATATTTTAAATACTAATTAAAATAAATCTGTGTGAGACTGGTTCATACTCGTAATTCATCCAAATTATAATATTACTGGTAAAATTAAAAAATAACTATACTTTGAAGCACTTAAAACTAGAGTTTGGAATGTGGTATGGTGAATAAAATAGTCGGGTTCTACAGGTTGTAATAAGTTTTTACCTCGAAATTAATGAATTCAACGCAATTAGAAACATTTTCAAATTAAAATGAACGAATTTTTATGAATGTGTTCAAGTATGTTTTGAGTTTTATAGGAATTTAAAATGAAATCGAATATACTCAAACAGATGTACACAGTCTTACAAAAGTATACATACAGGTAAAAAATTTAGCTTTTTGAACAAAAATTATTGTCTTTGAACCTATTCTCTGCAGTATTTATTAGATGAAATCTAAAATAATTAAAATTTACACGCAGAATATCTTACCTTTTTTTTCTTGTAATTTCAAGTGCTTACATATGAATAAAAAACTTATACGTAATGCTTGCAATCTTCTTTGACTTTTGTAAATTTATTTAATGAAAACAGCTGAATTTCTAAATGTCTCATGAGAAACTTTCCACCATGCTTCCAATAAAGCCCACTGTGGAGCTGAAAAGAACTTGACTTGAGTGGATAAAAATAAAAATAAAATATTCACTCGAGATTTAAAGAAATAAATAATAACAAAAAGAGTTAGTTTTTTCCATAATATTTATTGGCGAGTAGGTAAAACGTACCTTTCGGGTTGCGGGTTTATATTACAATCATAATAATTCTTTTCTTAATACATAAATTCAAGGTTGTATAGCATAATACTTAACAACAATACTTAATTGCTAAAAGAGGAATTAAATACTTAAGACTAAGGTCACCAACATAAACATACACATTATCATAAACGGCCGTATTAATTTTGCGTCCTAAATTTTAGTCCAATCGCCAATTCCAAGCCAATTTTGCATTCACTCATAGATTTTACAAGCCTTCCATATTCTTATTACATATTTGCTACTTTGAATTGACTTTCTCCTCTACTAATTTAGCTTTTTTTCTCATTAGACCAGCAAATGGCTTGATCAAAACGTTGCTTATTATTTTTTTTAATAAGTGCCACTGCCTTACTGTCGTTTCTGCGAAAGGCTGGAAATAAAAAATCAAAGTTAAAACTTTTTCACCAAATATGGCATCACTATTTCGAGGTAAAATAAGCTTCAGTATTAAAAGATTTTAGATTTCTCATGAAATTTCGAAAGATAACGAATAGATCTTTAGAATTATATAAGCGAGTACATACTATACTTAATTTAGGTAACTAAACCTTCATTTCACAATCCTATGTATCTATATAGGAACCAAACTATTTATGATTTTATTAAATATGTAAATAGTGTTACGAAAAATAAGTTTGGGAACAACTGGCGTTTGTTGTATCGCTAAAATAAATAAACAAAAGCTGCAGGAACACTATACGTGCTGTTTACAAATAACCAAATCTACAACAACAAACATTAGCAAAGATAAAGTAAATAAAAATAGAGCGGCAACAACAATAATTAAGCAGTAAAGAAAACAAGTAACAGACAATAAAAAAGCAACAACAAATATTAAGAACTGAAAGAGGTAGACGTTTACATAAGCATGTCTACAAAAGAACTGAAAGGAAATTAAAAGAAGAAATGGAATCTACCTGAAATATCGAGAGGTTCGAGAGCTTTCGATGTGTTGTTTACTCAGCCATATTAAAAGCACATCGATGCGAACAAGAATCAGTTTAAGTAAAGTAAGCTCAGCGAACGTGTTATTGGTGTGAAGAGAGTTTATAAGGAGTAAGCTCGTGAAGTGAATCGAGAAGTAAAAACCAGTTTAGTTGGAAGATCTTTAGGTGGAAAGATCTGTCGAGTAATTGTTGTTGTTTACAAACTTGTAAACAGACGGAGTAATTAAGAATAGAAAATTGTTATTGCCTGTAAAAAGGTCACTAGCAGTGGTGCACAAAATTGTGTTGAATAAAAGATCTTAATTAAGAACTAAACAGGAGATTTATTTTATTTTAACTACAATCTACGAACTCATAAATACACGCTTCTAAAAAGGTAAAACGTAACAATATGTTAAGTTATAAACAAGATGCTTGTTCGTCAGTCACACGTAAACGACTTAACCGATTTTGTTGAAATTGGAAATACAGATCTAGCTGACGAAAATCTAATGGGGTGTGCTTTTTTCAGAATTGGACCTGAGCGAAGCTAAGATTGAGCTTAAATGGAAAAAATTTGCGACTTTTCTTCTGAAATTTCTTAAGTAAAGTTGCTTGTTTGCTAACATTCATCATCTATTAAAATGTGTAGAACAAAAGTACCTTTTTAAAAGTTGTATTTAAAGGGGCCTAATAAGGGGTAAAAGGGGAATTTATATTTTCTTGAATTTTTACAGTATCTCTCTGTATGTCTGGAAGGAACTATAAGCTATATAAATTACAAAAATTCCATCTGGGCGGTGCCATGCCCATACAAAGTAAATATTTATTTTTCTAGGTCTCCGAATTCGCGACAGAAAAAGTCTCTAAATTTTGCCCAAATAGATATTTGGTCAATGTAAATCATCAGTCAAAAGATGAGCGAGTTTAGAAAAGGGGGCGTGGTACCTCCCATACGAAGTAAATATTGCATTTTGTATATGTGGATAGCGATAACTATTAAAGCTTCGTTGCCTATCCTCACCAGCCAAAACGCGGGAATTGCAGAAATCACAATCTGTAAAAGCTGTCTAAGTAAATACGTATATTATATAAAAATATATGTGAGTTTGTTTGAAGACGTATGCAGCTAAAAAGTAGAATATACAGTGTCTACTTGGAAGGAATAAATGATTGGATTTTGACCGGAACGAGACAAATTTAACTAAGATAGCATTTAAGATAATAATTAAGATGGGGGTAGAGCAGTACACCGAGTTTTAACATACATATATATGCATATATATGTCTTGAAACTCTCCATATAGTATTCTACTACTAATGAACACATTCTTTCTTCTTTTTTATTGAATATCCATAATGGATGTTATTAATTACATGCATACTTTACAAGTTTGTACGTAAATATAATTACAATTGCAATAATCTCTAACTAACAAATGTTATCGACGATCTTCTTTAAGTTTTGATGATTTCTAGCAGTGGGTACCAGTTGTTCCATTGTTGATAGGCCAGTTCAATTTCTAATGTTCTGACATTTATTCTTCATTGCAAGGTTAATTCTTGTAGCTCGTATTTTTCTCCGCTTATGTCTTGCCCGAAATAATCAGTTCGACTACGCTTTATAATTCGCAATACTCTCTTCCATTTACAAAAGACGATAGCACTACATTTGAAAAGATTTTAACAAGTTCAGGTGTGTTGTTTCAATATCAAATTTTCGACCCCATAAAGAAGTAACGACCAATATAACACTTCAGGAACCGTATTCAAAGAGTGATGTTTATTACGCGATATATATAGAAAATTCAAGCTATTTCAATACGCACCTTAATTCTCCCTCACAAACCAATTTTTCTCTAACCAGCAACCTGCGTCCCGTATATTATTTATATATTGGCCATTTAATTTAATTCCTATATTAAGTGAATCGAGTGCTGCTTGAAATATTCGCTCAGAATTAAGATTAAACAATATACACCCTTGTCTTACTCCACGATGTATATCAATCTGGTTAGTCGTTATATCTCCAATGCACATAAGTTAAATAATTAAGTCGGCGTGGCCCTCCCATAAAAATGGTGTATGTCTCAATAAATAAATATCAGCTGAGACTTTAATCGACGCACAGTGGCTTATTTTCTCAAAAACCGTCGCAAAAATCTAAAATTTGGTGACATAATTTTGTGAAATAAATGAATACATCATATAAAAAAAATGCTCACTTATTATGAACCATTATTCCATTATTCCTTATTTGGATAAGGAAGAGCTGCTCAAAGTTGGCAATTTTTAAGAAACGGAAAAAAGGTTGGCTTTGAAAAAAAAAATTAGAATTCGGGTGTCAGAAATGTGGCATTTTTTTTAAGTATGTCTATTCTTTATTAGAAATATAAAAAAATGTTTAGAGGTTTTACTGACACCCAATATTCAGGTCATTTTCAAAAATAAAGTAGAGCTTAACTAAAAATGCTCAATTGTTCACGCCAAAATTTTTCAGGGCATATTTGCTACACAGTACTGTAACTAACTTAACTAAGCTTATCCTCAACAAGTGACAAGTTTTCATGAAATAAAAAGAAAACTATTGCAATCTGTAAACAAAAAACAAGAAGGATTTTGTTTACATTTTTAAAGTATGTCATAAAGATGAGTTCTAAATTTGAAAAGAAGTTAAAAAAACTATCCAAGCTTTTTCATGTTTTGCAACTTTTTTGCGATTTTTTTAAGATCAGACCCCTTTAATACATTTAGCTCTAAACATTTAGAATCCTTCATTTTTGTTTTCTTTTGTATATAATTTGCTTATTTTACAACACTTTTTGACTGATGATTTCTAGTGACCACCATGCAAATAGGACCGAATTTGGAGACTCTTACTTATACCATTGTGAACATATATACAAATAAATATTTACTTTCCCACGCCAACCGCCCTGTCGGAATTTTTGAAATGTACAGTTCCTTCCAGTACTCCTATGCCGACCATGAAATCATTTGAATTTTAATGATGGCATCGATTAAAATCGCAGGAAAAGGCATTACCCTTCGTTTAATTTAACGCAGTTACTTACCTAAGATAAGAAGCCGTATCATAAGTAATGAAAGACAGTCACTTATAATCGTGGACATTCAGGTGGAGTCAGCGGACGCATTATCTGGCAGCCGAGCTTCTCTGGGATAGTGGCTAATGAACGGGCTAAAGAACTTGCTATCAAAAAAAGACAGAAAAATAAATTGAATTAATAATTAATTGATCGAGTGAAACAGTAAGCAGGATCACAAGGAATATTATTACTCCCTAATGGGAAGAGGGTGAGTGAATTTTAAAGGGTTCTACATATTCTGACTTTTAAAACTCGGTTAAAAGCAAAACTACTACAATATATAGGATAGGTTGTGTTGAGTGTGACGAATAAAGAGCATGGGGGGAAAATGGAAACATACTCTGTGGTGCAACCTCAATCCTCAATCTCAATAAGAGATTATTAGAAACTATGTTGTAGGGTCTAATTTTCTTAATATTGTGCGATAACGGCAAAACATTTTCTCGCTGAATTGGAGATTTTTGTTTTCTCAGTAACGCCGGAGCCAAACAGAGGCTCATTGCTCAGTAGGTGTAATTATTTTTAACTTCAGATAGCGTAGCCAGATCAGCCTATTATTGACTTAACCTAATATAAGTATATTCTCAAGTATCAACAATGAACAACAAACTATAAAATCTTTTGTAATGGCGATTGTGAAAAATCGGGTTAAAGATGAAACTGCATGAAATAGACTAAGAAAAAAGGGGAGTTAATTTAACACCGACTTGTAATCACTCTGGTTTTTGTTTTTTTAAGTAAAGTGCTCACTTTAACTCAACCAAAAAAATCATGTTTTTGATAATGGGATTTTTTTTTATACTTTTTTCTCAAATTACATTTTACAATAATTATGCATGTTTAACTAAACGATTTGAACATTAACGCTTTGGTGGAATATAAGACTGTTTCCTTAAAAATTTTAAAATTCGCCAAACATATAATTTCATTTCATTTTTTGTGATTTTATAAAATTGATTACAATTTGTTTTGTTTTAGTTTTGTACGAATACAGTATGAGTACGCAATGAAAGAATTTGTACGAGTACCTGATCCTTACGGATAATTATTATTGTTCAATAGCTAGTCATCATCATCATCATCATCGTCATCATCATCGCAACCAGTGGCTGCCACATAATTATGACACTCATCATCTGTTTAAACGAACAATTCATCATTCTACCTGTGTACTGCAAATGCAGTTAAATTTTCTTTTTTATATATTTTTTATATTTTTTATATTTTTTCTTCACAAAAACCTCATTTAAGTTAAACGTTATTGGCAATTTAAATTTTACATTTCGTGTCTCGTTGATGGTGTCTGTTGGTTTTTTCATGCATTTTGGTGGGTTTCTTAATTCGTGTGCTATCCGTGTTAAGTGACCATTTAATTTTTCTTTGGCGACCCGGCACTTGGTTTTCAGCATTTTCTCTTATATGGTAATATCAAAAACGTGATTATAGTCAGAAATAACACTGGAAGTACTTCGGAAAGTAATAATTTATATTCGATATGAAACAGGTTGGTCAAGATGCTCACAAAGATGATGTTGATGGGATGATTAATTTACACTTTTGCAGTAAAAATGGATTATCAAAGGGTATATTGGTCTCATATTTTATCTCTTAGTATGCTTCTTCTATTTAAATTATGTTAATATTCTCAATTAATCATAAGTTGTACTGGTACAGGTTCCTTTAATTACAGGAAGCTTCTATAACACGGCGTTGAATATAACAATGTAAGTACTTTAGATGGACTTTCTTTTTTCCTTAAAGTTACAAATAATGTCATGTAAGGACAACTTGACTTACCTGGAATTTATATGCAATAATTATTAAATTTTTATGGCAAAAAATGGCCGTTTGTCATAATCATTTGCGTTGAAGGAATATTTAAAGCAAATTCAAAATAAAACAATTTTACTTTTAATCCGATATGATATACATATATCACATAAATATGAAATATTTTCTATTACAAATCCATATATCCATATACATATACATACATGTGTATGTATATTTTAAATTTCGCGTAAACGAGTAAATTAATTTTGATGAAATTTAGAACACTGACAGACCTAGCTAACATAAGTACTATAGAGTATGTTTTTTTCTCTTTTAAAAACAAAGTTTTTTGCTTATTATTATTCATCATCCCCTAAAAAAAGTTGTACAAAATCTTTTTCTCAACTTTTCTACTTTAAGGGGCTTATAAGTGGTAAACGAAGAATTTTCGGCTCATATTCCATACCTACGAAACACGAAGTTATTAAGGTATATCTTAACACTACAAAATATAGAGTCTTTAAGCTTTTCACATACTGTTCCTTTATCAAGTCGCGCATTAAATAAAAAATTTTACTTTAAAGGAAAAATGGGCTTACCCACTCCCATAAATAATGATATTGATTATCGAACATATTGTAACAATAGTCAGGTCATTGCTAAAAAAAAGAATAAGCAAACGCCGTAAAAACAACTATGCGTGCTGTTTACAAATATTCAAATCGACAACAACAAACATTAGGAGAAATAAAGTAAATACAACAACGAAAACAAGCAGAAATGAAAAAAGTATTATACAATAAAAAACAACAACAAACAACAAGAGCTGGAAAAAGCAGATGTTTACATTCGCATGGCTTAATAAGAACTTAAAAGAAAATAAATAGAATTTAGGTGAAATATCGAGAGATTCGAGAGCTTTCGAAGTGTTGTTTACTCAGCCTTATAAAAAGCACATCGATGCAAGCAAGAATCAGATTATTTGGTGTAAATTCGTGAAGTAAAAACCAGTTTAGTTGGTCTGACTGAAAAGGTTGTGATCGAACCTAAGTTGTAACAACGATTGGCTAGGAAGATCTTCAGGAAAAAATATCTGTAGAGTAATTGTTGCTGTTTGTAAAATTGTCATTAAGAATAGAAATTGTTATTATATATGTAAAGGTTACAAGCAGTGTAACATAAAACTGTGTTGAATAATGAATTATTAATTAAAAACCAAACATAACATTTATTTTATTTTTACTACGAACTCATAAATACTCATTTTTAAAAGGCAAAAACGTAACAATATCAATAAATATATTAGCGGGAGACGTTGAACGTAGTCTTAGCATTTACTTTATAAAGACGATGGGCAGCAAGGAAACGAATAGGATCGTTATTTTTTCAAGTTTTAATTTTATCCTTTAAAAATATATTTTCCTAACATTTATTTTAAATGCATTAAATAAATTTCTGAAGTTTTATTATTATAAAAATACATCAATTTGTTTTACTTTGAACCATGTGCCTATACTTTATTTAACTACTGTATATGGATGAAAATTATAATATATCGTTTAATCATATTTCTATTTAAAGAAAAATCAATTACAACATTTCTTCAAATTCTCCTCAGTGGGTCATCATTAGCATAATTTGTACGAAAGTAAAAGAACAAAAAAGCAAAGAACAAAAGAAGCATGTCGTTTGATGTAGAATATTAAAAAATATATTTCCCAAAATGGGAGTGGCGTGTTGTAGTGGTTAGTGTGCAGGCATACAACACAAACCGCCAAGGTTCCAATCCCAGCAGAGGACATGACAAAAAATTAATTGCGGTTTCAAGTGTTTAATAAAGAGACTTCAACCTCCCTCCAAACAAATCCATTTAAAGAAGCCGCCTGACCTTCCAGCTTACCTCTGGCGATGACGAAAACCATCAGGCGAATGATCAGGAGTAAACGCCACCTACTGGCAAAAAATTACAGTGCTAAGTAAGGATCATCACCACTATTTAGCAAGAATCTTTACACACAATCATATGGAGGCGAGCTACAGTAGATTAATCATCTACTTAGCTTGAAAATCAACTTTATTAATGAAACTGATACAAAGCAATGAATACTTTGTGGAAAGCCAATATGCTCCCCAGAGGATTGACGGAGAAAAAAATATTTTCTAAAAGATATTCGTAGTAAAATTTCCATTCCAAAGTTTGTTTTCCGATTAAGCCCATTTTTTGTTGAATGAATACATAAATAAGCAAAATTGTCGAGTGAGAATTATCCACAAGCTTTTAACTAAGCACTATTACATCCACAGAAAACTATTGTCTGGTTCGTCCATATTTCTTCAAAAACGATGACGGCCAAGATGTTAACGACAGTGTATATAGGTACATGATTAGAAATATTTTTCGTACTTCAAATATCATGAATTAATCTTGGTGACATGTGGTTTCAACAGAATGGAGCAACATGCCATACAGTGTGCGCTACAAAGAATCTTTTGATGAAAGAGTAATTTTACGTAATGGTTCAATTTATTTGGCCACCAATTAATTATTTTCTTTAGAGTTATATAAAGTCACGTGCCTATGTCGATAAGCAAGACACAATTGAAAAAGACTACAAAAATTAGTGTAGCCGTATCGACCTCATGGCCTAAGTCATATTTAAGCATAAATGTCATAAAATTGTCTATCAAACCAGCCCCGTTTCATTGATATTCATAATAAATTTCTTAGTTTTACTATTGTTACGTTTTAACCTTTTTAAGACGTTCGAGTTCGTTTAAATTGCGTTAAAATAAAATTGAACTACTTTGTTGTTGTTACAGTTTCTTTATTTACTTCACTATAACTTTTATATTATTTGTCTTAATATAACACTTAATATTCGTTTACACAACACTTTTATTTTCGCTTTAACACAACTTTGTTTATTGACAGCCAAACGATAACTAACTGACGTGTAGGTAAAGCAGTCCTTTATATACTTAATTGCCTACAGTTTGGAAGGCTCAGGATATATTGACCATCTTCCATTTCCATATCCGTTAATCCAAATGTAATGTAAAGATAGTCGATGTGGCAGTGCTACCAAATTGACAGGGTAACACAAAATATACCAAAATCCCACAATGCAATGTTGTATTTTTATTTTCGACACACTATGGTTTAAACTTGTGTGACGGTAAAAAAAATATACAACATTGTCCTTTTGCTCTTTACTGCAGGCAATTTCCACTTACGAAATCACTACAAAAATGAAGATACAGTATTATGCCACATTTTATAATACATTTAAGAGAAATTTGAATTCTTTGCACTCTTTGACTTATTACTGATATAACATTTAGGTTATTTCGTCCAGTTTAACAATATCAATTATTATTAATAGTTATTTCCTAGTGCCGCTTAAAAGGCGTTTCCTGCCTTAGGCTGTATCCAGCAAGAGATTCTCGTTCAACGACTTTATTACATTAGTCAGACTTCTATGTCATGATCATCTCGGTTGTCCTCCGTACTGAACTCTTTGTTGGTTCCAGTCTAAGTTTTATCTGGCAATATTATTTGAAAGTTTTTGAACGTGTGTCCAAAACATTTTCATTTTTGAAAGCCATCTCTTTCTCAATTGGCATTTGTCTCTAAACACGTATGATATATTGGAAAAATTCATGAAAATTGTAAATTTGGTTAATAGTTTCGGTTGCAAAGGCTCAATTAAAAACTGCTTGTAATTGCAGCCAAAATAAGTAATGGACCCCTTACATACATTTGTTGTAACACCTGCTCAGTTGCGCTTTGAGAATGTCTGATATGTCTGATGGGAAGATAGAAAAGCCTTGGAAGTTTTAAATGATGTAGTTTATGGATTCTCAGTAAATAGGAGTGATGGTAAATACACACTTTTGGAAGAATAATGTCAACATTGACTGATGTCAGTTAAAATTCATTTCATGCAAATTTCTCTCATGTTTCTTTGCTATAAGTAATGAATGTGATACTGATGTTCTATGTGTAGGGATGCTACCTTATAACTCTTTCTAATAAACGTTATCTAAGAGCAAGTTGGTTATGTCTTCACTTAATTTTAAGTCCCTAGAATACAATTAAAATTCTTAAAATTTTAGATAAAATATTTCCAATATTTCCTTATAATTAAAAACGATTTAATTAAAAATTAAATAAATACTCATAAGAAATCCATTAGTTCTTAAATATTGAATTTTTTAGCTTATCAGCTAACTAACAAAATCATCCAACCAAATTCCCTACATTTATTCATCTCAGAATCATTTTCTTGCGGCTGAAGCTGTGTGGGCGTTAAATTTTAATAAAAAACATGTTTTATTCCATTTGCATTTGAATATTAACTACAAAGGCAATGTTAAACATATGTATGTAAATATATTTTTACCTACTTACATATAGACATTTGTTTTTTATTAAAAATTATGGTGTATTTACAATGATAAACGGGAAACAGCAGTCTTGATACGATACAGGGTACAAAAAGATTGTCATACAACAATATTCGAATAAAATAAATTAAAGGAAAAAAAAAATTAAATAAAGAACTGATTGAGGCCATAGCATTCAAGCGTATTATTATTGGTGTCGTTGTGGATGGACCATACATATATTGTGAAAATATGACAGAATGGCCTACGGAAAATGTCTTATTTTTAGAAAGATAATATAAAAGAGTAAAACTTAAAAAGAAGAAAAATAAAAAAATAAAATTTATTTCACTTAAAAGACCCAACGCATTTGTAAATAAATGTGTAAGCAACATGACATCTACAATGTAGAATAAAAGTGTTTACCAATGAAAATGCATTAAAAGTGACTAAAAAAACAGCAGCCTTTATGTTGTTCAAAGAAAACATGTTCGTGATTTTTTAAGGTTTTTTTTTGTCAAACTTGCAGTACAGAGGGAGCATAAAGTATTTTTTTTTTTTGCACATAAGAGTCGACGTTAACACATATACACACTACATACACTTAGAGGCACTTAATATTCTTCTTAACTTCGTTTAAATAATTAAAAATTAATTTTCTTCAGGTTGTTCAGGTAATTATAGAGCAATTATAGCATTTAACGTAATTTCATTTATTGCACCGGTACTACTTTCCATTTCAGACTTTACTTACGACACGTCACTTACTTCATATCGCAACACTGTAAGCCAGACAAAGAAAACGACTCATCATATAAATTACGTGCCTTAACCGGTCACTAGGGGACAGTTATATATTAAAAGTATCATGAATACGAGGACGAGTAAATATATGGTCAGTTAATTTTCTTGAGGATGGATGATCAAAATAAGGTGTACTTGTGCATTTAGTTTGCAGGTCATATAATTACAAATATGCGTACCCTTGCAATGTATTGCAATTATGTGTTTTTCCGATTGTATTTTTTAAGGTAAAATTAATTGAAGTATTTTTTTAAACAGATAAACATCGGTTTTAGCAATTAAATTCATGATGTGTTGCTTGAAAACACTTAATATTTGAGTAAATATTAAAAAAAAAATTTTTTTTTTAAAGAATATTTTTATTAAAATATTTTATATAAGTATAGCAAAATGTTGTGCAGTGAGAAACTTATAAAATGTATTTTTTGCTTTTTCTTTTAAATTTTAAGAGATTTATAAAAATATTTTGCCACCTCAATCATATAACAAATTTTGTTTTTCTTCAGCACGTGCTACTATAGATGAGTTATTTATTATGCGGATATCCTCGTCAAAGCCTGAAAAGTATGTTATAAAAGTATTCCGGGCTTGCTATTTTTCCACTCCTAGTCCTTGCATGGCTAGTTGTATACAGGAAAACCACTAGAAAGTGAATGTTAGACAATTATAAAAGAAATAACGGTTTTAGATACTGTTAGTTCCCATAGAAATTCAAGAGGAAATGTAAAAACCAATATACAATATACAGGAAAACCACTAGAAAGTGAATGTTAGACAATTATAAAAGAAATAACGGTTTTAGATACTGTTAGTTCCCATAGAAATTCAAGAGGAAATGTAAAAACCAATAAATTTGTATATCTCTTTAAAACTGTAGAACCATTAAGGTCGTGGAATCAAACGCTCGTGAAACAGCAAGAAACGCTTATTACAAATTTCGCATTTAGCAAAAGTGCCACTTTATGTTCGTATGTACCAAAAAAGTCGTCTGTAGAAAACCAGAAATTATAAACCATTATAACGAAACTAAAGTAGATGTTGACAACAAGGATAATATACTTTCAATCGAAGGATTAGTCGGTGACTTTATCGCTGTGGATGTAGTAGCATTAGCATCATACATTTTTTACATACGTATATAAAACAATGCACAAATCTCTGCCACAGAACGCCGTAAACAATTTTGAAAAGATATTAGGTTGCAATTATCTATGTTAAGTTGGTGGCAAAAACTTGCACTCGAACGGCAATAGAGATAATACTTGAAAAAGAGTCAGATACCTTAAAAATTTATATCAATTTTCCTAAACCAATTTGAAATTCACATGTGTAAATTAATTTTTTGTTACCTTTTGCCCTATTTCTATATATAAAAATGAATGTGTATGTATGTTTGTTTGAAATTTATAGACAACTAACCGGCTGAACCGATTTTCTTGAAATTTTTAGAGTATCTCTCTTCATGTCTGGAAGAACTATGTATAGGCTATATAATCGGTTCAATCGTTTAGCTGTCTATAAGGCACAAACAGACAAGCATACATACAAACTTAGATTCATTTTCATGTACAAGATTTTGGAAAACTATTAAAATATTAAATATTATTATCAAAAGTTTCGAGTACGACGGTTATCTACTTCTACAAAAATTTTCGGTTTCAAAATGCATCCGGGTACCTTGTCAGTCGCATAAGGGTTAAAAATAAATTTAAAATATTCAATTTCCGAATATAAAATAATTAAATATTAAAAAAATTAAAAAGTTTTTACAAAATGTGTAAAATATTTTAAATAATGAAATTTAATACAAAATTTTTAACAAAATATTTTTGTTTTTTCAAAAAAATACTGTTTTTACTACTTTTTAAAATAAAACTTTAAATAAGTTGAAGAAAAAACGAAATTAAAATTGGAATCACATTAAATTATTGCATCATTTAAGATATTTTTTGTATTTTCAATAACTTCTCTTAGGCTAATACTATTCTATTTAAGCGTTCTTAACTTATGATTTTCAGTTTTGTTTTTCATATATAATCCATTTTTAAGTGCCTATAACTATTTGATATTTTAATGATTTTTTAGGTTATGTCATTTGAATTTTATTCTGCATTAACAACTTTAAGTTCCTGTTAACTCATATACCCAGTGAATGGTAAAAGTTGTTTGTACCACTGCTTCTTATTCGTAAGAAACATATTGCTGTTTGATGATTGAAGAGTACGTATTCGCTCGGAATATCATATTTATTTAAAAAATAAATAAAATAAATAAAATTGCCAAAGGGATATTAAGCTGCTTGTAGTATTAATGTAGATCTACGAGTGTTATTGTTAATATTATTAATTAATTTAATTTTTCATTTCAATATCTAAGGATTAAGTCCTGTATGAGAGTTGAGTTTACAACAAATATATCTGAGCTAAATTTAGTACAAGTTCAAAAGCTTTTTTTGTTATTTAAGAGGCGTTTTTTAGCTTTTACAATCCTTCAATGGGTTAAACCACAAATTTATTTTGTTAATACCTTGGCTTATAAGTTATGGCAAATCATCAAGAATAAAATTGTGTTTGAGTAATGCTTAAAATATGTCGAAAATTTTATTTAATGATAAAACTCATGTTTAAGTAAATAGGTATTATATTAATTTTAATTTTAATAAAAAAAAATTCAATAAGACACCATTGCATTGCCCATATTTATTTCGAAGTGAAGTAAAAACTGTAGTTACAGTAAAAAGTGACGTATGACTAATATATTTTAGTTCCCAAATCCCAATGAGATCAAAAGCAACACCTTATGGTTTCAAGAGGATTATGCTGCGTGCTCTCGAAAATATCGAGATATCGAAGCCGTATTTTGTAGGCAACAATGGCTAACCAGAAATTTAATTTAAATATTTTTCGAAACTTGTTGTATAAATCACATTTGAATTTTGCTACAGAAAACGAAATTTTGTTACAATTACAACTACAATTTAAGATCATCTGGTTCAACTTGGATTGTCCCGGAATATTTTCTAGAAAATTTTGAATTGTCTAGCAAAAAAGGAATAATTATGTTTCAAACATTAACCAAAAAGTGATGCCGTATAAAGCATTCTGAAGAAATTTGCTTACATTTGCTGGTTTATTTTTTCAATTATTGCCCGGTACCCAAAGACGTTAACCAAAATTAATTTTGTACGTAGTGGTTTTTAAGTCCAACTACGATATATTTAAGCTTAAAAAAATAGAACAATTAGTTTCTGAGACCGTAGATGGTAAGTTTACTTGCCAGTGGGCATATACGGTATGTTAAGTGTTTTCGGAATCAAATACCACAACATAATATTCATATTTTCGTAAAACATATTTATCGAAGAGTAAAAAGTTAATGGAAAATTTTGCTAACAAAACGTATGTATATTTACTAGAGAGATCGGACGGTTATTATTCGACCGGTTTTAACCGGTTTTTTTGGTTTTGTTGAATACGGTTCATTCATCTTCATTTTTCGAATACCGAATAAACCAGTTAATTTAACACGAATAACCGGTTTATTTAAATAAGTACAATTTTTATACGTTTGTATATTTTTTATTGAAAATATGCTCATCGTTAAACTATTTATATAAATTTAATTATTTTTGTATATATGACAAACTAGAATGTCTCACAAAGAACGTGAAAACCAAGGTAGATCGAAAAAGATATACACTATTGAGCAAAAACGACCTTTTCTCATCTTCTGTAAATAAGTATTGATTTTTATATATGGAGAATGATCAACTAGACTCATTGAAAGCCCACAAACCCACAAACGCCGGTTCCGAGCGGCAGATATATTGGCTAGTGAAGTTTTTTACAGCGCAAATACACATAACAAATCGCTAATAATGTTGAGGTGATATCGCTGTTGAAAATTGTCAAATGGTGTAGCCTGGGATTGAACTGATGATTTCTTGGTTGGAAGGTGGGTTCTTACCTAACATACCACAGTAATTCCGTGGTGCATAAATTTACATACAGTAATCCTCGAAATCTAAGCCAATTTTCTTGTCGAGGCAATTAAGGACTCGTATATTACTAATAGACTTATTTAAACTTAAGGATTTTTCAGTTCTTTATAAGGAATGTCTACCACCATTTCTTGAATCATACAGCAATTGTATAGTTAGCCAACGATTGTCATGCGTATTCGCTCCACCCATACGCTTCTATGAATAGATGACGACTTTACAATTTCCAACAAACTGAAATGATTATCAGCTCCTAATCCAACAGAATTTCAACAGAGTTTTATTTAGTAAACATATTGATTTGATAAAGTCCGACACCATACCTTAAATCCAAAATGAATGTTTTTTCTTTTAATGGGTTAATTGTGAGCAAATACGAGTACTCTCAACTGTATGAAATGTTTGTTGCATAGGTCTGCTAATCTTACTTTAACGAAGTTGTCTGTTGAATCATTGTTGTTATTGTGAGATAAGAAATTATATAGTTTTATCATTTCGACATGATTCTTTAATTTCCTGGAAAAGCTTTACAAGTAATTACAAAGGCAAAGTTTAGTTTTCAATCTGGTAAAATAGGGTGAAGAACAAAAATCCAACAAAGCATTTTTCATCATGAGGTTCACTGCATTGAGAGGCATATACAGTAGTTTCCGCTTCAATTCGCTCCGCTTAAAAGCTCTTCCTCTTTAATGAGTAATTTTTTAGGAATGAAGTTATATCTTCATAAGAAATCCATTCGCTTAATTTCGTTCAAAAAAAACGTTTAAAAAGCATTATCTGGCAATGAGGATTCTAAACTTAAATTTGGCAACAAAAAATTAAGGATATAAAGGATTTTGAAGATTTTTAACAAGGGTGTGTGAAATGAGTGGAATATAAAAGAAAAAAATATATACTCGTATATACCTCTTCTTTAAAGTGCATTTTTTGTGCATTTATCAGAGGTTTTCATAAAAGCGTCAATTGCGAAATTTTCCGAGTTTTCGTTTAAATAATTCCCCTGTTAAATGCGTAAAAACTTTGCATTCTAACATGCGCATTTAAGCGGAGACTACTATACATAAATTAGTTTGTTCACGAACAATATGAAACAGTTCACCGGCACAGATAAAATAATTCAATTGAGGACTTTCTGCTTAGTTTTTTCGCAACATCACGAACGTGAACCATATTTACAATATGGTTTATTAATTTACGAAATTTTGCCAGTTTTGCTGTACATTTCTGCTCACTGGGAAGTAAAACTACCACAAGGATAGCTGATAGTATTCCAAACGTTTTGCCAAAACATTTATAAGGGGTCGCCAAATAATAATTTTTTTTTTTTTGAAAATGCTATAAAAAAACTACTGAATATTTTATCAATTTTTTTTTTATTTGAAAGTACAATCCTTCCGGTTAATAATGGAAAATAATTTCATTCAAATGGCTGCCTCGGCTGGCCATGCAGTAGCCTACACGATCGGTCCAATTTTTTAGCACATTATCGATTGTGTGCAGATGTATTTCACCAATGGCTTCGCGAATATTGTCCTTTAAAGCGTGAATTGTCTCTGGCTTGTTGGCGTAATACTTATCTTTGACGGCACCCCACAAATAATAGTCCAACGTTGTCAAATCGCAGCTCCGAGGTGGCCAAACGACATCAGCTCTGCGGCTGATAATGCAATCTTCAAAAACAGCTTCGGTACGTGTGGCACGTAGCGCCGTCCTATTGAAGCCAAATGTTGCTAATATCCTCCTCTTCAATTTTTGTGAACAAAAATGCGTTCAACATGGCCCGATAACGATCGCCACTGACTGTAACGGCCACTTCTCGCTCATTTTCGAAGAAAAATGGCCCAATTATGCCTCTGGACCAAAATCCGCACCAAACAGTAACTCGTCTTGGGTGTATCGGCTTTTCAACGTATGCCTGTGGGTTTTCTGTGCCCTAAATGCGACAATTTTGCTTGTTTACATACCCGCCAAGATCAAAATGGCTTCATGTGAAAAGATGATTTTTTTTGGCGAAATCGGCATCTTCTGTAAGTCGATCGCAGGCCCAGATTCCCAGCGTTGTTCAAACGTATTCGTTCAGTGGAAGGATAAAACTAATTATCTGTCAAATCAGACATGAGCTAAGTTACCATTTACGAAATAAGCACTAGTTTGAAAAAAAAACGTTAGATGGCGGACCCTTTATTTTTAAAATTTGCATGTATTGGCTTTGAACTATTTAGTTAAATCTGTCATTTTCTAATCCATATTTCGACTTTCAATAGTACAGTTTGTATGTTTGTTGTTGATATCTGATAACTGATAGAATGCATTATAACATAATAAATAAATTTGTTGTTGTTCCATTTCAAATCAAAGTTGGAACGCTCTTAAAAAATATCTTCATATTTGGGAGAAACTTTAAATCACGGATATTGAATGAAAAACAAAATTATTTTATTTCTCTTCAAACCACTGTAAAATACAATCAAACAGACCCTATATGAAGGAAAAAACGCATAATATTGAATTTAAAACAATATTTTTAAGGCTTTGATTTTTTATTATAATTTATCCATTGTTTTGTTGTTTTATTTTCTATAAAGAGCCACGGGAAGTTTAAATAAAACTAAAAACTTTTTTTTATAAATTACTTCGTCTACAAATATTCTTGATTAATTTCTTGTTGTTTTCTTATTTTTATTTCAGCTTAATTGTTACCATAATTACTTAGAATTGAGAGGCTTTTTACAAGTAGAATCACGTACAATAAAATTAATTGCAAACAGGACTTGACGAGTTCGTTTATAAAATGCAGCAGTTTAAAATAGTATTTTAAACTTCAAACAACAAGATGGAATTAATGATAAGTTATGCACAATAACTTAAAGCGAATGTCTTCAACTTGCAGCAGACACTTTTAAGCACTTTAAAGTTAAAGACATTTAAACAAAATCATGCATTTGCAGGTACGTTTCTTTTAAAGTTCCTTTAATGGTGACAATAATTAAAATTCTAACTACGATTTGATTTATTCCCTTACCACATGTGTGTTTGAAAAAGAAAAGAAAAACCAACAACAACAAGCCCAATTTAAAACAGTTCAATTCTTTTGTTTGAAATTAATTTATTCAAATAATGTAATCACCTTTGAAACTTCGAATTGATTTTGAATTGCCTTCTATTACGACTTTGACGACACTTAAAAATTTTAAATGATTTTTTCAGAAATACAAAGAAACATATTTTAATTTTATTTTATTAAAAAATAATGTTTATTTCGAGCTTATTTCCATAGAATACAATTTATTGATTTATCCAAAATACAACAAAAGAACATTTCTTCTAAACAACGATAACAAGAAAATAATCGTTAAATTTTATTATGAAATTTATCAAAATAATTTGAAAATAAAAATGCAAATTTTTTAATATTTTTAAATGGCAATTGTGTTGTGTACAATACAATATAATACATATTCGATTTACTCCAAAAAAAAAAAAAAAAAATATTTTTTTTTTTAATATTTTTTGTGTTAAATTTTTAAAAATTGTTTCATTCTGTTTTTGCTTGGATTAAATAAATTTTTATTAATCATTAATTAAAAATTTAAAAGGCATTTAATTGTTTTTTCAACAATGTCTTATTTAAAACTCAATAAAAATGTCAGCCATGTATAATCTCACAAATGGGTAACAAAATACACTTTTAAAAATTTTAATTCATTATTGTTAATACTCTTCTTCATCTAATCTAATTATTTACAAATTTGTTTCTAGTAACAGACAGTAACTAACACACTTTGTTAAACACGTTAACAATTTCATTTTAAAGAACTGTGAAACCATTTTTCTCAGTGTAAAAAAATTTTTCTTTTTTTTTAAAACTGTATGATTATACCATAAATAACAATGTACATAAAAATTAAAATTTTACTTTTTAAATTAATCCAAACATTAATTTATTTATAATTAAAATTTATTTAAAATTTAAATGTTTAAAAATATTGCAGTAATTTTTATATTTTAAAAGCCAGCGAAAAAGGAATTCATATGTATGTATGTATATATTCCGTATAAATTATGTAGACAAGTAAATACATTCATTACGTGGTTCATTTATATACATACATACAGCATTTATAGGCGTAAATAGCTAAAATCATAGTAAAAAATGCATATGTATGTACAAGGCGTATATCCTACATCAACAAAGTTATCGAAGGTTTTTCGAGGAGTGTCAGAACATTGATTGTAACTAAAAACTTCCTCCCATTTGAAGGGATATTGCATGGTATGTATGTTTTAAATTTGATTTCTTATAATATTATCACCACGACTAACAGTTATAATTGAATACGCGATTTCGAAAAGGGCACATCTTGAACATTTTGGCAAATGCGTTTTTTCGTATCAATTAGTTCTAAATGCTTCCCTGCACCTACTACGCTTGAAAAACTGACATCCCTAGCATTCCCTTTCTACTTTAGACGTTCTGGCAGATATGTCACAACTCTAAGAGATGTCCCCTTTTCGAAAATTGTTTAAACAAAGATTTAAAAAATGCAATGCAGCACCGCTTGCTTTGTTTAACGCGCAAAGCTGTTATTTTTTCTTCTTCTTCCTTATTAAGCTTATAGAGACAAAGTACCTACTAATGATCTGAAAATTGCAGCAAGCAATGGCCAACTACAAATGAAAAAGAGCTTCATGAAGAAGATTTTTTATAAAAGTATATTATTTATTTTTGGTAGAAGTATTTCCTCTAATTTTTTGATACCTCAAATAAAATTTTCTGCAAATTAATATGGTTTTTTTCGTCAAGTTTTGTATACTCGATATCATAAATTTCGAAAAGGGCACATGTCATTAATTTTAAATATATAAACAAACATATATAATAAAATCAATATCCAAACATTTATGTAATTTACGGTTAAAAACTAGCCCCAAAATATAATCCGTATAAAATTTTTTTAAACTATTACACATCATTAAAAAATCATTAGTTTTTTTTCATTTCCTGTAAACCTGAAATATTCGGACATGTGCCCTTTTCGAAATTGCACATTCAATTGTTAGTGTTGTTTTATTTCATTTATTCCTTTATTTAACAATTTAATACTAGCTCAGGCCCCTATATTATTTACTATTTTCATTGTAATTTTTTATACTTTTTCCCCATTTTATTCCCTTCCGGTTCAAATCTAAACACTTTATGTAGCCTATAGCTCCTTCCAGAAAGACACTGTAGAATCTAATGTTTAGCTGTATAGTATTATAGTTTTCAAATAAACACACATTAATTCTTATGCTATGTGTATACCATATAACAAATTCCGTGTTTAGTATAAATGGAAGATGCCACGTCATGTATCCAATTTCGTCCATTTTTAGTCTGATGATTTTTATTGACTACGAAATCATTCACACCAAATTCAGAAGCTAGATTTACTAAAATCAATATTTAGTTTCTATAGGAGGTACCATGCACACTTGTCCTATTCTACCATATTTTGCCTGATGATTTTTTTTGACTGTGATGTCATTCACACCAAATTCAGAAACCATTCAGTTTTAACCACTCTTAAGATAGACAAAAATCAATATATACTTTGTAAGGGTCCAGTTATCCGATTACGTTCACTTTTTGACTGATGATTTGTATTAAATATAAGTAAACAAATATTTACGTCGTATGGACGTGGAATCGCCAAGTAGGAATTTTTGAAATTTATGTAGCCTGTAGTTCTTTGCAGATAGAGAGAGAGAGATACGTAATCAATTTGGCAAGTGAAGAAAACACATATGTACTGAATGATTGTAGAGACATGACGATGCTGACTGCAGAGTTTTTTCTAAACATTGTCTAATAAATTTCCAGACTACTGCAGTATTACGCATGCCGTACATATTAAAATCGGATGGCGCATTTCAAAGAACATCAATTACAACGCATTTTATAGTCCTCTTTTACATCCATATATAGATGAACTGTAATTTTTAAGAGCTGACATGTTTTCATGCTCGGTAAGACAGTATACCTACTTTTTGCATTATGCGCGTCAAGGCATTCTTCGATTATTTACTGTGTAAGTTGCAACATACATTTCAGCTCTTTGACAAATGAGTAGATTGCCATAAAGTGTAGAATGTATCGAATGACTAAAGGCCTCATTATACGACCGTAGAAATCGTAAATCTAAATGTAACGTAAATGTAAACGTTTTGCCACTTATAGAACAATTAAAAACGTATCATATGTTTTTGTAAATGTGTGTATATAAATAATTAAAAATGAAAAAGAAACAGCTGTTTAAATCACAGTGATGGGTATTATAAATGTTCGTATTGTGTATACTTTGAAAGAAGTACCAAATAGGTTTAAATAGTATTATGTTTTTTATCTAAGTATATAAAAATAATATTGTTACGAGAATAAGGTTGGGCACCACAGCGGTTATTACATCGCTAAAATAAATAAGCAAAAGCTGCAAGAACAACTATACGTGCTGTTTACAAATAACCCAATCTACAACAACAACCATTAGCATAGACAAAGTGAATAAAAATAACACGGCAACAACAATAACTAAGCATCAGAGAATATAAGCAACAACAAATACTTAGAGCTGAAAGAGGTAGATTTTTAGAGACGCATGGCTACAAAAGAACTAAAAAGACATTAAAAGAAAGAAATATCGAGGCGACAGCAATCAATATATGTGTCGTAAACCCAGCGAGTACCGTTTAAGTAAAGTTAACTCAGCGAATGTGTTATTAGTGTGAAGAGTGTTTATAAGGAATAAGCTCGTGAAGCCAGTAGTGAAATAAAAACCAGTTTAGCTGGAGCTAACTCAGTAAAGAGAGTTAAGTGTAGATAACATCTGGTTGAAAAGGTTGTGATCGAACCTAAGTTTTAACTACGATCGGGCTGGAAGATCTTTCGGAAAAAAGATCTGCCGTGTAATTGTTGTTGTTTACAAAGTTGTAAGCAGACAGAGTTATTAAGATTAAAATTTGTTATTGCCTGCAAAAAGGTTACAAGCAGTGGTGCACATGTCTTGAATAAAGGATTTTTAATTAAAACCAAACACAGAATTTATTTTATTTTAACTACAATCTACGAACTCACAAAAATACGTTTTTAAAAAAGTACGTTTTTACCATATTCATATATGTACATAATAATAATATGTAATTCATACTAAACTATAACTTTTGCTACAAAGAAACACTTACGATTGACAAATGCTCTTATGAGATTGTACAAAAAAAAGGAATTAATTTGAAACAATAAACATATATGATATTTTATGTATTTACCAAAAAATGCAAGTACCAAAAAAATTAGTAAAAATACCACCTTAACATCACTGTTTGACAAATGTCACGTAAGCGTTGCCGTCAAATTCTTTCAACAGATTGGGACGTTACAGTTACATTACATTACGGGCATGTAATCATTTTCATAGCTCTTAAGACACTCGAAATGCGTTGATGAAAAACGTGTTGCGAAGACTTTCAGTTTTAGGGTGTTTAAAAATCGACTTTGAAAATTGTTTTTGTGAATTTCTTTCATTTCATTTTGCCAATTTGTTAACTTTTTATATTTTCTTTTTTTTAAATCAAACTGTCTGCCTACAATGTCTTAATTATTTTAAATTTGAAAAGGCAAATTAATTTTCTTTTATTTATGTGCATACATATGTATTGCATTTTGTTTTCTTTGTCTTGTCAAGTTTATAAGTCTTTTGAAAGAACGGCGACACAATAAAAAATGTTAAAAAGTTTTTCTTCCCAAAAGTGAACACGAAAAGCACTTTATTCGGTTCTTCATTCATATATATTTTATTTTATAATTTTAATCAAATTAAAGTATAGACAGATAGTGGACTGACCTCCCTATTCCACCCTAATTTTTATTCTCTCTGTAGTCATCTTTATTCTGTTGTGTTTGTTGTTCAAAATGAAATGAAAGCTACAGACAACCAACTACGAATATTTTGTGTTTGTGTCGTCATTGTCGTCAGATCATTGTATTCCTCTTCTTCTTTTTCTTAATTTTTCATAGTTTCTATTATTTGTCTTCATTTTTTTATTTTTACTTTTATTTATTGTTTTTTTAATTTTAATTTTTATTTTTTTCCTTTTATCAAGTCATTAGTTCAATGCCAAGGTCTGACTGACTAACTGCCTGCTTATGAAGTGTGCATTGTTGTACCAGTAATGGCAGCGTTTGACCATCCGTCGCTGTTCATTTTTGTTGATCTTTCTGTTTTTTCGTTTTTATTAAAAAATGTTTTTTTATTGTTACTCTATGCACCTTTTAAATGTTTTTTCAGAAAATTTTTGTTTTCAACTTTTTCTATTTCGCATTTCATACGCTCTCAGGTGCAACAGACATACATTTATTATGTAATAATTTGAAAGAAACAGAAAACCATCACTAATTTTCATATTTTCGTTATTAATTTATGTTTAATGAGCCATTTACTTATAAATTTCCCTGACCTTAAAGAAAGAACAACTAATTCATTTGATGTTTTCTATTAGAACTCGTTTTTAAGGAAGAACACATTTAAACGTCTTTGTAAGGGAATTTCTAAGACAGAAATTTGAAGGACAGGTGTACAAAAAAGTTCTTTAGAGAGTTTTTACAAGTTCAAAATAAATTCATAATAAATAAAAATTTTGGCTGCATTGAAAGGATGTATAGTAGTTCCCAAAAGATAAGCTTCTTTTTAAAATTTCGATATGGATTCCTTTCCTAAAATTTTTAAAATGTTGGTTGAAAACTCTCAATGTAAAGTCCTAAAAAGCAGTGCTGCCACCTTTTTGTGATCAGAACGCACAGACCTCCCATTCAAAAGGCGCTAAAAAGCACTAAATTATAATTTATGTAACTATTTGCGATTAAAACGCTCTGTAAAAAAGCGTTAAAAATATTTAAAAACAAAACAAACAAAATATACAAAATTTTTAAAAAAATATTTATATTATTAAAATTTCTATTTTTACAAAGATTTTTTTTTTAATAATATGAACGAGTGCTTCAAAAATAAAATCAAATACGATTTAGAACAAAACAACACTTAAAAACTGTGTTGCATTTCTGGGTTCAGTCGTAATATTAAGAAAATACCTTTTAGAGCTGGTGTTAAACAAGATTGTGTTCTTTCCCCACTGCTGTTTATCCTTGTCCTCGATTGTTAGTTGCAACGTGGCATACAGCATCTATCTCCTGGCTCATAGACATTGCGACATGCAATGAAAACTGGATTTTATACAGACTGAATTATATAGAGCATGATTGCAGATAAACATCTCCAAAGCCAATATTAAGCAAATCAACACAACGATCTTTCGAATTGAAAGCAGAAATTTGGGAGATATGCTATTTTTTTGCTATTTCGGCAGTATCCTCAAGATGTCTGAAGATTCAAGATTGAATCTAGGCAGCCAATCTTTTGGCCGACCGATTGTTATAGCGCGTTCTCTACATATCTTTCAAAAACGAAAATTAACATGTTTTGCACGTGTGTGAAGTACGGTTGCGAGTTATGGAATGCGGCTATGATTTTGTCAATTCGATTCAGAAATTTATAAACCGCTGTATACGGTCTATTTTAAAAATATTAAAGGTAATTGTGAGAAGGAAATAGAATTGATTGGATACACTCTGAGGAAACCAAACTACGACTTATTGGAACACACAGGTAAGTCCATTCCTAGAGAAGACAGATTGAAACAGAAGCTGCTTCACATAGAATGACTTGGTTCCCTTAGAATCCTTTTAGGATCTAAGAATAACAACTTACAAGCTTAGTATTGTGACTAAATAATTAAAATTTCTAGCCTTCTTTAAAATATATAATTTTTTCTATTTTACTTAAAATAACTTATAAGACTTGAAAAATGAGCCCTTATATTTAAGATACGTTTCAGAAACACTATCTTTTAGTATTTTTGCTCAAATATTATCTGAAACAACGTAATTTTTAATGAGTTTATTGGAATTAGTAACTTGTATTTCTTACAAAAAAATTGCAGCAAAGCGCTAACCTAGCGCGTTTTTCATAAAAAAGCGCTAAAGAGTAAAGATGCGCTATTCGGTATTTGAAACGCGCTAAATTGGCGACACTGCTAATCAGCTTATAAAAACGAATTGAATCCGAAAATTTAAATAAAATACCGTTCACCCTCCCTCTCTCTCTCTCTCTCTTTCTATGAAAAACAAACTTTTTTCTTAATTTAATATTTATTTATTATAGATAAAGTGGCATAAATTTTTGATATCTTTTAGACTATATCGTGTATACTTAAGAGATTTATGTCGATTTTAAAAAAGACTTTCTTTTCATGAGTGGTATTTTTACAAATCTTGTTGTCAACACTGCTAAAATATAACATCTTTTACACTTATCAAGACATGAAGAAGACAAAAACAATTTAAATGAATGTATTATCTTAAGTTTTTGAATTATGCTTTTCCAGATTAATAAATATCATGGAGCATACATTTAATAAAATAACATCCCAAAATTTTTAAAAATGAGCGTCGTTACATTTTTTAATATAAGTATAGATTGTTATGTGTCTAGATTTATATTTAAGAGTAATTTACAGAAAAAATAAACAAAAATAAATAAAATTTGTTAAAAAGCTGCAAATCACACTATCGTGCAACACTACACTTAATGAGAGAGAAATACATTCCACGATTGCAGAAGGAATAAATTATGTTAAGAAAATCCGGCTAAAATTATATGGGCAAAGAATAAAGCGGGTGTTGAAACTGCTAACTGGACATTAGGCTCTTGGAAAGCATTTCCTAAAAATTATGATGAGAAGAAGTCGTCTGAACAGCTGACATTGTGCCATTGTAATTCAATAGTGCACTTTCATTTACGAATATTGTATATTGTGTGGCAGTGTTTATACACGGTAGTGGTCAAGAAATTGATTGTAAAAGCATTTTTGATTTATTTAAACCCTGGTGTTAGATTAAAACAATATGCAAATGAAATGTGAATGTTTTTCTAAAAATTAAAGTACATTTTGCATAAGTTTAATTAATTAGACTGTTAGTACAGTTGCGTATTGTTGTATTAATGCGTCACATGGACAATTTCATTCTGGGTTATTTTCGCGAAAAAATTCGCCGCCGAACACACATTCACCCTTCTCACACGGAGGCCTCCAAAGCCGGTGTTGGATATGTTGGCATGGCCTACTTTATTCATGGTGGTTACAAGTGATAATAGACTCAATAATAACGGCTTATCAGGGTTGGCAACCCACTAGGTAACCTAATTAAACCAACCCGGGTTTTATTGGGTCTTATATTTAAAAAAACCCGTGTGGGTATTTTATTTAAAAGTTTTCATAGCATATTTACAACAAAAATAAGTAACATTTGCGTATTGCGAGTACAAATTACTTCGGTTTTCAAATCACTGCTTATATCTTTTCCGCACCTCTAGGCCAATTTCCGAATACCCTCTCACAAAAACTTCTTGTCTTTGAAGCAATCAACTTTGAAGCTGATTTTATATTTCTTGAAATGCAGTGATTCGGTATTATTGTATCCTCCGAAACAGTCAATAGTCAGAAGGAGCAATATCTGGAGACTACGGAGGGAGTGGCAATTGACCATTTCGAAAAATTGTTTGGCAATTTTTACGACGTGAGACCGAGTGTTGTAGTGCAAAAAAATAACTTAATCATGTCTGTCTTTATTTTCCGACCCTTTTGCTCATAATGCACGGTTCAAACGAATATTTGCAGTCTGCTCTGATCACCGAGTTTTAGCAGCTCATAGTACATAATGCCGCCTTATTCCTACTAACAGTGCAAAATTGTATTTTTAATACCAAAACTAACTAACAAACCCAAAAAAATATATTGTCGAAATGAACGAAATTCGGGAGCAGTTATTAAGCCCAATAAAACCCAATAAAACCCGGTGAGTTGGGTTTTTTTGAAAAACCCGGGTTTATATCCATAACGTAGTTCTCTGGCAGAGATCCCATTTCCTATTGAAGGAGACACGGATTGCCCAGAGAGCTCTTTTCTCTAGTGTGGAGAGCAAGTATGTGCTAGTTTCTATTAAAATTCGTGTACTGAATAACAGCTAGATATTTAAGTTCCCCACTATCAGGTGGTACCCAGAAAAAAATACTTTGTATCTCTTTGTGAATCAGCCGTGTTTGAAGGATATCCCGACAGTCCTTCCTTAGTGCAATCTGTCACCTCGATTTTAATAGTCCTCATGAGGTCGCTGGAACCCATCTTAGCCATATTTGACTTCTTCACTACTTTTCAAGCTGATTCTAAGTCAAGTATCGGAAAGTGGAGAATTTGTAATTGATTCAAAGCTAACATTATATGCATTGGGGCAAATTAATACGCAAAACTAATCGAAACCTATTTTGTTTAGAACGTAGTGAAACTTTCAATCAAATCACATTTAGTTTTCACAAGCTGAGTTAAGTATTATAATTTTACTTAAATTTAAAATATATATACTGGACCAAATGGCCTTTAATCTAAGACCAGTAAATCCTTTTTTATATTATTTTGTTTAAAAACCCAAAATAATATAAAGGGTCCGCCATCTAACGTTTTTTTTTCAACTAGTGCTTATTTCGTGAATGCTAACACTTAGCTCATGTCTGATTTGACAGATAATTAGTTTTATGCTTCCGCTGAACGAATATGGTTGTGTATACGCTTTTTTCGCTTCGCTAAGTGAGCCTGCGATCGACTTACAGAAGATGCCGATTTCGCCAAAAAAAAAAAAAATCACCTTTTCAGATGAAGCTCATTTTGATCTTGGCGAGTATATAAACAAGCAAAATTGTCGCATTTGGGGCACAGAAAACCCGCACGCATACATTGATAAGCCGATACACCCAAGACGAGTCACTGTTTGGTCCGGATTTTGGTCCAGAGGCATAATTGGGCCGTCTTTCTTGGAAAATGAGCAAGGAGTGGCCGTTACAGTCAATGGCGATCGTTATCGGGCCATGTTGAACGAATTTTTGTTCACAAAAATTGAAGAGGAGGATATTAGCAACATTTGGTTTCAACTGGACGGCGCTACGTGCCACACAGCCGAAGCTACAGTCGATGTTTTGCGCCCTATTTTTGAAGATCGCATTATCAGCCGCAGAGCTGATGTCGTTTGGCCACCTCGGAGCTGCGATTTGAAACCGTTGGACTATTATTTGTGGGGTACCGTCAAAGATAAGTGTTATGCCAACAAGCCAGATTCGTGAAGCCATTGGTGAAATATAGCTGCACACAATTAAAAATTGGACTGATCGTGTAGGCTACTGCATGACCAGTCGAGGCAGCCTTTTTGAATGAAATTATTTTCCATTATTAACCGGAAGGATTGTACTTTCAAATAAAAACAGAAATTTGAGAAAATATTCAGTAGATTTTTTAATGCATATTAAAAAATAAAATAAACTATTTGACGGCGTCGGCATCGACGTCACTTCGATATCACTTCGATGATAATTTTGAATTCCATAGGAGTATTATGTCGACAATGACTGTTTATGGAAAATTTTAAAAAGCATAACACATGTCTAATAAAACAAAACAAATGATTCGTATTTAAAATAAAGATTTTTGAACCGCTGTAGCTTTATTAAAACTTCTTAGCTTCAAAATTGTATTTAGTTGGTCAGGTTAGATCGAAAGTAGTATTCAGCTGTCTCAAGTAATAAGAAATTCATATCTAAGCCAAAATAGGTTTATAGTTTACTCTCTTATCATGGACATAACTAAAAAGAAGGTTCCATTCAGTAAGAAACCAATGCCGCACCCTTAATATGGCAACACAATTTCGGCCAATGTGGGTCATGTACAAAGAAAGTGTTCGATAGTCTCAGAACCATACTCCTCACATGCTATATATAAGATTGTCTTGAGTTTAAAAATATAGTCTATAAAAAGTTTTATTTTGTGCAAAAGTTATTACGTCGTAATTTTGTATAAGACTGGCTGAAACCTGGTGTGCTACGCTACCTCTATATTAGTTATCATCTTAGCTAATTTCTTAATTTTTCCCATTTTATTCACTTCAGGTTCAAGTCCACACAATTACGACAGCCTATAGATATATCCTTCCAAATAGACACTGTAGAATCTGCTGTTTAGCTGTATGGAGTCTTTGAGTAAACACATTAAATATCATATGGTATATGTAGATAGCTTTTAGCCGGTGAGCTTTGTTCAGTACCCGTTAGTACCGATAGATAGTTTTAATTGTTGTTTTCCAAATATAAAAAATGTCATATTTAGTATTAATGCAACGTGCCACGCCAATTATCCCATCTCGCCAATTTTCTGCCTGCAATTTTTTATTGACTGCAAAGTCATTTAGACCAAATCAGAAACGTACACTTTAGCCCTCCTCAAGATATACAAAAATCAATATTTTGTTTGTATGGGAGCTACCATGCCTACTTATCCAATTCCGCCTTCTTTTTGACTGATGATTTTTATTGGCCATATAGATATTTGGACTAAATTTAGACACTCAACCTGGTAACGTTTTGAAGGTATAGACAAATAAATTTTAACTTTGCAGGGGCACCATCCAGCTGTCTATGCGGCACAAGCAAACAAACATAATTTTTATATATCAGATAACTGTATTCATAGAGAAAACCAAACCGTAATAAAAAATCGTATTTTTCGATACTGCTCCATTAATAAATCACCAGGCAACAAACTAAAAATTTTCCCTTTTTTAAAAGTCTATTTGTTACGAAGATGACTTTTTTTTTTCAAGTGCCGCCGAATTCATACACTAATTTTTGAAATCGGATTCAACATTTTTTAGCAATTTATTTTCCATTTAAATTCGAAAAATGTATCAAAAATAGGTAAGTCGTCACTTAAATATGTATCGACTCAATCAGAATCAATTTTACTCAACATCGTTGTCAATACTTTTTACCGAATAATCTAGACAGTCATCGATACATTTCAATATCGACAAAGACAATATCGGTTTTGAAAAACGACAACATCTTGTGACGACAATCTAACAGCAGTTTTTTATTCTCTTCTATAAAAAAAAAGAATTTCTTCTTGACACAGATTTTAACTTTTGCTTACACATTAAATGCAATGGAATTCAAATGTAATTATTGCAGAATAAGGAATTTATTATAAAAATTAAAATCTGTATCATTTGTCTACTGATAATGAAAACGAAATTCATTTATTTTCCGTCACAATTAAATGACTGAAATGCACATTAAAATCAATTCTAGACTTTGTAATAATTATGTAGAATAACAACAACAATGAAACAACTAATGCTAGTTAAGCATTTAAAATAAAATGAAAATAATTTTTTTCCTTTTTGTAGACAATATCGTACGAGTAGTTGTTGCAACAATCTAATAATAATAAAAATCATAATAAAAATAATAAAATGAATTATAATATACCACAACCAACAACAACATAAACACAAATAACAACAATAATAACAATAAAATATTAAAATAAAAACACTGACATTCACATTACGAGTACAAGTAAGCGCAACAGCGTCATTTTAACAGAGAATGAAAATGAAATTTAAAGAAGAAGAATTAAACAAACTTTACCGCCGCTAAAATAGATAAAATTTCGGCAACAACAACAACAGCAACAACAACAACAAAAATAAAATTAAGAGCGGCACTTGAGTAAACGATGTATATATTAAAGCCATTAGAAATACAATAAAACCAATATAAAATCATAATAAAATAAAACCACGCCCACTTGAGAGAAAAGAGCTGAATTTTTGCAACAAACAATGCCGCGGCTACAATATGGGAGGCAGGCATAAAATGAAACGTAAATGAAACAACACAGCATCACATGTTTTTCTAAATGCAACAACAATAAAATATACACACATGGCTAGAGTGTATCATACGGAAGCCATAACTGTTAACAAGAATTGCCAATAACTCACAAAAATTAAACTCTGCTTACTCAGCAACCATTCATTGCTCTCACACGTCGTACAACAACAGCAACCAAATGAAACCATTAAACGACGCATATGCCATTCAAAAGAGAGCCATAATGGCATGGCATGGCTACGTACAGCATTGAAAGAGACAGCAGTATTGTATGGCAATTCAAGGGAGTACAAAGTCAAGAGTATTTTTGTTTTCTTTTCAACACTAAAAGAGCAGCCATTAAAAAGAAAAAGTTATTTGAGTGAGTATTGTAATATAAGCCTCCTAATGAAAGAAAGAGAAAATAAAAACCATTATATGTTCAGTTTATGTTTTTCTCATTCTAGCCAGTGTTGAAGTGTACGTAGTGTTTGATTTTGTCATTTTTTCAATTTGGAATATCGTATAGACACGCGTCAACCATAAAGTTGTGTATTTTAGAGTGTGGGAAGTTTAATAAAAATTGAGTCTAATCGATTTTACTGCTGTGATTACGGCCGTGAGAAAATTTTTAATACTCTACACTTGGACGTTGCTACTGCTATTGGTATTGTAGTCGTTTTTATTACTCTTGTATACGATTTTTATGTTTTGTTTACATCGTTGTTG